>OZ010787.1:430380601-431630601 GCA_963932465.1 Maratus speciosus | reverse complement strand
ACAGATAAGTAGTGGTAGTTAAAAAAAAAGAAGCGGTAACAGATTGTACAAAACATGCATACTTATAGCAACATGCGCCGTGTGCTCCTATTGAAAGGTATAATTAATTAAATTAATGTACTTTTTCAGTCCAAATTAATGCAGCTTTTATGTTAATAGCTTCTCTTCGAAACCAAATTATAAAAAAAAGAACTCGACTAATTATTTAAAAAAAAATAAATGCACGAATAATGCATGTAACACTAAGATTGTCTAGTAAGTATACTTGTTATCTATTAAAATAAATTTTGTAAGAGTATTTCTCATTATTAAGGAAATCCATTAAGAGTGTCTATTTTCTAATACGAGAAATAGCTTTTAAACTTATATTTAATTTATTATTCTACTATTTAAATAAATAAGCAATTGAAATACTTGCACATTTTCCCTATTCCATCACAATTTAAAAGGTGTGAGGAAACTTAAGTTAGCAGTATAATAATTAAACAGACAAAATAGTGCCTGGATATGTTGCTACGAGCTGGTAATTAATGAATGCAATTGTACGTGCTTCTACTTTTGCTAGAAAGGTTCCGCGAATCAGTTAGCGTTACTTGCTGAAATTTATAGCCTGGAGTTATCTCTTTTGTCTCCAATATCCGCTATGTACAAGGCTATCAAGATCATTTCATTTCGTTAGCTTATTGCTCAGTAAATTAAGTATTCTAAAATGATTAATTCTAGTAACATATTTGCAATTTATCTGAAAACAATTTAGTTTGCAGGTTTTACTTTACAGAAAGAGTTTTTAAACTTTCGCATATTAAGACTACTTCCTTTCAATAAAAATGCCAGTTTCAAGTTTTCTACAAAAATGTAGCAAGCAATTTAGTAAAGATCTTTATTAAATAAGTAACTTAGTATAGAAGAGTAATTTGTTTCTTACTAATATTTTTTTCTTTAACTTAACCCAAGAGACTTATAAATGGGGGATTTAGTTCCCATGTTACAGATTATCAGTGCGTAATTAATGGAGTTAATGTTTTTTATAACAGGTAAACAGTGGGGGTTTATGCTACCAAAAAGTTAAAATGTGAAGTCTGAAATTAGACTTCAATGCCAGTATGCTACTTTTTTTAAATTCAGATTTCTTGATTGGCGCAATTTTTTTGCTGCGTTAAAATTCCCCTTGTTTTCACGTTAATTGATGCCATTAAATGAAGCGAATTTTGCAATTTCAAAAAAGTGGTGCTCTTCAAGAAATCCGATTTTTAAAAAAGTAGCCCACTGGCAACATTGTGCAAAGTGTCCTTCATTTACTTCTAAGTGTAGCTGAGCGTTCTGCTGTTTCAAACCACCTAGATCCATAATAGTACGGAAGGATAACTCCTTACTCTGATACACAGAATCCAGCGTGAATACAATACCACAGAGGATACATTTTCTGAGAAAAATGTTTGGCCAAAAGGAGATTTCCTCCTATAGAGTAATATGGGGTAGATAATTTCAAATTGAATTCTCTTTTAAAAATAGGACGGAGTGGCTTCAATTTTCACTGATATGAACATTTTATTGAAAATATTATTGATTTTATTTAACACGTTCACGCCGGCGCGGTGGAAAATTGGCGCAGAGGAGGAGCCTATTGACACCACTAAAATTTTATAGTATTCTTCACCTTAATAAAAACGCAGAAATTCTGTCATTAGATAAGGCGAAAAATACTACTAAAATTTAGTAGTATGACTGTACTGTCTCAGAGCTGCCAAGTCTCCGGCTTTTTGGATACCAGTATTTTAATACAGAAAATGTCGTTTTATTTAATTAGAACAATTGGGCGATTTAAAGGAACAACATTTTCTGTAAAATAAAAGTGATGTGCACAGGAGACTTGACAACTCTGACACTGTCGAGTGTGACCCACCGCGCCGGCGTGAACGTGTTAAATTCATTGCAATTTTTTTATTTGACATTAGTTAAAAAGGAAATTTTATGTAAGTTCAAGAAAACAAAAATAAAAAAATTTGTTAAGCATTGCTCATAAAATTATTAAAACTGTGTAGTAGTAACCAAAATTGATAAAAAGTATGCGGAAAAGTTTGAAAAAATTCTTCTAATGTTAAGAAAAGTGCAGGATTCATTACTATCGCGAATTAAAACTGTGATGCGGTCGCGACAGAAAGCGAATCTCTGAGTTAGCTCTCCGTACTATTATGACGCTCAGTGTTACAAACTATCAGAACTCTCAAACTTACGTATAAAAATGGGGAAAAATCACTCAGTTTTTGCAATTCATTCTGTATAAAAATAAAAACGCTTGAAATATGGTGTCTGTTTTGAAATTTAAAGATTGTTTTGGACGTTATTACAGATTGCGGCAGTGTAGCAGCATCTATCCGTGATATTTGGAACTAACACATTAAAGGATAAAAAAGAAATTTTCGACTTTGCACATTACTATTCTGCAAGAATAATAGAGATAGATGTTACCGTTTACTTATTATTAAATTTTAAAACCGGGTGAGCAATTTTGTTCATCCTGTAAACTAATTTGATGAAGGTAATGCTTTGACGTTCGCTTTTTTATACCAGGTTTCCCACGAGTAGCTACTTCTGAATAGCACTATTTTCATATATTAATATCCCTCTTATTTAATGACAAGAATTCTGCGATTAAATTAATAGAGTATTACTATTATAGTGATATTTAAAAATAAGCTCTTGCGGAAAACCCGTATAAACCATAAAAACAAGCATTTGTCGATAGCTTTTACGTTGCATTTATCTGCAAAATTTAGAACAAGTTTAATAAATAGCCCAAGTGTGGATATTAATCGCGTATAGAGGGTTCCGAACAATACATATATTAATTAGTAACTGTAAAATTACAAAAATAATCGTATTTTTATTTTCAAGTAACTTAATTAGCCCCCCCCCCTACATTTTTCCTAAATATATTTGTGAATGGCTAATAATACATAATTATGTGGGTCAATATCCTTTATTACTTCTGCCCGAATTTGAACTTTCCACTTTCCATAGTTTATCTGATAAACGGCTGTGACAAATGGACAAACATATAGATACACGCACTTCAAATTAAGGCGTGTTAAATTCAGACACTTAAGTGTGTGACTATGAAATTTCAGACATCATAGGCATCTGAAATTAAGACACTTAAGTGTCATACTATGATCATAGTATATACACTGTAAACTGAAATGTCTGAAATTTAGACACATAAGTGATTTAAAATAGAGTGTTCAATTTCGAGACACTTTAAAGTGTCTAAATTTTTAAGACACGTTGTATGTGTCTGAATTTAAGACATTTCAAATGTCTGAATCGCATCCATCTTTGATCAACCTGCATGTTCGGCAATAGGCATAGGCAACCGTTTTTTCACTTTTTTGTAAGCTTTATAAACTGTCAGGACTGAAACTAGCCTTTTTTGCATCCGAGGCAAACATGGATTTAGCCCTTCACCCTCCTCCGCAAAGTATATTTACAAAGAGAATTTTACTAATTTTCTAATTGCCGACTTATTTTAAAATTTAAAATATGTAATCATAAAATATGTAATACTGAACTACGTAATCTGCTTTGTAAAATATTGATTCATTAAATTCTTGAAAACGGAATCTAAAAAAATTCCGCTTTATACAGGATTCTTATGCCATCTCATATCATCTTTAGATTCTTCTATGCTTTGGCATACCCCAGACAGGATGATTTTAACAATACTGTGCCACATAAATGTGCGATTTATCGACAAACAAAATCTTCATTTGGCGCCCCCTCATTCTGCCGCCCGAGGCACATGCTCCCTCTGCACATCCCTCTCAGTTTCGTCCCTGTAACACTGTGAAAAAATATCCGTTTAAAACATAGAAATTCTACTGCCAGTTCATACGCAAATTTAAGTATTCTAATGTAATTTTTTCTTTTCGTAGATTCCAGGAAAATTTCCATTTTTTTGCATATTTCTGTAAAAGGTTCCATTTAAAAGTAAAATATAATCTTTCTAAGACAAACCCATATAGACATCATGATTTATTTATTTATATTCAAACTTCAAATTTTTGTTGATCGCTTATAATTCGAAATGCAATTTATTCATAAAAAAAAATGAAAACTAATTTCGATCACATAGTTTCTGAATAACATCACCTGCCAAATTCATGCGTTTAAGAACAAAAATGAATTAAAATTTCTGCATTTCTCAAACGTCAAACATGTTTCATAAGAATCTCTTTGGATTTGAATATAATTATATACTTTTAAGAATTAGGTGTGGCTCCATCTAGTGTTAATCAAAGTATTTAATTATCCATTTATTGTATCTATTATATTTAAGTATTTATTTAATTATTTATTTAATTAAAAAAAATCAAAATACCTATTTAATTTTTTTTGGAATTATTTACAATAGCTCTGAAATTTTATACACTATCATTTTAGCTAAAGATTGAGTTCAGGTATAATTGGATTTCACTGTGAAAAAATTAGTCTGAAAATAAAGAAAATTTACTCTGGATTTCTAATGATGTATTTTATATGCGTAAAACAAGAATTTTTATAACTAAATGGCAATATTTTTGCAGAAAAATTATATACAATATTTATAGCTGAGAAATTTAGTTCAGAATATATAGCATACAGGAAGGAATTAATCTGTCCAATTTCAAAAATTTTGCCATATATTCAATCATCAAAAGAAAAAAACAAAGAAAACAGAACTGTATATCAATACCTTCGCATTAAAATTATAGACTTTGGGCAATAAAAAATGCACGTTTAATGATTTTTTTTACATTCTTCAACGCACAGGTCCCGAATTAAATATATATTTAATTCAGTAATTAAATATATATTTAATTCAGTATACCGGGTGATCCAAAAGTCAGGACGAACTTTAAAAATAAATAATTCGAAAACAAATCATGACACAAAGATACGGTTTGCACTAAACGGATAGAAAAAAAAAAAAAAAAAAAAAAAAAAAAAAAAAAAAAAAAAAAAAAAAAACGGGTTTTGTGTGTCAACGAAAAAAAAAAATAGTTCTTTTGGTGACCAAGGGAAGGCGCTATAGAGTTTTATTGCACCAAAAGATGATTTACAAATGAAAAATGTTGACAACTTACCAGTCAGCTTAATTACAGTTAATTAGTACCGCAGTAAATGTTCAAAGTGCTGTCCATCATTCAGAAGTACAGCTGTGAGACGAGGCACCACACCGTTCACGCCATTTAGTAACATTTCTTGCGTTATGGCAGACACATTTTGACGGATGGCATCTTTCAGTGCTATTAGTGATGTCGTTTGGTCGCGGTACACTTTTGACTTCAAGAATCCCCACATCCAAAAGTCACAGGGTGTCAGATCGGGAGATCGTGGAGGCCATGCGTGATTAAAGTAGCGACTGATAATGCGATCCTCCTCAAATGTTGAGCGTAGCAGGCGTTTCACAGGTAGAGCAATATGAGGTGGTACTCCATCATGCATAAAGGTGACTGTTTGGAGTACCTGTCGTTCTTGCAGTTCAGGAATAATGTTGTTCTGTAATGTTGTCTACATATCGCTGACCAGAGACAGAAATTGTTTTGAAACCCGTCTGTGTGACTTCCTCGAAAAAAAAATGGACCAATTATGAAATCAGCAGTGAAGCCACACCAGACTGTCACTTTAGGTTGTTGTAAGGGTACCTCAACAAATGCATGTGGATTTTCTGTGGTTCAAACTCGACATTTGTGGGTGTTAACAGCGCCAGAGAGTGTGAAATGCGCTTCATGTGTCCAAAGCGCAGTGTGAAGCCAGTCGTGCTGCTCTTCCATCTTATTGAATACCAAATTCGCAAAATCTCGGCGAGAGTCGAAGTCAGGAAGTTTCAGTTCTAGGTTATGTTGCAACTTGTAGGGATACCGTTGCAAATTATTCCCCAGACACTTCCGTACGACACTCCTGTCTGCCTCGAAACTTCTCGAACACTGCACTCCCCATGTGCAGCAACCGCCGACGTGGATTGTACCGTCTGCTCCACTGTCGTGGCAACAGCAGCAGCTATTGAGGGACGTCCACTTCTTTGACGTGACGTCAAAGAACCTGTAGCTTCAAATTTCTTCATCATTTTGTTAAATGCAGAAGACGTTATTGATCCTTTGCTATCTCGCATACGCTTCATGTAGTGATATGCTCGCAATGCCGCAATGGCACTTTCCGAATTCTTATAATACAGTTTAGCTAAGAGGGCTTTCTCAACTATGGACAGCATTTCGAAGCATGCAAGATTCTACTACCATTACCTGCTGCAGTTGCTCCTTTTTATACCGTTCGTTGCTTTGCATAATCCTACATCAGAAATCCGACAGCGCCATATATTGGTCGCCAACAGAACTATTTTTTTCGTTACCAGACAAAACCCGGTTTCTTTTCCATCCGTTTGGTGCAAACCGTATCTTTGCATCTTGATTCGTTTTCAAATTATTCATTTTTAAAGTTCGTCCTGACTTTTGGATTACCCGGTATATATATCAACATGTTTTAACAGTGCATATATAATATATACACTTTTAAAATATTTAAAATATTTTAAGGGTGTATTCGAAAAAATATTTTTCCACCCTCAACAGCTTGAAATTTTCTGAGACATTTTCAGACTCATTTTTAAAAGAAAAAATATGAAACTTGCTGAGGTTATATTTGAAGAGATGTTAAGAGGCCGTGTGATTTCATTTTTCGCTCAATTATTTAGAATTTTATTTGAAAACAATTGTTTTCTCAACATGACCATTTTTTTTTATTTCCTGATCTTCCGCCTCCGAAAATTCGATTCAAAACGCCAACTTTGACAGCATTTTTTTCAATATTTTCTGCATTTATCAAAAAATTGAGAAGCATGGTATATTGTGTAGTTTCTAAATAAGAGAATTTTCCAGTTTGATGCGATTGAGAGCAAAAATGAATCAGAAAATAAGCAGTTTGGACAGTGTTGCCAGATTGGGGACTTTTTTGTCACCAGATTGTTGATTGTCACCGCTTTTTTTAAATAGAAATATTCGACCTATTTAAAAATAGATAAAAAATGCTGAAGAATAAGCGTATTATACTATTTTTAAAAAGTGGTGACGATCAAATAATCTGAATTTAAAAAGTCCCCAATCTGGCAACACTGAGTTTGGATTGGGATACACCCTTAATATTTCAAAAATAAAGTTTCCTCTGTATAAAACAATAATATTTGTGTTCTAATTTTTTTTTCCCTAGAAGAAAAAAAACATTTCTGCTGGTCTTTAACGCATGAAATTAAACGGACAAATATTCAAAATTCTAGGAGGGAAAATGTGCAAAATGTTACCTGGATCGAAAAAATATTTACCACTACTGTAAAATACATTGTGCAGCATAATAAGTAACAATATTTGACGTTTCATCTTCCGAACTCGTGGCCGAGTGGATAAATCGACTAGTCTGGAATCCAGCAGGTCCCGGCTTCCAATCCCGTGATGGGTAAGTTCAATAGTATAATCTAGTGTGAGTTAATAAATCCTGTAAAATGTACTGGACTTTACAATCCCAAGGTTGTTAAATATGTCGGTTTGCCCTTTTTTGAAAGCTTGTTTTTTATTTTTTAAATACAGAAATTTCCAAAAAAAAAATTCAACGGAAGAAAATTTTCATTAAAATACGTAAATGGGTGTAAATTGTACTGGCGTTATGATTGGCGGTACAATTTCCATATTATAATAGATTTTTTAAGTGTATAATGCTTACAAAAAAGGCTGCTTTTGCATAGAAGTGAAAGGTGGTCAAAGATGGATGCGATTCAGACGTTTGAAATGTCTTAAATTCAGATGCGTACAAGTGTTTTAAAAATAAAGACACTTTAAAATGCCTGAAAATTGAACACTCCGTTTAAGACGCTCATGTGTCTGAATTTCAGTTTACAGTGCGTGTCACATGTGATCTTATAATGGTTCCGTTTTTACTTTTTATGTACGGAAACCTAAAAATGAAAAATTTCGTTCTTAATTTTACAGCGGATTCGATATTAAGTTCATTAAAAAAAATTTTCTCTTTCTTAAAAGCAGAAATTACTTTTAAATATATTTCTATTAGCAATATGTTAAATTTTAAACTCAAAACAAGCAGCACTCCCATAGCTACCAACTTGTACGAATTTTTCTTCCCACTAAAATTTAAAAGAAAATTTTGCCTAATTCAATCGTTAAAATCTACTGATTTTTAACGATTCAATCAAGCAAAATTTCTTTTAAATTTTAGTGGTAAGAAAAATCCGTACAAGTTGACAGCTATGGACTCCGATTACAAAATGTCTACTTTTATTTTTTTTGCGTAATTATCATTTGTAATTAAGGAAGAATTCCTAACTGAATATTTTTCCAATTTCAATGTCCATGAACTGTGTAATACCTGATATATACTTTGATGGAGAATAGTGTAAACAGATTGCGCAGCCAGAAGACGTTCACTGAAAAGTGTTAAAATACTGTTAAACTAATAAAATAAATGTAGTAGATTAATAGTTAGTTAAAATTAAATAATCTAGATACACGACAGTGTGTCATCCAACTTCGTCTGGAATACTAGTGTGTTATATTACACGTACCAATTCGAGTTTTTTCGCCAAATTTCAACACTCTACTACTGAAAATCTATGTGACCTACGTACTTGTGATACGAAATACGTAGTAAAGTACCCTAATTACCTAGAATCCATAATTTTATAAAAAACGCATAATTAGTTTCCGAGATATTGACATTCGAAAATGTCTGATAATCGATAATTATATCAGTGACTGAGTCACTCAATCATCAAAAAGATTTCGTATATCTACTGCATCTAAAGAGTTCAAATTTTGTGCGAAATTTGTTTACACTATAAAACTAAGGAATAATATTAAAAAAATATGAACATTTATTAATTACCCACTTGGGAGAGGGGATACACTTTCACTTTAACATTACGTTTATTAGGCGAAATTTTAATTTGCCAAAAAAGCGCCAAATGCTAAATCCGGGCCTCTGCTAGACACTCAGAACACTCATTTCGATTCCCTTTTTAAAATTCCTCACCTTCTAAATCATGGTAGTGAGTTCAATCAGCATCCATATCATCATCTATTAAAAATTCTTCTCTTTCTAGCCTTTGGCTTCTTCTTATCTAATTCTTTTTTAGAAAGTCTTGAGACACCTGGAAATTCGCTGTTGCTATTGTCACACCGATTTAGTTTGGCTTTTATATGCCTTTAGAATTTATATGTCATCTTTATGTGAATATTATGACAGATAAAACTTTGGTGAAAATTAAGTCATATTTAAAACGATACATTAAAAATAAATGTCTTATAGCGTCTTTATAAAATTGCTGACATAGACACTTTATACAAGCTAATCGTAAATTGTTGGGTCGATCATATTTAATCAATCACGAAAATAGCCGTTAGCTGTCTCGATAGCATTTGATTCGGCCTTAAAATCCCCCAGCCAAAGGGAAATGAATGGAAACCTAATTAAAGGTGATCGCCGCAAGTCGTTTAATTACGATGCATGTCGCCGTAATCTTTTTAATGTAGATCAAATTAGCGCGTTTTTAGAGTCTGCGGTGTCTGGATGGAAGTTGGCGAGGGTAGCTTGTAGGGCGCAGAAACCCCTAGTTCTCTAAATCTATATTATATACTACACATATTTACATTTATTAAAATTATTTATAACTGCATTTAACATAAAATATTTAACAATGATTAAAATTAATAATTGTTGAACAATTATTTATAAGGCCAATAAAATTTATTTACAATGCAGAATACATATAGAAACATTTCAAATTATGTTCTCCTTAGATTGTAATATTTATGTCACTTTAAACATTTATCAAATTTATGATTTGAATTAATGAACTTATTTTAATCAGTTGATTGAAATCGCTGATTTAAATTATCTGATTAGAATCGTTGACAAGATAGTTAATAGCCAAGAGTAATTTAATCAATGAAGAAGCAACCAGGCATTTCACCGCAACTGAAAATAACAGACATCTTTCCCCAGGGGAAAACAACCAGCATCTTACCCCAAAAATTTAGTCGACACATCCCCATCCCCCCCACTCACGTGATGAAGCTGGAACCGACCGCTATTTATGCTTTGCAGAAAGGTCAGATACCAGTACCCTCTAAAATCAAGCTTATTTCTCTGGTGTTTAAACTAAGACTCATAAAGGCAAATAAAGAAGTCACGTAAAAGATTCTGGATACTTACCAGAAGTGTTAAGACGAAATAGCAATGGACAAACACAGCCTAAAATTTTTATAAGAGAACGCAAACGGAAATAAAAGTATCTGTAAGGAGCTCTCTTTCCTTACAATTTAGAGGCTTTTCTCTACAGCACCTGCGCATATTGTCGGTACCATGCCAAATTATCCAATGTGAAAACAGTGAGCTACTTTTTTGAAATAGTAAAATATGCCTTATTTAACCCCATTTAATGTCATGTTAATTAAGGAGAAAACAAGGGGAATTTTACCATTTCAGAAAAGTGGTGTCAATCAAGAATTCTGAATTTTATAAAAGAAGCCCACTGTTTTCACATTGGAGAGTTTGACATTCTACCGACGATATGAGAACTAAGTCATACTGCATCTTGTACAACACGGCATCTCACCACAAGTTACCCTATAATGAAATTTATATACGTCGCTCAGGTTTACTATAAATTATTTCATATGTAATACAAAGTGCATAGCATTTACAGGGACACACAAAAGATTTCAGATATTATATTGTATCCGAAGTACTGTATATTAGTGATGATTGCTGGGAATGCATTTTTAATTATGATGTGCGTTTTTTTTGTTTCTCTATATTTATGCATGCTATACGGCAGAGGTGTAAAAAATCTAGGTGCCCGCGGGTAGTCTGTCACCGCTAAATTTTATTAGTTCTCTTCGCTTAAATCTTATTAGCATTCTTACATAAAATTTCGGCGAAATATTAGACGAAAAATAGCGAATAAAATTCAGTGGTGAGAGCACTGCCTGCAGGCGCCTAGATTTTTACACCCCTGCTATATGGTGTGTATAATTGCTATAATTCATATGCAGGAAAAAAAAGAATTGTTCAGGGTTAATGGGTATGAACGGAAAGTGCTTAAAGGTTGATTTTAAATGAGTTATGCTTTTTCACGCAGAACTGCATTTTGTTTACTAAGAAACGTTTGTAGAATATAAATAAAACGATATACAGGGTCACGTAAACAATTGGATTCACGGATGGATGATAATTTATATAAATGTGATTTCAATAGTTTTAAAAGTGTTTTAGTTTGAATTAAATTTTAGCAATATAGTGACGCGTAATAAAGGTACTAGGTAAACTACAGCGATGTACAAAAGTATTCAAGCACGTTTCCATCTATTAGAATAAATTGCTGGGAGAGAAATTTCAGCATGTTATGTGTTTTCTTGCAAAGCACTATTTTCCCATTATATAGCATATATATAAACCTACAGATCAAATACCGGGCTGTTCAAAACAATAGGAATACATATTTGGATATGGACGGTACCTGCTGAAATCAGTTTTTTAAATGTTTTATACGTTTTCTAAAATGTTTACATACTTATCTTATTTTCCTTATTTCCCTAAATAACGAAGTTTTATTAAAGCATTCAGGAAGTGTTGAAAAGTGTTTCATAATCTATGCATATCGCATGATTTTTCTTTTTTGTTTAAAAAATCATGAGGTAGGGTAGCTAGATTTTTAAATTATTATTACTATAAAAAATAGCAGAAAATATTTAATATATAATTTTACGTATTATATGTTGGCGGAGAAAGGTGGCGAAGTGAAAATTTCAGAGGAGAGAAGATTTATATAATAGGATTAATTACTGTAACTACAAATTAGCGACTTCATTAAAAAGAAAATGAAGAAAAATCCCAAATAATTTTAATAGATTTGTTGCTTTTTAAATTTAATCTATTTTTTAAATTTACAATATTTTTTTAATTTAATTTAAAATTTTCTATTAATTTATAATTTTATTTAATTATCAATATGATTATTGTTGTTTCAGAAACAATAAAAATTTCGAATCAATACATTTCGTTTCAAAACATGCATTAAATACAGCAGTATTAAAATATAGATTTCTGCCACAAATTGACACCCAAGTACTTTTTTGTAGGAAATTTTAATTAAAATTGAATGTTGCTTTGTTAATAAAATAGTCGCATGTAAACACATTAAAAAGCATTAAGTAAAGTATCTAAATATATTGGAACTTTAGAAAAAGTAATGATATCTAACAAAAACATAATTGTGAAAAAAAAAAAAACTGCCAGAAAAGAAGTGATATGTAAGTGGGTGCCAAGTTCAAATAAAATTCACTCAAACTTATCTACTGAAGTATTATATCATTGTTTTAATTGTTTAAAAATAAAAATTGATGATAGCATATTAATAATAAATCTATAACTTAGCAAATTTTTGATAAATGTTATGCCTATCATTTTCATGTTTTAATAAAAGGATGATGATAATATTAATAACAATATCATTGTAACAATTTGCAATATTATTATTATAATAAACAAATGAGTCATGTTGAAGGTTTGATAAACAAATACACACACAGATACACTTCCGCTCACCTTTGATTATCAGATTAGTGATTTTTCTGTCAGCGCTGAGGCCCAGTGTTGCCAGTGGGCTACATTTTTTAAATTCAGATTTCCTGATTGGCACCATTTTTTCACATAGTAAAATGCATCTTATTTAATGGCAGACTAATTAAGGCGAAAATCAAGGGAATTTTACCATTTCAGAAAAGTGGTGCCAATAAAGAAATCTGAATTTTTTTAAAAGTAGCCCTCCGGCAACACTGCTCATCCTAGTATTCAAGGGCAGTGAGTTGTAATGATAAGATTTTTCGCACTTTGCAAGTGATGTGGCAGTGGTGGTACGTAATCGATTTTCTTAATGTAACCTCATAAGAAGAATTCACAGGAAATTTGTTTACATCGAGTATTGGATGAATCGGTTTACCACTGCACAATAGCACATTTCCCTCAAAATCTTGGCCAAATCTTTTTTTTGTTTTCTGCTTTCCTGTGTTTTTTTCGAAGCTACTAGTCAAAATGGCTAATTCCGTTTATAAATAACTAGGAGGGTCAGTATTTTTTGAAACGTAGAGTTCTCACGTGCCATAGAATGTACTTATTCTAACTTCATTGGATATTTATAGCCATTTCATGGATTTATTGAGTGAAATAATTAAATAGTAAAACAGCATGTTTCCTTAAAGTAGAAAAGTTCCAATTAAAATTTCTCATGTTATAATAATTGTATTACAAATCGTTTCTCTGATTTATTAAACTGGATTTAGTTGTATTTCAAACTCTTTTCCATACACTGTAAAAAAATATTGAGTGAAAAGCGTAAAATGTACTGGCAGCCACTTTGCCGTAATTTCACATGAAATGGCCCATATATATACGGAATATTTTTACAATGTGAAGATAAGTAAGGTAATATGAAATTACTCGTACTGCAGAAGCGTTTTCAAATTTCTTATATGCTTACATTCAAAACTTAAAGATACATCTTTTCATAAATAGTGTCCATCGCATAGCACTAATAATCATCACCAGAAAAGGTTATTTTTCAGTGTATCCTTTTGAACATTGGAGATCGTAAGTTTTCAAAATATTCTAGTTCACGATATTATGAGCTAAAATAAACTGTAATGTCTTTACTTTAGGCAATAAAAGTGGGATAAACATATTTCAAGGACATTTAATCCTTAACTGGAAACGTACGTCTGTGAGATGTTTGCGACTTCGTATATGCCCTTAATATTTTCTCTCTCCGACATTCCAAACTTATTTTTATGCTGTTATATTAAAAAATTGGTCTTCTTTATGCATTACTATTAAAGATTAAATGTTTAAGTTCACCATTTGGTAAATTATTAAGTGTTCTGTTTTTGCACGGGATTTTCATGTTTCCGTTTAAGGGTTGATATAATAAGGACATACAGTCATGCAAAGTAGTCCTTAGACAGAGTGTAATGTCTGTTTCCCGATTTTGGTCCTTATTTTGGAAAATTCCGCCGATATACGTCATGATGTTGCGTTTACCGCTGATGGACGGCATACTAAACATTTTATAGATAAAGGTATATACAAAATTTTACAGACATACATACAGTAAATACCATGGAACTATTAATAAAGAGGAACTGACATATCCTTAAAATAGTGAAGCTTCAACTGTAACCGCTATCGCAGGGGTTGTTTACCACCGATGGAAATTTCCACCAGTAATTTTTTTATAGAAAATTTCTGCTTATTTAAGCGCCTTATTATTGAGAAATTTTCAGTCAAAAATAATGGTAGAAACAGATTCTCATTTTTACTGGTAGAAGTTTACTTTGGCGTAGTCACGCCTTGAGTTTCCGCCATATTGTGACAACCAGGGTAACAAACTGGCAGTTTTACAAATCAAACTGACACCAGTAAGAGCAAATAGAAATTTTTGCGACATTTGTGAGTAAAAAGTTACATGAATAAAACGCTTAAATAAGATGAAATTTCCTGTTTAATTTTTCTGGTGGCACGTTTGACCCGTCTGTAATCAGAAACTGAAGATAAGATTTTTAAAAAAAGCAGCCTCCATCTTGTGACAACCTCCTCAGTTACTTCATTCGCAACTGGTATACAGTACGCTATATGTCTCCTCCTCTTTATTCATAACGCCATTGTAAATACAATAAACACAACTGGAGTGGAAAATCAGCCAGAGCCAGGAATTGAACCTGAGACCACAGCGTACTATGCTGTTAGATGGTTGGTGGCTTTCCCAACATGGGGGACCATCCCACCCCCAATATTAGGGAAAAATTGCAGACCCATGTATCTGCCAGAGTGGCTCAATGTTTAGAGCAACAGCCCAGTACAACGTGGCCCCAACTTAGATTCCTGGCTCAGGCTAATTTTTCACTTTAATTTTTCCAGTTGGGTTTATTGTATTTATTGTATGTATATCTGTAAAATATTTGTATATACCTTTATTAGTTGAACGCAGGCGTTATTTATGTGTGTATGTGTGTTTTAATCTTTGTAGATTTTGGCAAGTTTAAAAACCTTATAAGATATTGGTAAATAAGTACCAATATTTTCAGAGTTGTACAATTCCGTTTAAAATATGCATACCCTTTTTTAATCGCCCTGCGGTTTTTAAAACTTTCATAAATAGAATTAAGATGTGAGTGTTATCCAGTACTTAAAAAGTTTTAATAAGTTTAAGAATTGATTTTTTTTTAAATTGTCTGTTCACTGAAAATTGGATACAATATTAAAAAAAAAAAAACAAGTTCGTCTATAAAAGATGCATTCTCTAGGTTTGGAATTAACTAACAAAATGTAATAAACTACATATAAAGAAACCATTAAAAATTTTAATCGAAAAAAAATCATCCTTATTCCCAAATGGTAATTTAATTTTCCGAAAAAAAAATTAAACACCTTTGAAAAATTGTGGTTAGCATTGCAAAATAATGATTAATTCAAAAGTCACTATTTCCTACTATTGTTTACGAGAAGAAAAATTTAGTTTTGAAGATGCGAAAGAAAAATATTGAAGAATACATTACGGAAGTTAAAAATTCCATTCATACAAAATGTTTTTAAATTAAATTTATGATTTCAACTTTCCGTAGATTCAACGTCTTGAAACTTCGATAGAAGTTTAATGGAATATTAGATTTAAAAAATATTTTGTAGCTTAAATTCTAAATCTGAAATATCAGAATAGCTAAAATATATAATGTTTATTTACATTTTTAAGATATAACGTTTAAAGATTTGATTTAGTGATACATCGTTGAATAAATACATTATAATGAGCAGTAATGATTAGCTAGGGAATTCATGTTAGCAGAAGTTAAATAAAATAAAAAAAAAACCATTTTCTTATTAAATATTTTCAAAAAGTTTTAGCACATTTTTCTGCTTTTAAACTCATTTGTGGTTTCTCATTTTCACTCATTTACATGTATGAATAAAAAAGAAAAATGAGCCAGAAATGTTTTCTGTTAAACATAAATGTACCAGAAAAATACGAAAAAGATAATCTCATAGTATATTGCATTAAATTAAAATATCTACAGATGTTTATTTATTAATGATTGCCTCACATTGAAATTTTCTAACGTAGTTTGAAAATAGATGAGTAACTAATTGTTATATGGCTCTAAAGTCTACTTACACGAAGAGGAAGCCTTTATTTATAATGTATATAATTGAAATTTAAAACTTATTTTTTCTTCTTATGTATCTACAAATTGGAAATATTTTAAAGGTAAATAATACATCTTGAAACTTTCATTATATTCGTAAATTAGTGTTATTCAAAATATTATTATGCATTAAAATATAGTTATCAGTTAATTATTTATTTTGTGTTACAGTAAAACCTCTATAAAGGAAACTCCGCATGCTTCGAAATAGCGGACAACATCTCGTGTCCCGAAATTTCCTATTGCTATTCAGATGTTTTAGTATATTAATTTTAATCGCGTTGTTTTTTTCAAATGCTTATTATTATGCATCTAAATTTTTGTTTTCACTAATTCATTTGAACTAAACAAAATATGAATATAAATATATTTTGTTTTATTCTGCGTAGAGATTGAAATTTATACTTCGTTTTATATAACACTGAAGAGGTGAATTACTTAAACTTATTTTAATTTATTTTGATTCTAATCCCGTAAAAATAAATATAAAAACAATGAAAACACAAAATATTTATTTTTCATTCTGCACACACATTACAATTTGCTTGTTTTAATGAGTGATATGAATTGAATTTTATCGAAAATCGAGGAATGATGTTTTATACTGTTCTTTCTAAAATCCTCACACAAAATTTTTGTCATGCCTTGGAAAAGTTTGTATCAGCTTTTAAACTCTAGAACATTTTCTTCACAATTGAATTTAACTTCTTACTATGAGCATGTAAGGGAATATAAATGTGCCCTTCTGAAGTTGAAAACGTAGATATTTATTGTTGAAATCCTGATGAATGTTCTGAATTTTGAACAGAATGGAGTTTGAAGCCAGAAAATGTGCTTCGCTTAATGTATATAAAGTTTCCCATAGGAAACTAGAATGTTAACTTGATATGTTATTTGCAATATATTTAACATTGATTACTTATATTAGATTATATTTTTATTATATTACCTACTAAATAAATATTCTTAATATGAATCATGTTACAAAAAATACTGTGTGTTATTATTATTATTATTATTATTATTATTATTATTCATAATATCATTTGCAGTTATTTTGATTTTTACATAACCATTTCAGTATCGGTTATATTATACGAAAGATACAACATTTACACAAACAATTCAACCAAGTGCTTTGTATTACATGGAGCACGTAGACCCACTAATTCTAAGTACCATTATTTCCAAATATTGATATTTAAGCGTAACATTATAAGATTAAATAAAGATATTTCTATTCGAAAAGAGTGGCCTTTAAAAATACTATTTTATGCACACCCTGTTACAATAATTATTACATACTGATGTAAAAACTGGTTTAGATACATTGAAACTACATTGGAAATTTTAATCGCCTAATTTTTATTCAACTTCCTTAAGAGGCGTAAAACCAACAGAGTGAAACAGTGTGCAAGCCTGGATACTAATCAGGGTCATTTACATTACAGGCCTATGCTCTACCATTGAGCTACCTGGACGATATCCAGCTTCGCACTTCCCACTCGTATCTGTTGGCAAAGCTGCACCCGCAGTACACGAAGGAATTTTTTCATAAGCCATCAACCCTAAGGAAAAAATCTCGAAACGAAAGAGAATCCAGCCTCGATGAAACTGAATATACATACATAATTTTGTGGAAATTTTTTGTAGAAAATTTCGCACGCCTATTTTTAGTAATCCGTCGGTTTTCACTTTGTTGGTCTCACGCCTCTTAGCCAATTTGAATAAAAATTCAGCAATTAAAATTTCAAATTTCTATAAATAGGCATGCGAAATTTTCAACAAATAAAATTTCCATAAAATTATATATGTATGTTGCAGTTACATGCTTGAGCGTTAAAATTCTGACATTTCAATTTTATCTTATTTTTAAGAATACATTTGCATAACAAAAACCATTTCGCTAGGCTGTGTCCTTAAAAAAGAATACCTAATTTTTATTTTATTGGCACCCAGAATATTTAATTAAAATTTTCCTTTTACAACGTACTTGAAAATAAGCAATTTCGTATTTTCTAATAAATTCGTTTATAAATTCTGGTGTCAGTCCATTATTTCATCAGTTTATAAACAGAGTTACTTCGCAAATTAAAGGGTTAAGCAATATACCAATAAACTATAAACGACTCAGTTGGTAAAAAAGACAGTTTTTCCTCCTAAACATAGATGATGATTTTGCTGCTCCACCCAAAAGAAGTATCAGAGAACCACCATCCACGCATAGTGGAGGTTCTCCTTAAATCAAATTTTTCGATTGTGTTAAATTCCTTTCGGCATATTTTAAGAGGTCCGAGGAAAAAAATTCTGAAAAAAAATGCAATTTTTGTAATTGGCTTACAAAAAATGCTGAGTTTTTAGCGTTAAATACCGCAAACCGCATGGTGTTATCTTCATTAGATTCATAGGTATAACACCTTTTGCCTTGAGAAGCGATGTACCAGTTGCCCGCTGACGAGAACTTTAGCTCCATTTATCTCAGAATGAAGTTTTTCACGATTTGTCAATTTTAAAAGAATATACCTAAAATTCCTTGCAAGTTCAGGGGTCGTACTTGTCCTGAAATTTCACGACCATGAAATTCTTCGGTACCACTATTTTTTTTATAGAAAAACTCTTCTTAAAAAGGTGATATTTTTCGCGTTTAAACTAGATTCATTTTTCTTTAAACAAATACTGATAATTGTCCTGAAATTTTTCATGTAGAGTACGACCCCTGCTTGCAAGATATATGTATGAAATTTTTAACAGAGATCTTATGCTATATTTCCAAAAAATTGTCTTCAGGATTTTTAATTTTGAGTGATAATTGTGAAAATATGCAAAGTAAGAGCAAATATGCAAAGTAATGCAAAGTAATGTGCCAGATTAATGCAAAACGCACTCATAAAAAAACTTAAATTTTTGATTTATTTTTTTTTTTATATAAAATGCCTAATCAATATTTTAAGAAATCCTGAAGACAAATTAAAATGACACAATTTCTGTACACAAATTTCTGTACGATTTACAAATTCTGTGTAAAAATTTTGTAAATCGAGTAAGTACTTCCAGAATTATATCAAAAATTAAATATGTTTAAAATTTTACAATTTAAATTAAAAAAAACCCTTAAATTAATTAATTTATTTATATGGCATTTTCCTATCTATGCAGCTTTGAGTTTAATTCACTTTCACATTTTTGTTTATTTAAGGTATCTAAGTTAATACTTTTGCGCTTAATATGTATGTTTTCTTGATTTACCCTGGCCCCACCAGTGGCCGAGAGGTTCTGCTCTCGAAGCTGGTAGACGGAAGGTGCTGGGTTCGATCCCAATCGCGCCCGTCGGACTAATCGTTCGGAGTTTTCGTGGTTTTCTTCGAACCTTGGTTCTCCAAGCGTTAATACGGGTTAGGTTCCCTTAGAAAGACCTCCACGGAAGGCACCCCCCCCCCTTAGGGCCTATATCTCACGTGCTGATAATTGGCCGACATAAATACAACCAACCAACCAAATCTTGATTTACCCATCAGCTCTTTTCTGTGTTAATCTCTAATTAAGCGTTCGTGCAGGTTTTAACCAATCGTCGTCCATGGAATCAGTTTACATAGAAAAACGGTAAACGTGTGCAGTGCGACTTTCTTAGGCACTTTAACAAATCTTGCATTGGACATTACGCAAAAAATAAGATATAAAACAATGCTCTTCTAACAGCTGTCGTACTTTATTTCGAAAATCTATGCAGTTGGAAAAATATTCAATGGTATACATAAGAAGATAAGTTGGATACAAACTTCAAGAGAAAACATTATTAAAGAGAAAAAAATAAAAGCTCGCTCCCAAAGAAAAGAAGCTTTCTTCAAACTGCTACTGTTTTAACACAAGAAAGACCGAGAATTTTACTCAAATTTTAGAAAAATATTTCACACCAGAATTTTTATTTTAAATTATTAACTTATCCGTTTAACTGTTTTTTTTCTCCTTTGTATCTTTTAAACTAGTTTTATAAAAAAAAAAAAATTCTGGTTCGAACCGAGATACATTCATTTGGTAGCAGTCAAAATGACTGCTCGAGGTCTTTCTAGTGTTAACCCCTTCGGGACGGGAGCCTTTTACGAAAATATTAATCTTTTGTCGCCGTTTTTTAAAAACTGATATTTGTGTCTTCTTGAATCGAGAAAATGCGCTGATTAAATAAGGCAAATTTTACAGTAAAATTTTACTGGTGAGACAAAACAAGGATTCTGAGCGCTTCATGCGGCACGTATACATGTCACTCGTCCCCAAGGGGTGAATGTATTCTGTTTTCGTTAAAAATTCTATATAAAGCATAAACCAGTGTTGCCAGAGGCCTACTTTTTTAAAATTCAGGTTTTTTTATTGCCACCACTTTTCTGAAATGGTAAAATTCCCCTGATTTTCGCCTTAATTAACATGTCGTTAAATAAGGCGGATTTTACTATTTGAAAAAAGTGGTGCCAATCAAGAAATTTGAAATTTAAAAAAGTAGTCCACTGGCAAAAACATCCCCTGCTCGTCTGCTTTATACTTAAAAAATATCTATAAATTGCAATGCTATTTATTCCGATTTACTGGTAATACGTTGGCTACACATTTATGTAATATTCTGTACAAAACATATTTATGCTATTAGAATATAATATAAGCAAAATACGTGATAATATTTAAACCATTACACCATTAAAAGACATAAAAAATATAGGGGAGACTAGGGAGGATTGACCGTACGGGAGGCTTGACCCACCCATCAGTTTCCATAGTGAAAAGAATTTCAGAGTTTTATCAATAGATGTCAACCAAAGCTACTACAATGCTCAAACAACAGTCTCTGTTTCATACAGATAATTGAAATAGGTGTAGAAAAAATCAATTGTGAGGCGTTTTCAACCTAAAAGTTGTGCTTTTTGAAATATTTTGAAAGCCTTTTTCAGATAAAGTATATCATAGAAATTTAAGTAAGTAGGTTTTAAGTAATGCAGATATAGAGCTTTCATTCCAGGCATAAAGATTACACAGTAAGTTAGGCTTAACATAACAATCTGCTATTCTTTAGAAAAGGGCTATATGGGGAGGCTTGACCCACACAATGTGAGGGAGGTTTGACCAGATGTTTAAGGCTCCCTTAACACATTCACGACGAGAAACGAGAATTCTCGTTTTCGTTCAAAAAACATCATTGACTAAGGGCGAGACATCTACCTTACAGAAAGTGCATTTATACATAGATACCAACATCCGTTAATTATTCTGGAGTCTAATCCAAGACAAACATGTTTCCAAACGGAAATTTTACTTCATACACGATTTTAAAATGAAATCTAATAAGTATCATGTTGAAAGAAGACTCGTTTTCTTATAATCACTTTCCTGATTTAAACTTGTTTGTCTCGGATCAGACTAATTAAGAGATGTTGGCATTTATGATTTATTTCATGTTGTCCATATTGTTTTAGATTGTAAGACATTTTATATTAAATTCGTACATTGAAAGATATTTACCGATGCATAAACTTGGGAAACCAATCCAGAACACCAATTTACAAAAGACTTTCAAAACAGGGAGGAGCTTCTACTGTTTTAAAATTCAGATTTCATAAAAATTACCCGTCAGCAATCTGTTAATTAAAGGGTTTTGGAGATCTTTTTATTATACACTGTGCATAAGGGAAGATTAATGGTTATATATAAAAATGAATTTAAATTTATTCTGCAAAGCTAGAATAAAATGGGGTGATGGAAACGAAAATGCTTAAAACTGATTAAAGAAAGATGTGATATATTGCTATAGTACCCACTGCACGAAAAAAATTAATGAAATATAAATGGGAAAGTGTATAGGAACTTTTTTCCATTTCAATATTACTTACAATAGGTAAATATAAACAGTGGAAAATACTAGAACGTATCAAAGCAGCAGTCTTAACCGTTTCAGGGGCATGAGTAGTGGTATGTTTATGAAACCGCTTAATTTTAATTCCCAAACGCCATAATGGCACCAGAATTTTGCTAAATTCTTTTCCATTTAATATGTATGCGAATTATAGCGTTTTTCATATTTCCAAATAAATTTGTTCGTATATTCCGGTGCCAGTCATTTTTTTCAACATTTTAGTACTGAAAGTACTTTTCCCCTGAAAGGATTAAAATATGTTAATGATAAGTTAATTACTCATTCGGCTTCAAAAGAACATAGCAGTGATTGAAAAACTTTAGGAAGGTATGTAGACAAACTTAAACATGATTAATAGAATGAGATGAAGACAAACTGTGTGACAACTGGAGTTGTCAGGTCGAATGTCACAAAAAGTAGGACAAGGAGACAAAAAAGCTGGACAGTGGCTACTAAATCCGGTCATAATGATGCATGAAATCCTATGAAAACGGAACCTGTCTCTAGCGGAATACTGTCTTAAATGTTAAAGTTTCATTTTCCCTGCTGTATAATCCCGTAAGGCATGGTGACGTTACGGCGACGTCGTTGTGAAGTCACACTGTGATTTTGTGACCGTCGATGTGACGTCACGTGACGTCGATGTGACGTCATAGTGACTAGAATGCGAGGTCGTTATGGCCGTTTTAGAGGTCGTTTGTGACGTCACATTGTGACCACTCTGTGAAGTCACGGTGTGACAAATTTGTGAAAAGTGTGTCATTTGTGACTATTTTGGCATTAACTTTGTGACGAACCTGTGACGAAAGCGACAATGCTTTGAAGTCACACTGTGACCAATTTGTGAAATATGTGTCATTTGTGACGAACTTGTCATAAACACTGTGATTTCAAATGAAAATCAAATTTCAAATTAATTGCTTAAAAGACGCAAATAGTGAAAATGATTCCATGCTGGGACTCGAACCCGAGCCATCAGTACAGTGCACTGACATTCTACCGACTAAATCGCATGGAACGATACCCAGGCTAAAAAATTTGTCACTATTACTTTTTGGCAAGACTACAAACGCAGCACAAGGTGGAATATTTAGCGTGAGCCACCAACATGATGCAAACACGAAACTTAATTAAATCCAGCATCGATTGAAATTATATTAATACTTGGAAATTTTTCCAGAGAGAACCATTCGCCTTGCATACAATATTTCAAATGAAAATCAAATTTCAAATTAATTGCTTAAAAGACAATTTTAATTTGAAATGTTGTATGCAAGGCGAATGTTTCTCCCTGGAAAAATTTCCAATTATTAATATAGTTTCAATCGATGCTGGATTTAATTAAGTTTCGTGTTTACCCCATGTCGGTGGCTCACGATAAATATTCCATCTTGTGCTGCGTTTGTAGCCTTGCCAACAACGAGCCGTTAATTCCCAAATTGGCTCATCCGATCTCAGCAATCTGATCCTTTGTTAATATTAATATTTTTGATTACTTTACTGTGATTTTGATCAAATTTAACAAAATAAATTAATTTAAGTCATTATAATTGCATTCTATTTTACATTACACTACCTCATAAAAAATAAATATAATTATCTACTATATAAATATCAGTTTTAGCCAATCAGATTGCTGGACTCGGTTGAGCCAATTTGGGAATTAACGGCTCGTTTGCCAACATGTAATAGTGAGAAAATTTACAGGCTGTTCCATGTGGTTCCATGTGGTTTAGTCGGTAGAATGTCAGTGTGCTATACTGATGGCCCGGGTTCGAGTTCCGGCATGGAATTTTTTTCACTCCTTTGCGCCTTTTAAGCAATTAATTTGATATTGGATTTTCATTTGAAATATTGTATATAAGGCGAATGATTCTCTGTGGAAAAATTTCTAAGTATTAATACAGCGATGAAATTTAAAATAAACTTTTGCTGTAAATATAAAATCTTATCTTTTTACCGTACTTTTTAGCAAAATATCGCTATTTTGGAGTCCTATTCTTCTAAAACATTTTAAATTTTTCCACTTAAAAAACAATGCTTATCAACTGCCATATTTTTTTATTAAGTTCTATGCTTGATATTGAGTTCAAGCTTGATATTTAGAATGTGTAAGTTTTTTTAATTTGTTGTTATTTGTCATTGCTTTATTAAATATGAACATGGAGACTAATGGATATTAACACAACTATTATTTATAGAGCGGCATGATAAGCGATATTTATTTAAATTTTTTATTCCCGTGTATATTGTATTTTGTGAATATGAGCTAAATAGATTTGGTATGTTTTATAGGAAAAGACTGATCTAGGAAATAGAAAAAAAAAACGAGTAAGAAAAATCATGCGTTAAGCATAGATTATAAAATACTTTCCAACACTTTCTGAATGCTTTAACAAGACATCGTAATTTAGGGAAATGACGTAAATAAGATAACTAAGTAAACATTTCAGAAAACGCATAAAACATTTGAAAAACTGATTTCAACAGTTACCGTCCATAGCCAAATATGTTTTCCAATTCTTTTGAACAGCCCTGTATTTGATCTGTAGGTTGATACACTGAAAAAAATGAAGTACTCAAAAATGAGTAAACCGACGTACTCATATCGAATTGAATATTTTTGGATCAAAAATGAACCTATGCTTTCTCTATTTTGAAACATCACATGTTATAAAACCCAAACAAACGAATAGTTTTGTACCCTGTAATGGTTCATTTCATTTATAGCGGCATAAATGATGTTTATTAATGTAAATATTAAATTATGCACAGCATTTTAAAAATAATTTAAAAGTGCTTGGAAATAATGCTCTTGTCATAAAAATATTCGATTTGAGTATCTTGTTAAGAATTTTGCTATTTTTCTTAATAAATAATCAATTAAACATTTCTTGTTAAGAACTTTGAACGGGAAATAAATGTCAGTACATTTTTACTTTAAATTTTAGGGGGGGGGGTTGTGTGTGGTGGGGGGGGCAGTGCATAACGATTCATATTTGATCACAACCATGAAATAAAAAATGAATACATGTGTTTCTCAACTTTGAGTACATTTGGATCGGAGCTATTTTGAGTATGTGACGCATTTAAAATTGAGTACTTCTTACTCAATTTTGAGTACCCATTTTTTTAAGTGTATATATACTATATAATGGGAAAATTTAGTTTAGCAAGAAAACGCCTAACAGGTTGAAATTCTTTTTCAGCAATTTATACTAATGTAAGGAAAGATACTTGAATACTTTTGTACAACCCTGTAGTTTACCTAGAATCTTTATTACACGCCACTATTTAGTTAAAATTTAATTCAAACTTAGACCCTCTTAAAACTGCTGAAATCACATTTCCAGAAATTATCATTTATAGACGGCCATGTATCCATTTCCTTGCGTGACCCTGTGTATCATTTTATCCATATTCTACAAACATTTATTGGTAAATTAAATGCAGTTCAGCGAAAAAAAACATAACTCATTTAAAAACCACCTTTAAGCAATTTGCGCCCATACCCAGTAATCCTTACGAATACTGTTGTGTAGCCTAGTATAGGAATTATAGCATTTATATACACGATACTATGCATAAATATAGTGAATCATAAAAGCGCATAATATAATTAAAAATACATTTCCAGCAATCATCGCTAACGAACAGTACTTCGGATACAATATAGTATCTGAAATATTTTGGGTGTCCCTGTAAATGCTATATACGTATTATTCGTATTATACATGAAATAATTTATAGTATGTAAACCTAAGCGACATACATCTATTTCATTATATATGAAATAGATTAACATAATTAAAGTATGCTGCAAACAATTCCCTCCACCCCTATATCATTATGTATTTGAATTCCTTTTTTAGCCCTGTAAATGAACAATAGCTATTCTGTGCATCGCATAGTCAACAGAATGCATATTTGAGTGCCCTTCAGAAATGCATATAAATTTTATTATGTTTGAAAGCGTGCGTAAAATCATTAAAAATCATTTGAAACGATTTTTTCCCATAGGCCGTAATGTGACGGAAAACTTTTGGCTGGCCCTGTAAATGAACAAAGCATGCTACAAACTTCATTACAAATAGGTACCGTGCTATGGTAAACGTCAATAACATCCAAAAATTTCAGGGCAATCCGAGTATATTTTCGGGAGTTAGAGTGCGGACAGACTGCTAGACGGACAGACGGAGAGACAAACCTAAGTCATAAGCACTTTTCAACTTATGTCCTATATTATGTATCCTGTATTATATGAACTTTTAAAAAATATATACTAAAGCAGTTTAATCTATAACTTCCTATCAGGCATGAAAAACACTTTATTTCAATGCTTAAATATCATATTTTACTTTTTAGTGCCAATAATTACGCGTATCATAAACGTAGAAAATGAATTTGCAATAGAAGAAAATTTAATAACCGATTCAGAATGTCTATAATTAAATGTCTGATTAAAATCACAAGCAGAAAAAATGCTTACATACAATTTAAAAAAATAAATATACCAATTTGAAAAACACTAAAAATAATAATTAGTATTTATAATTGTACTATTAAACAACAGCAAAATACAATAAATAAATTAAATACATTATTAGATTTAACAATATCTCAAAAATATTTCCGTATCGTATAAGGAATTACTATTATTTTATAATTTTGGCAAATGTTAAATCTGAAAACATTGGTTTGAAGATTTAGGATTTTAAAAGATAATTTAAAATATTATTAGCACTAAAAGAAAATTCTTTCAAATGTTTCACTACTGTAATATGTAAAAATATATTTTCCCAGTATAATGTTAATTTCTAATCTGAAACAGTTTCGTAATCTCATGATAATCGAACATCATATTTAACCCCAAAATAATAATAACTATAAGTGTTAGTAATCAAAAAATAGTAAGAAGCCGATAAAATAATTCCAAATCATTGTCGTTCCATACATTTTCAATCTCAAGTAAGAGTAAATTAATGTTTATATTAATTCCAGTGTGAACTTAAGCCTAAATCAGTCTCTGCGCAGATTTTTTTTTTTTTTTTGGAAGCGATGGCAGATTAAGATATTTTTCTTTACAGTTATCGAATTGCAAAATATCGCTCTGACAGTTAAAGATCAGTCTCTTACAAATATAACATAAAACTATTTAACTCATAATATACAAATCAGGAACAAAATATTTAAATTAAATAACACTTACATATACGTTCCATTAATATCCGTGTATCCTAAAATGATCATTTCCTTATCTTAAACTGTTGTAGACTTGGTGATGTTCTAAAAACAGTGAACAATTTCCCGCGTTTTCTCATATTTATTTTTCTGTGGGCAGACGATTTTCAAGCAGATGTTCTGTTACAGATTATTTGTTTTGTATACAAGAAATATTGAACTTGAATGCGCAGTAATTTTCTGAAAGTATCGTTAATTAAAATTTTGTATTTGAAGACATGTCCAATATATTTAACATTTTCTTTTTATCCGTACCAAATAATTCAAGTTAAATGTATTGTAAAGTTCCTTTTTTCTAAATAATTATAATAATAATATTCATAATTAGAGTTTATTAGATAAAACATTGTTTAAATTTTTAAAAGGTGTAAAAATAAATTTAATGGTAATAACGACCCCCCCCCCCTTTTTTTTCATTTTTTTTTTTTTTTTAAGTAAAGTTTGTTTTGCACAAATTTTGTATATTTCTTTTATTTTCGGAAAATGCTAATTTTATTTAAAAAGTCTGAAAGAAGTAGAATTTATGACTTGAACACAAATTATAAAAATATTCTAAAGCAAGAAATGCATAGATGACTAAACTCTGAAGACTCTTTCTACGTGCTCATTAAAAGGTGCAGATTTAACTGTAATAGAAAATTTTTAGTTTGAAACCACAGAAGTGTTTCGAATAATCCTGGTCGGTAAAAAAAGAAAGAAAGAAAGAATTTTCCTCCCAGCAAACTAAATATGTAAAGTGTATAAATTTAATAATCCTAATTCTAAATATATTATCCAAATGCTAGATAAAATTGAAATCATGAAAAAGTATACATTCACTGTCTTAGATATCAAATGGATAAAATATAGCCTTAAAATTTAGTTTATTAATGCTTGTATCGTGCACTTTATTTATTATGACCCCCCCCCCCCTCCCCTTTAGTGACAGAATTTACCATTTGCTATGCACTAATATATTTTCATTCCTTATTCCGCTATAACTCGTGACTGCTTAAAATATTTCTCTTCATTTTCAAAGATTTTTGAAGTTCATATTTTTGTCACACTGTGACTTACAATATAGTGTTTTTTTTGTCACATATGTGACGTGACGTACGTTACATAGCAGTGACATAACAGTGACGTCACATTTTTTTTAATTGCCAGAAAAATATAATTTTACAGTAAATAACATGTTTTGAAGAATTTTCGTAATTTTTTACAGTTTTCTAAGAAGTTCACATCTCAGTCACAATGTGACATCACTGAGTGGTGGCATTTTGGTCACAGATGTGACGTGACCACAGTGACTCACAGTGACGTCACAACGACGTCACCGTGACCATGCATGCTATGAGGGATTATACCTGCTCAGGCAAAATCTTGTTTAAAACGAGATTTTTCTCCTCTGACTTGTGACTGCGTCTAAACAGGTTTTTAAGCATCATATTTTCGAAAATATTTTTATATAATAATAAGAGCATGTAACATAAAGTTATTTTGCTTTTTTTAAACTGATTTTATACAAATATTTCAATATAAAATAAAATGGGTCAACACTCCCATATGAGATGAGCCTTGACCCATTATTTTCTCATGATTAAAATTAATCATTTTTCAAATTTCTTATGTATTACACTTATGTTTCAATTTTATTTTGATAACTAATTGTATAACGAATAAAATGATATATAAAACTTTATTCTACGTTCAATATTTAAAAATTAAAAAATCATTTTGTAAAAAGTGGGTCAACCCTCCCTAGTCTCCCCTATATGTTATAATATGCTTTATAAAATGCATGATCAAAAATATATGACATTTAATAGTGTTCAGAAATGTCAACCACAAGGTCATGAGATGCGTTCTTTGAAATCTGGAAGCTTATTATCTTCGCCTGAATAACAATATTAAAGAGTGATCTATGCAATAATTTTCAATAAATGACTTTATACGAACCTTACAGATTTTTTTTTAAAAAACCTTCTGATAAAAAGTGTTTACAAAAAACAAAAATTGCATTTTTTTTTTGTATTTAACACTAGAACGCCCGGAAATTTTACTCAAGTTTCATAAATATATTTCATTCCAGAATTTTTATTTAGAATTATTTAACTGATTTATTTAACGTAATTCTGCGTCACTTAAATTTAACTAATTTTATGAAAAAAATTCTGGCTCCAATGGACATTTAATCATGTGGTCGGAGTCGAATCGACTCCTTCCGGGCGTTCTAGTGTTAATTATATAGTTTGTTCAATAGTGCGTAGTTTGTGTTTAACCCTAGAACTACCGGAAATTTTACTCAAGTTTTATAAAAACATTCTACACCAGAATTTTTACTTAAAACTATTTAATTTGTTTATTTAACTTATTATTGTCTGATTTATACATTTAGTTTGTTTTGAAGAAATTTCTGGTTTGAATAAATATTTTGAATGTACATGTCGGGTCCATTGGACCCTTCTGGTAGACAGAGGGTTAAAAATATTAAGAATTACTTTAAATTATTCAATAGAGTCCATAAGATGATATTTCTTTACAGTTTCCTTGGTTCACATTGTGCGATTAGAATGGTAAGTAGGAAAGCAACGATAGTATCAGCCATAGTAATGGTCAAAATGGTGATCTTGGATAAATATCTTTCATGCATTTTGCTTAAAATTCCTAAAGCACAAATATTTTGGAAAAGCATTAGCAGAATATTTTATTTCTTATTGCGTTTATTATGCATCATAAAAAATTCATAATTATATAAGAAAACGTGTATAAAAATCATTATTTAAACAAATAATGACTGCACATATATTATGCTTTAAATTCGACAATTCCATGAATTAAAATATCTTCGAAATATTAATGTAGACTATTATTGAGATTAAAGAAATATATTATTATTCCTATTATTATAGGAATATCATTAAAATTCCAATAACTATAACATTAAGAGTAAATTTTTGCAAGATTTGAACCGAAGACACGGACAAGGCAAGTGCATTTCGCGAGCACTGATAGAGACATAATTGTTAAATTAATATATATGTAAAATATTAATATATACAATGTATCCACTAAAGTCCCTTGCCACTCTCATTACTTCGGAACCCCTGGTGCTATATTAATAAAAGTGGTGTCTAGTTATATTAAAGTAGCTATTCATTGCTGAATGAAACCGCCTGCGTCGCAACCTGGTGGTCGCAGTTAGTATTCCTACATCGAAAACAGAAAGATATAGGGGAAAAAAGTGAATTACATAGTTGTAGAGAATCCTTGATTTTGTACGAAAAAACACCTTGTGGACATTAATGCGAAGAATAGAAGGGTTAAAACGCGCATTTGTTTTTTCATCTTTTGAAACCAGATAAAGCATAATCCCGATGAATATATAAATATAATATACAAAAGCATGATATAGACTTAACCTCTGATCTTTTTTTTTTTTTTTTTTTTTTTTTTTTTTTTTGCTTCAGGGTGTTTTCCTTGGGCTCTTAGTTTTGATGCTTGAACTCAATTTTTGAATTTACTAATTCACGTAATATATAGAAATGAAGGGCAAATATTTCAGTATTTAAACACAATGTTTTTGCCGAGAAAATAAACAATATATTTACAATGTGTTACAAAACAAGAAATATGTCAGTGTACTATGTAAAATTTTTATCATTTAAAAAATTTACCTACCTACAAAGGCCGAAAGACATTCGCAATGGTAAGTTTAAAAAAGTAATTTTAGGTATAATTAATAAAGATATGGTACATGTTATATTTCACATGTTTATATGCAATGAACCCCCATTTTTACAGACTTCCAAGACATGCCATTTTTTGTTCGATACTAACTGGAGTACGCATTAAATGATGTAAACATTTGAATGGTGTCAAATAATGCCTTTCGTTGAATAAATTGATTTCAGCATTTTACAGACATTAAATAGGCTACCTACTTAATGCTAAAATAAATAATTTTTACTTTCATTTAGTAATTTTAGTTTTCTATACAGTAAACTCCCATTTTTGCAGACTTCCAAGAAATGCCGCTTTTTGTCCGCATTAAAAAATGTAAACATTTGAATGGTGCAGAATACTTCATTTCATTGAATAAATTGAATTTAGCTGTACATAAATTAAAAACCCTAACTATTTAATGCTAAAATAATTAAGTGTTTCTTTAATTTAGTAATTCTAGTTTTATATGCTGCGAACCCCCGTTTTTGCAGACTTCCAAGAGACGCCTTTTTTCCGCACTAACCGAATTCGGAATTAAATGAAGCTAACGTTTGAATGGTGGAACATAGTACCTTTAGTTGAATAAATTGAATTAAACTTTTTACAGAAATGAAATAGGCTACAAATATTGATAAATTAAGCAAGATTTTCTTTCATTTAGTATTTTAGTTTTATATACAGTGAACCCTCGTGTTTGAAAACGCCCAAGAGAGGCCGTTTTTTGCCCGCACTAACCGAAGTACTCATTAAATCACGCAGACATTTAACCCCTTCAAGGGTGGTGGCTCATTTTTGGATCACTTAAAATTTATTTTCAAATACCTAATTGGTACCAGAATATTGGAATGAAAATTTTCCTTTTATTAAGTAAGTGAACAAAAGCTTTTTCTTTTTTTAAAAAATAAATTTGTTTGTAAATTCTGAATCATTAACTCATTTCAGTATTTTACGAATAGGGTTGATTTGTGACGGCCAATTATCTACACGAGGGATATAGGCCCAGGGGGGGGGGGGGAAGTGCCCTCCGTGGGGGTCTTTCTAAGGGAACCTAATCCATTTTACGAATAGACATACTTTGCCCCTGAAAGGGCTAAATGGTGTAAAGTAGTACATTTCGTTAAATAAATTGAAATCAGCTTTTTTTAGAAATTAAATAGGCAACCAGTTTAATCCTAAAATAAGCAATTTTTTCTTTAATTTAGTAAATTTAGTTAACACTTTACGCCCCACTTAAAGTACCATTAAAATAATTTCTTATAAAATTCATTTAATACACCGATTACTATTAATACAGTTTAGGATGAGTTATAGATACTTTACTTTATCTTGTTCTAAAAGCAGTAGTGGTTGCATAAAATAAAAATATATTTTAAAGGATGATTCTTTTTCATTTGCATCTTTATAGCTTTCTTGACCAGTGTTGCCAGTGGGCTACCTTTTTTTAATTCGGATTTCTTGATTGGTACTACTTTTTTTGAAATGGTAAAATTCCACTTCTTATCGTCTTAATTAATATGTCATTAAATAAGGCGAATTTTAACCCATTTAAAAAAAAATGGTGCCAATCAAGAAATCCAAATTAAAAAAAAAAGCCGAGTGCAGTGGCAGCACTGTTCTTGAAGTTGAAAGATTGGTGGGTGAGGAACTTTTAGTTCGGAAATATTTCTATATTTCTATTGTAAGAGCATTGTATTTGTACAATGTATTTGTACATTTCCTAATTCTATAAAATAATGAAAAAAATATTTTAAATAAAAGATTTGAGTGGAATTATAGTGCACAAAATCAATAAAAATTCAAAGTAAATTAATTAATTTTAATTGGCAAAATCCTTCTAACCTTTATGATGATTGTGTAAATCTTCTAATGTAGTTTCAAAAAGTCACGAAAAATGCTTTAGAGGATGAAATTTAAATGAATTCACAATTTGGGACATAAAAGGTCAAGAAACAAGTTAGTGACGATTTGTTAATTCAAAAGAATTAATTACTGAGGACACATAAAATATGCAAAGAAATTGTCGCACTTATATAATTTAACTTTAATGTAATCTCTCACTTTTTGCGTTAAATGAACAAATGGTTATTTAACCACTTTAATTTCTAGGTTTGTGACACATTTGGAAGTTTGGTCTGTTATATGGAATTTTGACAGGTAACACAGGGAAACGGCCATTAGATATTTGCGAGCCTCTCACGTTTTTTGTTGGTTATTTTTTTTTTCTCCTCACTTATTGCCTCTGGTAATTTCTTGATCTGTGAATAGCTAAATTTAAATCAAAGTTGCTTAAAAAAATATTGTACAAAGCAGTTTCGATTCTGCTGGGTCAGCTTATGAAACAACTGTCTGCATTATTCGATGAGTACTAGCTCTAAGTGATGTCTTTGACATTTATTTAAATTAGGAAATGTTGGAGGAATCGAAATTTTCCTAATTAACCTGAGCAAGGTAATATTTTCTATCAGTAACTGCGATAAAAATTCATTAGACGTATTTTGAAAAGTGAAGGTTTAACAAAAAATGAAAACATTTAATATGCAAATGTTTGGTTGCGTACAATTCAACATAGTTTACACCAACTAAGTTTGAATAAACCATTAGCTTAAAATGGAAATGACTTGCAAAAATTATTATAACCTTATATATATATTAAATATGTTGATTTTATAACAATATACTTCAAAAAATCATAAAATAAGATTTTAGAAAAAAAAAATGTTTGTTTTACAACTTAATGAATAAACCTTTTTTAAGAAAAAGTAAATATTAATGCATTTCAATTAATGCCCTATTACGGATGATGTAAATAATTCCCGAATTACATTATTAAATTACATTTTGTTTTACAAAAATGAAGCTGTAACGAAAAAAGCACAGCTTTTGATTCTTTATGCATTTGTCGTTCAATACATTTAGTTTTATTTAAAAAAAAAGAAAAGAAAACTCTTTTTTTTTTAAATGGCGTTGAAAAAACATTAAAGAAACCATCCAACTTCTTAAAATGTAACTCTTTTTAGCAGCATTTCTGTTTGCGTGGTTTTAAACATTTGCTGAAAAACTATCCCTAGATATTTGAGCAAACAAAGCAGTTAATTTCCTAAAAAATGAGTTCAAGAAATATTTTATTACACGAAAGAAAAACCGCAGTTGTATTTTAATTTAAAACAATACTTAAAGCTTAATGCTTTTTCAAGATCTCTGCATAATCGTTTTAAATTATTTTTTTTTTTACTTATAATTTCGTAATGTATCTTTTAAGATAAAAACTTGTTATTCTGTTAAAAGTTACTTAATTTACTCTTAGTGTCGTCAACTTATTTTAATCCTTAAATGCATAGTGATGCATATATGCATCACTTTTTATTTAACTCTTGGCAACCACTATATTTACATAATAATATTAATCTTGTTAAAAGTACAAAAATATGCTACTAAATAAAGTTAAAAATCTATGTTAAAATTTCTGGAGTCTAATCTTTGATATAAGAATAATTCATGCATTTAATAAGTTGCAATATTTTAGTTTTTACTTGTATGGCAGATGTGAACATAAGAAAAGGTTGACGTATTATACAAAAAATGTATCTCTGACGTTTTTCATTTTATTTATTCTGCTTATGATTTCTCCTTTAATCAAACTCCTTCGTAAACCTATAGTGCGCCGCTTTGCATATATGCAAAAAAAATGTTTTGAATTAAATAAATATTTTTATTCGTATATACCTAATTCACACCAGAAAATTAAATTAGCAATGTCTGCTTTAATTAATAACAGACATTTCGTATTTAAATAAAGCGAAATTAACCATTTAAACTTTCTGGTGTGAAGTCAGATTTTCTGAACTACGTAATTTCTAGAACGTATTCTATCATGTGAATTAAAGGGTTAAATGTTAAGTTTTATAAAATGAATAATTATATAAAAAATGGTACTTGGAGACATACTTATTAAAGTATTTACTAATTCTCAATATTTTAGAATAAAACAGCCACACGACAGTAGTTTTTACTTATATTTCAGATGTGCAACAGAAGAAAACATTGGCGTATTATATAAAAAATGTATCTTTGATTTTTTTCATTATTTTTCCTGTATATACCTTTCAAAGAATCATATATAATTTTTTCGAAACAAAATAAAAAATCGCGCATTTAAGGGTTAAGGATTTCCATTTTTTTACTCTCTGCGCAAAGAGTTGAAATTCAAATAATCGAGAGTATATTAATGTTTTTTAGTATGTAATCTATTACAGGAATAAGACTGTATAATAAAAAGATATATGCTTGACATTTTAAATTTTAATCTTGAATTTCATTTGTTAAAGAATTCTACTTCAATTGAAAATGTTCGCCACTGAAATTACGTAATATATTTTCAACATGAATTAAATGTATGACTGGTAACGTATCCCATACGTAAACCCTCTGAGACACTAGAATCGAGTAGAGATATGTCTTTTTAGCCAAAAGATAAGAGAATCTCTAGGGGAGAAGGCAAGATACGAATTCGATAATTTTCCGCTGAATAGGCTTGATATCTATTCGACCTTAAATAAAATTATATTAAAAAAGAAAATCAGATTTTTTTGTTTTATATTTGCCCAGTAAACAAAATGAAATAAAAAAAATTATATGTTAGCTTACATGCAATTTTATCATTTTAAAATAACAAGCATGGAGAGATAAACAATCTAAATGCTTGTTATATGGTTTTAATGTGTGTTTTTTAAATAAAAAAGAAACCTTTTAAAAACCTGTAGCAGAATGTACAGATTTGCTTACTTTTCACCACCACTATTTCAAAATACTATTTTCCGGCTTATTAAATAGGTGATCTATACTACTAAATAACGCAAAAAATACTATTCGTAAATAATGGTACTCATGCTTTCTCACCACTGTGCATCGGGTAATGAAAAGAACCTAAAGTAAGTGCAACGTGATCCATACATTTAAATCAACTTTTCAAGTGAAATCTATTGTAGTAAAGATATATAAAAATGAAAATATTAAATTTTGATTAATAAAATTATAAAATAGGTAAAAAATTACAAAAAAATTATATTTTAAATAGAAAGTTGATATATTAATTAAAACGGCTTAATATTCTATATAATTATATAGAATATTAATTTGAATAAGGAGACCAAATTAAGCCTAGAAATCAGATTCCTTAAATATCCTAAGAAATTCCTGAATTTGCTCTCAATAAGTATAACATTTTTAAAGATTCATACATGGAAAAGAAAGATCTAAAAGATAAGTGAAAATATGCTGGTGGTTAGACTTAAAAAATGCTAATAATATTAAAGACCACAATTTTTTATGTTAATGTAAATGCCTCAAAACAAGCGTTTACGTGTATATTTATCATTAAACTCTGAAATAATATTCTGTGTAGTATTTTAGTAACATGTATAACAGTCTTTTATAATATGCGGACGAGTACTTTTTCACCTTGCCTGGTCAATCATGGTTAGAACGAGAAATCTTATGTAACATAGCCAAAATTTTATTAAATACACTTAACTTTTATTTAAAAAACTAAGCAATGGTATGCCACACAAAATTAAGCTACATGATATCAATAATCTAGCTGAAAATATGTTTATACCGAATGTCCTAAAAAGGACTGATTAAAATTCAATAACTTGCAAACGGTGGCAGATATTTTAAAAATACTTGCAGGAGTGTTATGTATAAGGTCAGAAGATTTTTTACAGTGATTTTCTATTTTATTTCAATTGCAAACAATAGTTGGCGCTGCGGTCAATAGACGCTAAATTCAGGCCCGGTTTTTGGTACTTCGGAACCCACTCAATACATTTTCCCCTCCTTTATCCGCATGGAAGAAGAGAAGGGCTGAAAATTCGAGCCTGTATTCAGCGCCTATTGCTTACAGCGCCATCTATTGTTTGTAATTCGAACTAAAATGGAAAATCACTGTAAAAAAACTTTTGACCTTATGCATAACCCACCTGCAAAAATTTTTTAAATATCTGTCACCGTTTGCAAGTTATTGAATTTTAAAATCAGTCAGTCCTTTTTAGGACACCCGGTATGAACACGCATTAAAACCACAAAAAAAAATATCAGTCTGCAAGGCCTTATTATTAACTACTACTTTTGAAAGTTCTTGTATGTTTTTTAAATATTCTTGGTGTGAGATATATTTTTCTTATCATTTTTCTTTAAAAAATGCATGTGAAATTTTTTTAGTTCCTTGGAAATTCTAAGGAATCTGGAACAAATTTTTCCTATAAGGAAATTTCTATTCAATGATCTATGAAAACATAGAGCATTGATCTATGTAGTAGAATATGCATTGTAATATCCTAATATGCAATCATTTATGAGTTAAACCTGATAAACGTAGAAAATGAGTTAAAGATATTCAGAAACTGTTTAAAATCTGTTAAAATTCACATATTTAAATCGTAAAATTCATAACTGCCTTTTATAATTGAAGATTTTTTAATATTTTCACATGGTTAAATAAAGCGAAAACTTTTATTAAAAATTTGCGATAAAACTGTAGGTGCAGTCGTGGGAAAAAAAAGTAAACACCCCCTACTAACTCCTCAACAAATTATCGTAGACGAACGTTACTGGTTCCGAACGATTGGAAATAAAGTCTACTTTTAAATGACATATATAAAGTTTGCTTAGGGGGCCATCTACATATTAAAAACGAATCAAAACTTCATTTTCTTCAACGGCAATACCCAATTTTAACGAGATATTTTAAATCTTTGGTTCAAACTATGACACCACACCAAATTTAAAGTCATTTGAATGATAAGTTTTTGATTTATAAACATTCCAAATTTAGTGCTTCTAATGTTAAATTACATTTTCATATTTTTATTTATAACTTCTGAAATTATGATCCTAATGTTCTAATTTTTTGTGTAGCAATAATACTAATATACCCAAACATAAATACGTTGAATTTGCAATTTTTATAATTTTCTGATATGAATTATGAATTATGAAATTAATATTAAAAAAATTATGAATTGCAACCTACAATTTTTTTGATGGATTCAGATTTATCAAGTCCTGCTTTATGGAAATCCAAAATTTCTCATTTTTCTTCCAAGCAGTTTTCAAATTATGCTTAAAAAACGGCAAAATGATAGTTTAAGGGGTCGTCTATGACAGAAATGACTAAATATTTTGAAATTTCTTATGCTATCCTGTAATCTAACAAGCTTAATTGACTGCTTAAGTTGCCTTGATCAAGAAGGGAGCTCTCTCGGTTAACAATCGAGTACCGAACTTCAATTTGGATACAGTCCTTAAAATACGCTCGTTTTAAAATAATTAATTTCTCGGAAACTTATTGTACGAATTGCATAAAAATTTGTGTTTAGACTAATTGAAGGGTGTAGATTTCATTTATGCTGTCAGAATTATGTACTGCTATTAAAAAAACAAAGTTTGGGTTCGTTTTAATATGTAGATATGTTCGTTTAATATGTGTACGTTATCGTTGTAGATATGTTCGTTTTATAGTTCGTTTTATAGTTCGTTTTAATATGTTAGTAGGGGGTGTTTACTTTTTTTTTCCACGACTGTACACTGCCTGCAGTAATATATTTTTCATTTAGAGTAAATGAGGGGCTCACAACCATAGTAAACCAAGTCTGTAAAAAAAAAAAAAAAAAAATATATATATATATATATATATATATATATATATAGAGAGAGAGAGAGAGAGAGACCATTTAAAAGGTGCATAAAATCTGTTTTATCCATTTCCACGGTAAACCAAGTCTATAAACAGATGACATATATGAGAAAGTATGTAAAAATGGACTTGGTTCACTGTTGGAGTGGAAAAAACAGATTTTAAGTATCTTCTAAATGGACTATTTCTCTTTTATTCAAAATAAACTTGTCTACTGGTTGTGAATGCCTCAAATAAAACCCTTTAAAAAATCATACTCATATGTATATACAACAAAATCAGTTACTTAATTTTAGCAATCTGTTCCATATACAATGACAACCTCGCTGCAGACAATTATTAATATCATAAAAACATTTTTTAAAATTAAGAATTGTCTTCAGTGCCTACGTTTAACTAAAATGCGCGAAGATTTTACATAGATGGGGAATTGTAACGATAATTTAAACAGTATACACTTAATTAGTGTCAATGATTTTTGAGTCCAATTTTAATATTACTTAAGAAATATGTATACACCCAAATCTTTAGTAAATTTTATAATTTTATAATTTACTAAATAATTTTAACTTACTTTATAAAATAAATTATTTTAAATAAGATTAAATCAAAGTTTGTATAAGGCATAAAAACTCTTAATCATACTCAACATACTCAATAATATTAATTTAATTTCTTATTAGTATTCGATTTCGAAAATAGAAAGCCCATCACATGTTTATAATACAAAAGTTATTGGAAAAAGAAAAATACTTATTATTTTCACATTTAATATCAAACATTGCCCTGACTTTTTGTAGAAAATCTAATATTTCCAAGGTGAGTACACTTCTTTTTATTTCCAAGGTGAGTACAGTTCTTTTTATTTTCCAGGGAGTGTGGTACCACTATGTCAGATCAAAAATCTTTGCCTATTTTTTTTTTTTCAGATTAAAAATATTTCTACGATTATTCCATAATTTGTTATAATTTTTGGCATATAATTAAATGACATAAAAAATTCTATTAAAAAATATATAGTAAAACTTTTCGGATGCACTTATTCTATAGATTATATTTTTTTATTATATTTACAAAGAACAGGATAGAAATAATTCTCTATAGTTATTACGACGTGGTCTAAGTTAGAAAAGACTATGGGTTTGGTGGGGGGATTACAAAATCAATACACGAATAAAAGTTTTCAAAATTTGTAAAATATCCAGCAAAATATTCACAGGGACACCTTATCTTCTTGTTTTTATTAAGTCATAATTCAATTTGAGCCCCACCAGTGGCTGAGAGGTTCTGCTCTCGAAACTGGTAGACCGGAGGTGCTGGGTTCGAACCCAATCGTGCCCGTCGTCCTAATCGTTCGGAGTTTTCGTGGTTTTCTTCGACCCATGGATTTCCATGCGTAAATACGGGTTAGGTTCCCTTAGAGAGACCCTCACGGAGGGCACTCCCCCCTCGGGTCCATAAACCCTAGAGTAGATAATTGGCCGTCAAAAATCAACCAACCAACCATAATTCAATTTGTATATTTTAACAGGTTTTAAACAGTTTCTGAAAACATTTAACTCATTTTCTTCGTATGTCAGGTTTAACTCTTAAATGCGCGATTTTTTATTTTGTTTCGAAAAGATATATATAATTCTCTGAAAGGTTTATTATGGAGGAAAAATAATGAAAAAAATCAGAGATCCATTTTTCATATAATACTTCAATCTTTCCCTCTGTTGCACATGTACAGTATAAGTGAAAACTACTGTCGTGTGGCTGTTTTACGCTAAAATATTGCAAATTAGTAAATATTTTAATAAATATGTCTCCAAATACCTTATTTTATATAATTATTTAGTTTATAAAACTTAACATTTGAACCTTTAATTCCGAAGATAGAATACGGTCTAGAAATTACGTACTTCAGAGAGTCTGACTTTGCACCAGAATGCTTCAATGGTTAATTTCGCTTTATTTAAATACGTAATGTTTGTTATTAATTAAAGCATATATTGCTATTTTAATTTTGTTGTATAAATCAGGTATATAGGAATAAAAAAAATCTATTAAATTCAAAACACTGTTGTTTGCATACATGCAAAGCTGCGCATTAAATGGGTTAACACACAAATGATTGCATATTAGGATATTACAATGCATATTCTACTGCATAGATCAAGGCTCCCACTCGATCCGCTTTTGAACACCACAATTTTTGAAAGAAAAATCTTATTTTATAAATTTCGTTGAAACTTACCTGAAAGCGCGTTTTTCTTGTAATTGTTGCAGAAAACTCCCATAAATTTTTTCCTAAAAAATTTCTGGTTTCCCAAAAACGGACCATTGGGAGCCCTGATAGGTTCGCAATAGTCTAATTCTATATAGATCTGGCATCGTTTATTTTTATATCTGAAACTTTCATGGCATAAAAAGTACATTAAAAACGTACGATTGTACATTTATCATATTACATTTCAATATAATTGCTAACGCACTTTACGAAGAACTGTTATGGATATGAATATTACAGGGCTCCCACTGGTCAGTTTTTTGAAAATCAGTAATTTTTTAGAAAGAAATTCGTGGTAGGTTTCTGCAATAATTGCAAGAAAAGCGACCTTCCTGGTATGTTTCTACTAAATTTAGAAAGAAGATTATTCTTTAAATAAAAGTGGTGTTCAAAAAACGGATCGAGTGGGAGCCCTGATATTACAATATATATATAACAATATAACGTTTATGTCTTTTCCTTATTTGTCATGTCATTAAGTAGAATATTCAAGAAAATAATATGCTGAAAATAGAAAGTCAGTCATTTATGTCACTATATATCTTAACAGAAAGGAAGTAATTAAGATAAAACCTGAAAAAAGACTGCCGTGTAAGTTTCATCCCAATCTTCGACTGCTAAGTAATTCCTTATTTCATAATATATTAAATAAATTTGACCAGGAAGTTTGACACAAAGAAATTGTTTTAAAACGTTAAAGTCTACGTGTCATTAATGATGGATTTCATTCCATATAAATATCATAAGGAATGAATATATAATCTTCCAACGGTCACTTTATTTGCTACCATAAATCTACAGGGTGTCCCAAAAGTCTCCGTACAACTTCAAAAATTTATTACAAAAAAATTATAGGCCTATAGTAAAAATAATTACAACAGTACATAGAGTAACTCAAAAAGTTTTTTTTCTACTATCTTACTATACTTCTACATGAGATCTTTTCCTTGCACGCGACGTATCCATGCAATGAAGCAGTTCAAGAAGTGCGGAACGAGTACGTGAAACTTTTTCTAGGAGCCCTGTAAAATCAATTTGAAAAGCATCGTAAGAGCTTATTATGCCAAAAATCGCAACACACAGAGTGCTTCATAAACGATTACAACTTTCAGCCTACAAAGTTCAGATTGTGTAGGCGTTACAATCTGATGATTATGCGAAATGCTTTGAATTTGCAGTTGAAATACTTCATCGCATGGAAACGTCGCGTGCAACGAAAGGATTTGATGTAGAAGTATACTAAGGTAGTAGAAAAAAAAAACTTTTTGAGTTACTCTATATACTGTTAAAATTATTTTTGCTGTAGGCCTATCTTTTTTTTTTTTTTTTTTTTTTTTTTTTTTTGTAATCAATTTTTGAAGTTGTACGGAGACTTTTGGGACACCCCGTAAATTTTAAACACTTAAGACTGTTTTATTTGAATATTAATATCACGCTCAAAAATACATAAAGAAGACATAAGCTGCATCAGTTTCATGACATCAATCACACTCTTCAAACACAGCTTAATTTTACTTAGATATCTTTCTGACTTTGTGCAGCCACACGTCACTTGGGAGAGGAACTAATTGTCTCCTGGACACCGTTCTGAATGATCAATCAACTATGTTTAGTTCAAAGGAAGTAATGAAATCCTTTAGTAACGAAGAGTATACAACAGCAGATGTTGTGGAGATTCGCAGTGTTACCTGGTAAATAATGGATAAAACGACTCCAAATATCTAGAATCGTTGCAAAAATTTTAAATGTACAAAATGCGAAACAATGGCATGTAATGTTTTAAAGGGTATTAGAACATTAATTTTGTTGGCAATCGATGCATTGTTATTTTGCACTGTATGGATCTATGTATATGATTTATACCTATTGTGATTTAAATATGTAAATAATTAAGAAATGTAAGCTTTTATTGTAAAAAATACTCAATTTATGAACTTTAATATAATGAAACAACCCTTTTTTACCTTTTTAGAATTTTTCTAATTATTACCATATTCTTACTGACCAACAGTAGTAAAATTCAGTTAGAAATGTTTATGAGTTCATAAAATTATAAAATATAATATTTGCTCTACCCGTAATTAAAAATAAAACTAGTAGCGACTAGGAAATCTGTATTTAAAGATAAAAAATGGGGGCAGAAACACATTTTTTGTAACATAAAGCTATCAGTTACCAATATAAACAAATATGAACGATTAACTTTTCTGGAAAGCAATATATTAGGCTTGTGTATGCAAGTGTAGAAACTGCTTTAGTCGTTTCTCAATATGTTACGAAATTTTTCAAAACTGAATTTTTCCTTTTAAATCTATGGTATCCACAATATATTTCGAAATATATTTTGACATTATTATTTGCGAAAAGTACCGTACTTTCTCGCAGCTCAGATAATTCAATTTCCTACCAGAATTTGTTTTAAATAAAATGTGATTTGCTTTTGCTTAGAATTTATTTGATTTCCTTTTTTAAATAAAATTTCCGGTATGAAAAAGACTTAACTAAGCCTCGGCGTATACGCAAGAAATTACGCTAATAGTCACCTTTTTAATGACAAAAATTCTGTGATTAAATAAAATGAATGTTTATGTATTTTTTTTTATAAAGTGGTAGCTCTATGGTCCGAAACTCGCTTAATGAGTACCACTGGTTTACATCCAGGTAAAAGTTTAAAAAAATAATGGACTTTAAAAACTTTACAATAAAAAGCGTTTACAAATTTTCATTTTTTTTTTTTCAATAATGCATTCTGTACCAAAAGTACATCGAAATAACGAAATATATTTAAAGATCGAAATACAGTCTTAGCAAAAAATTAGTTGCTAACTTCAAAGGGCTCTGGAAGACATTTTACCGGTTAGAATTATGCAAAAAAATTAAAATAAAGATAATTTAACTGATGTCCAGATCAATTACAGAAAAAAAGTTTAGCATAAAAATTTACGAAAGATTAGCGCAGTGATCTCAGTGGTATTTATTTGAATAAGCAAATCAAATGAATCACCATTCATGTTACCGCGCAAATCGAACAAGATTATTTTTGGAATAAAAAAAGAAGGCAGGCTTTGCTCGAACATTAGTCCATTTTTTGCACATGTCTATATTGCAATAAGAAAAAGAATTGCAACAAGAAAACCTGTTCTACAAAAACCAACAAAACCATGTTTAATTTCGTGAATGTATTGTCATCTGAAGCACTTACATTGAAGTACAATGCCACCAAGTTTATACGCAAAATGACAAACAAAGGTATTGGGACGTTTGGAAAGTCGTGTCTGTTTGGGAAAATCAATTCCTACCGGAAAATTCTGCCCTGTAATTTGCAGACATTAGATATTGGAATCAATGTCTAATAATTAAGTGATAGAATTTTCCGGTAGGAATTGATTTTCCCAAACGGACACGACTTTCCGAACGAACCAATAAAGTAACCGGAAATCTTGGATCACTACGAGGTGGAGGAAGAAATTGAATCTATTATGTTTACGAAGTAAGTGCGTCTACAATGGTCTAGAAGCCAGTAGTCAGTAGCTATGCTTTAGTGTTGGCGTGAAAGCATTATCCATCGGGTAGGTTGTGTAACAATCTACCCACAATCATGCGAATATTATTGCATTTGTATCCATACAGAGTGAAGCACACTCACCACTTTCTATGAAGGAGGCGCGCATACTTAAATAATTTTTTGTGCTTCACGTCCTAACTTAAATGTTGGTTAGGGTCCATTTTCATAGAGCATTATATATACAGAAGAAGCCTGACTCTTGCCTCAATGGCCAAGTAAATAATGATAATTCTTCAATCTGAGCAATAAAGAAAATTCATTGCGTGGTTCATCATTTCATCCTGAAAATGTAGCCGTTTGGTGTGAGTTCGCAGTCAGGTTTATGGATAGGTCTTTTTAATTTTTAAAAGGTCGTTTAAACTATAATATTCCAGTTCTACCAGCGGACAAAGATTACATGATAAGGTAAGATTTTGCTATTCCGTTTAAGTTTAAAGGGCTTTGCTTTCAAGCGGAATCGTGAATTGTTTCTTATCGCTCGTTTATCACAAATTTATTATACATCATTTATTTGATGAATTAAGAATCCCTTTTTTTTTAAAAAAAAAGGAGCTTGTATTTTTCGACTCCCTCATACGACCTCACGTAATTTCCTCTTTTTATATTTTCAAAGGACAACGTCTACGAAACATGACCTTTATATCGGCCAGCTCTAAAAGAAAATCTTCGTCTCTATGTTATTGGTATATATATACAGACTCAGAGATGAAAATTTTCAGATGACATCATATTGTTGAAATTGAAGGGGGACATGTATAGCAAATATTCTATTCATATTACACATTTACGTGAAGATATACTGCGCATTAACTGTGTAAGCCTTCCGATCATTTACATGTCTTACAGCGCCAACGTTCGACGAAATTTCATGTTTAAAAATTTTATTTACGAAGATAATAAAGCATCCTTCGTTTACATTTTATTTCATTCGGAACTAACAAAAAAAATATTAAAAATTTGGATTGTAATTTTCTCACATAAGGGCTTTTGAATTAATAGCATCAGTGCTGCCAGTTGCGCGGAATTTCTTTTATTAATAATGCTTGATTGCTACCAATTTTTGTAAATAGTAATATTTGTTTCATTTAATTACATATTAAATAAGGTGAATATTACTATTTCAAAAATTATTAGCAATCAAGACATCTGAATTAAAAAAAATCTGAACTGTCAACACTGCTAGGCATCTATGACGCCCAAGCTATAGATGAGTGAATTTTGAATGAAATGCAATTATAACCTATGAATTCTTTTAAAGTATTATATACACATGTGGATGTTTAGTTGAAAAACATTGTATACAATATTTCTTTTTGCAAGCCAATTCCAAATGAAAATTTACTATCCATTATGAGGTTTACAAACTAGGGCTCAGATTTTGAAGCTATGTGCCAGAAGGCCAATTGCCGCCACAATTTTCAGTAAATATTCTTCGTCAGATTCAATGAAAGAAACTATGATAATAAATAAGGCGTAGAAAACTATGCAGGAAATTTCTGGCAATTTGCATTTCGCTGCTTCGCCGTCGCTGATATAGACATTTGTTCTCAGTCGCTATAATGTAACTGAAAGCTTAGATGCTCTACAGAACAAATCTTTGCGTCTATTGCTAAAGGGCCACTTTTTTTGAAGAATTTAAAGATTTTTATAGGCCGTTACGTCTATAGTAGCAGTGTTGCGATATTCACCTCCTGAGGATTCCTACTGAATTAAAACAGATGCGGATCCAGAGACTCTTTTTGTGTGTGTGTGTGGGGGGGGGGGGGCGATACCGAATGATATATAATCAACATAGTCATAGATTTTATTGGTTAAAAAATTCCTTGTAGTTAATTATTATAAGAATATAAAATAATTAATGCTATTTAAAATTACTATAGACTCTCGATTATCCGACGTTCCATTAACCGACACACTCGATTAACCAACCTCTTATTATATAAGCCTCGTCTCCTCAAAATATGGCTTATTGTGACTTATTATGTCGAAAAATTAAAAATGTTACCACAGAATTTATTTATTATATGTCTTGTTTTTATTCTTTTCATTTTTACTCTTTTACTCTGGTAATTATTTATCTTATCGGTTTATTCAAAAAAGGGACTGAATAAAAATCACAAATGGGGCTTAACATCCTCGAAAAGTCAAAATATGTCATTTAAGCGTTTCGTATACTTCTTCATAATCTACTCATTATTAGTCCATCAATGTTAACATTTGCTACTGAGACCCAGGTCTGTTTCCATAGCTTCTCTACAAGAGGTAGAAAGACAGCGAAAAATGGAAAACCAAACAATGAACGTTGATTAACAGTAGAGCGGCATTTTCTATTTAAATCACATAGAAGGCCTTTCATTAAGTAAATACACAAAGGAAGAACTTATTTACCAGCTGGCTTTTAAGAAATTAACACACCATATGCATAATAGCTTTTAACAAAGACATATTCATTTTTTGTTCATTCATCAAATACCTCTTGAAATTCACCAATGTGGTTGGCAATAGCAGCACATTTTTTTTAAACATTAGTGTCTTTTTTCAGAAAACATTAAGATGCTTGAAGTTTCAAAAAGTCCTTTCTTTTTCTTGTTTCTTTTTATCTTTGGAAATTGCTTTTCTCACACAAAATAGCTCTTTGCAAAAAAAATTATACAGAAATTAGAAGTGCAGCTCCTTTGAAAATATGAAAAAGTTTCCACACTTTAAAGAGATCCGCATAACGGTGTCAATTTTCTGTTGTAGAAATTCAACAAAAGGTATACGAAGTGATATCGTCCCCCACCTCAACCCATAGTGTAAAAAATTATGGCGCCATTAGCCTTTTACCAGCCTTTTTTGTGCATTAATTGCCGAAACTTGAGTGAGGTTTACCATTGACACCTGAAAAGTATTTAGTTTTCGTTTGCTTGTCTGCCTGTTCCGCTAAAACTGCCGTTTAAAGCTCTGAGATTTTTTTGTAGGGGGGGGGGGACGTTGTCCCCCTCTCTGGATCAGCGCCTCGGGGAATCTCCTCCTGGCGCTAAATGCGTTTTTTTCGCGTCCCTTTGACAATTTTCGCGTTTTTTCAGCGATTCTTTGGCGAAATTCGTGTATTTTCTTCGCTATCCTTAAACGAAATTCGCATTTTTTCCAAGAACTCTTGACGAAATTTGCGTTTTTATCGTTATCGCTTGACGAAATTAGCGTTTTTTCTGCGATCCTTTAACAAAATTCGCTTTTTTCTGCGATCCTTTGAAAAAAAATTGCGGTCCTTTGAAGAAATCCGCATTTTTCCTCGATTTTTTGACAAAATTCGCGTTTTTTCCGCGATCCATTGACGAAATTCGCGTTTTTTGCGCGATTTTTTGACAAATTTGGCAATTCTTTTCTGCGAACGATTGACAAAATTGTTTTTTTTTTCGGCGATAATTTGTGGGAATTCGCGATAGGCGGTAGATTTATATTTTTTGGATCCCTGCCGGATCCGCGCCTGAATTAAAACTACTGACGTTTAAGCATAGGGATAGATAGAACGTTTGTTTAAGACTAATGTAGAGTGCTATAATTTTAATGTGCGAATTTACTGACGAAAAAGTTTTAAAAGATTTTTATGTAGCAAAATTATAATTTCTGTCAGAAATTTAATCAGGGACAGTGCAAGTGTACCTGACACTTCTAAGCAAAACATTTCCATGCGCCAAATATCATTACGTACTTGAATATTCACATCCCGGTTCAAATAATTCATTGCCGTATATAGAGATCGGATGTAAAAAATACCGATTTTTCTAAATTAATAATATAGTATTTAAACTGAAAGATAAACAAAATATATATATATATTTTTATAAAGACGTTTTATTAACTCATATTTTGAACATCAATAAATGCTAAACATAAAGATAGCTTAACAGTGTACAAGGATGAGAATTCTGTATAGACCTATTCAAATGTAAGAAAAATAAAATCATGGACTAGGATATTGGTGAATAAGTTATTTTAGATTTCCTTCAAGCATGGATAGAAGAGTTCGAATAAGGAACGACAGTTTTATTTATTGGACAAGCTCTCCTCTTTCCTGACATCTATGGTAAACCCAGATCTGAATTTGGAGCTTTCACAACTCCAGATTTTAGATATTTTTTTTTTGTTATGAAATATAGTTTATGCAAACACAATTTCTTTGTTTATTTATTTTATTATTATTTTAAAAGGATTTTGAAGCTATTGTTTTTTTAATACAAAAATTTATTTAATTTAATTCATAAACAGTATGTATAAATTGCTTTGAACCTTGAACATTGTAACTTACAGCGACATGTAAACCGAAGCTGAAGAGATACATTCTTAATTTAAGTAGATTATTAAATTATGATGAGGTTGTTTATAATCCATTTTATGTGTGAGTACATCGAACATAACCATTCTGACCAATTTATAAACATTTGATGTTGTAATCAGAAACCTCTGCGTTTCTTTGTCCGGTTAAACACATAGTTCTAAGCTTCAGCGGTTACATTCGACTTGTTAGTTCAATATAGTAACAATCTAGCAGAAATTCAATTATAATCAATTCTATTTGATTGCTAGGATATTATGAGTAAACAGTTGTCATAATCTCATTAAATTGCTGCAGTTGCGTTTGATAGAATCAGGATTCTTATACGCAACAATGTTTAATTTGTTAGCATTAATATAGGAAATATTCTTCTTATTAAATATGTTACTAAATATTTTGTATCATATTTATTTCATGCTATGTAACGGTATATTGGTGTATGTAAACATAGAAGTTTCTATTATCAAAGGTTATGTAGTACTAAAGTTTCATAAATTATTTAAGATGTACATAATTGTAATTATATTATTACATTAAAAATTAAAAGAAATATTATTTTTTTATGAGTTATTGTTTATCAAATAGTCTTGATTGAATTAAAGTACTTAAATAAATAAAATGAAAATTAATGTACGCCTAAAATTAATTTTTATACAAATGAGACATTACTCTAACACAGAGATGAAATGAAATATTTCGTTTGATTTATATTTGAGATTTATTTTCTTGTCTATAGATAAGAAAGGTAATATATGGAATCTGTAAAAAAATAATCACCAAATACATTCTCGAAAAACTTCGAGATGTCGAAATATCACGCACATAAGATAAACGTTTTATAGTAGTTGTAATAATTTTATAGTCTAATGCTGGGTATCTCTACAAGATAATTAAAAACAAACATACACGTTACACATTGCATATTAATCAGAAATTCTCACATTAGATTTATGCTTCTGTTGCTAGGTAGAAATATAGTTCTTTTATAATTACAAATCATTCGTTGCTCAACAGTATTTCGTTATTGTTCGTGTGCATGTGTTCGTGTGCAACGATGAAAACGTTATTAATTATATGTTTTCAGGAAAGGGATGCAGTTGCAGTCAGAAACATATCGGGCCCCACCAGTGGCCGAGAGGTTCTGCTCTCGAAGCTGGTAGACAGGAGGTGCTGGGTTCGATCCCAATCGCGCCCGTCAGCCTAATCGTTCGGAGTTTTCGTGGTTTTCTTCGAACTTTGGTTCTCCAAGCGTTAATACGGGTTAGGTTCCCTTAGAAAGACCTCCATGGAAGGCACTCCACCCCTTAGGGCCTATATCCCACGTGCAGATAATTGGCCGACATAAATACAACCAACCAACCAACCAGAAACATATCGGGACGATCGGTCATTTTGACTAAGGTTGAAATATCGGGAATTGAGATTACAATGCACTAGTTTCTGCACCTAAGCAATAAATTTTATTTGCTTAATGTGCTGAGCGCAAAGTTTCTATTATCTTGCAGATCGCCAACATGTGCTCTTATATTCAAGAGTATGCAAATAAGATTAGACTCCCTGTACAAATCACGTTTGTGGGAAATATACACCTAAAGCTTAGGTCCTGGTACAACTGTTCCCTCGGTCTTAACTGTGGATGTCTCTGTTTATATTAGGTATGGGGCTCGCTTTTGACCTTTAAAAGACCTTTTGATTTTTTTTATTTCAGAAATTAATAGACTTTTTTAAAATTTTATTAAATGGTTTCATGAAGCTAAATTATATAACAAAAAAAAAACACTAAAATCGGTAGGTAAAATTTGAAAGATTTAATTTTTTTTCAAATGATTTACGAAAATTTCAAAACTTTACATCACCTACAATTTTGAACTTTTTAAAACATATCTACCTTTTCGAGTTTTCATTTCCAAAATGAATGTTTTCACTTATATTCTGTAACTCGGGATACCAGATTTGGATCCCAAATATTTATAACCATAAGAACCTTACTTAACTTCGATATAACATACAATGGATGTTCACATATATTTCATTTTTTTGGAAAATTGCTAATTTCATCCCTTTTCGCAAAGCAAAGGTTAGAGAGTCCCTTTAGAAGAAAAGTTTTTTTAATGTTTGTTACTTGTTTTACTCGGAAACTTCTACAGCATATCAAAAAACTGACAATCCAATATGATTTGAACAAGCATGAATTTTCCACTCATCCTGTATTGGAACGGTAGATATAGGGTGACCCATCAAAGCCACCCAAACTGTGCACAGCCAGATTTCTTGCTTGGTGTACATAAAAAATGACCAAAATACTATATTGCTGAGATCCGTAGTTTTCGAGAAAAATGAAAAAGAAAACTGTATGACGTCATATCCAGTGATAGAAATAAAACTTTATTGGAAACATGAACATCGCTATTTCCATATGTTTACATAGGAAGATGTTCAAAATATCCATCGCGCATATCGAGGCATATATGCGCGCGCTGTGCAATGGCTGACTGCACACGTTGCACCTGAGTGGTGTCCACAAAAGTACGCGACGTAAGCACAGGAGCAGTTAAGTCACTTTCTGTAGTCACTGGGACTCGATATGCCAATTCCTTCTGATGATACTATTGGCCTCGACATACGGGGTAGATATTTTGCACATATTCGTATGCAAATACATGTTCATGTTTCCAATGAAGCTTTTTCCCCTTGCACCGGATATGACGTCATACATTTCTTTTGCATTTTTCTAGAAAACTCCGGGTCGCAGAGATATAGATCTTTGGGAATTTTTCCACTCTAGGAATCGGGCCGTGCTGATTTTGGGCTATCTTGATGGTACACCCTGTATATGGAGCTCAATTGTTCTGGATTCATGTGTTGGTACTGGATGAAATCAATAATGAATGTAATTACAGAACATGCGATCGTAAATATGAGTACCACTATATAAAAGACAAATGTTTCTTAAACTAGAAAATTAAAAATAAAAATGAAAATGCGAAAATATTCAATAAGTTTTTTCGAGTTATCCATGATCGCGAAAAGCGTTCTTTGTCTTCAGAAGCATTAAAAACCGATATGTTTTAGATATTTAAAGAAGCATTTATGGGTAGTTCTGAAATTAAGTGGAAATTTGACTCCCAATAATTTTTTTTTAACTTTTATGCAAATAATTGTTCAACTAAATAAATAATCTATGAAGGCACATCTAAAACTTGTATTAAAATACTTTAGAATGAACTTGAAATTTAAAAATATTTTAATAAAATTAAAATCATACTAAATGTCACCTCCATGGTATGTCCCTCCATGCCTGTTTTTACTTTACAACATGAGTATATCCCATAAGATAAACAAAAAAACCGTATAAAATGCATTAAGTTCAAAAAGGGATATACTTTACTTACTTTTTAAAAGAAAATTTTGAAAATTTATATTTAAAAAAAATTACAGACCAAGATACTTCAGTCCCCAGAATTAGAGCAACTTCCATGACATTTGAGTTATAGTTATATAAAAATCTACTAGATGGCAGCATAATCTAGAACTTGGAATAAAAATTAACTACAGGCAACTACTTATTAGGTGGAATATTTCTGAAGCATGGTAAGTTGTTATTTCATCTAGTTTTAATTTAAAACTTTTAATTACCATAGTGTACTTTAATTGGCTGTCAGCTCCATGGCCTCATTAATTTTGTCAGTTTTAAAAATAGCAGAAATCTATTGATAAGTAGCGTTAAATTGCTTTATTTAATTTTGTATCCAAGTAGCATTATGTTCATGTTGTGCATAGTTTAGAAAATATTAGGCCTAATCTCAGATGTGTCACCTCCATGGATGTCACCTCCATGCCATTGTTGTATCATGGAGGTGTTATTGACCCACGGATGTGACATTTATTGATGTAAACAATATTTTAAGGGTGCTTAACCCTTAATCGGAATCGTGGGTCCATTTTGACCGGACAACGACAATGTATAATTTCAAGATATATATGAATAAAAGTTGATTTATATAGTACATGAAATTTTTTCAATGCACTTATAACCCATCTAAGTGGTAATTTCATATATATTAGAAAACAACTTGGATTTTAATTAAAGGGTCCATTTGGACCCAAGATTCCAGTAATGTGGAACAATGTAGCGATTCCGTTTAAGGGTTAAAGTGTATTTTTAATTATTGAATCTATATTTTTATTTTAGGGATAATTTTATATTAATAAAAATATTTTTTGAAACTGAAAATTTTTAATTCTAAAATATTTAATTTTGTATAAATTTGATTTTTTAATCCTTTTCAATATTTCTTTCAATGCAAGTTAAATTTTAGATTTAATTAAACTTTATTTTAAAACCTCTTATTGAATTTGCTGATCGCCTAAACTTAAAAAAAATAATATAAACAGAACTAAATTTAAATTTTCAGTTTTTCTATGCTAGCCAATTTCATAAATAAATAATAATAAAAATATTTGTTTAATACACTGCTCAAAACAATTAAAGGATATTGCAGTTTTAGGTGGATTTTGTATCTGGTAAACTGTTTAGCTGATTGATACATTGTCGACAGACATAGTAGGTTATATGAGAACAAATTACACATGTTTGGCAGAAAAAAAATGCATTTTATTGCGCATTTGTGTACTAAAGGAAAAAAACACAATTTGTGCATATGAGAAAAAAAGAATAAGAAAAGGTGTTTTCTTCAAAGAAAATCATTTTCAGTAGGGGGTATGGTTTCCACGGGCGGCCAACAACGTTGAACACCTTTGAGGCATGGACTCAATGAGGCTATTAATGACGAGTTGGGGTATTCTGCCCCACTCTTCCAGAAGAGCTCTTTCCAGTTCTTGGAGAGTTTGTGGGGGTTGTTGGCGGCCAGAAACTCGTCTTCCTAGAGCGTCCCAAACGTGCTTGATTGGATTCATGTCTGGAGAACACGCTGGCCATTCCATTCGAACGATTCCTTCCTCGAAAAGGAAATCCTCCACCAGGTTTGCACGATGTGGCCTGCAGTTAACGTCCATTAAAATGAAGTTATCTCCGATTGCTGCAGCGTAAGGGACTACAATAGGTCTGAGGATCTCATCCCTATATCGGCGACCAGTCAGAGCTCCATCTCGAATGATGTAGAGGTCAGTGCGCCCGTCAATGGAGATGCCACCATACACCAACACTCCTCCACCGACAAATCTGACACTTTCGTGCACGAACGCAGGATTATTCCTACTGCCACGGTTCCTCCAGATGAAAATACGCCTAATATCCGGCGGTTTAAGAAATTTCTGGGTCGAAAAATGATTGTTTGATCCGCGAATTATACGCCGAAAATTACGGTATATATATATTAGGTTTCTAAAGATGAAAAATGGATTTTGAACTCCTGGATATCTCAGAAGAGCTCATTGTATATTTCTGTAGATTGGCAAGATTTGCCTTTTTTAAAGCGTACAAAATCATTGACAAATGTATACTTTATATGAAGAAATTTTATTTTTTTTCTACGTTTCAGCATTTTATGGAAACTTGAGCATCAAAAGCATTTCCATTGTCATTTAACTTTGCGTCAGAATTTTATTATTAGATCTAAGAAGCTTAATAATTGTATCAGTAATAATTTATTATTTTCTTCCTTCATTTAAGAAGTCCCTACTTAATATCTTAATTAATGATAACTGATTCATAACACTTATGTTTTTTTCTTGTTATTTTGAGATATTTCCGATTTTTTATTAAACGCATCTAGAGTCAAAGACTTTACTTTATACTTACTTTATTTACTTGCTTTTAGGGCATTCCAAAAGTAAGAAAAAAATCATCCCTTAATATAACTAGTAGTAAATTTATGTCAAGAGAGTTTAAGACAGATTAAGCACATAAAAAGTTATATTATTAGTCTATGTTGTATGCATTTGCACATTGTGTACGAATCACGAGAAATTTAATTTTCTTTCTTTCTGTACAGATCTACTGATAAGCGTTTCCCACTCAAAATATATGATATGTTATTTGATATAAAATTAAATATTATTGTAAGAAATAAAATCTAAAATTCTCTATCAACAAGAACTAATTCCGTTATTATCTGGGTGCATTTCTTTTCTGAGAGATTAATAAAGACGATATACTATTGTAATAATTGCCACACATAAAATGGTTATGCCATTAAAGTATAGTTAAAGACCCCTCACACACACTAAAGAGTTAAATATATTGCACTACAACATATTATTGTATATATATAATCGATATATATAGTATATAAGATATATATAATATAATAGATATATATAATAGGGTGGCTCGAAAAAACCGAAATTTTTATAATCGAAATGTAATAGCGCGGAAAAGTTGTCTTTTGTAATACAGAATAAATTTCTAAAATATTACATCGATCGGTTAATATCTTTTACCGCCGCAAGGGGGCCAAAGTTTCAAAAAATCGCTAAAAATATGTTTTTTTTTTATCATTTTTTTAAAATTATCCAAACATACCAATACAATTTTTAATAGAACGCAATAGCTACAAGAAGATATGAGAAATGTCCCGGTAAATGTTCATTATGATGAAATCATATCTTTATTTGCCGCAAAAGACCATAATTTTTGTAAAAATTTCAAAAATTTCAATTTTTCATTTTTTTCTAAATTGTTATAATTTCTATAATATGTCTAGACATAAATAATTTTACTTTATATCCATTAATATATCATAATTTTTTATAACTATTTGTAATAGACTTGAAAATAAAGTTAATTGTTAATCATTCATTTTTCTTGACGATCGCTTCATCTACTGATGTTTCACTTCATAACAGCCAATTCATGCCACAAAAATTATATAAAATGAGCAAAATGTTTTAGTATTTTATTAATTAAAATATAGAGATGTTTAACCGAAACGGGTTAAATAAACTTAAAAAGAAGAAAATTAAAGCAAATGAATTTTATAATATAACTTGCTTTCAGATGAAGCCATTATTTCTCGAGAGGCCAACACTGATCAGATGTGATCCTCCCTCTGTTCTAGTAAACAAACTTTATCAGTGCTTCAATGAATAATTTCACGCATCTTTCTAGCGATTGAGTGGGTAAGGAAAGTTATAATAGCTGGTATCTTTAATCGAACATTTTAAACTCACCAGCGTTTTTAGTCGATAAAGAAACCATAACAGGTGGTTCCGTTAGTTTACAGTTTTGTCAGTAGACTAAAGCCATACAATTTTAAGCTTAAGTGTTGAAGTCTGCTATGATAAAGTGACGGATAGCACTATTCTTGTCCACAGAACTTCGTGCTTTTGTAATTTTCTTCATGGCTGGGGCCCTGATGTTCTCCTCCTCATATGCTCTTTGGAATAAGAGGCTATTTGTATGATTTTCGAAATAGTCATTTCGTGAAAATACAGGAACTATAATCTTACGTAGATTATCTGTCAAGTAACGTAAGTTACTAACTATAGTGCACAGATTCTGGAAAACATGAGTGATTCATTTTAATTGTGAACCATTTGATGCAGTACATTTTCAGGATGTACTCAAAGAGTATGACAAGTTAAGAAGAGTGTTTCTTTGTTTCAACGTAGAGTCTCAAAATTCGAATAGCAGTAATGTTACAACTTGCCTGAAATATTTGTCCAGGGACTCAGCAAAAAAGGTCAATAGTATACACGCGTGTTGAAAGAGCTTGGAATATTTCAGACATATACTTCTGGTCAGTTGACAAATCATCTTTATCAACAGCTAGGTGATCAGATTAAATTGGCTTAAATTTTGCAATTGGTAATAATTCGCAAATCGCAAGAGATTAACCAATCGGTCCACAATATGATAGAGAACCTGTTTTTTGTCATCAAGATGTTTGAAAAGATGTCTCAGTGGAAGCTCATTGAAGTGAGGTCAAGGAAGCCAATAAAGTGTTTTTTTAAATGTTGTTCTCAACTAATCCTACTATAACACCACCTTTGCATCCTGTTTTGAAGACAGTTCCGTGAAATTCGACTGCAATTATTATTCCAGTCGGGATTTCATTTTTCTTCAAAAAATCTATAATGTCATTGCATATAGAAGTCGCCTTGCCAGACGATGGGGTCAAATGACAAAAATAATTCAGACCTGGTTCTAGTACAAAGAGATATGTTCCTCCTTGACTTCGCAAAGATGAAACTTTGCCACCTCTTTAACCTGGCAGATATTTCTATATTTAGGGCCATCAAAGTATACAGTAAAAGGAGTACATTACAAAAGAAAAAAAAACGAACAAAGTGAAACGTGGCCTTCTAGCAGCGAGAAATTAATTTTACGTGCAGGCAGCTGCAGGTGTTTCTATCATTGAGCAATTTTTTTTTATAGAATTACAGTGATCATGGTTAACAATGTGCATGAAATTAACAACATAAAATGCCTTTCCCAGCCTATTAGAAATGTCAAAAATCTGAAAACATTACATAAGTTATGAAAATTGAAAAAATGAAAAACTTTAATTTTTAACATTTTTTAGAAATTTTAGCCCTGTTGTGGCGGTAAAAGCAACGATGTCACAAAAATGAAATGTTAATGTTACATTACTAATATATTGGTGTGGCTATTGCGTTCTATTAGAAATTGAATAAGTATGTTTGAATAATTTAAAAAAAAATGCTAAAAGTATGTTTTTTGCGATTTTTTCGAAATTTGGCCCCTTTGCGGCGGTAGAAGATATTAACCAATCGGTGTAATATTTTACGTATTTTATCTTTTTTACAAAAGGCAACTTTTCCGCGCTATTACGTTTCGATTATAAATATTTCGGTTTTTTCGACCCACCCTAATATATAATCTTTGAACAGTTACTCACAAATCAAATAATTTAAGAATTCTCAGGCTATTTCTATGCAACGAAGTTAGTTTAGTTTTTAAGATTATAATGAATTACTCGGATCAAAATTTTATTATAAAAGGTTACCAACTTCTTATGCATTAAAAGTATTTTGTTTATGTGTTGCATTGCAGACAATTAAAATAAACTTCATGTAGTATTTGATAATTCAATGAATTTTCTCAGACCCGGACTGATAAAAGATACTAACGAAATAAGCTGGCAAATGTTTATACGCAATTAGAAACCAAAAATCCTGTTCATTCGAATTATTTCTGGAAGACTATCGCATGTGTCCGGTTCGATCTGAAAAATTTAGCCCACATAAAATATACTTCATAATCAGCATTAGACAAAAGCCATGCACGTGGATAGACAGTCGCTTACTATGAAAATGTTCTGTTCGAATCATATCTTTTGCGGAACCATGCCATTTAGACTAGTCAGAACAATCGCGAACACTCTGAAAATGTCCTGTTCGAATCATATCTTTTGGGGAACCATGCCATTTAGACTAGTCAGAACAATCGCGAACATGGGTAAAAGATAAGTAGGACATGCAAATATTGTTCACTTTATACGTGTCCGGTTTTAAACATATCTTTTAGCAAAATAGTTCATTTAAAGTTATTCCCTCTAGTTTACCAACGCCACATCTCTAGTAATCTAAAGTAGTAAATTAAAAAAGTCCTTCCGACCAGTGCCGGGAGGAAGAGGGAGCTTTCATATTCCTTATTTTTAAAAAGCCAGCTTATATTATTCAAACACACGAAGCTCAATTTAGTGGAAATCGGCTATAGGAGATTCAATAATAATTTTTAATACTAAATCATTATGAATGAGAATTTCGCGAAATTATTCAGCTTCATCCAAGTTGCTTTTGTTTAAAGTAACTTACACTTGGTTGCCAAATGCGGCGATATCTTGAAGTGCCTGCCATTTTAAGACAACATGGTGGATCTAACCAGTGAACTTGTTTGAGACCTTAGTAATTCCTCTGCACATGATCACTCATATCGGAATCGGTTGATATATACGAGTTCTGTCGCAGGCAAAAAATTCGATTTTTCAAAAGTCACTGACATTAGAAATTCAAACTGATATATCTGAGCCATTTTTTATGATAAAGACAAAACGAAGAAGTCTCCGGAATCCTTAGATCAAGGTCAAATACTTAAGAAAAAAACCTTTTTCAATTTCTAATTTTTTTGCACCTCACTTTAAATATATTTTTTCTTAATTTAATGGCCTCCACTTTAAAACAAGATGGCCGATGAAGCTGGCCAGTGAACTTGGTCGAGTCATTGCTATATACTATCCCCATGCCTTTTTTACATCGAAATAGGTTAATAAATACGCATGTTATCGCGTGACAAATATCAGATCGTTTCAAAATGCCAGCCATGCAAGAAATTCAAAGTGCTATAACTCAGCCATTTTTTAAGATACAGACGAAACAAAAACTGCTCCGGAATCTTTGTATCAAGGTCAAACACATAAGAAAAAATTTTCAATTTTCAATTTTTTGGTACCACATTTTAAATTTAAACTTAAAAAAAAATCTAAATGGCCGCCATTTTGAAACAAGATGGCGGATGAAGCTAGCCAACGAACTCGGTCGAGACAGTGGTATGTACTCCGTATACACGAAGTTACAATCAAATCGATTCATAAATACAAGAGTTACAGTGTGACAAAGATCATATATATATATATATATATGGATATATAATATATATCCATCGAAGAGACATTACATTATGACCACCCTCCATCTATAACAATGAGCTCGCCCAGAAACAAAACCATGGCGCGTGCTCGGTTGATATTGGAGTATATAAAGCGCTCATGTATTGTATTTCAAAACATAGTGTGTTTAGCAACTTAATGGGGAAAGCAGCAGATTTATCAGACTTTCATAAAGGTCAAATCGTTATGGCTCGGCGACTGGAAACGTCGATATCGGAAACGGCGTGTTTGGTGGGCTGTACACGTGAAGTCATTGTGAGCACTTACCGAAAGTGGTGTATAGATGGTGAAACGACAAGTCTCCGGCGAGCGGTGTGTCGCCCGCGGCGCATTGATTCCAGAGGAGAGCGGATATTGTTACGCATTATTCATCGTGATCGAAGAGTTGCAACAGCCGAAATCACTAACAGCTGCAACAGTGGCGACCCAGATAGTGTTTCTCATCACACAGTGTCGCATGCACTGTTGCGTATGGCCCTGCGCAGCCGGCGGCCTAAGCACGCTCCTGCGCTGACAGAACGCCATCGCCAGCAGCGCCTGCAACTGGCCCATAAACATCGGAATTGGACCGTAGAGTAATTGAAGAAAATTGCAAGGTCCGAAGAATCACGTTTCCCGGTCCATCCCATCAAGGAGCGTGAGCAAATGCGCCGATTTGCAACGGTAATCCTCACTCCATGAGGCACAGTTGGTCAGAGACAAGCCTGTGACGGTTAGATTATCGAGTGGGCGATGTTTTATGGTGCACATTAGGACCCATAATCCCCATAGAACAATCCCTAACGTCTGTGCATGACCTGAACATCGTTGCAGACCAGATGCACACATTAATGTCAAGAATGTTTCCGGTGGATTTTTGCGTTTACCAACAGGAAAATGCACCATGTCATACGAGTCGAATCGTCAGGGAGTGGTTCGAGGAGCATTCTAGTGAGTTTCAAGTCATGTCCTGGCCTCCAAATTTACCTAACATGAATCTGAAAGAACATTTGTGGTTCCTACCGGAAATCCCAATTCGTGCTGCCACCGTACCATCTCGCAATATGCAAGAATTTCGGGACCAGTTGGTGAGTGCTTGATACCAGATACCTCAGACTACCTATAAGAACTTTCTCGAGTTAATACCAGGTTGGGTGTTGGCAGTTTTGAGGGAAAAAGTAGTCCTACGTCCTATTAAACAGGAGGTCATAATGTAATGATCTTCGGTGTATATATATATATACATATATATTTGAACGGAGGGTGGTTTTGGGGTCTGGGGTCATGATCGATGAAAATATACCAACATGTTTTGAAATAGCTTTCCTCCGAACGGCTGCAATAGGTATCTTTTTGTAATGAAAGCTACCTAATAATTTTTAAGAGATAAAGACCAGTGGTAGTCATTAAAAAGTTTTGTACGAGCCACGATCTAATGGAGAAGTCAGCTTGATGGCCGCACTTACATTTTTGGGGTCATATGTTTACATATTATAAAGAACTACTATTATATGCTAACAATTAATCCACAAATATTCATTTTAACCAATGTTGACAATTTAATATTAACTGTGTCGATCGTTAGGTCTATTAACTATCAGGGAAGGTTTCTTAGAGTAAAAGGAAACGCTATATTACATATTTGCAATATTCTACTACAGCATTAGGATTATTAGTATGAAATAAAATACAGGTCTGTCTGATAACTATCCGTTTTTGATTTTTCAGGTGATTCTAAGGAAGCATCACTCTGCACATTGGAAGGAGAAAACTTAATCCTTTAACTGTTTTGCCCGAGTGCCGCTCCGTTAAAAAGAGTTTGCTATATTCGATACTAAAAGCTTTAGGATACCACATAGTTTTAACTGTAATCTTTGGTTTGTTTAAAGGCATACATTTTTCGATTGTCCAAAGCCAAATAGTTTAATAAAAAAGTGGTGCCAAGTCATTATTTTTAATTTATTGTGTCAAAAGAGAGAAACTGTTAAGGGGTTAATGCGCATATTTGATTTTTTCCCACGCTTTTCAGTTAGTCAGTCGTTGTCCTCTGGCTGCCAATTGAGGTGCCGTCATACGTGTTCGTAGGATTTTGATTTCTCAAAAGATGACTGAACGAGTTCAGCAAAGGTACTGCATAAAATTTAACTAATGCTTGGCGATTCTCAAAGCGAAACAATTCGTAAGATTCGTCGGCTGTCGTAAGATCCAATGCTCCAGCTCGTTCATCTCACCCGATTCAGACTTTCTTGGCCAAACATGGAATTCCAGTTGTTAGCCAACTTCCCCATTCTTCAACCATGGCTCCTTCCAATTCCTGGTTGTTTCCGAAATTGAAGAGGCCATTGAAAGGATACCGTTTTGAGAGTAAAGATGAGATATGCACAACGCGACGGAAGAGTTAAACAGCAATCCAAAAGAAATCTTCCAGAAGTGTTTTCGGGAGACGGTGGGCTAAGTGTGTGGAGGCGCAAGGGGCCAACTTTGAAGGGGATTAGGCTTCCAATCCCGTCAGGTAACGTATATATTTATTTTGACCAAAGGTCGGATACTTATGTTATTATTGTTTCAGATATGTAAAAAAATCGCGATGTCTTTAATGAATACAATTAAAAAATATCTATCTATCTGTATATATTTACACATTATGTGGCCGTATTGTGGGGCCGCATGCTACTAGATCACTGTGTAGTGAGTACCAGTGGTGAAAACAATTTCTTGAATACATAGAGTGATAGAACAAAATATTTTTTGAAAAATTTACTCACACATAAAAATAATATTTATTTTCTTAACAATCATTTCACGCATTTCTTTTAGTACTGAAATTTAAGATAATTTTATCATTTTTAAGAAGATATGAAATCATTATAATATCGTGTTTAATTTTTATTTCATTACTTATATATAAATCGATAGAGCGCACAAAAAGAGATCTTAGGAATGTAATAATTTTATTATTTACTCATTGACTTTATTTTAAAATATTTATTATAACGATAATAATAAAGTTGTATATCAATCAGTTAAACTTTTGAAACTAAAATACTTTAGAATAACACTGGTAAATGGTCATTCTTCCTCTTTTATTTATTTCTATGGTATATTTTTCTTCTTTTACAGTAAGCTTTATTAAAGTTTTACATATTTGTATTTCATTCGTATAATTCCGTCTCATATTCAAAATCATCCCGTAACTATCATCTTATTATGCTTAACGTATTTTTCCCAGAGTCAATATCCAATCATTATCTTCAACATTGCTTTATTAAATCTATTAAATTTATTTCACATACAGCCCTTAACTGTTTTGATGCAATAAAAATTTGTATGGTGTTTATGACATTCTGCACTTGATGTTATGCAATTAATAATTGACTTTCAACGATAAGCAGCTTAGTTAATATTAAATAAAGATTTTATTTTTGCCAAAAACATTTTTAATCGCTGTTAAGAAAAACAACATATATGCATTCAGAATATTTCAATATCAGGATTGCAGTAAAGATAAATTATGAAAGAGGATTATAATTAATATTATGATAGTAAAGGGTGATGCAAAATAATACTTTAAAAAGTTTAGAGTTTTTCATGAATGTTATCATACATGGTACAATATATTTTTTATAAAATTGTTTGTTTAGATAAAGGTTTTAACTTGGTAAATAATTATTTAAAGGTGTATTTTTCTAAGATAGTCACGGTGTATTATTAATGGTTCTCTTTTACTGAAGCATCATTTTAAATAATTGCCGTTTTAAAAGCTACAAAAATATTTTAAAAAAAAAGTTTAAATTTTGTTCGATGTGTAGTATTATATTAGGGTTTTTTTAGTAAAGCATATTAAATGTTGTTTCATAAAATGTAACTGTTAATTGACTTCAAAAGATAAGAATTACATAATATTGAAATAATATTTTTATATTCTATAACTTAGGTAATAAAATTATTATTCTAAAAATACTTTTAAATAAAAATGTGTATAAAACAAAATTTATTTATACAAATGTGGGATTATAAAATTAACCATTAAAATTATTAAGCATTGCAAAAACAAAAGTAACATTGAAATTACCAATGTTATAATTAATTTAGCTTAATTTTATTAAACAATGGCTCAAATTGTTTGTACAGTTTAATGTTTTAAGCTTTTAAAATACAACCCTATGTTTTCTTATTTAAAATTTGATTGCGTTTATCGTTTGCTGTTTACATAAATTTTTTATCGACTGTAAAAGATAAGAATTACCTAATGCTTAAATAACAGTTTTTTATACTCATAACATGGTTAATCAAATGATTATTTTAAAATACAATTATACGTATAAAACAAAAATATCAATAAAATAAAGTTTATTTTTAAAATTAAAGTGTTTTAAATGGAAACATAAAAATTATTAATCGTGATAAAAATAAATTCTTATTTTTAAATTACAAGTGTTACGCATGTTTGCTTTAAATTTTATTTAAAAATGTCTAAAACTATTGGTATTGTTTTAAGCTTTTGACACTATTTATACCGGTGTCAAAGGGTACCTTTCAAGATTTTGATTTGTGGTTATTTTATTTCTCAGTTTTTTAACGAAGAGAAACATAAATAAGACAACCGTTGTATCAAAAAGAATTTGTTATATTTTAATTACAAAATAACGTATAAAATAATTATAAATCTAAATATGAAAACGTGTCATTTGACACCGGTAGAAATAGTGTAAAATTACAGTCCTGTGTTTCTTTTTTAAAATCTGATTTTGTCATTTTTGTTGTTTACACAAATACGTTTTAATATATCAACACAAGAGATTTAGAATGGGCAACATTGTTAAAAAAGAATTTAATTGTTTGCAATATTGGAAAAAATTAAGGACTTGTGTTTCTCTGAATTATAAATTGAACAGGGAATTAAAGATTGAAATTTATAATTGACTATAAAGACAAAAAGCTTCGTTTACATAAAAATATTTACAAATTATATTGAAAACGAAATTTTACACAATCATTACAAAAAAATCATATGAGTAAATAAAAATCAATTTCAATAAAATAAATAAATATTCAAAATGTTCAGTTTTTTTTTTCATAATTAAAAATATAATGAATAATTCTCATAAAATTAATAATTTTTGGAAACATCCGGATTGTTCTAAGATTATTGTGAGGATATATAAAATGTGTTAATCTAAGATTCTTTGTTTAGACCTACTCTTTGAGTTTAATGGCTAAATCAATAGACCTACGTTTCTTTATATCAGCTCAATATATTGCTTTAACTCCCATTGCAAGCTATCGACTAGCTTGTTGGATAAAGCCTCAGCTACAATGCAATTATACTCTGTTGTGTGGGAGAACAGCAGTCGATAGAAGCAAATACTATCTATTATCTTATTAAATTGCTGCAATAGCATTTGGCTCGTTATCAGTATCCTTAGATAAACCCGCACATATATCAGCTTTCTCCATGGAAATTCCCATATATTGTATTTAATTGCTTATGTCTGATATAAATTATATTCATTTTATCAAACTAAAAAAAAATGAAAGACATTTAATATTTTGTTTTTAAACTCAATTCGATAATTTTATAATTTTTCAGTTTGCAATTAAGGTTCATTTTTGAACAATAAAGTTTGAATAGACATGTTAAAGATTAACACAATTAATTTAGTTTTTTGATCACCTAATTGTAGAGTGTAATTGTATCTTTTTACTTTTTGAGTCATATTTAACCATTTGGAGTGAGCAAAATAGGAACGCATGGATCTCCGAATGTGTTAAAGAAATGAAACGTTACTTCAATAACTTGAAACACTTAAAAGGGTATTTTTTACAAAATTTTAGAAATTATTTATATTAAATTCACTTATAACATGCCCTTTTCTTCACTGGGCTTTAATAATGAATATAATTTTCTTTTCATTACTAGAATGCATGTTTTCGGTTTGTAAATGGTATATGCATAAAAATATTTAAGCTACATACAATTTCAAATAATGTATGTAACTATCATACATTAATATAAAAATATACACATTACAACTTTTAAACTTACCATCAAAAAGTCACATTTATTTAAAAATATTACACAATGTAACGAATGTTGTTTAAAAAAGTGAATAAGTTTTCCAGTTTTACTAATTTAGAGACGTAAAAGTCTGTGTGTTCTGTTAAAGTACATATTATGAAGAAATGACTATGAATATACTTTTAAACAAAAATAAAAAAAAACACTGCTTTTGAACCTTTGGCATAATGCCACCATAATAGCTCCTTGTTTATGGAACAATAAATTATTCACACTTTCGGGAATTGTTGCATTATGCATGTGCATTTTATAAATTAAGATATTTAAATTTCGAAATCAACTTTTGTCTTAATGATATTTACGTTTATAGTATAAACAGCAATAAAATATTTGTAATATGTGCATAATGTATAATAAAATGTAATATAAGACTGGCATAATTTAAGTGTATCCTTAGTTTCCTTAGAAAAAAAAAAAAAAAAAGATGACGTTGAACAGTAGGGTGGGTCGAAAAAAGCGAATTTTTTTAGAACAACTTTTTATAGCGCAGAAAAGTTGCCTCTTGTAATTGGAAGAATAAAGCAAAATATATTTTTGAAATCGGTTAATATCGTTTGGTCGCGTATTGCAGTTGAATTTTGGAAAATATGATGAAAAGTAATGATTTTAATGATTAAAATTAAAAAATATTTAGAGCTACTTCTAATAGTGCGGAAATGTTACCGTTTGGTATTAGAAGAATAACACAAAAAATCGGTTAATATCTTTAGGTCGCGCATTGCACTTGTATTCTGGAAAATATGAGCAAAATTGACAATTTTTTAAATTACGTGATGAAAGTAAAAAAAAATAATAATAATCAGACCTACTTCTAATAGTGGGTAAAAGTTACGTTTTGTAATTAGAATAATAATAAAAAAAAATTTAAATCGATTACTATCTTTAGGTTGCTTCACCATGCTTGAAATTGGGAAAATATTGTCAAAACAGGACATTTCTGCAATTCACAGGCAACTATTTTGATATTCTGTTCACACCACTATTTTTAAAAAATACATTTTGTAGCATACTTATCTTGCAAATGTTGTCAAAGTTTCATATATAAAATAATTTTGATTTGAAAAAGTGGTGCGAAATAGAATTAAAAAAATAGTCGCCTGAGGCAGCTCTGAATTCAGGAGCCGGATTCTAAATACATTGGTCGTATAACTACTACTGCTGAACTGTCAGAGATAGTTTTAGAAGTGGTGTTTTATATCTATCTGAGAAGAACATCTCCTTAGAGGAGGTCGTTGTAGTTGATGTGACGGCACTTCTGTCAATACAGGATTTTAAAAAGGGGTTATTCGAAATTTCGAATTGCCGATAGATAGGTCCTTGCATTGGTATATGTGCATTTTGCATTTCATTGAATTACCGTTTAGGTACTTGTTTCAACATATTGATGAAAAAAGCACAGGACCGGCATTATTTTCTGGTCCTATAGGTACACAGTTAAAAATCTGCAGCAAACTGTCCAGTCATTCGACGTTTTTACAGATAACGGTTATTAACCGTATATTTATATCATGGAACTATTAATAAAGAGGAACTGACATAGCCTTAAAATAGTGAAGCTTCAACTGTAACCGCTATCAAAGGGTTTGTTTATCGACGGTGGAAACTCCCACCAGTAGGTTTATATAGATATTTTCAACTTATTTAAACGCCGTATTTTTACAAAATTTCAGTCATAAATAGTGATAGAAACAGATTTTCATTTTTACTGGTAGGAGTTTTCTTTGGTGGTAGTTAGGCCCTGAGTTTCCGCCATATTGTGACAACCATGGAAACAAACTGACAGTTTTATAAGGCATACTGACACCGGTAAAAACAAATAGAAATTTTTACGACATTTTTGAAAAAAAAAACCACTATTAAGACGCTTCTTTAAGACGAAATCTTCTATTCAATTTTACTGGTGGGATGTTTGACCTACCGGTAGTCAGAAACTGAAGAACCGATTTTAAAAAAGCAGCCGCCATATTGTGACAACCTCCTCAGTTACTTCACTCGCAACTGGTAGACAATACACTATATGTCTCCTCCTTTTTATTCATAACTCCATTATTTATATGATCGTGACCATAATATGGTCAATAATATGTTCATAATACCTTCACAATATGGTCAAGTAACCGTTATTAATAAAAAATAAGTCAAATGATTAAACAGTTTGCTGCCGATTTTTAACAGTGTAAGCAACTACCTGCTTGTGTAACACTATTTGTTGTCAAAATTCATTTATACGATTGAAATATCTCAATAATGGCTTTTTTAAAAAATGGCTTCAGTTAAGATTTAAAATATATATTTTCTTGAAATATGCAATGCTGAGCAATCGGCTTCTGTCCTGGGGATCTTGCTGTCCTTAATAGAGGACTGATTTCTAACTAACGACCGCAAACAGAACTCCCAGACTATATGTATCCATTGAAAACCACACCAACGATTTGAAACAGTTAGTTTTATATTCCATGTAGACATGTGCGCCTCTACTGTTTGATATTAAGAGGGATCATTCTGTTATTCTGGGAGAAATGCATGTGTTCAAGACAATAACAACATCGCGTAACAATTACCACCCCCCAAAAAATGCAGAAAGTGATACACTTTCTTACTGAGCATAACGGCGTCTTTGGTCATCCCAAAAACCTGTTATTGTCAATGATCACACATGAAAGAGATCATATGAGGGAATTGGGATTCAAACGGATTTGGAAAGCAGTGCAATCTATGAACAAAAGAGTGAGAAACTGTGTGAAGTTTTGTGTCCTCAAGTACAATTTTAGTGGTCGGAATTACTCATAACTTAACCCTTTGCGCTCGGCGTCTCATACACAAATTTTATTCGATCAGCACCACTTTTTAAAAGAAGTTTCGTTCAAGTACACAATTTCAAAAATGCTTTGATTAAATAAGGTACATTTTATTTTCCGTCATTACTGGTGCCAAAAACAAATTTTGCGAAGAAAGATTATGTCTCCGCAGCGGAGCCCTCGAGTGCAAAGGGTTATCTAGGGGGAACTCGTGCACAAATAGAGTATGAACGGTTTTCAGTTTGTTAACAATAAATCGTAACCTTATTTAGTGGGAGACAATTTTTGCAAATTATGCGAAAAAGTAAGTTGACAATTATTTTATGAAGAATATTGGTGACAATAGTTAAAACCTTACGCATCCGGGATACAGCATACCCCGCGCGACTTCTCCCGGATTAATGAATGGTCTTCCTCTCTTACTTTACTTCCAATATTGCACAGGATCATCTCAGAGAGCATTTTTTTCTCATTTTTTTTCCATAAAGGCGTTTCCGTGCCAGGCACAAATTGTGGAACGATGTCTGAAGCTTGTGAGTGAAGGTTCTTAAAAACTATTATTACTTACTATCAGATACGGCTATGTTAGATTAGCTTTGCTTTCCAATCACTAATGCCATAGTTTGATAATAAATCTCAGTGTAATTGTTTACGTATTGTACAAACTGTTGGCAAGAGAGAACTATAAATATTCTATAAAATTGCTTTAATGTACATTGTTTAAAATGGTTTCAACAAATACTGTTCAAAAGTGATTTAATAAGCAGTGTTTTAATTTGTTTTCAATAAAATCGTTTAAATTTATATAAATTAAATAAATGAAAATTATTATTTTATAAAAATTGTCATAAATTAAAAACAATGCAAAACCAAAAGACATTAACCAAATTTAAAATACATTTTACTTTAAATTTCTATGCACATAAAACAATATTTTTACATTGTTAGACGTTGATGTGAAAAAAATAATAATTTTTATCACTTATATGAAACTTCGTCAATTTTGATAATATTTTCCTAAATTCAATAGCGATTGCGCAACCTAAAGAGTTTAATGGATTTTAATTTTTTTTTTCGCATTACCATTTAATTTCTAAAAGGTGGATTTTTTTATCATACCGTATTTACTCGTGCATAACGCGCACGCGTGTATAACACGCACCCCGCACTTTACAAGAAAAAAGGGCGAATTTTTTTATCTCGTATATAACGCGCACCATAAATGTGGCATGCAAATGGTTGTTAAATTTATTTCCAACGCTAATAAAATTAGCGTTTAAATAATGTTACTAGCGCTGTTGTATAAAAATGTGCAAAGAGTGAAATAAAGATTCAGCAATACTTCTGCTATGTAAGACTTTTCCAGTTTTAATTTCTTCTTTGAATATATTTCTTGATTCATACGTATATCGTGCCATTACATCCGGCAGTAAAAAAATATTCCGTGTATAACACGCACCTAGGGTTTTTTCCATAATTTTTTTTTAAAAAGTGCGCGTTATGCGCGAGTAAATACGGTATTTTACAAAATTCAAGTACGATGCGCAACCTAAAGATATTAACGGATTTAAAAAAAAAATGCGTTAATATTCTAGTTACAAATGGCAAGTTTTCCGCACTATTAGAAGATGATCTGAAAAATTTAGATTTTTCGACCCATTAAAATTGTTAATATAAAAATAGAAACTTTACCGAACTGTTGTAAAGAAAATTCGTAGGAAAATAATAACAAAGTAAGTAAGTAAATGAATTTAGAAAAAGTGGAAAACATTTAAAAATTTTCACGGATACTATTAAAGTAATGGTTATACCGTGATCATTTATTTACCGTACACTTTTTTTATTCTGAAAAACAAAACTGGAAAATATCTGAATTTTGAGGTAGAAATCGATCTCAGAAATCGATTATCATCACATTTTTGTACTAAAATCAATCTCTGCAAAGAGTTCATTGTGTTTTAGCTAATGCATTCTGAACTAAGCCTTCAGAAAAAAAAATAAATAATTAGTGTAAAACCCCCATGATTATTAAAGGAAACGAGTGCTCATTAGTTCTTCAGAAGACTCTGATAGTTCCATTTCCTAAATTAAGAACAGCCAATCCTCATATAATCTGGAAATTGGAAATTTGGTGGAAAAGAAAGTATAATCATTAAATTAGCTAAAACCACTAAATTAGCTCTTTCTGAACACGAGATAATTGGACCTTGTTCTATAATGCACGAGAAAAAATAGACTGTTAATAATTGAGTATATTTTATCAAAAGTTGATAGAATTCTTTAAAACGTATTGACATACTCACATAACCACGGATAAGTTTATTTAAGTGAAGTTAGAGTCATTTAAGGGGGTTTTACAAATAATTTTTTGGACAATGATATTTGTAATATTTTTTATAGTTAAATCAGTCGCATATATTTTGTTTCTAATTTAAAGAAGAATTTTATGAAATTTAGTTTTACATTATACGTATGAGAAGGATACACTTTCCACTCATTATACAACTTTTGTTTTTAGGTGCGTTCGTAATTATATAAATACGTAGCACCTATAATCGTCATTCGGTCCGTCTGCCTGTCTATCCGTCCGCATATAACAAAGCAAAAACTACCCAACCGAATGATCTGAATTTTATATATATAACTTCTAAAACTTTTGTCGAGTAATTTCAAATTTTATGAAAATCGGATGTATAGTTTAATTACAGAGACACACAAATGTTTTTCGTTACATTACAGCCAATGGGAAAAAATATTCCAAGTGTATTTTAATGATGTTACAGCCTTTCGAACAGAATGAAATGTATATACACTTATGCAGGGCACTAAAATATACATTCAGTTCAATATGCGGTGCAAAAAATATATTTATAAAACTGGTTATAATACGAACTTACCTCATTTGCCAAGTTTGATGTGTAATTTCCAACTTGTTTATTTTGCCATGATTCTTTCATAAAGCAGTTTGCAAAAATGATTAATGTTTTAACTTTCTTTTGTATTATTATAAAACTGATTATTTGCAAACAGAGGAAAATGTATGGCATAGAAAAATTTTAAGCAAAATTAGAATCATCTTAGAAAAAAAAATCGAATGTATTTTGGCTATTTAAGAGTTTGAAAAAAATTCATAGATTGACTGTACTATAGCTCATTTATAGGTAGATTTTTGTTTATATGATAGAAATGTAAACATATAATTTACACTCAAGCTACTTAAAATCACAAATATATAACAAAATATGTAAAATATTAAACTATCTAAGTGAAGACGGGGAATTTTGACGAAGAATATATTACTGCGATCAAGGATTGATATTTAATAGACACATAAACAATTGCACAAAGTTTAGGCATTAGTTGAGTTAAACACTATATCATTTTGCAAATATACATCTTGAACTATGCAAAAGTGTTAGATTTTGTTTTAACATGCTAGTGTGACTGCTTACTTGAATTTTTACAAACTTAAAATCTTTTTATAAAAAATTTAAATTAAAAAATATATTTCAACTAAATTGGGATTTTGTTTTTTAGAAGAAGTATGAATGAGATCTATATTCTAAAGAACAAACGTATCCGTGCGTAATGCTGACGTCAATGTGCGAATGACAACAACAGAAAAACAAATTTAGCTTTTTCTGAATTTTTTTTTTATTTTTTTAAACCTCTAAGCATCGAATATTTTCAATTTTTGCACCGTCGAATAGGAAAAAAATGTACTTTCAAATAAAATTTGTTTTTGAAAACTCCATCAGAAATTACTAAATTTTTATAGGTTTTAAAATAATTTTCAAGCATGAATTTTTTTTCCAAACCCATCTCTATCGCGTGCAGACGATTGCAAAAAATAAATCCGTTTGCACTTAAATTGATATAAATAGCGCATCGTTTGTTTCCAGTTTATACTTTATAATGAAATTAAAATATACATTAATCAATAAGTAAAACAATAAAGTATAAACAAAACATAAATTTAAGACATGGATTCGTCCTTTGGCGATTTTATCGGCTGTAAAATTCTGACTTGAGACTAATAGGAAAATATTGCTTTTAATATATTTCAAAATATTATTTCAAAGCATTCTTGCTGTTTTTCATATAAAGATAATTTTTAGTATTGTTAATGGGCATTAAACGAAAATATATTAAATGTAAAATATCTATTAGAGTTATCATTTAAAACAAATCCCCGTAGATCCGTGCGAGGCTTTTTCACCGCAATCTTTGAGAGCATTTGTTGATACGGTTTTTCCATTAACTGCATTTTTTTAAATCAAATAACGCAGTTTAAGGATATATAAGCATACTACATCAAAAGCCGCTTGCAGAGCCTTTCAAAAAATACCTCATTCATCTCTGTGCCTTTAGTATATGCAGAGAAAAAAGGTAGTTGACCAAAAATAATATAGGGGAAGGTGGCCTAAAATGATCCTAGCGGGCAAAACGGTCCGTGTAGGTTTCCTTCTAGACAGGTAGCGCTATCTACAGGGTAACACATAAACAAGTTGTGCCAAATGAAGAAGCAACAATGGTGGTATTCAAGCGATCACAGTATTACGCGTCTAAAAAGAATTCTTTGAAAAAAAGGTTTTTATAACATCTGTTATAAGATAAGTACTAACTTTCATATTTATTTACATATACAGTCTTTCATGTACAGAAATATGACTTGATTTACTTAATAGAGTATGTTTTTAGATGTGAATTACACTTGCTAAACTTGTTATGTTTCTCGGCGTTATCCAGTTATATGACCTAAGATGGACGGCCTTGTTGCCGGGTAAAATGATCCATTATGTGAATCGTTTTACTACCATTTCATTGGCTGCAGAAAATCTGGTACCGCGTCCTAGCCATCATAGGAGCCAAATGTGTGACTGCCCCAAACCTTTCTCTTTGAATCCAAGTGTTATCCTACGATCATAATTTTCAAAAATTCCATTTTATTGTTTTTTGAAAATTATTTGTGACACTTTTTTATTTTAAAATTTACATAAAATATATTATGTATGCTATTTGGTTGTAAAACTTATTTTATTTCATTATGTATTGTCATAATTACTTTTATATCTTTTATTTTGCCAATAAAAAAACAATTTACAATGATTTTTCAATGAAAGATCATTTTGCCTTTGGGTGAGGGTAAAATGATCCTTTGGACACTTTTTCAAAAATCCTTTTTTTTCTTTACCCAATTTGGGTTTTAAATATTATTAAAATATCTTTATAATGCAAAATATAGTGCAAAACATATTAGCAATTTTACACAAGTTTTTCCCTTAAGTGGATCATTTTAGGTCACCTTCCCCTATGTGATGGTTTTCACCTATATTCTGTAACTCTGGATGCCCGGGTTCAATCCCTAGTTACTTTGAAGGACAAACAAACTCGTTTTTTTCTTAACCCCTTGAGGGGCACCGGTATATATTATATACCACCTACGATTAATGAACTTTTACACCAGAAAAATTTTATTAAATTTTACTTTTCTAACTTTGGTGAAAAAAAGCCGTAAAATTGCTTTTACTTATTGTGAAATAGAATTTTTCAAAGATTCCGGTGGGAATTCAGAATGTCACAAATGTAATTGCTTGCCCCTCAAGGGGTTAAATACTAAAACTTAGCCTAAATTGGGAAACTTTTTATTTTAAGTTTTCTTAGTTATTATCCATAGAGGCATAGCTGCCAACGTTTGAGCGTTTTTCTTACCACTAAAATTTAAAAGAAAATCTTGACTTATTTAATTGAGGATTTTGACGATTTAATAAGGGAAAACGTCCTTTTAAATTTTAGTGGTAAGAAAACAGCGTAAAAGTTAGCAGTTATGCATAGAGGTATTTTCACATGTTTCATTAAAACAGCTTCCAGCTGCTTCGTTTATTAGCTCCTATAATGTTTTTGTGCTAAAAACAATTTGCTTAGAACATCACAAATTTTTTATACAGGTTATTGAGATGCGCGTTTTTGATGCATGTAGGTATCAATTTATGAATTCAGGTTTGTGTAAATATTTATTATAGAATTTAGATTTACATTTTCTCAAGGACGTTCCATATTTAAGGCCGCATTTTATTATTGCTTAAGGTTGCATTGATCTAAGTACAAGAAAGTATTAAAAATACATTTGAAGTTGTAGCCGTTTTCTTCTTTTTCATATACAGGAAAATAAATTAATACTTTGTAGAAAAAAATATTCATTTTAAAGATTTTTTTCGCTTAAAGTATCATTTAAAAAAGGGATTTCATCATTAACCCTTAAATGCATAGTGTATCTCAGGAGTTACATTATCTTTTTTTTTTTTTTTTTTTTTTTTTTTTTTTGTCATTTAGCGCTTTCTATCGGTCTTATTTAACTACTATGTGTTACTTATGTGTGATAATATGCATTTAAGGGCGTGAAGTCCGTTTTTGTTCTGATTTGTTATCACGGAGAGGTTATAACATATTTTTTTATACAGCTTGCAATGTGCTCGACATGCGTTTTTCCCTATCTTTATATGGTACTAGTTATTAATTCTGCAAACTATTAAATGCATTTTAAAAGTTATTATATCATTGAATAATTGTTATTATGAAGTATAAATACTTTAAAGTAAGAGTATAATTTAAAATTATATTTTTTGAGCAATTTTTATTATGTAACGCAGGAGTGACATGACATTATGTCCAAAGGAACAGAAATAAGTTTTGTCATTATTTTACTAGCGGATAATTAACAAAAATAGGATCAAATATAATATTTTTAGAACAAAATAAATAATCATGCATTAAAAGGTTAAATATACAGAATTTCTTTCTGAGAGAAACTTATGAGCCACAGTAATACGATATACGAAGCTAAAAGCTGATCATCACTACAAATAAATTATAGAAAAAAGAATATCGTAAATATATTAATAAATGTTATATTGTCAACGAAAAAAAATTAATGAAGTTAGGAAACATTACACATTAATTTCAGAAAGTGAAATTAATGTCTCTAATATGTTTCTCGAAAGATTTTCAGATGAACTGATACAGGGTGCTCAGTAATTAAATGAAAACTTGAAACTCCAATAACTGTTTATTGGAACGTCATTGTGACGTAATATTTGGTGACTCAACATTACGTGGTTTACAATTTACGAAACCAGAACAAACAAACCCTAGTATACTCCACCCATTTAAAGTACCACACTTTATTCCTTATTGCCACGGAAGGCACATTTTATTCCTTATAGCCACGGAATGAACTGTATTGATGGTTTATGGTGTATGCAATAAGGCGCCAGGCCCCACAGAACAAAAGCAAATTTTGAACTTTTAGCGGAACATTTCCATGACAGAGTTTTGGGTTTGAATTGTGCTGACGCAACAGGGCAGGGGATTGATTGGCCTGCCTATTCTCCTGATTTTAATACCCCTGGACTATTTTCTGTGGAACTACTTAAAGGACAACGTGTTCAAAAATTCTCCACAATCATTAGATATACTCCGACAAGCCATTTCTGCTGAAGTTTCGGGCATCACACTGCCAATTCTATTCGTTCAGTTTTGGACAACTTTGATCTTAGGCCATATTGTTGCATGTTGCAAGTAATGGGAGGCACTTCGATTATCTCGTGCATTAAATCGGAATAATTACACTTATCTGTGAAGTACATATTTTTCTTTTGTCTCTTCTCAAAGTGTTTTACTAAGCAATTCAAATTTTTCGATTATTACTGGGCACCTTGTAATTATTTAAATTTAAATTGTAGGAATAAAATCTTGAAAAATGTTAAAAAATGTAAAATCTTGCATTTTTTTTTTTTTTTTTGTTTAAATCAAAATTAAGAAAATGTTGAAACAAATGTAATGGAATGGAATTTAAATTAGTTGCATCAATGAAACATCTGGAAGAGTCTCTGATCATAAGAGTTCCTTAATATTTAATAGTAATGCATAGAAAGTAATAGTTTAACTACGGGAGAGTCGTCGCATACGGGATAGATGCCGCACCCCTTCTATCTCTTGTAATTATCCATAGATGGTCGTCAAACGCACAGTATAGGTGCGCAATGAGATTATTTTAACCAGTGTATAGCGTGAATCCCTTTTCGATATTTACTTGTAGAAGTACAATCCTTAATTTGTCGTAAGTGCATGATTTCACTGTCCAAACTTTTAAACACGTTATGTTTAAATACATTTCATACACTAATTACTAAATGCATGTATGATTTCGAAGTCAAAACTAAGTGTAGCGTTTGTATAGAGTTCTGTGTGTATGATTACTTCATTCCCCTTAGCGATGGCAGGTAACTGTGATGTCCGACGTCTGCACCATGCAAAATGGGATACATGCCGCACTGCTATTCCGATATACATGCCGCAATTTTTTTTTTGTACGGGATGATTAAGTGTTGTTAACTTTTCCATTTCTTTTTGCACAGACTAACCATGCTAGGCATGTTATCAATTTTACTAAAACCAAAGGAGAAAAAGAGGAAAATATAAAGTAAGAAGGGCAAGAAAGATGCAAGTCAAGATGATAGTAATGAAAAAAAATTGGATTACGCGTAAAGCAGACGTTCTTTACAAACTACTCCAAAAAATAGGAAGTGTAATTGGCTTCGTTGCATCATCTGTTTAAATGTAGTTACATAAAGACTGTACTTTTTCGACACTTTTTCTGTAGATTAAATTCGATCTCTTAACCCATTCGGGACCAAAGGCGCATATAAGCACCTCCATAAAGAGCTTACAAAATTTGTTTCTGACACCAGTAAAAAAGAAAAGTAATATTTGCTTTGTTTAATTGAAGCATTTTCAAGATTATTTAAGTAAAGGTAACTTCTTTTAAAAAAGTGGTACCAACCGAATAAAATTTGTATAAAAGCCACCGGTCCCGAAAGGGTTAACAAATAAATTATGTAAACACAATTTTACTTTTTTTTTTCTTTTCCCTTTCTAATACATTGATATTACGTTGTTGCTGAAATAACTTTTAAAATTTAATGTAAAAAAATTAATAAATAAGTCGATAATTTTAATAGTGAAAGTAGGCAACAATTATTAATTTGAAGCTACTAATACGTTTCATTGTGCAGTCGCGGGAAAAAAAAAGTAAACACCCCCTACTAACTTCTCAACAAATTATCGTAGAAGAAAGTTACTTGTCCCGAACGATTGGAAATAAAGTCTACTTTTAAATGATGTATATAAAATTTGTTTAAGGGGCTATCTACATATTAAAACGAACCATAACTTTGTTTTTTCAATAGCAGTACACAATTCTGACAGCATAAATGAACTCTACACCTTTCAATTAGCCTATAAACAAATTTTTATGCAATTCGTGCCATAAGTTTCCGAGAAATTAATTATTTTAAAACGAGCGTATTTTAAGGGCTGTATCCAAATTGAAGTTCCGAACTTGATTGTTAACCGAGAGAGCCGCCTTCTTGATCAAGGCACATTTAAGCGTCAATGAAACCTGTTTGATTGCAGGATAGCAGAATAAATTTCAAAAATTTACTCACTTCTATCACAGATCACTTAATCCATCATTTTGCCGTTTTTTAAGCATAATTTGAAAACTACTTGGAAGAAAAATGGGAAATTTTGGATTTCCATAAAGCAGGACTTAATAAATCTAAATCCATCAAAAAAATTGTATGTTGCAATTCATAATTTTTTCGAATATTAATTTTATAATTCATAATTCATATCATAAAATTATAAAATTGCAAATTCAACGTATTTATGTTTGGGTATATTAGTATTATTGCTACGCAAAAAAATAGCTCATTCGGAGCATAATTTCAGGAGATATAAATAAAAATATGAATGTGCGAGTGACGCGCCGCAGTGTAATGTTTTAGAAAAAAATTGTTAAAAATTATTAATAATTTTTTTTAATTTTTTTGTCGCAGTACACGCGTTTTATATTTAACATTAAATAGCACAGCATGATTTTTTTTTTATTTTATGTCCACCATGGGACACAAATTCAAAAAAATGTGCGGCATAAATCCCGGAATTACCCTACTGTAAATGATATTGATACAGGGGCAAAATTTTAATACAAAAATGGCACATTTAATGCAAAGTATAAATTTGATGTAGTCGGTATTTCCTCTGAACGAAAACGAAACTTGAATATACTGATTGTTGAAGTTATTCATCTATGTATACTATCATTAAGTTTCTATTTAATTGAAACATTGCAGATAAAGATATATGTAGGATATAATTTATTGCAGAAAAACCGTCTATGCAGTGTTGCCAGATTTGGGACTGTTTTAATTCATATTATTTGACTATCACCACTTTTTAAAAAATATATAGTTAGCCTTTTTTTCAGAATCTTTAATCTATTTTTAAATAGGCTGAATATTTCTGTTTCAAAAAAGCGGTGACGATCAATAATTTGGGGACAAAAAAGTCCCCAATCTGGTAACACTGCGTCTATGCAACCCACATATTTGGTACTGTCGATAAGTTCTCTTCACATAGCTTACAACTCTTCCGCTTTTTTGTGCCACAAAAATGTAACAGTAAATTTTACCTTTTCAAATCGACATAATCTAACAATTAAATAAGGTAAAAATTTCTATTAAATTTTTGTGGTAAGAAAAAGCGTAAGATATTCGCATCTGTGCCTTCAGTTAATGGAAAACTTATCTTTCAGAATGTTTATCGGAATTTATTCATCTACATTTTTTGCTTTTCCTTAAACTTTATTTCACTGAAATATTTAAAAAACAAAATCCCAAAACTTAATGAGAATGATTCCTTTAAATTTTTCATTACATTTATTTTTTTCAATCGAAATGATAATGTAAATGCAAGTTTTAAGTGATTTTCATACATTCTGTATATTCTATCAAGTAAATTTAATCTATGTTATCCTGAATTCTAAATTTACAGTCTTTGTCTGCTACAGTGATTTAAACGTAGAGGTTGCGTGTTCAATTTCGATTCTAATCCATTGTTCTGCCTCACGCATGTATTAGACCCACCAGGAAACACGAGATTTCAGGTACAATCAAAGGTAAATCGATTGTCATGCTTATGAAAGGAATCAAATTGTCTTTAAATTAGATTTTAAAGTTTGTTATTTCTAAAGTTTTAAACGCAAAGAAATTTTATAAATATTAATAACACAATATTGAATTTTGGTATAAACATCTGTAAGTGAACTGTGTGAAAGGGTCTTCAAAAGAGAGTATTTTTTTTCCCTAAAATAAACTGCACAATTATTTTTCGTTATTCTAACAATATTTTATCCGTATTTATGCGTAAATATAACTCTGATCATAGCCAATTGGATACAAGGTCCTCGTGATGACACAAGAAAGGGTGAATACCGTAGACGGATTTTTTTTTTTCAGCATTGGTACGATTTCTTGAATGTAAATACCGCTAGTTTCGAAATGTTTTCTTTGCTTTATTTATTCTCAGAATAATAATGCAAATATTACTGTTCGAAATTACCCGTATTTAAATTAAAGGGATTACACAAATGCTTAAAACATTCGGCCTACGACAGCCGCATTTTTAAATGAGCGCATATGCATATTGTTTAAGGGTCTGTGCTCCAATGAAAGTATTTTCGTCAATTTGTCAGAAAATAGCGAGTGTGGATTTGGGAATACCCTTGACATGTAACTCTGCAGGAAACCTAGTTAAATTTTTATTTTAATTAAAACTGTATGATTTACTTTTATTTTTTCACTGTAAAAAACATCCATATGGAAATGTTAATGGTACGTTATCGATATTTTTATAAAATATTTATGTAGTGAGAATCTTTTGAAAGAATGTAGATTTATGCTTTGTAAATTTAAATTTGTAAAAACAAAAAATGAAAGGAAGTGGAGATGGGAATATATTTACCAAAAAATGTATAGAACACCATCAGAATGTTTTTTTTGTTTGTTTTTTTTTATCCTCCAACATAACTCTAAGTAAAAAAAAATTGTTTTTAACGCATTTAGAAAAACGTTGTAAACTGATTATGTTTAATTCGAAATAATATTTAATTATAGATCAGTGAAATTAAAAATGTTAAGGATTTTTCTTTCTCCTCATCGATAACATCTAGGTGTTTTATATTTCTGTAATTCTGCGTTTGTACAGAATTTTCTGTACAATGTATTACTTTATATTAGCTTTATTGAGTTACACTCTCTTAAGCGCGACAACACGTATCTAAATTTATTAGACATTATTTTTCTATTTTTAGATATTTACACCTATAACGGGTACTCCCTGCTTTGGAAAGAAATCTTCATAATACATAGCAAAAATAAAATAATTACTGTTAAGTTTAAAAACTATAACTTTCATTTAACATGACAGCAAATATTATTTTTTGTAATTAAATATAATGTTTAATAAATCAGAAATCATATTTCTTATAATTATCTTTCTAAATAGTTCTTAAATTTAAATATTTTATTTTTATAACTGGCGTATAACCAGTGTTGCCAGATTGGGGACTGTTTTAATTCAGATTATTTGACTGTTACCACTTTTTTTAAAATAGTATAATTAGCCTTATTTTTCAGAATTTTTAATCTATTTTTAAATAGGTCGAATATTTCTATTTCAAAAAAGCGGTGACAATCAACAATCTGCGGACAAAAAAGTTCCCAATCTGACAACACTGCGTAAGACGCGCACTTGTAATTTTCGATAAATTTTCTAGTACCAAAAGTGTGCGTTATATGTGAGAATATGTCGAAAGAAAATGTCGGACATTTACCAGCCTTATTACATACAAATTTGTATTCGTTAGAAAAACTGCTTGGTTATCACAGCTCGAAAACTAGCATTGTTAACATTTATGTCGTTTACACTGTTTTATAATTTTTCTATGTCGCGAATGTAATATTAGTACGAATAAAATTTCTACAACGATATTTTTTCATCAAACACATTTAAATAAACGTGTAATTATGTCTTTTAAAAATTAATTTAAAAATTGTGTTTTATAAACAAATTCGTTTAGCAAAATATTCTTTTTAGAAATGTCATTTAAACAGCTTTTGCTATAAATAACTTATTATTAAGAGGAAATTGAATGTCACATTTACAACCGGCAAACATTCACCAAAGATTACTGTGATTAGCATATTTTCCATTAAACCATGAGTTACTTGTCATTGTGGTTCATTCCAGACTCTGAACCATCGTGCTTGAATGGTGATATAGCTGCGGAGAGCGAATATGTTATACAAATATGTATCCATATTAAGTGAATTAACAGGCACACACTGATAACATCATGCATACTACGATGTTTCAGACTACTGTTTTGAAATGCTTGGCAGTCCGTATGATGAAATTTAAAGAGGACAAGAATGGGAATTATCAAAATATGGTATATGTTTACAAATATGTTATATGTTTGAAACAATTAAAAATCATAAAAAAGTTAATATTTTATATGACCTTTTAAAAATACTGGGAAAAGGGAAGCTAGGATTGAAAATAATTTCTTATATAATTTAAAACTTCAAAAAAGAACGTTTATGAAATATAATTAAAAAGATATAGTATAATTTTATATTTGCTTTTTTCTTAATTTTGCTTTAAAACAGAAATATTTTTCATTAAGTTTGTATTTAGTTAAACCTAAACAAGACATTAAAGTATATGCGCGAACTAAAGCTACAAAAATGTATTTTGTTATATACACTACACTATAAAAAATCTAAGAATTTCCTATGTAACTGGGATTCCTAGAAATTTTTATGTAACTGCAACAAAAAATCATGCAACACATTCACGTTTCTACTGTAAAAGAAAAAATGTTATGTTACTAAGGATTTTCTAGGAAACTGAGATACCTAGAACGTTTTATGTAACTGCAAACAAAGAAAGAAAAGCATGTAATTATCCCGGTTTACCCATAAAATTTTGGTAAGCATACAGATTTCTGTAGCTTTACAAAAACTAGTTTTATAGATTTGCATCATTTTTCTTTACAGTGAACACATAAAAGTTTAGTAATCTTACAGTTTAGCAACAGATTTCTGTAGCTTTTACAAAAACTAGTTTTGTAGATTTACATCGTTTTTTACAGTGTATGAAATCTTTTTCCAGATTAGTGGCGCGCAATCTTTTTCCCAGAAAATCGTTTTCACCACAATATTTGAAAGATAATCTTCGATTTATATAATAGCGATGTTTCTGTCATTAAATAAGGAAAGGTATTCTGCGTATAAATAGTGGTATTTTTGTGATTCGCGGACTAGCGGTTGTGCAGCCCCGTTCTAGTAGATGAAAATGATTTGCTAATTCCTTGTAAAAATGTCAAGATATCCCTCCAGTCAACATAGAAAATATCATTTTGAATACGTTGGTATTTATATTTATTTATTTGAAAAATGTGTGATTAAAGGTAGCTATATCCTAATCATTGCATATTTTTATGAGTTCCATATAACACTTTCTTTCATATATGATAACGAACATTTAAACAAGTGTCAAAAGTTTTGCTACAGGACGCTGTAAAAGGGTACTATATAAGTATAAATATACTATATTAAATGTTACTGTTGTTTATAAATTTAAATACACGAGGATATTCTATTTATTGAGATTTTTAAATAATATTTTATTTTTTCTATTGTAATAAAACTATTACCGTTCATAATTTACAGTAAATTTGTAGTCTCATATTAACCATTCGGTCAAACAATATCCACCAGGGATGGAATAAGCTTCATTCAATATCAGCTCCATCCCTGGTGAGTATTGTTTGTTTCTAACAAAATAACTTTAACTTTAACTGTACTTGATTTGTTCTGTTGTTTGTTTTGCAATGGTTTAATTGTACTGATGAGGCCTTGCGGGTTGCTTGGAGAAATGTCTGCTAATTGTATTTTTTATGTTTTTAGTATTTCTAACTTTTGATAAATTTTATTTTAAACTGTAATCAACTCTGTCTTATTTTATTTATTTTCTTTTTCTTTTTAAAAGTTTCAAGTTCAGACATTAAATGTATGTAAATTTCAAATTTTTATATTCCTTATGACACTAATCCATATAAAATACTAATTTTTAATCTAATTTCTAATTTTTAATATATCTCAATTTTTTTATGTTGACTTACAAAGAAAAATAAAATGGTATTTCATAATACCCGAACCCCCTCTCTCTCTTTGTCTCTCCTCTCTCTCTTTCTATGTGTATATATATATATAATATATTGAGATTGATAGGGATAATGAAGACTGAAGAATATAATAATAAAATATAACATCAGTTAATGTGATCCGAACTTTTTATTTCTTTAATACCATTGAGAATTAATGCCTGCGTACTTCGTATATTATTTGTTTAACGCGCCAAAGATTAGTTTTAAATACTATTGAAGAAAAATATAGAATATCTCCGCATATATTTTTTAATTATGGATAATGAGTAAATAAGAGAAGTACATAAATCTTACATATTTTTATATGAATCTACTGAGTATGTTTATAGGAAATTTCTTAAAAGAATTAAAAGTGGATTCCCGAATTGAATGTATTTTCAGTGAATACTAAAAAAATTGAAAAAAATTGAAACTTAAGCACTTTTATCATCTTCTATAATACTTTAGAAAAATGAAATCCCTTAAGGGTTTTATAAGAGCGTTATAGATTTAATTTCAGTGAAACTTTATTTGTTCTATGCCATTGATAGCCCTGAAAGTTGTTTTGTTTTTCTAAACTACCACAAATTTAAAAAAGCATTCTTTGTTTTAGTTTATTCAACAATTTTAGGGAATTTTCCTTGACTTTTTCTGGTGTAGTATCTTATCTCATGCTGAATTCCAGCATTAACAAATGGATTTATTTTAATATTTTTGATATATGATATGCATAATGTTGATATCGTACTTTTAAAGATAAGAATATATAAATAATTATTAGTACGTTTTTTGCTTATCATAACACTTCAGTAAAAAAATTTATACAGGGTAAGTGAAAATGAATATAGCGATTACAAACGGCTATAACTATTTAATGGAAAAGAATTTATTGATAAAATTAACACAGAATGTAGACGGAACTTCAAAATTTTGTATACATACGTCATAGATGTTCTATGTGACTTCCCTTGGTCACACGGACAACATCTAGGCGGTAGTCCATTTCACGCCATACATTCTGAAGCATTTGTTCAGTTACAGACGCAAGCACATTACAAATGCGTACTTTCAGTTCTTCAATTTTTTTGGATACGGGAGGCACATAACCCCATAGAAAAAAATTGCAGACATGACATTTGTTAAATTCTAACATGCATAATTCTTTCTGCACAGGACTTTACCAATGAGACGCCCGCAACGAACAGGTTTCTTGTCGTTGCGAAGTTTCAATTCGCGCATGCGTAGGCTTCCGCTTCATAGCACCTGCCCTTACGTAAAGAAATTTTGAAGTTCCGTCTACATTCTGTGTTAATCTTATCGATAAATTCTTTTCCATTAAATAGTTATAGCCGTTTGTAATCACTATATTCATGTTGACTTACCCTGTATAATTCAAAACATTTGTTTAGAAAATAATTATTTTATGAATAAATGACTACAGAAAATTTGCGCGTAGATATTTGTAGAAACTAATATTCATCCTATTTTTTTAACATAATTATGCTGGTTGGTGAAGAAATTATAATATGAAATTAAAATATGCTCGCCGGTCGTCAGCCCAGCACCTTAAACGATAGAGCAATGACAATGTAAGGCAATGATTTGGGTTCGAGTCCCGGCTTGGGCATTTTTTCGCTCAGTTGGAAAAATTCAATTTTTATAACTTTCATCCGATATAATAAAATAAACATTTACTATTTAACCTTTACATTAAGAATCGTCCTACAGTCCTACAGTGTTTTCTTGACCCTGAGCCCGAGGTGTACAGCATATGACCCGGTTTAGGTCTATAGGTGTTTAGCCTAACGCTGGATCCTCAGTGTTTAGATCCCAAGCAAGCTTGATGCTCATTTCATAGATCCTGAAAGGGAAAAAGGCTGAGTCAACCTTGCCCAACCCGGTTCTGAACTATGGACCTGTTACTTAGTAGCCAGGGGTGCTGGTTACTGCACCACTGCGCTTCCATCCGATAAATTATGTTACCAGAATATGTTAATGGTAAAGATGAATGGCGTTTTAATTTTACGTTTTCTTTTTTTTAAATTATATTTGTTTTATTATAAAGCAAACATAAATTCTCAATGTTATTGCAACTTAAAATTTAAATTGTTTTACTAGCGGAATTGAAATGTAATAGTTAATAAATTAAATAGAAATTCTATCAATTTCATTTCTGCTTTGACTTAAATTCACTATTTTGGTATTTTGATTTATGACATTTAATAGTGCATTGAAAATGAAATTTTTCATAGTTTCTTAGTGAGGAATTCTTCTTATTATTAGGTTGAGCAAAAAGTTCTGGGATATTTTTAATCTAATAGTTACCAGAATTTGTACCGTACTAGTGGTATATCTAAGGCAGGGTTCCCAAATGGTCCGACAGCTGAGTACCAATAAATTTTAACTGAAAATTTGTGGTTGGTTTGCGCTTGAATTAACTTTCAAAAGCGGTTCCGTGGCGGTTTGTAAGAAAAATCTAAAAAGAAAATGTTTCTAAAATAATATTGGTATTCCGTTGGCGGACCATTTGGGAGCCATACTATAGGAGTTCGGGAATTTCGGATACAAAATGCTTTCACAAATTTTCCAGAACTTTTTGCTCAATCTGGTATTATATTATATTTTCTAATTCTTTTAAATCTAGTCTTTGTTGAATAATTGCCAAGTCTATAGCAGAAAATAAGTGGAATTTTTGTATGAATGGTACAAATCCTTTCAATTTTAGCGTTAGCTTTTTATGCGTTTTGTAGCAAATTGTTCTCACAAAGCATATGAAATACACATTTAGATAACTGTATTTTTGAAAATATTTTACGAAACTATATAACCAGTATAAAATCTTTATTATTTTTGGCAAGAAATGTTGTTTACCTGATAACTTATATAAACATAAAAATCTACTACACTGGTGTGCAAAACTTAAGCAACAATCATAAAATGCTAATTTTTCAGTACGCGAGTACGCAAATAAAAAAAATATATAATTCAAATAGGTACTAACCCTTCATCGCAGCTAGTCGATTCGGCATATCCATCAAGTCACACGTGGTGATAAGCGTCAAAATCACCAAGGTGACACAGAATATGGGATCTTTCATTCGTTTCATTATTAATCTCAGATGATCGCCGTATGGTGACTCCATTGAAAAGTCACTGCGACTGTTGCTTTGTGATGAGTCAGGAGGTGACATTACAATGAAGCCACCTTGTGATTCTCATGTGACTGTCATTTGAAGATTCAATTCTGAAGTCATCGCGGGCATTGCGTTATGTTGAGTCGTCAAATAATGTTACAATGAAGTCACATGGTGACTTTCAAATGACTGAGACACTACTGTGAAGACACTATTGCGTTCCTTCGTGAAAAGTTACCAGATGATATCATTTTCTGTCACTTGGGAATTCGCCAAAAAACAGCTATCACAATGACTTTCACAAAGACGGTCACACGAGAGTCACAAGGTAACTTCATTGTAATGTCACCTGGTTACTCGTCAAAAAGCAGCAGTCATAGTGTCATCTCAGTGCAGTGACCAAATCAGAGTAAGAATGAGACGAATGAAAGTCATCGCATTTCAGTTCATTGTAGTGACTACGACACTTGTGACCATTTGTGACTTCAGGGACAGTTCACATCGGCTGGCCGTGTTCTTATGGTAGTACATATTTTCTACACTTTCTGTTCATAGAATTTTCAATTGAGTACTCAAATATTTAGAAATTAGCATTTTGTGATTGTTGCTTAAGTTTTGCACACTAGTGTACTATTTCTCATACATGATTTATAAATTTTTAATATTTACATAGCTGCTAACTTTGCGATTTTTTGTCAATTTAAGTTATATATTTTCAACCAGATAAAAGTATTTACGAGATGTATTTGATTTTATGTAGTGGTAGAAGATACAGTGTCAACACCCCGGCCGTCTAAATACAATATCCCAAATAGAGTCTACAGAGAACGCTGAAAAATTAAAATTTATTTTTAAGCTTCCTCTATTGAGTGTCAAGATGGATTAGTTACCGCACCATAGATCTGACCGCTGACACAAAAAATGGCGGCTGTCGTACGCGGATTTTTTTTCAGCGTTTGCACGGTCCCTCGAATTTTTGGACAAATAAATTTTAAAAGTTATCTCCTCTTTATTTTTTTAGATTAACATGGCTGCCAACACTTACGCTTTTTTGGACGAGAAAAATTTAATAGACATTTTCCCCTTATTTAATCGGCAGATTACGGCGATTAAAAAAAAGTAAAATTTACTGTAAAATTTTCGTGGTACAAAATAGCTTAAGCTGTTGGCAGCTATGGATTAATTAAGTGAAAAAAAACTTTTGGAAAATACTTGTGTCTAATTTAAGGGGACCGTACAAACGCTGAAATCCACTTACGACAGCCGCCATTTTCTATGGCAGCACTCAGACTTTGTATTATAAGAGCGGTGGCTCAGTGGTTGACCATTGACAAGCATCTACACTCCGAACGTTTAACTTTGGCATCAGTATCAGCATCAGATCAGAAATTTGGGAATCATTGTAGCTGCTGTTGTCATCTTTATTTTAAAATTGGAACTACTTTTATAAGAAATTTTATACATTATTAAAAGCCTACAGTAGTCCCTCAAAAAGACCCGGATGATACTGTTAATCCTATGGGGAAGTTATTTTCAAATATCTCGCTTAAATTTTGATATTTTCGAATGATTTTTGCATAGGATAGCTGAGGACGATCTATAAACGGGCTAGTTTTTAGTTTTTCGATTTTGGTTTTATATTAAAAAAAAAAATTCTTTTACTTTCGAAACCGGTTTGAACCGGTTCTGAAATTGAAAAAATCTCATATAAAAAAATCTATAATCAAAACCGAAAAAGTAAAAACTAGCCCGGTTGTAAATCGTCCTCAGCTATCCTATGCAAAAGAAATCATTCGAAAATATCAAAATTCAAGCAAGATATTTGAAAATAACATCCCCATAGGATTAACATTATCATCCGGGACTTTTTGAGTGACTGGTGTAGGCTCTTAACTCATTAAAGCCGGTTGGCAAGAAAACGTGCAATGTAGAGCGGGGAAAACTTTTAAATTTGAATACCAGTATTTTAGTTTGGAAATTTTCACATTATCTAATCTCAAATTTTGAGCGATTAAATAAATCATAATTATAATGTGGGAAAACTATGTCGAAGAATTAAAAGAAATGTAAAAAAGGCTCGTCCTTAATGGGTTAAATATTATTTTCAATGTATTCACAAAAGCAAAATTACATTTCTTAGAACATAATTTTAATTGGCAATGAAAAATGGGTAATCTGCTTAACACGCTCCTTAGGGGCACGGCCACACCCTCTCACACCAAAAAGCATTTTTATATGAAAAATATCAATAAATTACCTTTTATATTCTGATAGTTTGAACGCTGAAAGCTTGTTATCACTCATACTGCAAATATTCATTATTTAATGTTAAACCTATTGGCTTGGAATTTTTCAAATATATCTTCAGAAAATTATTTTGTTTTACATCTTTCTGTAATGTTCTTGTGAAAATATGTTTCTTTTTAAATTATTATTTGAGAAAATAATAAAAAAAATACACAGTTCGTTTTATTTTAAGTGTTAAAATCTTATTTCTAACTCGAAAGTTTCACTTAGATTTTAACGTTTAAAATATAAAGTTTAGTATATATTTTAAAAATATATTCAGAAAATTTCTTTTATTTATTTTAGGAAATTCCTTTTTATTTTGTAAAACAAAAAAAAAAAAAAGAATCATCCACCGAGAAAAGCATACAGTAAAAAAGAAGTTAAAAAGTTGTTTTTTCGGGGGAGAAATTTGAGAGATAGGTACGCTTTCGAAGCCCGTAAGTTTAATATTAGAGAGGGATTTCAAAACTGACTGATAAGGAGCGCCCTGAGTGCGTAATTCGATTACATAGTTGTTAAATTACTGTTTTATGTATATTTTTATGAAGTTTTAATTTAATTATGGAATATTAGCTAGAAACAAAAGCTGAACTATTTTTATTTTCTTCTTTCTAAAGAAGAATGTATTGTAATCGAACCTCATTGAATTTGGAAATATTCTGCCGGAAGGTGGCACTGTTATAGGAATTTTTGGGCCATTTTCATTCTTGTATCATCAAAAAGTGTATGAAGTTGTGCCTAGATTTGAACCAAATTTGATATTTACGTTATTGGCTATACCACGCACGTTCTACTTGAATTTCGAAATATTGCATTGGAAGGGGCGATTTTCTGTAATAGCGATTTTTCTCGAATTTTCATGATTCAGTTGTACATCGGCTTTTCATGCAGCGAAGGGCAATTAGCATGTAGCTCACCCGTCATTTCTCAAGCAGTTCATGTACAAAATAATAACGAAAAATATTGATATTACTAACGATTATGATCGAGATTAACACGTTTTTACTCCGATAACTAAAATGAACTAGTAACTTAAGATAAAAAACAAAGTTGTTGTAATATTGAAGTGATAACACTGAAGTTATTAACACGTGTAACATCTTTTTGAAATATTAACATGTATGAGAAAGAAGAAAGTTTTAGGATTGGCACATCCGACTAGTTATTGTTTTAAGAGCAAACGCGTAAATCTTTCTTTATAGGTCTGCACGTGTTAGATATAGATATAAAAAATCATGATTTAAAAGCTATTTTAAGAATCACACAAAAGCAGTGAATTCAGTTAGAGTTTTCAAAAATATTGCATTTTAAAGAAATGTTTTTCGCATTCGGCGAAGTAAAAATTGAACTTTTCTGCTGCATAGAAGTAAAAAAAAAAAAAAAAAATGCAGTAAAAGCGAAATTTAATGGTCAAGTGTTGCTTCCGTCAATATAAAATAAGCGTTACTCACGGGCCCAGAAGCAGAATTTTCTGCATCAGTCTGCAGCAAACTAAAATTTATCTGTGGCTTAATAATGCTAGACTAAGCTTACTATCATAAAAAATAACAGAAACGCATAAAACAAGCATTTATAAAGAAAATATAATAAAAGGTTACAGTAAGTACCATAAATCTAGAGACTTAAAGTAAATTTCAGCTATTTTTTAAGCCCAGATTTCTTTTCAAGTTGGTGAATTAATCTGCAAGCTTTAAAATAATCTGCAGCGCCCGCTGCCATGCTGCACTGTTTCTGCTACTGGGCTCACGGGCACTACTTTTGCTTTATTTTTTAGGAATTTTTGTTTCATAATATAGGAAATAGGTTTTATGAATGTTTTATGAAAAGGTTTATGAATAAAAAGTTATAACCGTAATATTTATTAACTTTATGAAAATATATATACTCAGATGAAATTGTGTTTAAGAAAAAATATTATTATGAAAGCCATTATTATTAAATTTCGACATTTATACTTTTTGTTTTCATTTTTATGTCATCCTTTGAAAAGATTATAAAAGTGACTTTAGACTTTATTTCTGTTAAGCGATTTCAGATGTCAACAATATGAAAGCGGGTAATATTACTTAACGGAAGTCATTTATAGAAATTTTAATTGTGTCAAAATATAGAATTTTAAACTACAAAATGTATTTCATTAAATGGAATAAATTGTTAAACTTCCAGGAATTTGTTAATTTTAGCTATCGCTGGTGTGACATGCCTCAGCTTCATAAACCACAGGATAGCAGAACAGACGTTTACGCTGTCAGAGTAAATTTTGCATAAGCTTATTTCTACTCTTAAGTCATAAATTCATTTTACCCACCTGCCGTTCTGATATGCTCAAACTTATACAAATTTCGCAACTTTTAGCAAAATTGGACAGTTATTGATTACCGTTCTTGACAGCCAGTATACCTGATGTCTTTTAAACAACACTTTAAATATTAAACTGCCTGTTGCCTAATTACACTAGAGGAATTTCCCATTTACCCTTTCTTAAAATATTAGTAGATTTACATATGAATGTAACAGTAACAAGAACATTTTCATAAGACAGCGTGACGATATTTGAGAAATTATTATATTTTACTCAAACAGCTTATAAATGAAAAAAGGATATTTTTCCATTAGGTTTATGTTGTCTTTAAGGATGTATATCGTACTTTTGTCAGATACTTTAAATATCTATTTTTTTCAATTAATATACTTTTAAAAGTATAAAAACAGTATACTTTTTATGGTTAGATTGTTATAGCAAAATTTCTTCACGTTTTAATCTAAAAAGTTTAAAATGGGATAGTGAAAAGGTTAAAAAAGAATCATCTTGAAGATTGCAGAAAATGTTGGTAATAATGCATTATAAAATACATGGTATAATAAGGAATTATTGCATTTAAAAATATTTATGATGAATAAAAAAAGTTTCAGGCCAAATTAACAATTTTAAAATATGGGTTTTACTGCAAATTTTATCTGTAAAATATCAGTTTATTACATATAAATAAACTTCATTCTGTAATTGTAGATTGGAGGCAGTCGACATTCCAAGTAAAAATATACAGAGGGAAAACAACTTAGTTGGGAAATTCGTAACTGAATAATTTGTGAAAAATTAATTGTTATGTACAAGTTAGGTGGCAAACTATTAGTATTAAATCATAAGTTCACGGAAATACGGAAGTTTCGCTTTATATTCATCTCGAAGATGTTATTTTATAGCCACCATAATGACTAGTTCTTTCACTCCTAGATTTTATCAAGAGATAACATTTTAACCAAACAGTCGATTTTACAGCATTTTTTACCTTGATCTTTTAATCACATTGTGAAATATTTATCCTGTGGAATGTGTAAAGTACAGTGCATAACATTTAAAATTTTATATCATACATACATATATATTACTTTATACTCATATGAATTTATACGACGAGGAGTTAGATGAAACTAGCACAACGTCAAACTTGAAGTTATAACTTTTTTCAAAAGAATGAAGACAATTAATATTCACAAACACGGGTGTAATATTTTGAAAAAATCAGGACGTATCATCATTATTGATAGTTAATTATCATCGTATTGATTAAATCTAAGTAAATAAAGCTTCATAATAAAAAAAACAGTGCCACATTCTCATCTGAAAGTAGTGCTCCGAAACCTTTTTGCTTGAAAAACTTTTGCCAACAAGATATTCGACAGGCAATTTTCGACTTATACAAAGGCAAAGTTTCTGTCATTAAATATTTCTGTATTTCGGCAAATTTTTCTGTATAAAAGTACTGGTAACTTCGTGGCTAAGGGCAGGTAGTTGTGCAACCCTAACTAATCAAGTTAGTTAAATAACTATAAGAGCGATAATCCTGAAACATAAAATACAGATACACAGTAAAAGCTTCTAAACATATGCTGATTATAACTGACAGGTCTCTGATGTTAATGAGACGTATGCTTGAAGTGAATTTCTGTTAATTAATTTCATTTTCTTTATGTATTGTATTTATCTGTATATAATTACCTACGTATTTGAGTTATCGACAGATTTTTCTTATCTATGGGATTAAAATAGGTACCACCGTATTTATATTTGTAGTGTATGAAATGCTCTATTGTAAAAAAAAAAAAAAAAGAAAAGAAATACCATAATAGAGGCTTATATCTGAAATGTGGATAATACAATAGGGAGCCAGACAATTGAAAAACAAGGGTTCTGAAAAAAAATAATCTCCTCTGATGATTTTTCAGTGATAGAGCGGATCATAAGGGACACAAGGTGATCGTCCTTGATTTTATATGTGAAAACACCTGATCCTGGCAGAAGGCGGAGTAAGAAAGTAGAAGACAGTCAATTGTAACTTGGACATGGTGAGTGAAGATTGAAAATAAATTTTCGTGCTGTGTGCACGGAGTATTTTTCTTGTGAAGCGTACGTGTGTACGAGAGTTCGAGTGAGATTTGTGTGGTGATCTAGATGGATAAATCTACCTGAGTACTGTGAATAGAGACGGTAATATTGTATTTGTAATGAGACAAGCTAACGCGTAGATAATATCTTAAAGTGCAATTTAATGTTGGGCAGGATATGCTATATTAATGTATATAAATGAAATTTATAGATTTTGAAATTTATAGATAGAAATTATAGACTCTGACTCTAAATATGCAATTATCTTGTAAATAAATCTTGTACTTAATATTATATGAAGTATCTTAATAACATCAAAACACTGTACTAAAACTAGTGCCGCGAAGGAATTTTCACTTTGTTATTAACCCTTTGCACTCGAGGACTCCTGAGCGGAGCCATTTAAAATTTGTCTTCAAACTCGAGGTCCAAAGTGTGGTACTTCTCGAAGCAATTGCCAATATGTAATCTTGGCTTTTCTAGACAGGTATCACAAAATTATTTGCATTGTCTACGTAGCGGCGCCCTCCAGTGTGAAGACAAATTTTAAATGGCTTCGCTCCGGAGTCCTCGAGTGCAAAGGGTTAATATAAAATTTAAAAACATGCATATAATTACTTAAAATGTGCTAAAAACTTATAAAGATTTTAGCTAGTATACCCCGAGGTTTTTCGAACGCATATGCGTTCATTTTCAAGGGGAAAAGGTCATATTAACTTTTTTAACACTTTTATATGAAGTATCTTATTGACTATTCCCAACCTTTACATCGTATCTTGTATCACAAGTCTATACCGGTGGTGGCAGCATGTGAACTAAGGAGCGTAAAATTGCATCTTTACGTGTGGTGGACTAAAATTGTAGTGATAGTTGTGACCGTATGACGAAAGAAAGATTACAATAACTATCTAAGACATGAATATTTTATATGACTATTTTTTATATTAAAATGGCTGATATGCCAAATGTTCTAAAATTTTCGACCCCCCCCCCCTTTTAAACCCCTTAGGGTGGGGAATTTGTAAAATCGCTGAAACATGTTTTTAAACTTTTTTATTTCAAATGTTTGAAAGAATTATAAGTGGAATTAAATTTGTGTCCGACATTCATGTAAAATTAAATTTTATTTTTGTAAAAAAGCTGAACACATCGTAATGTGCCAGCTTAACATCTTCAAGACACGTTTTCTCTGCTCTAATTAAAAAAATCCATTCACACATCGTTTATCACAAAGAGAAGGAATGTTTTAGACAAAAACCATTAGAAACTGCACAAATGTTTTTGACGCAGATAAAACGACATTATTAAAAAATGATTAATGTTGACTTTTCTTAGTTTTATCATAATTTTTACGGAGGATTTAAAAAGATTTGCTACGAAAAATAGCTTTAAAATGATTAATTTATTCCTAGAAAGTGAAATATTAAAACTTTAAAAAATACCCAGCTTCCTTTTAGAATATCAAAACACTTTTAAAAAAGGAAAAAAAAAACTCATTTTAAACTATCTACGCGCTCATTTTATAAGCATATTATTTTTACAAAATTGTTTGAAGACGAATAGCAGTTTCAAAAATATTTTGAAATCTGACAAGCATCATCATGATTAATAGTCGATTTTTATATTTCAGCCTTAAACAATTCACATGAAACCTATTTCACTACTAAAAAAAAAAATTAACAGCTAAGTATCTCTTAAGTATATTTCAAAAGTCTATTATTGAGAACTTTCTTGTATTAAATACATATATTTTCGGATTAATTCTATTATAATTATGATTATCTATTTTCAAAATGATGTTAAAAGTTCCTATATGATACATTGCTAAAGAATAAAAGGATTATTTTAAGGAATTGGTATTTTAACCTGTGTTTAGGAAAATCGGTTCTCCTGAAATATTTCGCCTTGCATGATTGGGCATTTCACAAAAGTTGCTATACCACCAGTACTATTCTCTTAGAGCATAATTTACAGAAAGGATTTTCAAAAAAGTTTTAGTCTAGATTCAGGGATGTTAGATAGGATACTGGTGTTACATCATTATAAGTATTTCGTTTTTGCAGTTTCTAATATACTATTTCCTCCTCTAAGTATTGTAATTACTAGTAAATAAATTCAGTAGATTTTATCTGCAGCACCTAAATGAAGAATGGGATTTCTCAACATTTCTACCAGAAAGAAGGAATCTTACGTACTTGCAGAAATGATCGGGGATATTCGTATTCATAGAAAAATTATATTCTTTTAAGAATATGCAAAGGCTTTTTTTGTTACATTTGATTCTTTGGAAAAATGAGATAGCTTCGTGTTGGAATTATTGCAATATAATTCAATATAATATCGATACATTGCAATTATTGCAATATAATAGTATTCCAATTATTGTGCATTATATATTGTATATTACTGAGAAAAAAACTCACTTTAAACTATCTGTGCGTACATTTTATAAGCATATTGTTTTTATAAAATTGTTTGAAGAAGATGAGTTTAAAATATGTTTTGAAACCTGACAAGTATCATTAAGATTAATAGTCAATTTGCCCTGGATTATCATGCATTGTAATATTTATATATAATATTCCAATTATTATATTCCAATAATTGCAATATAATATACACACATTGTAAAAAGCCACGACCAGAGCCAAGAGAAATGAAAAGCCAACGCATATGCAAGAGAAATAAACCTATATTAACATCACAAAATATGAAAATGCTAGATGTAGGGTACACACACATACTCAATTAAATAAAGAAATAAATCCAAACGCAAGTCATAACTACGGTTCTAAATGTCAACTGTTCTAAAAATAAATGAAATTAAGTATTTTAAACCTTCTATCTAAAATAACTGAAACATTCATCCTGTGATAATGAAAATAATTGATTTGAACAATTATATAATCCAATAAATATTTTATTAATTAGTGATATATTAATTGATAAATTTATTTGAAAATGACTTTTTTGTTTCATTAGTATGCTTTAATTAATTTACTCTAAATACAAACAAAAATCAATTATCTGTTTTTGTATGGTGTCCCTTACTCGAACATTCGAAGTTTATTACTGGAATTTTGGGAGTTTTAATTTATTTCTTTTAATATAATTAAATATGGATTCACAATTGGAAATACGATTTCGGGATTGGTTAAATATTGTTTATTTAATAATACAATATTAAAAAACTAGAATATAAATTTTATAACTAATAATTAAATATAATATTTAAAAAATTCTTTTATGCATGTCCAGTTTTGACACCGTTAACATATCAGTAGTAAAAACAATTTAACTTTGGAGCCCTATATGAGAAAAAAAATTAAGGAAATTAAATTTTGTTATACATATTTCCACAGCGCGCTCACTGAAAGATTAATACGTACATGGCACATTATTATTAAACAAGCTATACATTTATAAAAATATTTGACGAATTTAAATAGCACCTTTCTAATTTTCTCGCTTCATTTAGAACGTTAGTTAAGCCAGAGTTTCGTAATTTCTTTTGAGTACTGTACATGTATATACATGTATGTGAAATGCGCTCACAAAGTACAGTAGGTAGTTTCCGCTATTATTCATATAATGTTAAGAATAAGGCTGGAGTGGATTATATATGGTGGTACACTCCGTATACCTTCTGTATTTTTGAAAGAACTGCATATACTCTCTGCTTCACGAGTAAAACTATAACGAATGTGAATAATTTCGATACGTAACATTCCGATTGGATTTGTATACTTATATCTAGCAGAAGAGTTTTTTAACCAGGCGTCTAGTGTTATGTTACGTAACAGATCACATGTAAAAGCCCGTCTTTTGTAGAATCAGACGAACTGTTGTTTATGCATAGCTGCCAACCTCAAACTAATCTTCCGTAATACTTGCGCTAATTTGACCCTGGTTTAATATGTTTCAAACCAGAAATTTTTTTAAGAAATGAAAATAAATATGCTCCACGTAGAAACATCTAATTAAATAAATAAGCATTAATGAAACTAGTTCGAAATGTGGTTAACCTGGGTTAAATTAATCCAGACATTCCGGAAGATTAGTGGAAGGTTGGCAGCTATGTTTATGAATAAATATTGTCAGCTGCAGTTATGACCTGAGACTTGTTTTTTTTTTCTTCAACTCGCATCTTACTATAGTGAAAGTAACAAGTTCAATATATTCCTTCGCACTTATCCTCCTGCTGACAGACACATGTCTTTCCTCATTTTTGGAATTGGTCTTCGAAGACTTGGGTAAAGCAAAACCTCTCCAGTGAGCCCCGAGATCAAGCTCCATGGCCCAACTCTGCTATGAGTGCTCCTTGGTCTCCTTGAGGCCCGGGGAATCCCGGGTGGTGATTCCAAGGGCCGTGATAGTATCCTCAAGCACATGAGTATTACTGTCATGAAGCCAAACGTCGCATTTGGGTGCATGCTTAAAGAGTTCCGCGCGCGGGAGGGGTTCTTTGCCCGGAACCCTCTTGAAGTATGGTCCTCGGACTGACTGGATCGGTTGTATAATGGCCCCCAGGGTCTAGGACCTGCAGATGGTGGTATCCCGTCTTATACTTTTCGCTGAACAGACACAGAATTTTAAACCTCTCCTAATTTACATGTCTACGAATGATTTTATAAGTTAATTTCAGTTTCGAAATCTTGTCGACATACATCGATATCCAAGCTTCCTATTAAACAAAAAGGATGACAACCTCTCCTTTGAAATTAATTAGGGAGAAAATATTTCACAAAGTTTCCAGAATATTTCATTAATACTCATTAATGAGAAGGAAAACTAAAATCAAGCATACCTGAGAAAGTGTAATCTATGTACACGGGAGTATCCTCGGTGCACCAAAATACGTGTACATAGCTGCCAACTTGTACGGATTTTTGCTACCACTTAAATGTAAGAGAAAATTTCGCCTAATTCAATCGCCGAATTGCACTGAATGCTGATAATTAAATAAAGAAGAAATTTCTGTAAAATTTTAGTGTTAGCAAAAATCCGTACAAGTTGGCAGCTATGCGTGTACATAAAGAAAGAATAAATTATCACATTATTTTATCACTCAAGATAAAATAATGTGTGTTTACATTAGTGTTAAATATGAATCAGATTTCACAATAGGAAAAAAAAAGAAAGTGGCTTATTTACCTTTCCTTCACCTTCTTCATCCCTAATACTCAAATACAAGGGAGCAACTCCGGCTAAGTATGGCGATATAGACACTGGAAACATAGTTTTCTCTGCTAAAATATGCACTGAAAAGAAAATGAAACCGAAATTATATATATTATTAAAAATTCTCAATAATTTGCATAAATAATTCAAAACATCAATCATTGTATTAATCTAAAAAATGTGTATCTTATCTGGAACTACAGAATATATATAAAAAAAAAAAAAAAAACTATTTGAAATTGTTTCACATGAACAAATGTTTCTGCAACAGATTTATTTAAATTGTTTGTTTTAAGAAACGTCATTAATTGGGGGGGAAAATCAAAAATTTTCGTATTCTGATTGTAAATAAATTATTCTTCTGAAAAAGAAACATTGAAGTAGGATGATTTTTTTGTTACTTATTACGTTGAGAATGCTAAGTAAATAAGTTTCTCAAAAGACAGTAAAAGTTTGCGGACTTCAACTAATATTATTTTCCAAATACAGAAAAATGTTCATAATATCGTTTCATTTTTAAATTTTCTCTGTAAATTTGTATTCTATAATAAATATATTTTTTTAATATATCGAACTAATGAAGAAACAATATATGTAACTCTTAAGCAAGAAACAATCAAGCATGTTATACTTGTGAGTGGTTTTCTACTTTTGATTAAATTCGATTTATAATTATTTATATTTTTTTAGGCAAACAACTTTAAATATATTAAATGACTCAATAACAATTGCTCTTCCTTTCTTTTCGCTTGCGTCAAAGAATGAAACCTATATTGATTTTTTTTTACTTTCAATATAATGATGTAACATAATTCGTTAAAGCGAGTACACTGCAATTTATTTTTGATTTTACAGTATAATACTGGCATCTGGGGTGCCAGTTTACAACCATAAAATTAACAGTAATAAACCATAAAATTAGCAAGTAATTCAGTTAAGCAGTAGTATACGGTTTAATTATTTAATAAAACGGTATTTTACGGCTTATTTTACAGTATTAAACTGTCACCACAGCTGCCAGTATTATGCTGTTAAATCAACAAGCTTTTGTTGCAGTGTAGACCTCATTAGTAAATCAGTAAACATATCTTTTATTTGCTATTTTAACTTGAATGGAGAGTGTTAAATTTAATCTTAAGTATAGCCTCTAGAAAATATCACTTTTAAATATCAACGGATATAACTTCAGAAATAAAGGTCAGAAATAAGAAAAGATTTACATTGGGAGTATTTTACATCATGGGGATTCTAATGGTGACGAAAGAAAATATATGTTATTATTTATGAATTTTTAATAATCACATTATTAATTAATAAGTAATATTTATAAATAATATTTATAGAAAATATTCATGCACGTTATATTTCGAGTTTTACAAAGTATCATATAAAACAAAAAAGTAATGAAATATATAAATTATTGTTCGAGTTTAGCCGAAATAATACGTTATTATATTTAACATTTATTACTTAAATGTCAATTACGTATCATTCAAAATTCATTCCAGTTTGTATTGGTACATCGTAAATACAATTATAGTGTTGTTATTGAACTTTTAAAAGTTAGGTTTAATTGTTATGTAGATGATACTTTATGACAAAAAAAAAATGTTGCAAGTAATTGTTAAGAACTTTATACGAAAAAACGCACTTTATTTCTTGCATTAAATATAACTGAAATTCGAGCCATACTTCGTTTTCCTGTGTGACTCACTGTACATAGTATGGTTTACAAATATATGTTTTGATTCAAGGATTTTTGTTTTTTACTTGATTTTGTTTCTTGTTGTTTTATTTAAAATTTTCTATAGATATTTAATCTCTAAATCTTTACCATTATTTTATGAAGAAAATCAAAACATTCTCAGAACTCAAAGAAACTAATAAATGAATTGCAGCTAGAAGCAAATGATAGGATAAAATGTGCAAATACATAATTCAAATTCTAAACTAAATACCCATTCTTAATCTTCGGAAAGATCCACCAATCTACTGAGTCGGCGCAAATATAATACATTTTTTCATTGAGCATTATATCTTTGTACTGAAGTTGGTGTACTTGAAAAATTTCAAAGAGCATTCGACAAGCAAGTTATGAAGTTTTAATCTCTATACACACTGTTAAAACACTATTCTTATAAATAAGTAAATTGTACTAATTATATTAAGCACTTCCCAATCTTAAAATAGCTCCGAGTACTTACCTCTTAAATTTGAAAAATGCATGCACTCATTTTTTTAGTACATACAGGGACTCGAAAATAAGTATGTATAGAAACACACATACACTATAAGAAAAAAAGCGAAATTACAGAAAACCGAGAAATCACCATTTTTAATTACGGTAATTTTGAATTGCGAAGAACTACAATTTTTGGAGTAAAGAACAACGAATTTACTATTTTAATTCCTGTGTATGAGCCACCCCGTGACTTGAACCCGAGTCCTCTAGGAGGGAGATCAGTATTGTACTGACTGTGCTATAAGAGCAGTTACCAGCTGCGTCCAGATGACACCTTTTATGAATCAGCGACGGAAGATCGCTAACAGCAGAGATGAATTTTCCCTTTTTTAAATATTCTAATTTCTAATAAAACAATTTAAAACTAAATTTTCTTCTTTAACATTTCTAATGAAATTGTAAACAAATTTGAAAAGTGTGTATTATAAATTAAAATTCATGACAAAGTTAGACATATCTTTAAATAAAAGCTTGGAAATCCCTACTGTCAATTCGGTATAAGAAAATGGTTTATCAGAAAACTCATATTTTTAAGCACATAGGATTTAAACATGATTATTAAGACTTTAAAATACAAAATATATGTATTCATTTCTGCATACATTTATAAATCAAGTATAAGTATACACAACTTCAAAATATCATGTACTCGTTTCGGAATTAATTGTACATAAAAAAATCGAGTACAAAGAAATTTTCCTTTTTAAGTAGATTAATGCTCCTTTTTGAAGCAATTGTACTTAAAAAATATGAGTACATTGAAATGCTCATTTTTAAGTAGATTATTTTTAACAATGTACTTCTTTTTGAAGCAATTGTACTTAAAAAAATACGAGTACATGGAAGTTCTCATTTTTAACTAAATTATATTTGAGAGTGCATAATTGAATTGCTCTAAAAGGAAGATTTTCGCATTAAAATGTAGGTTCACATACAGCTTTACGACAGTATTTTCTTTGTGGGAGTAATGTTCTGAAGACGATAAAGTTAGGCTATCTAGCAATATGTCACAATATGTGATGACTATACCGAGTGACTAACAGAATTCATGTTTTGTTTTAATGGATCGGTTTGATTTTGCTCCAGCGTTAGGATTACAGTGAAATACTGCAACAGGTCTACTGTCTTTTATATTTCAATACGACTGCTACGCAGAAGAATGCATGAATACGAATGAAACATTTACCATCTGAACAGTTGTGAAAAAGGAATGATACCAATATTTCTTATAAGAAAATTTGCCTTATATAATCACGGGCATTAAAGAAGGCGAATTTTTCTATAAGAGAATGCTGGTATTTCCTCTTTTTTTTAGCGTATTTTCACTGATCTGTCGTCACCCTGGATGCTCACTTGTGTGCAGAATAGCATGTTTTGAAGAGTCATGCTTCAAAATGTATTACCATATTCCTCACACATCAATGAATGAGACAATCATCATAAGGTGCATACACAATTAGCAGCATTTTCACAATGCTCTGTATTGAATATTATAAGCAGTCTAGTAAGTTACGATTGTTCAATAGTCTTCACAATAAGTATTACAGAGAAGACGTTGTACCGTAATTTCCGGTGTATATGCCGCGGCGAAAACAATTCTGTTTCAAACCAGAAAATTTATTTTTTAAATAATGTCAAATAAATACCAAACATAAAAAATTTACATTTTTTAAAATAAAGTTTCTGGTCCGAAAGAGATTTATTAGAGCCGCGGCTTATACACCGGAAATTACGGTAATAAGAATCTGTACCCATCCTTCAGCTAGCATCTGTTGTTGTACTGAAACAAGACGAAACCCAAGAACATTTTTTGAGAAATGCCTAGACAGTAAACGTCTCCATTTTTCTTTGGTTTGAATATCTGGAAGATAGGATACATATTCAATATGTCTGGGATTCTTTGTTTAAGATTCATCCGTATTGAAGTAACCTAAATATGACATTAATGATCAACACATAACTTTTCTCATTTACATATATTATTTCTTTGATTTCACTTACAAGGGATTCATTTTTGGTGCTGTTCGCAGCTAGCAATAAGACCTGGGGCATTTTAAATCCCGATATTACGAAGTTTGAGAATCGATAAATTTTTTCTCTTAAAATAATATTTCTTGATTTTACAGCAGCATAACTTTCAGAAAATGCAATTTTCGAGACCACTTATCGGACTATTAACATTCATTTTTTTTAAACGCATTTAAAAATACAAATTAGTTAATAATAACTGTAAAATATTGAAAAAAGTTAAAAAATTCCTTCAAGAACCAAGAATTTGATTTTGAAAAATTGCAACATTATATTCACATTTTTGGCGGGGAAAACGTTGACGTTATTTTTTCAAAAGTAGAGCTTTCCGACAACCATAGCCACATGTCATATCTCTTTGTATTGCGTGAGGAGTGGTTTTTGGACTTCAGTAGAAATTGTAATATCCGAACTAATTAGCGACAGTAATTTTTCAAAATTGTGTAATAGTATTAATATACTTTATGATTACTTTTTTCAAAGGACCATTGAATGCGGCAACATTTCATTTCAAACATTCGAAACTTTATTCCATTCGATTTCAAAATAAAATAGTTTGTTTATTTTGTGTTTCCCTAAAAAATAGTTTTCAATAATCTTGAAAGCTTTTATAGAAACATGTTTACTATTTATATATTTATCGTCTGCATAGAAAAAAAAAAGAAAAGACCTAATTCATGTTTCTTATGCTATCAATTATCAAACAAATCGCAATCTGACATAAGTCCAATATGTGCTGTACTTACTCCCAGTATAAAGCGAGCGAAAAAATTATAGCGCCATATATGGCGACTTAACTCACTTTTGGCGTGAAATAAACATCTAATAATGTAACAATAAAAAATTAAAAGTATAAAAAATATATTAAATATTATTTTAACAACGAAATTTTATCGGTTCTCTAACTTTTATGTATAGGGGTACAAAATGAACCAGGTCTCGATGCTAGGTACGAGCAGCACCAAAAATGGTTCCCTTGTTAGAATTGTGATGCATTAGAATAGAGATGTCCATCAGAGAGACAATGTTTCCACTATATCCCAAAAGAAATCTTCGCGCATTTATTCTACGTCTAAATAAGGCTCATATTTCTATTTGAAAACAGTGGCAACATGCTGTCCGCCGGTTGGACGATTCATAAATAGACGTTCCAGGTATTAAGACAGAAAATGCTTATTGTGTTACAAAGAGTTTGAAACAAAAAGTACCCATATCATACAAGCTTTCTACAGTGATAAAGACAAGTAAAAGTATACTATCAAAAATAATTATTATTTTATCAAAGCCATCTTCATATTTTTTCGAAAAACGGTTTGTGAAGAAAATGATTTTGTAAAGATGTCAGAATTTAGCGAATATAGAATTGAGAAAATGCTTAACTGATAACTGTGTTATATATCTACTTAAATTGTAATTTATGAAAAGGCTTTTGGACTCTTTTACACTCTAAATATATTCATATAAAAGTAAGGAAACTGAACAGGCTAAATATGGATTTCTTTCTTCTTTCAGGTAGATTTCGTATAAAATACTACCTATTGGCGTCGTTCCTATGTTGGAATTTCTGAAATTTTTTTGCAGATCTACACCGAACATGACCCCTAGAACCCAAAACCACCCTCAGTAAAAAACTTTATATATCTATCTATCTATCTATGTATGTATCTATCTATATATATCACTTACTTCTGGACACGATAACTTCCACAATTCTGCGCAAATATCTTCCAAACTGATACATAAAATCAAGGGGCATAAAATCTCAGTCAAGTTCGTTAATGGGCAAAATCGGGCCAAGAGGCTGGAAATAGGGAGGGGTTTTGTAAAAATTGAAAAATCTCCATAACTTCTTAAATTTTGTACATATCAAATCAGTTTAAAGTTTTTATTACTCCTAAAAATAGGACCAAAAATTTATGCATCACAGATTTTTGATAAAATTAAAAATGGGCTCAAGGGGCGCAAAAATAGGGGTTTTGGGAGAAAAAAATTCGTAACTTCGTCAATTCTCAAGATATAAATTTAATTAATTTTATTATACATTTCCTTAATATTATCTACAACTTTTATTTTCACAAGTTTTTGATAGGACCAATTCGTACCGCAAAAAAAAATTAAAAACGAAAACAAAGAAGGGGGGGGGGGGGTGAAGAATGAAAAATTTCCATAACTCTGTCAATTCACAAGATATAAAATCCCCATGAATTTATGATATATCTTCTTAATATTGTCTTCAACATTTATATAGATAAGTTTTTGATAGGACCAATTCTGTCAGCAAAAACAAATTAAAAATACATAGCGGTTGAAGAAAAAAATCATCTTATTAAGGGTGTATTCAAATCCAAACTGCTTATCTTCTGACTCATTTTAAAATTCATTTCTGCTCTCAAACGCATCCAACTGATAGATTCTCTTCTTCAGAAACTATATAATGTACCGTAATGATCGATTTTTTTATGGAGGCAGAATATATTTCAAAAAATGATGTCAAAGTGGGCATTTTGAACAGAAATTCCCGAAGCGATTGTGTTAGAAAGGAAAAATATTGCCCTACTGAGAAAATAATTATTTATTAATCAAGTTTCAATTAATTGACAGAAAAACAAGAACACCTGCCGCTTATAAATCTTTTCAAAAATCACGTCAGCAAGTTTCGTATTTTTTATATTAAAAATGAATGTGAAAATGTGCCAAAAAATTTCGAGTTGTTGAGCATGGAAAAGTATTTTTTTTAATACAGCCTTAACATGATTCTGATAAAACCAGCTATTATATAAAAATGAAATAAAAACTCGTCAAAAGCGGCCAGATAAAACTGTTAAAGTAGATCAATATCTAATCATGATTTAGTTTTTGTTGGAGACATTAATGTACTTAACTTCGAAATCTACCTCCTCATGTAGGCCGGGCCGGCGGGGATTTTTTTTTTTTTTTTTTTTTTTTTTAATATTAAAAAAAATAATTAAAAAGTTAAAATTATAATTTAACTTGGCTTTTAGCATTGTTTTCTGTCAATGATTTTCTCGATTATTATATTAGGTATTTTCTGACACGAAATTATTTTATTTGGAAAATCTTTTTAGAAAATGTACAGAAAGTCTATTGGCAAAATTCTCAATTTTTTTAAAACCGTAATTAAATTGTGCCAATCAATTTACCTCGAACTTTACTTACCTTGAGTTTAATAATTAACCGTAGTAAAATATTTATCGTTCATAATCAAAGAATAATTAATCATCCATTTTACAAAGTTAACGATTATTATCATTCACAATTTTCATCACGAAATGACAATTTTCAGATTAATAAAACTAAGATTGCATAAAATCTAAAATATAAGAGACATATTAAAATATGATTGAATTTATGTATTAAACGTTTCTTATAATATTGCATAGTATGTTGAAACGATATTTTTTCTATAAAAATTAAATAATTTTTAATAAAAACTTTTTACTCAGTGATTTTTGTAAGATTATTTTAATTACAATAACAACTATATCGAATCAAAAAATAAATATAAGTGACAATAATTATTTTAACACACTAGCATATTCTTTTCAGATCTATTTTTATAATGAATTAAAAAAAGTAATTTTCTAGATAAATATATAAAAGTTCTTTGAGAAAATTTATTACTTTCACCTGTATGTAATGTTAGTTTTACAGATTATAATAATTTACATAAAAATTTGAAAAAAGTTTTCTTTTTTTTAAGTAGGCTGTTTCCATATAAAAGTTTTTATGCCCTTCACAAAATAAAAAAAATCCTGTATATATACATATATTTGCCTTGTTACAGTGAATGCCGCTATTAAAATGTAGAAATAAAAAAAAATAAATTTAAAACTTAATTAAAATCTAAAAATAATGAAATTTTAATTGTAATTGTAAAATTCTGTAAAACTAAAAATATCATTTAATGTATTTCTGTAGACAAGAATATCTTTAATAGAAAGAAGTAAGGATTTTCTTTCAAGAATGTAAAAATGCTATTACTGAACACAGAACACCAAACAATATTTAATTGTTGGGAAGGAGGAAATTTTATGCATTTACATGAAAAAACATGCAGAAATTATTAATGAAAAAACACAGTACGTTCATTCAGTATAAATGTTAACCTTTTCAGTGCCGTGAACTGATGTATCCGTTCACTAAGCTGCAGTGTTCACTGCAATAATAGAATTAAGGTGCGTCCCAACGAAATAAAGCAACCGTAATTGTGTTCCGTAAATGGGCACAAAACAAACAAATAAGATTGAAACAAATATATTAAGAAAGTCTATATAGAAATACATATTTACAAGGAGTAACTCACTTCCAGCCCCACCTGGGCAGGAGAAAAAACGTAAATGTGTAAAAAAAGATGGGGAAAAGTGTCCCGCCGAAATAAAGCCGCTGCCAATATTGGTAACTACCGACATTCGAGCAGCTGAGTTCAACATGTTTATGACGTCAGGAAGTCGTCAAGTACTTGTTCTGTGCCAGTCGAACCTTGTACGGACTTTAGAAGGTTTTATTTTCTATTTCTCTGGCTGTATTACAATGGGAAAGAAAACCCAGCTCTCAAAGTTCGAGAAAGGTCAGATAACAGCTTTTAAGGAACAAGGTCTTACACATAAACCAATAAGCAATCAAACGATCTAAAACTGTAATAGACCATTTTGTAAATCAGGGCACTGCATACGAGTATAAAAAAAGGAGGTGTACCTGCAGAAAAAATGATTTCCAGGAAGGCAAGATCAGTTTTACGTCGTCTTTCAGGACGTGGTATTTCCCTAGTTGGCCAAAGAGGATAACAACCCTGTGACAAAATGGACACTGTCACGAATTGAAAAACGTACAAGCAACTTGCAATATAAGAAAAGGAAATATCAGCACATGTTGAAAGCTATCCACATGGAAAGGAGGGTCGACTGGTCCAAACATAATAAAACATGGAAGGACCAGGGACATCGTGTTACAGTCTCAGATGAGAAAAAAATTAATCTGGATGGGCCAGATAGCCTTGCTTTCTATTGGTATGACATGAGGAAAGAAGAGGAATTTGTCTCCAAAAGACAGCAAGGTAGAGGCTCATTAATGTTGTGGGGAGGCTTCGGCTATGGAGATTAACATAACCCAGCTGTTCACTCAAGCCGCATGAAGGCTTCCGATTACCAAGAAATGCTAGAAAACCATTTACTGCCATTTTCAAATAGAATTGATAGACTAAGTTGGATTTTCCAGTAGGTAAAAACTTCCATTCATGTTACAAAATCGTCCTGGGAATGTTTTTTGAAGAATCGGGTGCATGTGACGAAATGACCTGCCCTTTTCCCATGATCTCAATACTCAAGAAAATGTGTGTGCTATCCTCAGTAGGGCTGTATATACCTATTGCCGGCAGTCGTCAAGATCGTCATCATTGAAGCGTGGGAGAACATTGATGCTACTGTCCTCCAAGGAGTGGTAAATGGTGTGCCACATCGTATATTTCAAGTCATATATAACCATGGCGGTTATATTGTCCACTAACCGCAGTGGCTTTATTTCGGCGGGACACCTCCCCCCCCCCCTCTTTTTTTTACAAATTAATTTTTTTCCTGTCCAGGTAATGCAGGGGAGTGAGTTACTCCGTGTAAATATTTATTTGTATATAGATTTTCTTAATATATTTGTTTTGTTCTTATTTGTTTGTTTCGTGTCCAATTACAGCACACAATCAAGGTGGCTTTTTTTCGGTGGGACACACCTTATTTAAATTAATACAATTCAACAGAAATAGTTTTAAATGACCTAGTAATGATTTATACTCCCAAGGATTATATTCATATGAGGAACAACGTTTTTTATATCACGTTTAAAAAATTATATTTTTTTAGAAATAAAAATTAATTAATTTAATAATTAAATAAATTAAATAAATTTTTTTAGAATTTAAAAAATACAGAGAAAACAACATTACAAATTTGCCCTTTTGCTCGGCTCGTAGGGGGTTGAAATAAATGACATTGCATTATTATCTATGAAAAGATAATTTCGCAGTACACTGAAAAAAAAGTTTTCGTTGGTTTTAAAGAAAAAACTTTCACTCTCAATACAGGGTGTCTATAAAAGATTATCACAGTTTCAGTGGCACATTATAAGTTTAATTTGGACAATTTACAGCAAAGCATGCATCAAATTGAAGGTAAACTAACCTAGTTTTTCTTACAAAACTTCAATATGTCCACCTACAGTTATACCACACACATCCAACCTAAAATCCAATTCTTCCCACACTTCGGCTAAGAAGTCCGGAGTAATGGAAGCAATTAGCCTCTTCAATTCTGTGTGTTTTTTGCACATAGGGGATCATAATTAAACTTTAAAAGAAACACACGTTGAACTGATATTACAGATTCACTCTTAGAAAATTTCTCACACAAAACGCTTTACGCTCAAGAGTCCCCATTTTGCGTATGTGGCACCGCAAGCGAGTAAATAACAAAGCAGTACTCGCGCATGCGCTTATCAAAAACTGTTTGAGTTACTCTATATTTTTTACCTTTAATCAACACTCTACAATGCTTACGGTTGATGCTATTACACTCTAAAAACGACATTTTCAAAATTGAGCAAAAAATACTCAAATCTGAGTATGTCGCATAGTCAAAATGGCTCCGAAACAAAATTACTCAAGTTTGAAAATCATATATACTCATTTCTGAAAACACAGACATACTCAAATATGAGCACATGATGTTTTATTCTTGAGTTTGTGCATGCTCATATTTGAGTAAGTCCGTGTTTTCAGAAATGAGTATATACGATTTTCAAACTTGAGTCATTCTGATTCGGAGCCATTTTGACTATGCGACATACTCAGATTTGAGTATTTTTTGCTCAGTTTTAAAAATGTTGTCTTTAGAGTGTACGCAACATGATACATAGCTAACCCTAATTTTAAGATAACTTATAGAAATTACGTGTGCGTACAATAAAAATAGGGTTAATATTTCGAAACAAAAAAATTAATGAAATTACCTTCAAAATTTTCAATGAAATCTTGCAAATTCCACCTGAGAAGTCTTTCTTTTACCAAGTTATACATTCTTCGGTTCCGAAGGCTAAAAAGCAAACTCTACGCTTCTGCGATCACATTAGGAAGGCTTTTGATTGTTCTTCCGCGATTACGATAAAATGTAGTTCGCCGCATTTAATGAAATAAAATATTATTGAAAGGAGTGTTTCGTTCCAAATCATAACATATGAAATAATATTAATAAATGCAACTACACTGGTGATATTTACTACATTTAACGAATAAAATGCAATTTTGTTTGAAACTGAGTATTTCCCGTGTTTCAGAATTGAAAGCATTGGATCGTCATATATGAAACAAAACGTTTCATAACAAAATGAAAACATCGATTTGCTCAGATTTGAAAGTGTCATTTTTCTCAGTGTAAAATTATAACTGGGATATTCTTTTATGGACACCCTGTATAATCGCATATTAAACGTTCTGAAAGATGTTTATGTACATGGCTCCCACTTGGTCCGTTTTTTGAACACCACTTTTAATTAAAGAAAAATCTTCCTTATAAATTTCATAGAAACATACCAAGAAGGGCAATTTTCTATCAATTGTTGCAGAAACATACCGGGAATTTCTTTCCAAAAAAAATACTGGTTTTCAAAAACGGACCAGTGGGAGCCCTGTATGTGGAATCTTTTACGATTTTCCGATTGTTGGATTTATTTTATAAAGCATTATTTGCAAATTTTCTCTACAGGACAATAAAAAGTGAATAGGGGAGTGTAGTACACAGTGAGACAGCAGCCACTTTGACATATAGCCGTAATTTTTTCTCCAAGCTGGCACACACACATAACGACCTCACCTTATGCAACACGTGGATGTAGTTTCGGCACTTCAGTTACTCATCTGAAAAAATAGTCAATAATTCTTTATTTTATAGTGGTTAAATAAACGTCTATTTTATAGTTTATTTCCTTCAATATGATATATTTATTTAACCAAACCTAGCTATATCTAATAAGAGACTATTTCGACAAAAAGACATAAACTTTTTAAATCGATGAAATTGATGTAACAGTTGTGGCACCCATTTTGTTACAACCTAACGAAAGTACGCAGTGAGACACACAGCTGTGGTATACAGTGAGACGTGTCTCATTGTATACCAACTATGTTGTTCTGATGTTAAAAAAAATTATTTATTAATAAAAGGTTTCTCTCTCTCTCTCTCTTTCTGTGTGTTTCTGTGGGCGTGCGATGGCTAGGGAAATCAACTAAACGTAAGAGGCTGAAAATTTGCATGAAGGTAGCCCAAGGTCTGCCATTGTCCACCCGAGACTCATATTTTTAACATTTTGAAAATCTAGAAATATTAATTAGGAATCATAAACTGCAGAAAATTATTGATAGAGTGGAAAAATGTATGATTTATGAAAAAATATACATTGTCTCACTGTGTGCCACTTGTGGTACACAGTGAAACAATTTTCGATACTCACTTACGCTACTTCTGTGCTTTTATAATTAATTTTTAAAAAGCCATTTATACATTAATGTGTAGCGTATTTGCGTAGCTTAAAGATGTAGGAAAAATATTGAAAAAAAAATCGTCGCCATTCGTTAAGCAATAATAATGTTCGTCTCACTGTGTGCTACCACACCCTACATTAGGGTGGAGCGAAAAAAATTATTTTTTAAAAATCAAAAACGGGTAGGTGCCAAAAGTTGCCTTTATACTAGTACATCAAGTACGTGAAATTTTACCGCTGAAAAAAAATGGCTTGAGTCTGCGCTTTTGGTCCAAAAGTCGAAATTTTGGGTAAAATTTGACATTTTTAAAAAAAAAATTATAAAATTCCTGTAGAGATGGTTATTATTTAAAAGTGCTATTTAAACCTTTGTTATGAACAACTTAACATATTTAAACGATAAAACGAAATCTTTATTCTGTATAACTGGAGCAAAATTGACAACCTTCGGTAAAAAGGGACGTTGAAACTTTGTTGTGTCATTCAACAAATTGTTGTTTAAAATAGAGCTCTTACCTAGTTGCTTTCAAAACTTTCCAGGACATCTATCTCGACCACGCTACCATCTGATCACAATGTTTTATTTATACTTTGAATTGTGAGTTTTTATCAAATAATGGCATAAGTTTTAAATGTATCAACCTAGTCCATCTCTTTTTTGTATCCACAGACTTTGGATGCTGCTGCTGTGATTTACTTCATGTATTTTTCTACTGCTTGTGTAAGAGAAGGCAAAAAATGTAATGCAGTGGGGATGGTATTTATGTAATCTATTCAGCCGTCTATTATCTTTACCAAAATTTCACCCGATAAATGCATATTGATTAGAGGTTCTGTTACACAACAATTTTCCAATTAATTTGATTTACATAATTATTCGCTTCAAAGTTGATTGTCGTCAGATTTGCGTACGCCATCATTTACTCTTTTATTTCAACTATTATGTGCTGAGAAGCTAGCTGTTTAATGTGATGGCGATCGTCAGAAAGCATTGAAATTAGAATTTCCTCTGCGTATGCAAAGCAACCATTGTTCTAAATAACTTTTTTGTATTTGTTTTATTCCGTTTTCTGTGTTGTTTAGTAGCCGAATAATTTATCATGAGTTTTTACATTCCTTCTTTCGATGTGGATTACATTTTATGGTAAACCATACTGGGGCCAAACGTGGATTGTATAGTACTTTTTGAGTGAACATAGAGACTCTGATGGGAAGTGAGTGCTCATTTAAACGATAAAACGAAATCTTTATTCTGTATAACTGGAGCAAAATTGACAGCCTTCGGTAAAAAGGGACGTTGAAACTTTGTTGTGTCATTCAACAAATTGTTGTTTAAAATAGAGCTCTTACCTAGTTGCTTTCAAAACTTTCCAGGACATCTATCTCGACCACGCTACCATCTGATCACAATGTTTTATTTATACTTTGAATTGTGAGTTTTTATCAAATAATGGCATAAGTTTTAAATGTATCAACCTAGTCCATCTCTTTTTTGTATCCACAGACTTTGGATGCTGCTGCTGTGATTTACTTCATGTATTTTTCTACTGCTTGTGTAAGAGAAGGCAAAAAATGTAATGCAGTGGGGATGGTATTTATGTAATCTATTCAGCCGTCTATTATCTTTACCAAAATTTCACCCGATAAATGCATATTGATTAGAGGTTCTGTTACACAACAATTTTCCAATTAATTTGATTTACATAATTATTCGCTTCAAAGTTGATTGTCGTCAGATTTGCGTACGCCATCATTTACTCTTTTATTTCAACTATTATGTGCTGAGAAGCCAGCTGTTTAATGTGATGGCGATCGTCAGAAAGCATTGAAATTAGAATTTCCTCTGCGTATGCAAAGCAACCATTGTTCTAAATAACTTTTTTGTATTTGTTTTATTCCGTTTTCTGTGTTGTTTAGTAGCCGAATAATTTATCATGAGTTGTTACATTCCTTCTTTCGATGTGGATTACATTTGATGGTAAACCATACTGGGGCCAAACGTGGATTGCATAGTACTTTTTGAGTGAACATAGAGACTCTGATGGGAAGTGAGTGCTCATTTAAAGGCGGGGGATTCTGTTCATCGTTGCCATCCATTCTGCGTGGGACATGTTTAGAATGAACCATTACAATGGATCACATGTCACCTCAGAGTCCAGTGAATTTCATCTGCATCATTTATTAGACAAGATCATTGGCAAAAAGTAAATTCTAACCTACAGGGATTCGCCGGACCAATAGGAAAATCTTTGTCCACCTGCCATTCTCTTCTTATTTCAATTTTTGAAGCCATAGAGAGAAATTTTGAAACATTATTACCTGAAATCTAGAAAAGGGTACCCAGCACAGACCAGAAATACCTGCTAGACATTTGCAAAGTTATTTCATCAATATATTGCTCAGAAGAACTAGTGAATAGAAACCCAAGAAACATGTCCTACGCAAGATGGCTCACATAGGCGAATAAAAATTTTCGCCTTTATATAAGCACTGTTTGACCATCAGATTCTGTAGGTTTATTCACAAAGTATGTAATCCAAGTTTATGCCGCAAGATGGTTTACACCAAATGTAATCCACATCTAAAAAATGGATCTAAAACTTATGGGAAATTACTCGGCTACTAAACATCACAGAAAACGGCATAAAACAAATGCCAAAAAAATTATTTAGGACAATGTTTGCTTTGCCCATCGAGAGCAAATTATTGCAATGCTCTCTGACGATCGCCATCACATTAAACAGCAAGCTTCTCAGCATATAAAAAATGTAAGAGGTAGAGTAAATGATAGCATACCCAAAGATGAAATATCTAAATATTGTAGAATATTGTAGTAACAGAACTCCCAATCACTATACATTAACTGGATGCAATTTTGGTGAAGATAATAGAGGGCTGAATAGATTTCATTAATTCCACTGCATCACTCTGCTTGCCTTATCATATACAAGCAGTATAAATATACGTGCACGAGTGTTACAGCAGCAGCATCCAACGTCTGTGGATACAAAGATAGATGGACTAGGTTGATAATTAGAAAACTTAGCCAATCTTTGATAAAAAATCACAATTCAATGTATAAATAAAACATTGTGCTCAGATGGTAGGATAATCGAGTTATGCATCGCTGTGACATGAAATACAGCCTTTTCCACGTGACAGCTCCTAGGTAGTTTTGAAAGCAACTAGGTAGTAGCTGTATTCTAAAGAACAATTGGTTGTATGACACAACAGAGTGGCAATGCCTTTTTTTTAACAAAAGTTGTCAGTTTTGCTCCAGTTATACAGAATAAAGATACCGTTTTATCGTTTAAATATGTTAAGTCATTAATAATAAAGCTTTAAATAACACATTTAAATAATAACCTTTTCTATACGAATTTTTTTATTTTTTTGAAAAAATGTGAAATTTTACCCAAAATTTCGACTTTTGGACAAAAAGCGCAGATTCAAGCCATTTTTTTCAGCGGTAAAATTTCACGCAGTTGATGTACTAGGTACAAAGGCAAAGATGTACAAAGATGTACAAAGGCAACTTTTGGCACCTACCCGTTTTTGATTTTTAAAAAATAATTTTTTTCGCTCCACCCTACCCTACATGGTCTGTTTCTCAGTACACAGTACAAAAATCCATTGATTTTACGGAAAAAGACTGTCAGCCAGGATGCCAGTAAAAGACTGTTTATTTTACGAAATAAATCTGTATTGATTATGAACACTATCTTAAGAGATTTTGCTTGTAAAATAAACATGAAACAGATTTCCTTCGAAACAAAATCTGTATCTATTACATAATTGCCAACCTCCCAATTTTTTGAATAGCAGTAAATTCTTACAAAAATGGTCGCTTTATTTAATTGCAGAAATTGCGCGATTGTATTAAACAAGTATTTCTGTAGAAAAATCTTGGTATTACAAAAATCGGGAGGTTGGCAACTACGTAATATTATTAGAAGCTTCCATTTATTTGAACAATTTTGTAGTAAACGGTTTGCAGATAATTTTTTGTAAAATAAACAGTATTTTCTGGCGTCTTGGATGGCAGTTTTTCACAGTAAAATCTACAACGTTTTTTTTGCAGTGTATATTTTAGTGCTAGAGAAATATAATATATTCTTTGATGGATACATTTATACGTTTTTTTTTTTTATAATTCTTTACGATTTTCTGACTTACGTATGCACATTTTTAAGAACTTACTTCTGTTTATAAAAGATACTTTGCTTTAGGCTTATATATTTGGTACAAAAAAAAATCTTGAAACATAATTGAATTAAGTTATGAATATAGTTGCAAAATAACCGTATTATGAGCATATTTCGCAAGTCTATTAATATAGTAAAAATAAAAGAATATGTAGCCAGCAAAAATAATAAATGATGCTGAAAAGAGATTTCGAATTTCCTTATAAAATTCTTATCTGACGAACGCATTTGAAAATCATTTTTAGTATACTGCATTTAATATACTGCAATATTAAATTTGCTATATTTTAAAAAACTCTCGCCAAAAAGTATGGAGTTTCACATTTCATCGCAGTGAATTTTTCAGGGAAATGCAATATTACTGAAAAAGTAATATGCTTATATGCTTCCTATATTAAAATTTTCATCCATTTTTTTCCTTTATAAATTAATCAAACATGTCATGCACGACATGTATTCCGTAAAGTGTTTTTGCATAAACTTAATAATTTTGCAAAATGTATGCGTGCAATGATGTACAGTACGAAAACACCCCCAATAAAACCCTGAACGCAAGCAACGCCGGTGAAACTTTAATAATATAAAGGTAAATAATTGTTAAGTATATGTGAAGGGAGTTATCTATGTGAATTAATATAGAGGCAAACAATTATGTTTTTTTATGAATAAACTTTTAGAAATTTTATTCTTAAAATGTTAAGCAATATTTCAAAATTAGTTTCCCTAATAACAATGAGACTCAAATGAGACCAAAATTGGACAGCGCCGTGTTCAAAATTTAAATCATACTGTTCACATTTTCGTCAAGTTACGTAGAAAATTAGTCACATTGAAGTCCCTGCGAAGTTGGTATGCTCCTTTTTGTGACGAAAGACCAATGACTGAAAATTTGTCCACAATGACAGCAAATTGGTATGGTGAGGTTTACCTAAGACTCCGAATGTAAAGAAATAAAGAGGTCTCATTTGTGTTTTGGTCACTTTTTGGTCACATTTGTGAACTCACAACGGCCTCCTGTTAATAAGCTTAATCCAAAATATGCATGCATTTTATATTTGCTTTATGATACCAAACATTAAGCAATGAAATATATTAATTATTTCTCGAATTATGCCAAAAATACGCAACACTCTTAAAAAAAAATTCGATATTACGCTGTTTCTTTTGAAATTTTCAAAGTTGAGATAAATTTTAATATACAGAAACCTGCTTCTGGTAAAATAAACCCTGTATACTTATCAAAGAATTTTACCAATAAAAACAGCTTGTTTTATTTTAATTCTATTAATTAGAAGAGAAATTATAGCCATTGTTTGAATTTTTCTATGTGGATATTTATGACATGAATAAAATAATACAAAAAAATGTCTCTTCACGGTGAAGCATATTATTTTTTTATGTACTGACCTAGCTTTTTGTTTCCATCATAATTTATTTTCGCAAAAAATGTTACTATTTGGTGTTACTATTTTCGATGAGATGGCATCGAAAGATTAGAAGAAGAATCGTACTCCTTATAACTCACTCGCTTTTTGTTTGAATCGTTCATGGGACTATGAATAAAAAAAATGACATTTCTTAAAGAGGTGAAGCTTCAACTGCAAACGGCTCAGCAGGGCCTAATTATCGCAATAGGAAACTTCCAACGGTAAATATGAACAGAAATGTCCTTTTTATTCATGCAAAAATTCATTCGAGCATAATTAAGAAAAAAATATCTATCCTCTTTTACTAGTGAAAGTCTGTCTTGGTGGTAATCAGACCTTGCTTTTTCACGATATTGGGACTACATAAATAATCATCTCATCAACGTCAGTGAATTTGATTACCACCATTCCAAACTTCCAACAGTAAATTTTAATAGAAATGTTAGTATTACGCCTTATTCATGCAGAATTTCTGTCATAATTAAGGCAAAAGTTTCTAGTCGTTTCTACTGGTGGATGTTTGCCTCTGCGTCAATCAGGCCCTGATCCAATGTAAATAAACCACAGCCACCATCTTGAGACTACATACTCAATTACTGCACTCGCAACCGATAGACACTACACTTTTTGTCTCCTGCTTTTTATTCATAGCTCCATTGGCTCGTTTTTTTAGTGATTTTTTTAAAATTCTGCTTCAGTTTTGAAAATTCCATGACATTGTTTTTCGACGCATTAGTACAACATAAGAAATTTGCTTGAAAATGTCATTAATAAATTAAAATTTTATTTATTCTATTGTGTATTTATCTGTCAAGCAGTTTTGACCAATGTGCATCTGGTTCGAAAAAAAAAGTAGAATTACATATTCGTTACGGTATCAGGACAGTCGTATCTCCCTGTTCTCCAACATTCTTTTTTTAGTTTTGTTAAAGACGAACTTTTTTCAACTCGATAATATAATAATAAAAAAAAAATCATTATATTATTTTAGTTTACGGAAAGAGTTTACTAAAACGATGTTTAAGAATTATTACAGTAACCAAACTTTTTCTGCATAAAAATGTTAGCGATACTTAAACATCGATTATTTCTCTAAAAAATCTTTAGACGTCCTTTGTAGATTATTTAATGAAATATTCGGAAATAGCATATGTAATTTCAGAATCAGTGTAATTTCATTTCATCTGCAGAGCGTATAACCGTTGATCTTTTTCTGAAAAAAAAATCACCATTGCATTTTTAATCAGTTTATTCCCCATTTGAGTCCTTTAATATATTTGTGCATGGGAGTACGTTACCATTATCTCTGAAAAAGGGTAATTGAAATCATTAACAACATGTTGAAAGATTATGAAAACGCTCGAACACCACTGCTAGAAAAAAGAAAATAATTTAAATTTCTATTTAATTCCAAATGATATTTTGAATGAGATAAAGATACGGTGAAAAGAGAGGATTTGTTCGATCTCATTATTATTACAATAAAAAATCCAATTAAATTGATGAATATGGATGTCAGATGGGAATATTTTACTCTTAAAAAGCGAAGTGAAAACTAAAGTTATTTTAATTAAAGGATTTAATTTATAAGAAGAAACAAAATATACGGATATTTTCTACTGTATATCTTTGGAGTATTTTTATGTAAAGTAGACGCAATGTTATTTGAATTCATTCCAAATCAACAGCAAACATTTTAATGGCAAAATAGGAATAAAAAATATAAATTGCATCAGTTTAATTTAAAATGTTATTTAAATATTTTGTGTTCAAATTATTAACATATAAATCTAAAATAAATATTTATTTACTTTTCACGTTACTTGAAAATCATATTATGATCTCAATCAGCAAAATTGCAAAAATAAATAATAATTCGAAAGGAAAATGTTTTGAGATTTTCAACTTATCCAACTACAGAAAGTACTATTCACTTTTGATATTTACAATTTTTTTTTGTTGTAAATGTTCGTTTACATAATAACATGATAAAAAAATCCGCAAACTCTTCTAAGCATTTTAACTGAAAGCCTGCTTATAAATTTTATGTCTGTTTTGGTGCATATAATATACATGCATTTTCCAAATCTGGAATTTCTGGGAAATTAAAATTCTTGTTTTGAAATTAGACGATTTATGGATATATTTTGCTTAAATATTTCGATTATGTTTACGACCATACTAACGGAGATAAGCATTAAATAGTTTTTTCATCATTAGAAAATGCGCACGCGCATCTTTCATGTTATATTTAACTTAAAATTTCAATTATGGGTTGGACTAGTCATTTTTTTTAGATACTACTCATACCAAATAGCGTGCCAATTCGGATACCAATCGGGAAGTCATTCGTTCCAGTTGTTTTGGATTTATGTAGGTTTAAATTTTGAATCTTCTAAAGTAAAATTCATTTTTAGCTTTTTCAAAAGAGATTAAAATGCAGGTACTTTTCTAAGCATAACTCAAACACTACTTAGAGACGTGAGCGGTAATTTTGTCCCATGTTCGAAAAATGGAGTTATGTATAAAGAGGAGGAGAGATGTAGTGTACTGTCTACATGCTGCGAGTGAAGAAACTGAGGAGATTGTCACAAGATGGCGGATGCTTTTTCTAAATCGGATCTACAGTTTCTGATTAACGCCGGGGCAAACTTCCTACCTGTAAAATTGAATAGAAAATTTCGTCTTATTCATGGAAACATTTTCTCACGAATATGCTAAAAATTTCTTTTTGTTTCTACTGGTGCCAGTTTGCCTGGTAAAACAGTCAGTTTCTTACACTGGTTGTCACAATATTGCATAAACGCAGCGCCTGAAAACGCCAAAGTAAACTTCCACTCGTAAAAATTTAAATCTGTTTCTTCCATTATTTATGACTGAAATTTTTCAGTGATAAGGCGTTTAAATAAGAGGAAAATTTCTATATAAATTTACTGGCGGAACTTTTCACCGTCGGCAATCAACCCATGCAAAAGCTGTTACAGTTAAAGATTCTCTATTTTAAGGATATGTTAGTTCCTCTTTATTAAATCTTTCGACTCCGGCGTCTCTTACACAATTTTTTTTCGGTCGGCATCACTTTTTTAAAAGAAGTTTCCTTCAATTACACAATTTCAAAAATGCTCTGATTAAATAAGGTAAATTCTATTTTCCTTTATTACTAGTGCAAAAAACAAATTTTGCAAAGAAAGATGATGTCGCATCAGACGCAACAAAGTAGTGAACAGAGTTAATAATTAGGGGTACCGAAAAATTCTGTCGCATAATTTTCTTTCACGTCTACTTTTTTAAAATTCTGATTTCTTCATTAGCAGCACTGTTTTGAAATGGTAAAATTCCCACAGTTTTCACATTTCACATTAATGTGAAAACAATGGGAATTTTACTATTTGAAAAAAGTAGTTGAGAAAGAACATTATGCGACAGAATTTTCCGGTCCCCCTAATAGTTCCAAGGCTCCTATAAAACGATTTATATTTTAAAAAGTTATAGGTTACATTTCATAATTTTTCTGAAAGTTATTTTCAAAAAATATATATTTGGATGGTAAATATGCATTGTAACTTTATGTTGTTTTAAACAGAAATCGATTTCTAGAAGTTTTAAGTATGGTAATCCCGAATTACCACTCTTTCAGCCAGTTTGTTCTTGAGTTATGCTTAAAAAACTACCTTCATCAGAATCTGTTTTGTAACGATTGAAAATTAATTTAATATTAGGATTTTTAAAATGTAAACTATCATAATTTTTAAAGTACTTGAACAACTAACTCCCTTTTTGGTGCTGTATGGTAAACGGTATCTAAAATAACAAATTTGATGTCAAAATTGGGTGTTCCTATTAAAAGTTTTTGGTGTGAAATATATCCATTTAAAAAATATGAGATGGGCTCTTTATTTTTATTTTTTTTACTTGACTGTACATTTCTGAAAAACGTAACGCATTTTATTTTAAAAAGAGAGACACTATTTATTGGGTATATGACTCCACGAGTGACTATCAGATCCTGCTACTTAATCCAATAAACGAGGCGTGCTGGGTTTGCACCTATGTTACTCTTGATTTCCCTGGTTTTCTTCGAATCTGGAAAAACAATGCGAAAACATGGATTGGGTTCCTCTAGAAAGATCCCCCTCGGAAAATATCCCTTGTTCAGATTATTGACTGTATCAAACAAAACCACAAAAAAATATTACACTTAGTAACGTAACTGCTCTGTCCGCTGTTATATTTAAGGTGCTGGGATGCAAAACGCAGTAAGTAGGTAAATGAAAGTTTTGAAATATTCAAAATTGAAGTTTGCTTTAGAAAGCAAACATATCTATTGGGGTTGCTTCTCTAAAACAACTGAGATGTTACGATGTGCAAATTTTTTTCTAATAAATTCTAATAATAAAATTTCTAATAAATTTTATTTTGTTACGCTTATGTGCGAAGAGTGTTTGTTATTCAATTCCATACCGAAATTTTATCTTTGACGTTTATAGCATACACTGAGCAAAAATAAACCATATTACTTTACTTTTAAAAGGTTATCAGGATGCTGTTGCACAACTTTACGTATTACAACAAACTTTGTATGTTGTAGTATGATCTACTTGGTTGTTTGTTGTAGTATGCGGCTTTCCAAGGTCTTAATTCATTTATTCACTTAAAAGTACAACATGTCTTACTCTAAACCAATCATAAATATTGTTCACTACTTACTCTGGATCATTGATTTCTTAAAGATATTTTAAGCAGACCTGCAGGATACCATCAGTGCAGTGGTAGCTCTAGTGCGATACATTTGTTTAAGTTCAGAGTTTTTTCATCGTTACCACTTTTTAAAATACCCATATTTGCCTTTTGAAAGACACTTAAAACTTTTCAGGGGCAAGGTACTTTCACACGTAAAATGCCGAAATTAGTCAACGACACCGGAATTTAAAAATAAGTTTATTTAATAAACGATTAAATTTAAAAATCAAAAAACCCGACTGCGTAAAAAGCGAATTAATTAATTATTTCTCATCAATGTGAAACTATTTTTTTTCAATGCCCACTATTAGCTCACACTCTCACTATATATATCTTGTTCAAATTTTCAATCTTTAATAAAATACTTATTCATCCAATCAAGGTCAAGTAATTTTTTTTAAACTTGTAGTGGATGACACTTAATGTTAATTCAGTTTTTTTCAAATATTAATTAATTAAATTAAATTAAATTAAATTAAATTAAGTTAAATTAATTTTCAATAATCGAGAGAGCCCTCCTCTTGATCAAGGTATTTTAAGACCGAGAGAGCCCTCTTCTTGATCAAGGTATTTTAAGACCGAGAGAGCCCTCTTCTTGATCAAGGTATTTTAAGACCGAGAGAGCCCTCTTATTGACCAAGGTATTTTAATCGCCAATCAAGAGGAAAGAAGAATGGAAGAAAAAAAATTATCTTATTGACCTAAGTAAGAATTGACTTAAAATATATTTTATATTACTTGTCTATATTACTTAACATTTTTTTTATTTACTTGTATTGATGACTTTTAATCTGTGTTTAATTGTTAGTTCCTATCAGTGGCGTGGCGTCCGGTCATCGCTGGATGCGGCGATGACCAAGCAATATTTTAAAACTCTTAATAAGCTTTTAAAACTCTACGATCCAGTTTTAGCAGAACATTTGGAGTTCATGTATAAGTGAAGGTAAGATTTAAAGTTTCTTTTTTGAACATTCAACTATTGAATTTTAGAGTTAATAATTTTTCACCACAAACTTAAATAATTGCGATGACCACCGAAAATTTTCACGCCACGCCACTGGTTCCTATCTATAAACACTGTTTTGATGAGGTCTATAGATGTCTATGATGGCTAGAGTTGCAGTAAAGTTAGAGATCCTACCTACACAACTTCCAGGTTGTATAATATTTTAACAAAGCTTCTGAATGTAAAATAGTCAATGAAACATCGTCTTCATTTTGAAAGAACTATCCAATGATATGTCACTCAACAGGGTTCGCAATTTATTTTCGTTTCTACCGCCATTTTGTATTTACAAAAACAAAACCTAGCCTATAACCATCGGGCCGTTATGACAAATTGATAAAGACCTCATTCATTAAAATCCATCCAGCCGTTGGGAAGTTTCGAGGGTATAAAGAAATCCACTTACACAGATACGTGTGAAACACATAACCCTTCTTTTCAGCCGGGTAAAAAATAAGCAAAAGCTTTTGTTCACAAACTTAAAGAAAGGAAAATTTTCATTTCAATTTTTTAGTGCCAATGTGGAGTTCAGGAATTAAAATTAGGTGGTCCTAAAATGAACCACTGCTCTCGAACGGTTTAACAAGGCTAAAATGACACAAGTTATACTATATCAAAAATGAGTTGGCAATAAAGCAACCTGAATAAAAAAGGAGCAAACTGACAACACTAAAATGCAGCAGAATACATCGTAAAACGGAAATCTTGGTTAGTGCTGCCACAAACTTTTTGACTTAAAGTCTTTTGTGACTACAGTTTCAAATTACGTTTCAGGAACTTTACGTTTTAATATCGTAAAGTTCCTGAAATTAAAGAAAGACAATTTTTCTTTTCTAAAATAGTGGTATCTTGTGGAACCATAGTGTAGATTATTTCTGTAAGAGAAACCAAGTGTGCTCTCAATTTCTTTCGGAAATATGGAGCGTCAGAATCAGCGGTATTTACATGTAGATGTTGGCCACTCCTAAGACTTCTTTTGATATCGTTAACTCTATCAAGCATGAAGGAAGCTATTTCTGTTAAAAATTTCATTAAAAAACTTACGTCATGTTCAATTTATGAAAAAAAACCTAGTTCACTTTATGACGACAGAATAAAATAGCTTTTGACCTAAGGTTCTTATAGAAAAATTCTATATTATAAAGTTCAGTCATTTATACTGGGGAATTTTAATTACTTTGCAAGCTGTATGTTTATAATGGAAACAATAATTGCATCATAAATATTATTCTAATTTTAATATAATAAGGTTCAGCTATAATTTCTATCAAATGATTCTTCTTTATACAGAAATTAGATTAATTAAACATCAGAACTTTCTCGAACGTGAAATAAACTATTCTGACCTTATTTTTTTCATTTTATTATGCTTTATAAAAATTTTAATTTTGAAATTAAATAGAGAAACAGAAAAAATGGAGGCTAAACTATGTTTTAGTTTCTTTTTTTTTCCTTTTGCCAATTTCTGTATATTCGGTCGACATGCAAATTCTAGAAATTTAAATTGATTGCAAATTTAAAATCCAAATAGATTTGTTCCAGTAAGCTCAACGAAAAAACAAAATTATTTCTCGCCAATTAAATCCATGCAAAAACATTTTTCGTTCACATGAGAACGTTTTTAAATCTTTTAATTCCTCAGCAATTTGTTTGCGTGATAGAATGCATTTGGAAATGCGCATTAAGTCAATTAAATCCTAAAGGAAGAAATTAAATATTTAATTTATCTTTATTCCTGCTTAAAGATTAAAATTTTTATATAATTATACTATAAAACGAAAATAATTAACGTTCCACTAACGGAAATATTTTCCTTCTGATATTTATTTTATAATTGTGCATATTTTTGGGTTTTAAATTTGAAGTGTTGCCGTTTCTTCTAATTACGTGGAAGATATTAATATTGAATTTTAAATAATATTGCAAATTCAAACATTACTAAATTTATTTTTAAGCAAGTAATTAGAATAAAGATAATGTCTTAAATATATCTTATTCGCAGGGCTGTCAGTTTGGATTCCATTTTTATTGAAAGATTTTGGATTCATACCAGAAAATACGAACAGTATTTTCAGATTTATTTAATGACAGACTTTTTCTGATTACATAAAATAAAAATTCTTTAGTTAGTTCAGGTCTCAAGTCGGAATTTTGGAAAAAAAGTACGGAGACCAAACTTTCATTCCTGCTTATTGCATGCATGTAACGAAATACAACCATTACTATTAATACAAAATACATTTAATAATATTTTCGCATGAATATTTTCCAAGGTTTTATCATTTTGTTTTTAAATTTTTTGTGTTCGCCTGTAAAATACTGTTTTTAAATCTATATACAAAAATAAATGTCATGTGGTAAAAAGATTATATGCATTTTAAATAGTTCATAATTATTTAAAATTTAAGTATATGCGATCGTTGTCGTTTGTTTCTGATTATATAGCTTTTGTTATTTTTTCACATAATAGCATATAAAATAAATAATCCTAAAAGAAAAAAGAAAATTATTTCAATTACAGGCATTAATTTTAATTAAATTCTGAAACTGGATTAGTTAGACTTTTAAATAAATTTTGTAATTGAATGCTTCAATAACGAATGAAAATTTAAATGAAATTTGCGTTATTACCAGATTTAAATGCCATTTGAAAAATGAGTAGAAGTATGTGGTACGCCATTCATGATTCTGAAAGCGAGATTTTCTAAAACCTTTTAAGTAATAAATATTTAACATTGACAAAGGTGTATTTTTATGATATGCATGTGCAAAATGTCAATCTATAAAACTTCTAATCATGTAACTAAAACAAATTTTTTACATTTACTAACGCGAAACCAATCAAAATTTATTTCTGCGATTGAGTTTTGAGTTAAAAAAATTTTGAAGTGATGTAATAGAATTTTAATTTTAAAATGTAAAAATAAAACATACAGGTTTTTAACGATAATATAATAATTAAATTTTAATCATTTGGTAACTTTAAGTAGAACGTGGTTTCAGCGTTTATTTTAGGGAAGGATATTTGAAAATTAATTGAAATGCATATTAAAACAACTTCTTAAAATTAATTATTTAAACAAGTTTAAGCACAGTTAAATAAATAAAATAAATGCCTTTAAATTATATGAAATATATTATTATTTTTTACAGATACTCGTATATTTGTGGTACTTGAACTGTGGTAAAGAACCAAATGTGGGTTATTGATCAGTACTGAATAACAACGCTTTATGATTTATTTATCGAGTTTCTTAACTGATGTCGCCTGCATACAAAATGTTGTACCGTCGGAATATCTTTTTTTCATTATATCTGGTTTACAGTTTAAAGTCTTCACGTGTTGTAAATTTGTAGTGGGTTGAGGCCACATTTTCGATACAGAAAATAAACGAAGCTGAAAACTGCTAAAATATAGGGTGATCGAAACGTCGCTCAACACAAATTTACAAATAGTGTACAAAATCCCAAATAAATAATAATGGGATTATCAATAGATGGCAGCACTATACATTTGAAATTCATTTACCAGTTGAAATTTCAGTTGAAGTTCATGTTGTAACCTGTGAGCTCCTAAGAGTCATTTGTTTCGTGAAAGATGGCGATGGTGGAAATGAAATTTTCCAACGTACAAATAATTTTTATGGTTAAATATTTTTAGGCAACAACGTCTTTCGTTAATTTTCTTTAGTTTTTGTTAATGTTAATCTGCTAGTTTCAGCATGATGGTAGAACGTGCCACATCTCTAATGAAACAATGTGATTACCCAGAGGTGTAGTGGAGGGAATACGGATGTATACGCCTTATACCTTCTGGATTTTTTAAAGAATCTCCGTATACCCTCTGTTTCTCAAATAAAGCTATAGCGTATACCCGAGGCATGACGTTAATGACTTTACCATATTCCCTCTGCCTCTAGCGTCTGCCCTATTCTTTCTTTACGACTACACAGTCATGACCTCCTCTTTACCGCCTCTTTTCTAAAGCACTCTGGTCCCCAAGTTCCCCTGATTTGTCCAGCCCAGATTTCTTTCTATGCGGTAACCTAAAGCAAACAATCTACACTCCATCGTTGGCCTAAAACAGACATTGGACATGAGATAAAAAATATTAGTGTTCCAAATTTGAGAAGAGTGGTCTCAAATTTGAGAAAAAAAACCGCATACATCTTTGTATCCATGAAATATCGTCACATTTTAATATCTTCTGTAACAATGTTAATTTTCGCCCAGTTTTGTGTCTTAATGTTGTTACTCTTTCAATTTAGTTTATTTTTGTAATTTGTATCAGGTTTGTATTTTAGTAAACAAATATTTTTCAATGGTTGAGCGACTTTTCGATCAACCTCTATATGTACAATCCATTATCACAGAAAAGATCAAGTAATTTAAATGAGCACATCAGAAGCTAAGGGCTACAAGTGACAAAATTTTGATTTGAAGTAAATTGAGTTCAAAGATAATTGCGTTAAAGTTTAACGTGAATAATAATTGACAAAATTGAAACAGGAAACTGCTGCTTGTTTCACAGTGGTCTATGAACTCTTATTTCAATAAATGTGAAAAAAGTAGCGTGCAATATTCTTTAAATTTATAATTAATCAATATTGATCATTATTCGGCAAAAGTGGTTGATCTCTAAAACACAACACATAATTAGAAAATCACTTATATTTCTTTACCTGAAAAGAAAAAAGCATATTTCCTGGTCGTCTGTGCGCTTAGTTCAATTTTTCAAGTTTGTCATTTATACACCTTAGCCTCTGGGGTCTTCAAATATAATTTAATTTCTGCTTAAATTTATCATGCATTTGTTTGTTGGGCATTGTATTCCCATTTTTCCCGCTAATTCTGCCCACACATTCTAATGTCATACAACATCAGATTATAGAACTAAATGCATAACCATGTTAGTTGTAATGTAATCAGAATGCAAATTTTCCACACTTTTTTTCCTTACATATTTTATGCCAGCACTACCGAACAAGAAGGGTTTTCCTTCATAACTATAAATATTAAGGTTCTGCTTAGCCACTATCCAGTCAACATGGGTTTTTTATCCGTTAAAACAATGGAGTTATGAATAAAGAGCAGGAGACATATAGTGTATTGTCTACCAGTTGCGAGTGAAGTGACTGAGGAGGTTGTCACAAGATGGCGGCTGCTTTTTTAAAAATCCTATCTTCAGTTTCTGATTACCGCTGGGGCAAACGTCCCACCAGTAAAATTGAATAGAAAATTTCGTCTTATTCGTGGAATTTTTTTCTCGCAAATCTGGCAAAAATTTCTATTTGTTTTTACTGGTGTGAGTTTGCCTTCTAAAACTGTCAGTTTGTTTCCCTGGTTGTCACAATATGGCGGGAACGCAATGCATGACTACCGCCGATGTAAACGTGTACCAGTAAAAATGAAAATCTGTTTCTACCATTATTTACGACGGGAATTTTGCAATAATATGATGTTTAAATAAGCAGAAAATTTCTACATAAATTTGCTGGAGGAAGTTTCCACCGGCGGTAAACAACCCCTGCGATAGCGGTTACAGTTGAAACTTCATTATTTTAAGGATATGCCAGTTCCTCTTTATTAATAGTTCCATGGTTAAAACTTTTCAATCTTTATTTGATAGATAAATTGTTTTGTCATTTCTTAGGGTTAATGGATATAAACCACATTTTTCCAAGCTGAGTTAAAGGTTCCTTGCACTTAACTGCATATGGCAAGGCATGATTTCATTTTATATAGTATGAATTTAATTTCGGTCACTTTAACAAAGCCACTTTATTTTTTATTTTCAGTTGCCGGCGTGCACATTTGCGTGTCTAATCAGTCTGAGATTGCAGCGAATTAAAACCGTTTTACCTTTTCAAAAATTTAGCAGTATTTGAATTTTTATGTTTCAACACATGTTCATATGTTTTCTTCCAATTTCACTATAACTGTCGGCTTTTTTCATAGCAGCATTATTTTACGTAACTTTTCGTGTGAACAAAATTCTCTTTGCGACATTTCTGCAATTTTATTTCGCTTTAGAAGTTTAGATATTGAAAGGACGCAAAAAACTGAACAAGTTAATAATAATCTAATAACACTTAGAGAAATTAATAAAATTCTTCGTACCAGTTTCAATGCATAACCCCATTAGCTTCACTGCATGCCAAATATTGTGATACCAAATTGCTACTTTTAAATGAAGATAAGCTACTTTATATAAACCTAACTAATTTCATTTTTCAGGTTAACATTTATATAAAGATTACCTTCGGTGACAGTTTCAAACATTGTATTAAATTTGAAAATTATAAAATTAATTTCTTGATTAGTATATAATAATCATTTTTTTACGTAACTGCGTTAATTATGGACTAATTAATACTTAACAACTATACGTTTTTTAATATAATTCATAAAAAGGTTTGAAATTCATTTGAACGATAATACGTTTGATTATTTAATGACGTACATATTCATACTGATGTCAATTGTAGCACATCATTTACATTTAATCCTATTTTAATAATTTTCATTATATTATTATAATAATTTATCTAAATATTTTTCAGTAGAATTTAATATATGCTTTTTACTTATCTAAAAGTTGAAAAGTGTTATAAATTATTCATTTCTTCTTCGTATCGTTTAAACTTCAAGCTTTTGTGATTATGCTAAAATTAGCAAATAACCTAACTTATACGTGGATATTACTTTAGATATCTAACAGCAATCAGTCCAAGAATTCAGATTCTAAAGACGATGTAGAGTATACTGTTGATTTAAATTTTATCATTTTAATGCAGACTCGATCAAACTTGTATTCCACAAATACATCTATAGAGGAAAATAAGCCATTGTTTAATTGGATATTTAATAGAACTGAAATCGTTCTTAAAATATTTAATTAATAAACTGATGAGGACAGACAAACTTGATAACACATTAATGTACAGTCGTAGAAAACAACAGGATTAAAATTATAGATAAAAATAAAGATTAAAAAACCTCACCACTCCCCTACTATCTCGACTGGAAATCATTATATAACAATGAAACTGCTGCGTATCTATTATTAATAACATCTACTAATAATGCTTTAGGGTGTTGTCTACATATATAAACTGCAACGAGATTTAAAATTGTCGTTATGAATGAATAATTTTGACGTCTTATTTAGGTTTTTCGCGAAATTTTATATACAGATATCAAGCGGTAAATCACTCGGTTAATAAGTTTAGGAATTATGCATATTTAATATTTGGAACGTCTAATTTTAAATTCATTTTTTATCGTTGCAAAAAGGCTTGCAGATTTCTAAGCCTAATTCAAGCACTACTTAGCTGAATTAGCTGTAAAATTGGATTCGCATAATTGAATTTTCCAGAAAACAATTTATGTTAGGAAATCGATAGGTTATATTTCATATTTTTTTCAAAAATAATTATGATATACATATTTTTTGCATTATAAATATAAATGTTAATTAATGATATTTTTACCAAAATAGGATTTCTAGGACATTTAATTAGGCGAAACCAACATTATGTATCGTTCCACTAAATATTTTTTTAAATATGTTTATAGAACTCCCGCATTGTAATCTCTTTTAGAAAGTTTAAAAAATAGTTTCTACATAAAGAGAAACAGTTTTTAAAAATACATAATTCCTAAACTACTCGAAAGAATGACGTTTTGTTAGCTATCCAATTATATAATTTTTTTTAATCAAAAAATTATGTCAAATTTACAAGTTTCTTTCTCAAATTTTACAGTTTGTTACAATTTTTATAAGTAGACGATCTACTGCACAAAATTTAAATTTAGAAGTAATTAATAGAATTTTGCACAAATCGATTCGTACAAGTCACATTTTAATACGGTGTTTTGCAGCAGACTTAGTAATATGGGTAACTATATAGGTATATAGGTATATGACTGCACATTCAAAGGTTAAAAATAATGCAATGTTTGAAATCGTCGGTACCATGTCAAACTATCCAGTATGAAAACAGTGGGCTACTTTTTCTAATTTAGATTTCTTGATTGGCACCACGTTTTTGAAATAGTAAAATTCGCCTTATTTAACCTTATTTAATGACATATTAATTAAGGCGAAAACAAGGGGAATTTTACCATTTCAGAAAAGTGGTGCTAATAAAAAAAAATCTGAATTTTAAAAAAGTAGCCCACTGGTTTCATATTGGACAGTTTGAAATGGTACCGACGATATATACACACATGTGCGTTGTTTTATTTATAATAATGACTTACCAGATGTTCTAGAAAAAACTTATATTTTTTCTGTTTCTGTTAGAAATGAATTATTAATTGCATGTAACGATATTAAGTTGTCAGAGTATCGTAATAGTATTATCGTCTTAAAGTAAAATTAAAAAATATGTATAAAAATAAAAAATAAAAAATAATATCACTTTTATAATGATTTATGGTACTTTCACAGAGAAAATTTTGTGTTGGGTTGAACCTACTTTTGGTTCTGCAATAGCTGCAATCACGAGACCAGAAAATCTCGTTTCAATGTTTAGAGATCTGGTTGAAACATTGCTCAAAATGTTGGAAGGGGATTTCACCATCTTATGGTTGCACCTACTGCGATACTTTTGGGAGAGGTGGGGAGGGGGTGGTGGAAAGGAACACCTTAATAAAATTTTTCGAAGGTTAGAGTTTTAAATATTTAGTTAATTAAAATTGCTATTTTTGCGCTGCAATCTCATTTTCCCATCTGTTGTTCCTTGTTTTCACAGCCAGTTGTCTCTGCTGCACACAGCTACGAAAACATTGAAGTTGGGATTATTTGAGTCCCAATAATTTTTTGGAAACTTATTTTCTCGAAAAAAGGTAACTGCAACAAAATATTGTTCTTAAAACATTTTGATTAATCATAAAAATTAGAAGGAAACTTATTAATTATTTTTTAACAAATTAATATGTCTTCTACGAGCCCGATACCTAAGAATGAAAATTAAAATACTATCTTTCTTCATGGTCTTTCAATTTAATTACGGTATCAATTTGCTATTTTAATAGTGATAGCCCGAAACACACAGTGCCGAGTTATAATTTGGTCTCTTTTAATATGACTTCCATGTTAATGGTATACTGGAGAGAAAATCACACAGCGCCACTGTAATTAAATCGCCCGTTTTAGCGATTGACGTTTTAACAATTTTTGGGATACAAAGCACACAATACCAATTAAAATTGAGGGTCACCTTTACAGTAACTGTCATTTTAATAGATTTGTCATATCCCGGAGACAGGCTAGACAATGGAGTTATGAATAAAGAGGATTAGACATATAGTGTACTTTCTACCAGTTGTGAGTGAAGTAACTGAGGAGGTTGTCACTTTTTTTTTTTTTATCGTATCTTCAGTTTCTGATTACCGCCGGGGCAAACATCCTACAAGTAAAATTAAATAGAAAAATTCGTATTATTTAAGCGTCTTATTCATGGAATTTTTTTAACACATATGTGGCCAAAATTTTTATTTGTTCTTACTGGTGTCAGCGTTGTAAAACTGTCATTTTGTTTCCCTGGTTGTCACAATATGGCGCAAAGGCAGGGCGTGACTACCACTAAAGTAAATTTGTACCAGTAAAATTGAAAATCTGTTTCTACCATTATGGATGACTGAAATTTTGCAATAATAAGGAGTTTAAATAAGCAGAAAATGTCTATATAAATTTACTGGTGGGAGTTCCTACCGGCGGTAAAGAAGCCCTGCGATAGCGGTTACAGTTGAAGCTTTACTATTTTAAGGATATGCCAGATCCTCTAGCCCCACCAGTGGCCGAGAGGTTCTCCTCTCGAAGCTGGTAGACGGGAAGTGCTGGGTTCGAACCCAATCGCGCCCGTCGGCCTAATCGTTCGGAGTTTTCGTGTTTTCTTCGAACCTTGGATTTCCAAGCTTTAATACGGGTTAGGTTCCCTTAGAAAGACCCCCACGAAGAGCACTCCCCCCCTTAGGGCCTATATCCCTCGTGTTGAGAATTGGCCGTCATAAACACAACCAACCAATCAGCCAGATCCTCTTTATTAATAGTTCCATGGGCTGGACTGGCTCTGGTCTACGCAGTCGAAGAGAGAAGGGACAGAAAGGGTGAAATATTAACCAATATTCATTGACAAATTCAGGCTAGTGATAAATCAAAAATACAGGCTTATATACGCTATGAAAACACCGTTTCTATAGTTAAAACATATGTATATAATATACTTCTGTATAAAAGGAGATTAAACATGTTTGGTGCAGTTAAAAATATATAAAATAGATTGTATTAATGTAAAGTTTCTTTAATCGTAACAATGTTTGCTTGATAACTGAGGTAATGATTTAGCAATGATTTCAGATTGTTCTTATATTTTTTATTATTAAAAACAATTAAATAATTTTTTATAAAGGTGAAAATATGGTAGTTTTCTGGAAAAACTGCTATGTTTTTATTTTTAAATCTTGCTTTGAACTTTATTTACTTGAGCAAGTTTTTTTCGAATTTTGCATTATGCTAAACGCTCTTATCGAACTTATGATTAATGAGCATAGATTGAGTTAGAAAGTGATCATAAAATTAGATTAAGTTGCGCATAAATTTCATCGGACAATCGTATACAGGTTTCAAGTAATTTACGTATCATTCAAAGTATCTACCTACGTTCGAAGAGATTTTTATGAATGTACAATATTGAATAAATATACATATTTTTCGTTCAATTGTAATACAGATTATGTAAAAACATAAAATTGTAACAATATCTTCATAACATTAAAAAAAAAAATGTGTTTTGTCCATTTTTTTTAGCAAAATTTCATGCTTGCGCCAGATATCGTACACTCAGTTCATCTAAATATATTCCTATTTCCTTTATAATACATACGATTATTACACTTACCTGTGCACACTACCTGTACACTTACCTTGTGAATAAGGAGTTTTACAATATCTTCAAAATTAACTAAAATATTTAAAAAAATGTAAAACATTAATAAATATTTTTTTTTACATTTGATTACCTATAAAATAAATGCATTGTCACATACAGCTTAGATTCTAGTTCAGAACATAGTGAATACTATGGAAAGCAGTCTGACAAAATGTCACTCAAATATGCTTAAAACATTTTATGTAATGGAATTTATCGAACATGGATATAACGGAAAAATTTATTTTCCAGAACTCGCTTTTAAAGACTTCTTATCTATATTGTTTATTATCTGTAAAATTAATCTAGAAATGTCAAGTAAAGTTTATTAGGGTTTTTATGGAAAAAAATAGAGAAATCACGCTTATAAACATTGTTTACATTTCTCCTGGTCTTCCTACGCCCACATCCGATATTTGACTAATTCCTTCCTTTTTAAAAATTTGGCCATAACATGTCTTCTAGTAACAGTAAAAATAAATTTAAACAGATTTAGAATCGTAAAAGTATCTTACAAATGAAATAATAAAACAATTTTCGAAAAATTTCATCAAAACTGCCATTTTAATGTAGGCAGTCAAGTTAATTTCATGTGAAAGACATGAGTATTTATTTTACAAGAATCTGGCTGTTACACCTCGTTTCACTTGATTAAGTCAAGGTCTCAATGTGAAACATCGTGTTTAAACTCATACTGATTCTATTGATTCTATGGAATATTTTTGAACTTTTGCTAGAAGCAATAGTTTTGTTTATTTATTCAGTATCATTTTAACTATATGAAAAGTTTTGTTATCAAACTTTTTCTTTTAAATATATTAGAAATTGGCCAAAATAACCCATTTCTAAAGAACCTTTAATATAAATCTTTATGCTGCAGTTACATTGATCATGTCAAAATCAAACAGTTTTATTACATTTCTATAGTAATGTATTGATCCTATACAACTACGTAAGGCATATAGCGAGATATCAAGAAATGTTTTCGTACTACTTATATGTTTACAAATATTATATATATAACAAACAATATTGAACATGCTATATCAAATGCTGTTAATCGATCAGCCAATGCAAGAAATGTTTTTTCATGTAAGCGAAATATCAAAAGAGAAAACAAAGTAAGTAGTAAGACAGAAGAAATATATATATTATTATTAGTTCCTTTCATCTTCGAGATATTTGCTTGCTGCAACTAGGAAAACAGCAACGAGATTGAATTATTGAATTGCTTCTGTTGCCTTTAGAGAATTAGCTTAATGCGAAATGAGTTACACCCAAAAGGATCCTTAGTATATAAAATTAATCGGCGCTGACTGAATGGCAGAACGTTGGATATTCATGTCCTTTGAAATGATTGATGTTACACAAGGGACTTAAATGCATATGACACTGGAGAACGAATGTCATATAAATGTGGCAAATTGATCAGATGAGAATTCGGTTTGTTTACAACTCTGCATTTTGTGCTTAAATGAAAATTTTAAATAAAAAAAAATCTATTATAATTACAAGCATTCACCTATAAAAGGTACAAATAGATATCACAAAGGATCTATTAAAAACGCAACTGGAATTAAAAATATGTTAATGGAAATGTCGTGTAGTATAAGCCTATAATGCATGTACTAAATAATTCAATAATGAGTAACATAATTTTAACATATAAATGAAGTATCTACAGAGTATGTTAAATCAGGTCCGTTAACTGTATCACGGCTCTAGTTTGTACCACTATTGGGTCAATAAAATTATTTTGTTTATTATTTTTTACGATGATAAGATATTTTTAATTCAATTCTTTTAAAAAGTAATCTGAGCTCCAATTTAAAAGGGATAATATTCTTTATTTATAGTTTCAGTTGATAAATAACTACTATCTCTATGAACTGAGCCATACTTACGAACAAAAAATTAATAATTAAAGATACATATACATAGCTGCCAACTCTTCCGATTTCTTGTACCACAAAAATTTAATAGAAATTTTTGCTTTATTTAATCGACAGATTACGGCGATTTAAAAAGATAAAATTTTCGATAAAATTTTTGTGGTACAAAAAAGCGTAAGATGTTGGCAGCTATGCATATATATTAAGACAGTTGGTTTATTTGGTTTATTTTGACGGCCGATTATCTACACTAGGGTTATATACCCGAGGGGGGGAGTGCCCTTCGTGGGGGTCTTTCTAAAGGAACCTAACCCGTATTTACGCATGGAAATTCATGGTTCGAAGAAAACCACGAAAACTCCGAACGATTAGGCCGACGGGGGCGATTGGGATCGAACCCAACACTTCCCTTCTACCAGCTTCGAGAGCAGAACCATTCAGCCACTGGTGGGGCTATATTAAGACAGACTTTGAACACAATTAATACAAATAACCCAATAGGAGTGAAAAATTTGCCTGGGACAGGACTCGGACATATGGGTCCACAGGGTACCATGCTGTTGCTTTATTACTAAGCTACCCTGGCCGATATCCTAGTTCGGAAATTACTCACTATTAAAACATCTTAGGAAACGTTATCGAATTAAATTCAGATGGCAATTTATGTGTATTATATATTTTTTGGATTGATGGATTATTAAATTTTTCATTGTTTTTTCCGTCATCGTGTGTTGTACGGTTGCCGACCGATGACGTTCCCCAACATGGTCTATTAGTAAGAAATTGCCCAGCTAGGACATCGATCAGGGTAGCTTAGTGGTAAAGCAACAGCACAGTACGCCGTGGACCCAGGTTAGAGTCCTGGCCCAGGGTAATTTTTCATTCCTGTTGGGTTATTTGTATCATTTGTGTTCAAAGACTGTCTTAATATATATGTACATTTAATAATTAAATAAATAAATTCAGATGTTTGTTTATGTGTGCTTTAAGAAAATTAATACTTGGAAAAGTGTGCAACAGATGGCAACAAAAAAAACTTAAGTGTGAAATAGAAACATGTTAGTCAAATTAAACATACCGATACTTTGTAAGTGTATTAAAATTTAAAAATATATACATAGCTGCCAACCTCAAACTAATCTTCCGTAATACTTGCGTTAATTTGACCCTGGTTTAATACGTTTCAAACCAGAAATTTTTTTAAGAAATGAAAATAAATATGTTCCACGTAGAAACCTGGAATTAAATAACTATGCATTTGTGAAATAAATTTTCTGGTTCAAAATGTGATTAACCTGGGTTAAATTAATCCAGACATTACGGGAGATTAGTGGAAGGTTGGCAGCTATGAATATATACATAATTACATCTGGATAATTATTAACTATACATAAACTATGTGGCTACAGACATACAGGGATAAAAAAAAAACTAAAAAAAATGACAATATAATTAAAAGTAGACGTTTCGGCTAAATTCCGTTTATGACCTACATTCCATTATTCTGTACTAGTACAGAATCCATGGAACTATTAATAAAGAGGAACTGACATATTCTTAAAATAGTGAAGCTTCAACTGTAACCGCTTTCCCAGAGGTTGATTACCGCCGGTGGAACCTTCCACCAGTACATTTTCGTTGGTGGAAGCTTACTTTCGCGGATGTCAGGCCCTGCGTTTTCGCCATATTGTGACAACCAGTGAAATAATCTGACTGTTTTATAAGGCAAACTGACACCAATAAAAGCAAATAGAAAATTTTACAATATATTTCAAAAAATATTTCAATGAATAAGACGCTTGGATAAGGCGAAATTTTCTATTAAATTTTACTGGCTGGAAATTTGCACCGGCGCTAATCAGAAACTGTAGATCCAATTTAAAATAAGCAGCCGCCATCTTATGACAACCTCCTCAGTTACTTCACTCGCAACTGGTAGACAGTACACTGTATGTCTCCTCCTCTTTATCCATAACGCCATTATAGAATCACAAAACATACAAGAACCACAACAATTAAAAGCAGTTAAAATTATGGTTTAAGAAGGACAGCATAATCCGCAGAAACCTGTCTAGCTTCGTTTATTGGAGATTCAGCAAAAATAGTCATCCAATCCTCAAGGAAGACACTAATTAGATTTCATAATTTGCGCATTTTCAAAATCGGGCACATGATGAAACTCAAGTGCACGATCAACGAATCTTAAATTTAGAGTACCTTTATTGAAAGAATTTTTATGTTTCTTATAAACAACACCACTAAGGTCAAATTTCGGAAATTCAAGTTTAAAGCTACTGAAAATAATACCAAAGGATTATGAGCAGTCATATTATTAACATCATTAAGCATGTTTGAAGTATTTTCAAAAATATCACTGTAATAAGGCTAAGATATACACTGGTTTCCATAAAGTAAGGAAAAATCCCAAAAAGAGCGATAACTCGTTCAAAAATGAGGCTATCCGTATGAGATTTGCATATGTTATTAACTAAAAGATGATGAATAAAATTAAAAATCGCAAATTAGTGGCGCTGCAATCGGATTGCGTCATCTGTGAGGAGCATAAAAATGCATGCTAGAGAATAAGGTTGCAGGTGTCGCTGCGATTATGAGGTAAGAAAACTGAGGTAGCCGATTCATTAGTATGACCTCGAGGTATTATTTGTCCGCAGATTTGCAATATGGAGCTGTTAGACGATTGGAGGCAGGTCAAAGTCAGACAGGGGTACCCAAATGGCTAAATGTGAGTCCTTCTGTTGTTCATAGGCTTTGGCAACAATTTCAAACCAATGGTTCGGCCTGCAGAAGGTTCAGCCAAGGACTTGCAAGAGCTACGGCAAGCACCGATGACCGATATTGCGGTTATGTGTACGAAAGAATAGAACAACAACTCCCTCTCCTCTTAGATCTTCCCTGGATCACTGGAAGGTTGGTATCAAAGTCTATTGTGCATAGAAGGCTTCATAAAGGTGGTCTTTACACGAGGCGGCCAGTCATTTGTATGCCGCTCACCTCACGTCAGCGGAAGGAACGTTTAATGTGGACATGTCAACATGTCCACTGGATGGCTGATCAACGGAGGCGTGTTCTCTTCACGGATGAGTCCGGTTTAGCCGATAAAGCTATAGTAGGCTTTGTCTGATTTAGAGAGTACAGGGAACACGCTATCATCCATCAAAAATTTGTGAAAAGAAATTCGTACGCAGGTGGCAGTGTTTCTGTTTGGGGTGGTATCTGTTTGGGTGGACGTAAAGCTTCCATGTCTTTCCACGTGGAACTGTGAATACTCACGTCTTTAGAGATGACATTCTTGATGCTTATGTGCACCCTTATGCCGGCACAACAGGTAATGATTTCCTGTTAAAGGATGGCAACGCTAGACCGCACAGGGCTCGCATCGTGGAAGATTATCTTCAGCGCCAAACAATTCAGCGCATGTAATGGCCAGCTCGATCACTGGACTTGAATTCCATCGAGCACGTTTGGGATGATTTAGGAAGATATGTTGATGCTCTCAATACTCCTCCTCAGACCCTTGCCACGCTTACAACGGCTTTACAAGAGCAATGGCTCGCACTTCCCAGCGAACTTATAAATCGCATAATTGACAATATAACACATTGCTGTATGTGCTGTATTGCTTCTAGGGGTGATCATACTACATTTTAAAGGTACTTTTCGTATACCAAACTGACACATTTATTTTGTGCACTTTATAATTGTGTTAATTTCTGAAACACCACAATCGTCCGGTAATTTATTTTAATGTTATTTTATACCTTACCATGCGAAGAATATTGTGGCTCAGTTTAATTAAAATCTACATGTAACATTTTGATTAATCGCTATTTTTGTTGTTTTTCCTTAATTTTTGGAAACCAGTGTAGTTTCTATTCGATTGAAACGCTGATAAGGAGTGGGACCTCTCACTTTTCTGAAACGGATCATTGCTTTATTCTAATTTTTTTTTTTTTTTTTTTTTTTTTTTTTTTTTTTTTATGTAAAAATGGAGAATTTTTTTTTTTTACAATAATAATATTTAGTCTGCAGATGCGGAAGGTTGTTTATGTTTTCAAATGATGATATCATTGTATGATTTTTTTCGTTCCCTTTTTCTACAAACGTGGAATCTTTTCTTTATATAAAGTGACATCAAAAATACCTATTTTTAAATTTAAATAAAATTCCTAGCAGTGGCGGTTCGTGACAATTAAATGGTTGCCAAATTTATTATTTTCGTACCATTAGTTTTTAAGAGACATCATTACCTTGCTTAATGCCAGAACGTTCTGTCAATAAATGATAAAACTTTCTTTAAAAAAGTTGTTGTCACAGAAGAATAAATTTTGAAGCTATACATTTAGTTCCTCAAAAAGAACCAGCCACGAGCCCCCACTAATACCTAGCATGTTCTGCTGAAACACATAATTCAAACAATTCGACTTAATATTAATTTTATTTTCAACAGAAACTAATAATCTGTCTTTTTGTTGACAGATTTCAGTTTGGTTTCAATGTATTTTATGGGTAATTTGAACTTATAATTAATCATTTTTTTTTACCTTATGTTTTCTTTTAAAGTTTAATTATAGTTTTGATGTTTAATCGGAGTCTCTTAACCTATTAATGACTAGCCTCCTTTACACTTTTTTTGTAATTCTCAGTTTCTGCGACTTTGTAATTTCTGATTATTTAATCGCTCGAAATGTGAGATTAGATTATGTGAAAATTCCCAAACTAAAACACTGGTATTTAAATTTGAAAATTTTGTTCGCCTTGCAGGGCAAGTTTTCTTGCCAACCGGCTTTAATGAGTTAATAAAGTTTTTGTGAAGTTCATAAATCCCAAGTTTTGTTCGCCATGTTGCCCCTTTTCATTCAACATTTTACTCCAAGCCTGGGTAAAGATGCCGAAAATTACCCTTTTTCGGATAACACCATAGTTTACCCCTTTAAAGTTAAAAGAAACTATTGAAAATCTTCATGGTTTTAGACAAGATATAGACAAAGTTCTCATTCAAATAACAATTGATAAATCCGTTCACAGTGGTTAGAAATAAATGTAATATTAACTTCGCCATCTTCCCCATTCTTCCCTATATCGATATTTTGATTATTTATAGTTTTCAAAATAATTTTCAAGAATAAATTTCTTTTAAATCTACAGAAAATAAAGTTAAAATTTTGGTTTAGGATTTAAAAATGGACTCACTGGTAAATTAGATACTAGAAGGTTCAGAAATCTGTAGACTTAGGAATGAACCTATCTCATTTCGGTGAAGCGGAAGATAGGGAGAATAAAAAAGAAAAGTGCCCAGCTAAACTGATGGCATTCAGCTCACAGGCTATTCACACTAATTGTATATCATACTCTTATTTTAAAGAATAATGCCCTCAAAAAAATAAAAGAAGGGGAATTAGCCCCCGTTTCCCCTTTTATACTCAACCAGTGAACCTCCAAATCTAATCAGGGAAGCTCCTTATCATAATAAACCGGTATACAAAATTTGGAGCAAATTGAAGAATCCTGCAAAAAAAACCATTTATCTAAATTAAGGGGGTGGACTAGCCCCCCCCCCCTTTATCCTTAACCAATGAATTCCAAAAAAGAATCAGGGAAGCTCCTTAACATAATAAACCGGTATACCAAATTCGGAGCAAATCGAATAATTCTGCATGAAAAACCCATTTATATGAATTAAAAGGGGTGGCCTAACCCCCCTTTTCCTCCTTTATCCTTAATCAATGAACCCTCAAAACTAATAAGAGAAGTTCCTTAACATAATAAACCGGTATACCAAATTCGGTCAAATCGAACGATTCTGCATGAAAAACCCATTTACCTGGATTAAGGGGGTGGACTAACCCCCCTTTTCCCCCTTTATCCTCAACCAATGTCCCCCCCAAAATAATCAGGGAAGTTCCTTAACATAATAAACCGGTATACCAATTTCGGGGCAAATCGAATGATTCTGCATGAAAAACCCATTTATCTGAATTAAGGGGGTGGACTAACCCCCCTTTTCCCCCTTTATCCTTAACCAATGAACCCCCAAAATTAATCAGGGAAGTTCCTTAACATAATAAACCGGTATACCAAATACGGAGTAAATCGAATGATTCTGCATGAAAAACCCATTTATCTGAATTAAGGGGGTGGACTAACCCCCCTTTTCCCCCTTTATCCTTAATCAATGAACCTCCAAAACTAATCAGGGAAGTTTCTTAACATAATAAACCGGTATACCAAATTCGGAGTAAATCGAATCATTCTGCATGAAAAACCCATTTATCTGAGTTAAGGGGGTGGACTAACCCCGTTTTTCCCCCTTTATCCTTAACCAATGAACTCCCAAAACTAATCAGGGAAGCTCCTTAACATAATAAAACGGTATACCAACTTCGGAGCAAATCGAAACCTTCTGCATGAAAATCGCATTTATCTAAATTCAGAGGGGCGGGCTAACCTCCGTTTTCCCCCTTTATCCTTAACCAGTGAACCCCCAAAACTAATCAGGGAAGTTCCTTAACATAATAAACCGGTATACCAAATACGGAGTAAATCGAATGATTCTGCATGAAAAACCCATTTATCTGAATTAAGGGGGTGGACTAACCCCCCTTTTCCCCCTTTATCCTCAACCAATGAACCCCCAAAACTAATCAGGGAAGTTCCTTAACATAATAAACCGGTGTACCAAATTCGGAGCAAATCGAATGATTCTGCATGAAAAACCCATTTATCTGAATTAAGGGGGTGGACTAACCCCGTTTTTCCCCTTTATCCTTAACCAATGAACTCCCAAAACTAATCAGGGAAGCGCCTTATCACAATGAACCTAGAAAATTTTTTTGAAGCAAATCGGATGTTTCGATCAAGAGTTATCGCTTTACGTACATACATACATACATACATTTATACATACGTACGTACATACATACAGAACGGGCGGGCACATTAGCTCTCAGGCTTTGATAGCCTGTGAGCTAAAAAGGAACTTAATTCATCGCTGCCATCCTCAGTCGCCGTTTTCTTTTAATCGCAATTTTGCAGACCTCGAAAGATTAGAAACAAACTACTTGTGAATTCGAATTTCTGTAAAAGATAATCGATAACTATTGCATTTTTTATTGTTACCAAGATTTGATAGTAGTTTATTTTCTTAATACGATACGTTTTGAGCTACTTAATCAATGGATATCTTTACTTGGTAATAGTTGCTATTCAGTAAGAGTTAAACGTACTATTAGTATAAAAATAGGCTTGGAGCGGCGGCGTAAAAACGGGCGACACATCTAATCTATCTGGTGGGTCATCTTCACAACTGAGACAATTGCTCGGCCACCTTCATAAATGAACCATTTTGATATATCCTCAGAGTCAACTGTTTCCAAGAAAAAGACAACTCGTGTCGCAAGTCCTCAAATGTATGTCTTGTTGCCGACTGATTCGATCGGAGTAGTTTACCGGGTGTTCTTCAAATCAGCCCTAAACAAAAACACATAGAAGTTGAATTAGGGCCTGTACAGGGCGTGTTCACCACCGGTGCAAACTTCCACCAGCAAATTTTAATAGAAATTTTCTCCTTATTTAAACGCCTTATTCATGGAAAATTTCTGCCATAATTAAGTAAAAAAATCTCTTCGTTTTTTACTGTTGGAAGTTTCCCTTGCGCTAGTAAGTCCATGGGTATGTTACTGATGTGCAATTCTCGAAAAAAATAGACAATCCAAAAAGAGGGCAAAGAGGTCCACTAAAATACAGTCTTTTGACTCGGAGAAAGAAAAGAAAGAAACCAAGTATAATGATAGTGGCATCAAAACCTTTTTTATATGAAAATATCAATAATATATTGAAATTAAAGTTTCGAAACTTAAAGAAAGCGATACATTCGTATTACCTGCATTACTGGAGTTAACAGCCGAAAATTTTGCCAAAGATGCCACTACTTAAAGCAGTCTTTTTTTATTCTGATAATTTAAATGATTTAAGCGAATAGTTCCATTACGTGTCTGTTAAATTTGTTTTTTATATATGGCTAATTCGATGAGTACTTGTAGTGTAAGTCACATGCTACGATTTTTAGCTACCAGTATTTTAAAACGGAAAATTTTTGATTGTTTTATCGTAGATATCTCATTAATTGAATAAGGCGAAGCAAACTTTTCGTAAATAAAGGTGGCCAAGAAGAATTGCAGCTATCAGCTAAGCGACTTACACTACAATAACCCATGGAACTAGCCATGTATTCTTTTATTTATTTATACATATATTAAGGAATTTTAAATTCAGTTATGCAATATTAGTCGGAAAGAAATGCTGAAGTATTTATAATGTTTTAAACGCAGGCAGGTTCATCTTTCGGAATAGAGATGCAAGCGATAGGTGTATTAAAAAATTCGTGTTTGGAATTTATTTAAAAAACCATGCAACATGAGTAAAGTGAGACACATTTTCCAAAAAAAAATGCATTTGAAAAAACACTTATTTTCCTCTTCGACGGTTTAAAAATTAAAATCGTGCTATGTTTAGAAGTAAAAAAAATGCAGTGAAAGATAAATTCATTTTCGGGTGTTGCCAACAACAATATGACGTGAGCGCTAATCGAGGACACGTTTTTGCTTTATAATAAATATATAAATATCCACTGTGTGATTGGAAAAGTTCGTACCCAATTTCCGATAGATCGAGTTTCGAAGTGTGTCCAAGTTGTTTCAAATGGCGAAATGCAGTCGAATTGTCAACATTTAGTCTCCCAGCAATCTCTTCGGTAGCAATCCGTGGATTATTATTCACTAAATCACCGATTAAGTAATATCAATGCCAAAAGGTTGCCCTGAGCAAAATTTATCATTACTTTTTTAACTGTCTGAGAAGCGGGAAAATGATGCAAATAAACGTCTTGAATGTTGATGGTAGCACGTCCAACACTCACTCAATTTTTAAAATCATATAACATAACATGACGAAAATGTAACTTTTCATTTTCCATTTTGAATTTTAACCTTGCTCACAAATTAATTTGAAAAACTTTTTTCAACGCTATGTTCACTCACGACACATGTATATAACTACCAGTTAATAAAATGGACTTATGAATAAAGAGGACGAGACATGTAATATACTGTCCACCAGTTGCGAGTGAAGTAACTGAGGAGGTTGTCGCTAGATGGCGGCTGCTTTTTTATAAATAGTATCTACAATTTCTGACTACCGCCGGGGGGAAACTTCCCACCAATAAAATTGAACAGAAAATTTCGTCTTATTTAAGTATCTTATAAATGGAACTATTTTCTCACAAATATGGTAAAAATTTCTACTTGATTTTAGCGGTGTCAGTTTGCTAAGTAAAACAGTCAGTTTGTTTCAATGGTTGTCACATTACTGCGGAAACGCAGGGCCTGACTACCGCCAAAGTAAACATCTACCAGTAAAAATGAAAATCTGTTTCTGTCATTATTTATGACTGAAAATTTGCATTATTAAGTTTAAATGACAAGAAAATTTCTATATAAATTTAATGGTGGAAGTTTAAACCGTCAGGAATCAACCTCTGCGAAAGCGGTTACAGTTGAAACTTCGCATTTGTAAAATGGAGTTATGAATTCAGAGGAAGAGACATATAGGGAACTGTCAATGGAGTTATGAATAAAAAGGAGGAGACATATAGTGTATTGTCTACCAGTTGCGAGTGAAGTAACTGAGGAGGTTGTCACAATATGGCGGCTGCTTTTTTAAAATCGGTTCTTCAGTTTCTGACTACCGATAGGTCAAGCATCCCACCAGTAAAATTGAATAGAAGATTTCGTCTTAAAGAAGCGTCTTATTCATGGAATTTTTTTTCAAAAATGTCATAAAAATTTCTATTTGTTTTTACCGGTGTCAGTATGCCTTATAAAACTGTCAGTTTGTATCCATGGTTGTCACAATATGGCGGAAACTCAGGGCCTAACTACCACCAAAGAAAACTCCTACCAGTAAAAATGAAAATTTGTTTCTACCACTATTTATGACTGAGATTTTGTAAAAATAAGGCGTTTAAGTAAGTTTAAAATATCTATATAAACCTACTGGTGGGAGCTTCCACCGTCGATAAACAACCCCTTTGATAGCGGTTACAGTTGAAGCTTCACTATTTTAAGGATATGTCAGTTCCTCTTTATTAATAGTTCCATGGGAACTGTCTACCAGTTGCGAGTGAAGTAACTGAGAAAGTTGTCACAAGATGGCGGCTGATTTTTTAAAAAACGGATCTTCAGTTTCTGATTACCGCCAGGACAGCATCCCACCAATAAAATTGAATAGAAAATTTCGTCTTATTTAAGCGTCTTTTTAATGAAAGTTTTTCTCAAAAACATCGTAAAATTTTCTATTTGTTTTTACTGGTGTCAGTATATCTTCTAAAACTGTCTGTTTTTCCCTGGTTGTCGCAATATGACGGAAACGCAAGACCTAACTACCGCCAACGTAAACTCCTACCAGTAAAAATAAAGATCTGTTTCTACCATTATTTATGACTGAAATTTTGTAATAATAAGGCGTTTAAATAAGTTGAAGATTTCTATATAAATCTACTGGTGGAAGTTTCCACCGGCAGTAAACAACGTCTGCGATAGCGGTTGCAGTTGAAGCTTCACTATTTTAAGGATATGTCAGTTCCTCTTTATTAATAGTTCCAGGGTTTGTAAGGCTATCAGTTCATCTTTATTCCATCGTTAATAGTATGGTTCAAAAAGAAACATCAGCACAGTCAAAATTGCAAGTTCCTAATGGAGTTATTAAGGAAGAGGAGTAGACATGTACCGTAGAGTCTACCTGTTGAGAGTGAAGTAACTGAATAGGTTGTCACAAGATGGCGGCTGATTTTTTACATCGGATTAGCAGTTTCTGATGACCGCGGAAGCAAACTTCAACCGGTATATTTTAAATAGAAAATTTCGCCTTATTTTAGCGGCTTATTCGTGCAAAATTTTTCTGAAAAATATGATAAATATTGTTATTCGCTTTTAATGGTGGATGTTGGTCGGGTATGATAATATGTTTTACTGACAATGACATGAAGTTGTTTTGTTTTTCATAATATGGCGGGAACGCAGGGTCTAAGTACCGTAAAAGTGAACTTTCACCAATAAATATATATATCTTTTTTGGCCATAATTATGACGGAAAATCTGCACTAACAAGGTGTTTAAATTAGGAGAAAAGTTTTCTTCAAATTTACTGGTAGAAGTTTGTCCCGATGGTAATGAGCTACTGCGAATCCGGTTAGAGTTGAACCTTCACCATTTTGAGGATATGTCAATTCCTCTTTATTTATAGCTCCATGAAGGTCCTGCCATCTATGAAATAGGACAAGAACATTTACAATCACTCAATAAAAATGTATGCATTTTACGATTTTAAAAATGTTTAACGTTTGTCTGTTTCTTTCATAAAAGGGAATAAAAACTAAAAATTCTTTTAGAAGTATACTTCGAAAAAAAGATTCTTTATTTGAGTGGAAGCAACAGTTTCGTTTACATAAGCTAATTCATCTGAAAAACCTTGACATTTTGATCATTATAAGAAGGGTGTAGTCTCTTAGCCGCCATGATTATCTCAATGCAGTAATATACAAAGCACCCAAATACAGAACGTCCGCTTTAAGATATTATCATATACAATATCGCGTGCTCTACAGCTCATATTCAAAATATTAGAATAATTGCTTTTTTTTTACAAATTGAAAATATCGCTTGGTAATTTAATGTCTTTTAATGCAAGTATGTAAACGATATTTTAAAGAACTTATTGTTGATTAAACTTGTTTATTATCTTAAACTTAACCCTCCGTCTACCAGACGGGTCCATTGGACCCGACAGGTACATACAAAATATTCATTCAAACCAGAAATTTCTTTAAAATAAACTAAGTATATAAACCAGACAAAAATAAGGTAAATAAATAAGTTAAATAGTTTTAAATAAAAATTCTGGTGTAGAACGTTTTATTAAAACTTGAATAAAATTCCCGGTAGATCTAGGGTTAATATCAGTTTTCAAAAGATTAATTGAAAATAGAATTATTTTAAAAAGTCAAAATTTTAGAATATTTATTCAAGTGGTTCAAAATATTAGAATATTTCACATTAATTCTTATTACCTATAACTGGCGACATCATTGATTAAATCCAGACAATTTTATTTAAAATCAGTATTCTTTTTGCAGTTTGTTTGCTTTTTCGTCTTAAAATGGGTCGTGTGAGTAATATTCCTGAATCTATTAAACGTTGTATGGTTGATTTGTATTGGCATGACAAAAATAAATGTTATACAGCGAATTATTTACATTGTTCGCAATCAAGCATTAGTAAAATACTAACACAATATTCAAAAAATTGCAAATTTCAAAATAATCGCCGAAATGGCGGCCGAAAACCAAAAACATCTGTTAGAGATGACAGGAAACTGAAGCGAATAGTTAAGAAAAACCGTTTTAAATGTGTGTGATTCTTGCACCGAAAATGGAAAGAAGAAGAAGTTGAAGTTTCTACATCGACAACATTAAGACGTCTCCATAAATTTAAGTTTGAATCTCGTATTCTGAAAACAAAACCTCTCATGACTGAAAAACAAAAGCGTATAGGATTGAATTTGTAAATCAAGACGTTTATGGAGTGAAGAAGTTTGGAAAAATATATGATTTAGTGATGAAAGTATATTTTGTGTTTCATATGGTAATCAAGGTATTCGAGTTTGGAGAATGAAGCAAGAAGTATTTGATAAAGAATGCCTTAAACGTTCCGTAAAATTTTCTGCTAGTGTAATGGTTTGGAGTTGCATGAGCACAGAAGGACCTGGAAAGTTATGCATCGTCTACGAAAAGGTTAACTCTCAGATATATCAAGAAATTTTGGAATATTACATGATTCCATCATCAGAAGATATATTTGAATATGATTTCATATTTCAACAAGATTTAGCGTCACCGCATACCTCGGTGTCAAGTAAGAATTGGTTCCGGCAACGCAACATTAAGGTACTTCTTGGCCACCAAACTCACCAGTCCTTAATCCCATTGAAAACTTATGATGTATAATGAAGAAAAAACTCCAAGAAAATCCTCCTTCAAGTAAAACTGAATTAGTGGCACCTATAAAGTTTATGTGGGCTAATATTGATAGAAATGTTTGTAAACACTTTGTATATAGTATGCAAGATCGATTGTCCGCTTTTATGAAAGCTAAGGGGATGCTAAAAAATATTATCTACCATTTACTTCATATTCATAACGTAATATTGTTGCTTAAAATAAAATATTCTAATATTTTGAATCAATCTGAATTTTGAATCAATTTTGAATGAGATAAGGATAGCTACTTGATATTCATCGAAACTTACTTTTATAAACTAAAGTATGCTAATTCAAATTAAAACTAGAAAAAATAATATATTCCATATATTATCGGTTACATCGTAAACGGTGAAAATTTGCAATGAGAAACTCCCTCTACATGAACTGAATACAGTGATACAGAAAAATTGGAAATGTAAATCTTTCGGAAAAATCAGTATCTTGGGCAGTTTATTGCAAGAAAATAATAAAAAAAGATTGAACACCATAAAAAGGATCGTAGACAAATATCTTTTACTGTCCCCAGCGAAAAGACGTCCTTCAGAAACCAGAAAAATGAGACAAGTATTGATTGTAAAGTGCATAAAATATCTAGGGCGTGTAAAACGATCTATAGATATAACAACTATGACATGATTCTATTTATTCTAACACGTAAAAAAGGAATAAAAGTGTTATTTCTATATATATGTAAATGTGTCATTTGCATATGAGTAAAATTAAACAATTAATTATTATATGAAATAAGTTGTGAAATTTGTGCTTATTATTTTTTTTAATTACTCTAGAAATTTACGTATTGCAAACAGAGGAATTAAAGATAATCTTTTATTAAGTAATCAATTTAAGTAATTATTTAATGTGTAATTTTCTCATATATTTAATTAAGAATTATTTATACTGTTATGCATTGCAAAAAATATATATTAAGTCTGTGGATTTAAGAAAGCATATGATTTATAAATTAATCTTTATACAAATAACATTGCATATATACCATGTTTACAAAAATACAAGTATGTTTGTGCAAAGGTTTGATGAGTATTTTAAATTATCATACAATTGCCATTTGAAATTCAAATATATGTTCTGAAAGGCATGGTGCAGTTTGTATGTATTTAATAGAAGACTGATGCGAATTTACTGCACTTAAGGAGTAGTCATTAATGTTTTTTTTTCATAAATTTAAAACGGGCTTCCATTTTGTACTTAACAGTCTAATACTTTTACTGCATTTGACAAAGGAGGAGTGTTGATAAGGATATAAAAGTTACCCCTTTTAAATAGGAATGTTAAATTTTCCTCTTAAATATTTTTATCATATATTTTTTATAATGTTTCTTACTTCTATATTATACAATAGTTATATTTACAACAGCCGTTAAATTGAATATTTTTGTTGGCCAAATATTTATACATTTTTACTAATTTTTAAATTTTAGCTACCGTAAAATTCTGAAAATAAGACTTCAAACGAATATAAACCACCTCCCCAATTTTTAACAAATTCATTTTTCGAAAATACTCTGTTTATAAGCACGCCTACCAAAAATTTTTGGTTGGAATGTGTTTTCATCCACCCACCTCCCCCTGAATACTAGGCCTGAACGCTGACACAAAAATGGCGGTTAGTGAAAGCGGATTTTTTTCCCCTAACATATGTACGGTGCCCTAAATTTTGACTTCAGAATTTTATAAAATATTTATTTGACTTGTTCAATATCAGAAACAGAGAGTGGAAATAACTTAATAAAATTATTGGTACCAAAATTAGAGACCGTACACACACTGAAAAAAATTCTCCCTCGGCAGCCGCCATTTTTGTGTCAGTGCTGAGACCTAGTATACAGGGGGCGGTGATCCATCCCTTGATGACGAAATTTTTACGGTGTCGATAAGTTCGTTAAGGTTAGTTTGATTGTTTTCATGTTCCCTAGTTTGACCGTTTGACGTTTTTGATGGGCGCGCACTGGCTTTTTTTGTTTTATAGGTCGATGCGCTCTGTACATTTTAGATATAGAAAATGCGCCCTGCCCCTTTCCTACGTTTTTTCTTACATTTCGCCTTTCTTCTGCGTGAAAAAACACATGACTTTATTTTCTTTAATTAAAAAAATATATATTCATGGTTCTTTAGTGCATAACGAAAACTATTATCCATCCAAAACTGATGATCTGATTCTGATAACGGTCGACTTTAACTTCACGGTGCTCAATAAACAAAACAAAATCACGTTTTCTATGCAGTTGCTCTATAGTGCGCGTATTTTCTAATAACTTATTAATGTTAATAAAAATTTGTTACACAGTGAAAGTATGTTTTGCAATTTGTTGGAAATTGGAACGAAATCAGTCAATTAACAATGGAGGTACACATTATTTTAATAGTCAGAAAAAAACGGGTTTTACTTGTCGACCTTTTTGTTGTAATTATTTTTCCTGTCCGCTTTCAGTACCATAATTTGCATATCCTGAACTCAAACAACGCGATCTTGCTCGTACATTCACGGATTCCTTTTTATACTTAAAAGAGAAAATTTGAATAGTTTCTCTCTTTCTAAAAGGGAAATATTATTATTTTGAGGATTATTTAATTATTATTTATGTTTTATTTAATTTTTTTTAACTTTTTTTTTGAATGCTTTCTTAAAACTCCATTTTATTTTAAATATTTACGGAATATACCTTATCGTGTATAATTAATTTCTGTTAATAGACATTAATGTGAAAAGTATTGAGGAAATTTTCAAGAAAATGCCGTTTATAAGCTCCTCCCAACATTCGCCGATATTTCATGTTGTAAAAGGGTCTAATTTTTGGAATTTTACGGTATGTTTTCCAGACAGATGAACATAGACAACATTTTATTTTGCCGTCTCTTTATGTTAGGGGGAAAGGATATATTATAACATAAAACATTAAAAACATTAGTGCCTCAATTCGCACATAGTTGATTTTGTTTCTCTCCGTTTTTAACATAAATATAATATAATTATTATTATATTATAGATCTTACCGGGTGTCCCAAAAAGGACTGACTGATTTTAAAATTCAATAACTTGCAAACGGTGACAGATATTTAAAAAATTCTTGCAGGAGGGTTATGCATAAGGTCAAAAGTTTTATTACAGTGATTTTCAATTTTAGTTCGATTTACAAACAATAGATGGCGCTGTAAGCAATAGTCGCTAAATTCAGGCTCGATTTTTGGTACTTCGTGGCCCGGATAATACATTTCCATCTCCTTTTTCTGCATGGAACAAGATAAAGGACCAAAAATCGAGCCTGTATTTAGCGACTATTGCTTACAGCGCCATCTGTTGTTTGTAAATCGAACTAAAATTGAAAATCACTGTAATAAAACTTTTGACCTTATGCATAACCCTCCTGCAAGAATTTTTTTAATATCTGTCACGGTTTGCAAGTTATTGAATTTTAAAATCAGTCAGTCCTTTTTGGGACACCCGGTATATACATTTTAATTTATAAACACTTCTGTAATATAAATTTCAATATATCTATAATTTTAATTTAGTAAAGCAGCAATAATTTAGCAGTGTCACCAAATAACTTCTTTTTTCTTTCAGTACCATTCAATATCGGTATTCTCTTTAAACACATTATGTATTAAATATTTAGTATTTTAAATGCTTTTAATTGGGTATTATTAGTTCAAAATTGCTGCATGACATTTTTAAAATATACATGAATGTCACAGGAGCCACATTTAAATGATTGTCGACCGTAGTCTTTTATTGAAATATCTGAAAGTTAATATTGAACAGATTGAGAGCTCTGATAACAGCATGCATAAAGTAGTCCCTAGTATTATGTACTCAAATATAGGCACCACATTGCCCCATGACTTATAAATTTAAATACATCTATCATTTTAATTTAGCAATGCTTATTCAGTGTCATCAAATAACAGTTTTTTCCTTCAGTACCAATCAATATCAGCATTCCATTAAAACATTATGTATTAAATATTTAGTATTTTAAACGCTTTTAATTTTAATATTATTAGTTCATAATTGCTGCATGACATACTTTAAAATTTTCATGAATGTCACAGATTTCACATTTAAATTATTGTCGACCGTAGTTTGTTATTGAAATATCTGAATGTGAATATTGAAAATTACGACATTTATCAGAAAGAGAATATTCACAGATTGACAGCTCTGATACCAGCATGCGTAAAGATAGTCTCCAGTATTATGTAATCAAATATAGGGACCGCATTGCCGCATGAATTATATATATTATGGTGCTATGTCTATGATATAAAAGAAAATATAAATAAAAATGTTTGCCAGAATATTTTAGTAATATTATTATGGTAAGTGAAAACTTTCATCTTGAAACTACCAACTTGTTGGGTATCTTTAGGTTTCTGATGCGTGCGCTCCTAATGGTTTTGAAGAGATTTTAGTTGATATAAAAAGAAATAAAACAAATTGTCGGAAAAAACCATACCTGCATACATATTAAGCGTACAAACTTGATGCTGGAATCGGGCGTAAATTAACACAGCTGCGCCATCTTGTGGACGGGGTTGATAATCCACATACGCGGGCTTTTATTGTGACGTCATATATGACAGAATATCTACCATCTGCCCATATTTTCTAAATCTTTAGTCACTCATGGAACATGAATCTTGCTTACCAGATTTATTGCAAAATAGTGACGTCGCGAGCGGGTGGGGTCCAGATGCACTTGACACCACAAAGTTTTCTTCGCCTTTCCTAATCAGAGACATTTCAGTTATTAATCAAGGTGAAAAACTTTACAATTTTAGGGGTGTGAAGAAAGAAAACAGTTAGGCATCTTCCTGTAGTTCAACCCCATCCGCTACGTGGCGCGGGACCTTGATTGATGTGATCTCCTCTTTAATCTTGCAGTTACCTCTCCCATTTAAGATAGGACGCTTAATATGTATTCAGTTTTGCAGAATAACTTTATTACTATTATTATCATACAGGGCTCCCACTGGTCCGTTTTTTTAAAAACCAGTAAGTTTTAAGAAAGAAATTCATGGTAGGTATCTGCAACAATTTCAAGAAAAACTCCCTACTCGATGTATTTCTACGAAATTTATAAAGAACATTTTTCTTAAAATAAAATTGGTGCTCAAAAAACGGACTGAGCTACTAACAGCAACAATTGTCGTTATGCTTTCTTATATTTCTGATGCGTGGGCTCCTAACGGTTGTGAAGAGATTTTTTTCTTATATAAAGTAGCACCAATAAGAGTAATAAAATCATGATTAGGAAACATTTCTAAGTGGTGTGTCAGTGGTCGATATGTATTTTAAACAACGTAACACAAAGAAAGTTTTAATGTATTCGTTGCGTTTTTTCCCTAAAAACAGGATATTGAAAATATTTTAAGTAAAAAATAGAATAATTTTTCTTATATATATACATACCGATTGTGTTAGAGAATCCTTAAAAAATGTATAATTAATGCGACGCAGTTTGAAGGAATTAACTTCTTCATTATCTTGCATATAGGAATAGAAGTGAGTCTAGTTTTTGCAGATTAGTATGATTCATTGGAGGGAATCCTTATATTGCTGATCGCGTGCTAATAAATATTTAAATACATCTAGACTTATCGTTGAATAGAACCTGCTTATGCTGCTATTTCAAGAGGTGTATGCACATTGAATTTTCATTATTTTCAGTCATATTTGTGTGCGAAATCAGACAATTATATATTTTTTTTACAGATTTGTTTTGTTTGTAAAAATAGAATGCGTTATAATAATACATTAACCCTAGATCTACCGGGAATTTTATTCAAGTTTTAATAAAACGTTCTACACCAGAATTTTTATTTAAAACTATTTAACTTATTTATTTACCTTATTTTTGTCTGGTTTATATACTTAGTTTATTTTAAAGAAATTTCTGGTTTGAATGAATATTTTGTATGTACCTGTCGGGTCCAATGGACCCGTCTCGTAGACGGAGGGTTAATTTATTCGCATTTAAGTAATCACACAAAACCACATATTTACTTAATATACTTCATAATATCTGTGATACCCTTTGTTTTTATTAACCCTTTCGCGACTAGCCTCTCTTACACAAATTTTATTCGATTGACACTACTTATTTTTAAAAAAGTTGCAATTACATACATAATCATGAAAGTTCTTAAATACAGCAAATATTACATTACTTTAATACTGGTGCCAAAAAGAAATTCTGGATGAACATTTTGAAGGTGCATATACATTATATGGCCAAAGGTGACCGGTCATTTGCGATTTTAGACGTTTTGTTTAATATCTTTAAAAATACATGAGGAATTAACCTGAAACTGCAGGTTTGTAAACAGTCTATTATAGGTCATATATTTCCGCGAAATTTTTTTTTCTCAAAACCCCATAGAGGACCGTCAACAAATTGAAAAAGAACGAATGTCTTTTGTATAACCCAGTAAAAGCTAATGTAGCAAAAGCGTTCAAACTCGAGATTATTAATAAGTGGCTTATTACAATATACTGTGTTCATTTTTATGAGGATAGCATGTATACTCATAGAGAAATTAAGGTTTTTATAAAAACAGTCCCAAATTTCGCCAAATTTTTGCTTATAATTTGCAGAGTTCGTAACATAAAAAAAGTTCTTTTCAGAAAATATGACAAACAACATTGTACATAATACTCTGCAATCAGAAAAAAAAAATTAGTAATTTTTAAAAAATAATAAAAATTGGATGAAAAATGAGCATGTTTCCTAAAAACATTTTCACTGCGCATACGTGAATTCAATCAAACTATAATATGTATAATGTATTAGCAAGGTATTTAGGGCAACGTTTGTAAAAGTTTCAAAATCATAGCTTGAAACTTCTGAAAATTATCGTCGTAAGCTCGAAATCCGTTGTTCCCAAAAAGAAGCAAAAGATGAGGGGTTGTATAAAATAGCTGCTGATTTGTGCCAAGATAGCGTACACACCACGTGCTACTATATATGGATACAACCCCTCATCTTTTTGCTTCCTTTTGGCAACAACGGATTTCGATCTTATTCTACCGACGATAATTTTCAGAATTTTCAAGCTATGATTTTGAGACTTTCACAAACGTTGCTCTACATACTTGGCCAATACATTAAGCATATTATATTTTGATTGCATTCATGCATGCGCAGTGACACAGTTTTTAGTAAACCTGCTTATTTTTCATTCAATTTTTATTATTTTTTAATTCCGATTGCAGAGTATTATGTACAATGTTGTTTGTCATATTTTTTAAAAATAACTTTTCTTTATGTTAAGAACTCTGCAAATTATAAGCAAAAAACTTGGTAAAATTTGGGATTGTTTTTATAAAGTTTTAATTTCTCTACGCGTATGCATGCTATCCTCATAAAAATGAACACTGTATATTACAATAAGCCACTTAATAATAATCTCGAGTTTGAACTCTTTTGCTATATTATTTTTTTACAGTGTTATCTAAAAATTATTTTTTTCCTTTTCAATTTGGTGACGGTCCCCTATGGCGTTTCGGGAAAAAATCTTCGCGGAAATGTATGACCTATACCAGGGTTGGCTAACCCATGGCACGCGTGCCAGAGTTGGCACATAAGACAATTTCTCTGGCACGCGAAAAAAATAAATTTTATAATAATTCTACAGATAATACATTCTTTTTTTTCTATTATAATCAATAAAACTTTGTTCCACACGGCCGCAAACTGTCACAAAAATGCAACTATTTTTGCATCATTAACGCATCAAAATAATTTTCTTTTCCTGTTACGTTATGCAGGGTTTTTAACGTGTATTTTACCTTTTCGATACGAATTTGTAAAATTGTATTTTCAGGCTAATTTTGTTAGATAGTCACTGCAATAAGATGGAAAATGGATCCAATTTCTATGCAAACTATCAAAATATGAATCAGTTTTAAAGAAATCTCCATCGAACATCAGCAAAACTCTCATCAATAAATTATTGATGCAACTTGGAGAATTATAACCAAATGTTGATTAATAATGAAGTCAAAAAATACAAAAATACAAAAATTAAAAAAAATATATATTTTTTATTTCATTGTTACAGTATGTACTACATAAATAAATCATATTTACGAATTAAAATTTCGTTAGTTTAATAGCTTATTCTAAAATACAGAGACATTTTGTATAAACACCGCATACTGCAAAATTATTTTATGTCAAAGTTTGGCACGTTACCTTGTTCATAGATTTTGCTTGTGAGATTTTGGCACGCGCACTTAAAAAGGTTCGCCGATCCTGACCTATACTTTTGTGCTTGCACACCTGCAGTTTCATGTTAATTCCTCATGTATTTTTCTAGATATTTAACAAAACGTCTAAAATAGCAAGTGACCGGTCACGTTTGGCCATATAGTTTAGGAACACATGGTCCTGAACGTGTTAAAGAAATAGTATTAGTTTAAAATAAGAAAAATGGGTGTGTCTCCACTGGACATAATGAACATTTTATAGAATACTGTGTTTTCAGATAAATTCCTTATACACAGAATTAGGTATACTGGAGTTGGAAGTCTCCATCTTGATGTTTGGAAACATTCCCCTGAGTCGTAGAAGCTATTTAACTCTGACTAATTATTTAAAAGTTATCGACTTACTTTAGAGAAGCGATCACAACATAGTTTAAATATGGTTTTAAAATTGTTTAGAGAGCCCTTTGGCCAATTTGTCCCGAAATCAATATAGCTCTTGGAAAACGGTCTGTAACGTACCTCGAAGGTTTGAGATCAGTGAAAAACATCGTTTGGACGCTTTTCTACTCACACATGTATATTGTGATTACAAACACATCATACCGTGTTAACGCACACATTATTACAATATTTTACTTAACACTAGAAAGATCGTGAGCGGTCATTTTGACACCTACCATGGGAATATATTTCGGTTCGAACCAGAAATTTCTTTATAAAATAAGTTTAAAAGACACAAAGAAGAAAAACGTTAAATAAATAACTTAAAGAGTTTGAAATAAAAAATTCGGTTTAAAATATTTTTAAAATATTGAGTAAAATTTCCGGCTTTTCTATTTCGACGACCTTTCTCATGCGATCTGTATGCTCTGAAATTAAATAATGAGATCACTTTTATAATTGTTTGAATTTGTTCACCACTTTTTTCATGATTGCTTTTAAAAATAGAAACTGAATTCGTTTTTAATTAATAAAAGTATATAGATGAGAAAAACTTTAATAATACAATTTTAAAATTTGAAGGTATTATTAAAAAATATATTTCTAATAAAACTGCAAATGACGTAAAATTTTATAATTTTTACATTAAATATTTAACAATAAATGAAAATTAACAGTTTAATTAAAAGAAACACGAAATTACGCTACGAAATTGGAACAAAAAAACAGATTCGTAATTCACTTGAAAAGTGATGTTCTTTAACACACATATGAGTCAAGAAAGTAAAAGTTATATCTGTAGAATAGATATTATTCGGCATCCTTTCTAGAACAAATATGGTTTATTTGGTTCAGAGAAAGCGGAATGATATTATGAAGGTAATGTCATTTTCATGGGTATAATGACATTTTCATGTTACAGAAAGTATAGTAAAGCTATAGGACATGCAAAGCTGTCAAAGGATAGTTTTCTTTGATGTATAATGTAGAATAATGAAAGTTTTCCTGTTACATATGATACATTCATTATCTAATATTATCTTTTTACACATCTCTGTAATATGAAGAATACAAAATGAATGGATTTATGTATTAAAGTATAAAAAGTAAATTAAAAGTTTGGATAATTAACATAAAATGGAAAATATTAATGATAAAGCCTAATAATGAGATACGAGAGTGAGATAACAATGAAAAATTCCAAGCCAAGTTTTATTTTAATCGTTGATAGATTTGTTTTATTAATAATTAATGAAGAATAATTTTCAAAGAATAAAATTTAGTTTTCATATTCAAAATATTTGCATAAACCGTGTTAATATTTTAGTGTGGATCTAGTTTTGATCCATTTTTGTCGCTTACTGATACTTCATGAAATGAAAAATGAATTTTTTACATATTTTAAGTAAAACCTACAGACCCACAATCTAAAAGTTATTATTAATATCAGACGAATTAAATTTTCTTAGACACACTACATAAATAATTATGGTAAAACTTCACTAGATTTTTGTAATTTTATCCCATGCGCAGTTTTAATAAATAATAGTTTGAGGCAGTCAGGAACCTTTCATATGAATCATAAAATCACTATGAATTTATTACATTGTTGAAATGAAGAATATTTAATTTTTTCATAATCAAAAGAAATTCCAATCATATTAAATTCAATATAGGTTATAGAAATATCTTCTTTAAGAATAATTTCTTTTAACAAATTAATTTAGCAGTATGCCATATCTGTTTTCAGCAGGGATTAAACTTTCAAAATGTCCATCCATAAATATGTCATATCCTAAATTATTAAGAAACTTAACGATGACCAAAAATAACTGCATGCTATATCAAAAATATATTTTTGGAATATATATATATTTAATGATTATTCTTAAATATGCAACATCAGTCTATTCTTATTTATACTAATTACTTTGGAAAAACAATTTCATACTTCCTTCTAGAAAATCATAATGCTTGCCAAGAAAATATGTTAATAATCCATTCTATGCCAAAATGCATTTCCAATATTTTTTATGAAATGTAATTAGACCGTAATCTAAATATTGAGAAGGCGTATAATAAAATAATCAATATGCACTCATGAAAAGTTATTTTAAGTGGATGCCGTTAAGAGGGAAAAAATCATTATACTATTTTTTCATACATTAATTCAAAAAGCATCTAGTAAAAATTACAGTTCCGGAAATAAATTTTACGATTAAGTATAAAGTCTAGTTCTCATATATAAAAGTATTCAATAATTATTTTTTATTTGATTTTAAGAAGATTGTATATATATTAAGGAAAACCGTGCTAGGGACTAAAATAATGTTGTGTAAATCAGTGGCAAATGTTTATTCGTGATTGACATATCTTGTGATGAAATAAGCACTGCATTCCTTTTGTTAGTATATCACGTATGTAAACCATTAAACATAATACAGAAAAGAAAAGTAAAAGATGTGGTAGACGTGAAAATCTATCAAATAGATTTAATGGAAATATTATCTATGGAAGGAATCTTGATACCAGGCTTCCAGGAAAGCAGTTGAAACAAGTCTTTTATACCGAAAAGTTACCAGTAAAAGAACGATATATTGAATTGTTTGTGACTATAAAGAATATCATATCTATAACTAAACACAGAACACAGAATGAAAACATTTTTATGAATAAGACAATTTAAATAATAGAAATTAAATTAAATTAACACTTAATTTCATGCGATAAAAGCTTCAAAATTTTATGGGAAATTTAAATTAAAAAAAAATTGAAATGATATTATTAATGTTAATCCCTTTTTTGAAAATTTGCTATAATGGTCGATGTTTTAAAATAAATAATAAGTTAAAAAAATCGGTATTTATATGTAAATTACTGGATACAAATTTTAAATCAACAAGTGATATTTATTTTTTTTTTAATTTTGCATTTTTCGTCCAGAAATTTTATATTTTTCATCTAGCAACATGTACAACTAAAAGAGAAATTAGTTTATAACACAATATATACAACATGCAAATATGCCTTATACATTTATCAGTCAAAATGTGACGTATATAAAGTATAGAAAATATGTTAAAATTAAGTAAATGAAGGGAAAAAATCATAACGGATTAAGAAAGCTATTTAGACCAATTTAATCATTATTACATGTCAGACTGAGTGTTTGAGATCAGCGAATCCCAAACTTTAGCCTTTTAGATCGCAACTAGGTTCAGTTACTATCGACAGAATGCAAATATGGCGCTGAACGAAAAGTCTGCGACAGATGACCAGCAGTTAATGTTTAACGTCTACTGAAACTTGCTCCAAGAAAGAAAGTAATAGAAAAGCATTTTTGGAAAACTTTACTACGGATTTTAAGTCAGGTGTATGTACGAGCATTTACACGAGGATTGTTTGCTGTAGCATAGCAGGAACTGGCTTTAATAGCTCATGTCTATATCAGTTGCTACTGCTCGCTGTAAAACATAATGTTTGGAAGCTCTAATTCGAGAAATGTAACCGCGTATCGATAATTGTTAATTGTAAATGAAACAGATCAGAGGAAACATATCCTGGTCAGATCAATCTAAATTACAACTTCGTTATGCTGATAGAAGAGTGAAAGTATGGGGAAATTATTATGAAATACACGATTCATCATGTCATATGGAGTTTTGAATGAAGATGACGGCAGCTTAATGTCTGCAGATTATTTATTTAGGGTCAGTTGAAGCCTTTTGAACATTGAGGATATCTACGACAACAATTTAAAGCCCTATATGTGCATTTTGTGAATCACCGATACCATCTTTAAAAGACATAATATCCCATTCCATCGGTTATGTTTTGCAAATAATGTTCTTTCAAGAAAATCCCGGTATGTTTGAAACAATCAGATGGTCTCCCGAACATCATTTGAAAGATCAATTTTAGCTCTTAACCCACTACATCGTTTTGTAATTTATATCAGAGAGCACTGTTCGATTTCTCCATATAATACTACTATTAATATAGGAAATCCTACAGACAAACGTTTAAATTGTCATTAAAGTACTTTGAAATTACATTCAAGGAGTATAGACATAGGCGTCAAGGTTTTGGTAATCAAGCATAAGATGGATAAGATGGCAGATTTGTGTCTCTAATAAACTATTCTTTCAGTGTTTTATGTTTTTTTCTTCAGTGAATGCTTTCTTCTGTACTGTGCACTGTAAAAAAAAAAAAGAAAAAAAAACAACTGTAGATTTGCCAGCCCAAACTGCTGGCGTCTAAATTGCCTGCACATTGTGCTTTTAATTTTACGCAACTACTGTTATTTTTCAAATTTATATAGTGAAGAAACCAAACAAAGCTACAGCACATTAGACTGTGATCGAGTTTGAACGCAAGATGGACAGTACTTGGTGCTGTAAAAATGTCGTTTTTTTTACAGTGTGGCACTTAAAACAATCTTAGATATAGAAGAATATCTTGTCAAAATTAAAGCTGCGGTCATTCAAACTATAAATCTTTGAAAAAAGTAAATATTTGCAAAGAGAGTGGAAATGATTTGAATGTTATGCTAGTCATGAATAGTTTATATTAGTTAAGTTTAAGTGTTCATTGTAAATATCTGAAAACAGGCAAAAAACGGAAACAGGAATGTTAAGATTTTGTATTACTGATCCCACCTCTTCAGTGTATATGGTTTTAAATATGCAATAAGCAGTTTTACATCAAAAGTAAAAATAATTCATTGGTGTTATGGTACTACTGTTATTGATTTCGCAAAATTACTAAACAAAGAGGAACATCCAGATTAAAGTGTACTTTGAAACTGAACAAACATGCAAAGTACAACCAGTGATTGAAAGGTCCTTGACTTAGCACCCACGGAAATGTTAATGAGTTTGGATAAGAACAATATCAACTCACTATATTTATAGGTCTCCTGCAACAAAAAAGTGTAACATTAGATGCTACTAAAAAGAAGAGAGCTTTTTTTTAAAGCAAAGATTAAAACTTTGTCCACCATTGCCATTTAAAAACACTTGCAGTAATTAAAAATAATGTTTTGAAACTAGTGGCTAGTTCCATAAATAAAAGACTACACCATGAATAGTGATAATGGTATGTTTTGCTAAAATTACGGTTGATGCTTGTTGTAAGTGTAGTCAAGGAAATCACGATTAAAGTGCATTAAGAAATTTGACGGTTATCCATACCTAAACTAAGAATTAAATTTGTATAACTGAGATAGTATCCAGCGATTTAAGGACTACACAAGTTTGTGGTCTCTCGACACTGGAAAATAGAAATCTAAAAGAAATCCAAGAAGAGAAAATACCCCAGAAACAGATATAGGCTAACTTCTGCCACAAAAGAAATCTACCTAACACGGTACGAAGGAACAGAGGCATCAGATTTTTAAGTCTACCGGAAAATTATGTCCCAAGATTTCATTTCAAGATTCACCACGCATGCACGTGTTCATTTGAGACATATATGGCTGTCTCTATTATTGGCTTTATATGCATGTGCCTTCTAAATTAACTGAAACAAAACTGCCTCATGTAATTATTAAGTGATACGTGATCTTGTAAACATGGCTACTTATAAAGATAATTTACGACTCTGAATTTTGTATTAATTCCAACAAGGGAGAAATGTTCCAGAAGGGTGTCGAAATTCGGTAAAAGGTTTTTTTTTAGCAGTTTCGGATAGAACGTGCAAGAGAGGAATCGAAAATTTTGAATCTGGTGATTTCAACATTAATGGTAAACCATGTTCTGTGCGTCCATCTTTGATCGATATTTTAAAAACCATGTTAGACAAAGACCCTTTTTTGACAACATCGGTGATTGCGGAAAAGCTTAACTCGGCTCAACAAATCACTTTGTACCATATTCGGATATATGAAAAAAGTATTGTTTTATTTTATTTCCCAGACGGAGAGAATTTTGTAGTAGAACTACAATTTTCACGAAAAAAATATTTTGCTCGGCATTCTCAAAACTGTATAACACAATCACTGGAAATGTGCTTAACAAATTTGAAAAATGTTACGCAAAGGCTTTATAGTTTATTTACATGCAACACAATTACCCTTGAAAACAAATTTTTAAATTTATTATTTTCTTTTAAGAACAACTTGTAGTATTTTTTATTTACAACCCAAATAACCACTTTGACATACACGACTTATATTATAAGAGAAACGAGGAAACTTATTGGATATGCGTTTCATGATTTTGAGATTAATCGTTACGCGGTGTGTTTAATATAATAGTATTAATTTACCAGCTCTAATTTGTTGCCGGAGGTTATTGGAAAATACTTAGAATATGTTTAGTAAAACAATAAAATGTTATGTATGTTAAGCAATTAAGCATTTTGTTTACCAAATCGAGCTGAAGTAATATAAATAAGCATTTTTTAACTGCATTAAAAAGAAATGTCAGATATGTTCTTTTTTGTTTACAGAAATTCAAAAACAACATGTTTAAACGATTTCACTTAAGATACAGATAATTAGTGTTCTATTTGATACTTAAGAAATCTAAATTATTTTTCCAATATTTTTGTTGGATATTTAAATTGCATAAAAGAACAGCTTTATGATTTAAATGGCTGTTTTGTGTAGTGCATGCTACGTAGGAAAATATCTCTTAGTTTTTAACTAGTAAGTTACATTTTAAATAAAAATAGTATGAAAAATATGTAAAAAGGAATTCATTTTGGAAATTTTTCATATTTGTTTTTATTTTAAAATTTAACTAAGCCACTTTTGATAAGGACACCAAAAGTTTGAAAAGGTGTTTGCTTTGACTCGCAATTTTTTTAAAATATTTATGTGAATATATTGTAGCGTTAAACTTTACGTTTTAATGATTTACTGACAGTTTTGCTATTTTAATTGACTGAAAAAGTAAAATCTTATTTTCTTAGTGAATTTATAATCCTTTACTTAAAAGCAATGGCTCACTTAAGTGGTTTCAGGGCTCTAAAAATTGAAAAAAAAAATGAGAAAAATACCTCATTCAACATTTAATATCTTAAAATGTTTATGATTTCAAAACACATTTTTTTAGACTGATGAAACATATAAGTATGTTCTTCCATTTCATATATTTAAAAATATACAAGATGTATGACTAATATTTATAGGGGGCTTCAAACAGACATTTGTCGAGCAGAAAATTGGTATGGCAGTTTACGCGCAGGATTACAAAATAAATTTTGCACAGAATGGAAATTTTGGTGCCTAATTATATTTCAATAATTTGGTTGTACTAACTACCCTGAACCCAATAAAATTGTATTTATAACATTTATATATTTTTAATAAAAATTTGTATTTAGCTAATACAAAATTTTGAAAATTTCAACTGTATAATCACCTATTTTTTTTTTTTCTGAACACTAAAAGGAAATTTTAGGTTCAGTTCATACAAACTAACATGAAACATATATTTTAAAAATTTCTTGAAAAAATATTGAAATGTGTTTGAGATGTCCTGCGTGTTGTGCTCAAGAACGTCATTATGAGAAAAATGACTTCAAAATTTCGGAAACGAAGATTGTGCTATTGAGCGGCTGTTATTCCAAGTGCCATAACTTCTGTTCTAACCGGAATTTTAAGGATTCAATTATATGAAAATATTCCGAAACGATAGTAGTTTAACATGTATGTAAAATTAAAATTTCGGAAATTTTGAAGCCTTAAGAGTCCTGGGAGACCTTGAAAAAAACGGGAAAAATTTTAAGAATATAGTTGGTTATAAACGGTAACAAAATGCCATATCAAAGTACATATATTTTGCAAAGCTTATTTTTACATTCGGAATCCAAGAAAGTCATTATTACTCTAATTATTAATAAATAATAATAAAAAATATAAATAAACAGTTAAGTTGTAAAATGTTACACATATAATTTAATGGATTTTCAGAAAAACAGAGAAATACTCTTTAAAAGTAATAAAAATTTGCACATTTTATCCATTCTAACTTTTTTACTCATTTATTAATAAAAATGATGTTTAAAATAAATGAAAACCATAACTTTGAAACAAATGAAATCCATATTAATAAATATTAACAACTTTTAATACATTTTTCGAAATACTCCTGGTATTCCAAATCATTGTCAACTGTTTCTTTTATATTTAAATTTTGAGAATAAAGGTGCTTCAGTTTTTTACTTGGTGACTTCGTCATTGAAGAAGTGAGGGGAACACATTTTTGCAGAAATCTTATATTTTAAATTGTAAACGTTTTTGATTTTTCCTAGGAAAACCTCTGCACAAATACTTTTTATAAAAACATTTCCTCTTCATAAACGTCTTCGAATTTAGGATAGCATTTTAATGTATTAAGTAACAATGTCTTCGGGAATGATCATAACTAAAATGATTTCATTTCCAGTCTTTATCAGCTTATTTATCTTTAAAATAGATTGTATAAAAATATTCAGGAAGTAAGTAAAATTTATTAAAATTCTCATGTATTCGTGCATAGAAAATCAATGTAACATTTTTTTCTGAAAAGTTTTAACAGACTAAGCTCTAGGCAGTTATTCTAAAGTGACTGTAAGCATTTAAGCTTACAAGTTCAGATCAGTTTAAATTTCGCAAATTTCCGAGTAATATTTTGGTGAAAATCAGTTTTTTTTAAACTTTAACTAATTTCTTCAGAATATAGCAAACATTCTACTCAAAAAAGTTTTTTCCTTCGGCAAACTCTTCATCTTAAGGCTCCTGTCCCTGCCGGCGAAGGCACTCACGAGCTAATGATAATATCCTATATGGGGAGGGGATTTATCTAATAACTCGTTTGCATTTCGAGATTTTTAAATAATTATTTTTTGCATTAGATAGCCGAGGGTCCGTTTCTATATCACACCTTTTTTTACTTTTAGGTAGCTTTCTTTACAAAAAAGCTACCTATTGCAGCCGTTCGGAGGAAAGCGATTTCAAAAAATTTTGGTATATTTTCATCGATCATGACCCCCAGACCCCGAAACCACCCTCCGTTCAAAATTGATATATATATATATATATATATATATCTGACCTATGTCACACTGTAACTCCCGTAATTGTGAACGGATTTCAATGTAATTCGGTGTGTACATAGTACATACCAATGTCTCGACCGAGTTCGTTGGCCAGCTTCATCCGCCGTTTTGTTTCAAAATGGCGGCCATTTAAAATTTAAAAAAAAAATTAAAACTTGAAATGTGGTACCAAAAAATTAAAAATGGAAAAATATTTTTTTCTTATGTATTTGACCTTTATACAAAGATTCCGGAGCAGTTTTTGTTTTGTCTATATCTTAAAAAATGGCTGAGTTATAGCATTTTGAATTTCTAGCGTGGCTGACATTTTGAAACGTCCTGAATTTTGTCACGCGATAAAAGGCGTATTTATGAACCGACTTGGATGTAATTCGGTGTGTACATAGTACATACAAATCTCTCGATCGAGTTTGTTGGCCAGCTTCATCCGCCATTTTGTTTCAAAATGGCGGCCATTTAATTTTTTTTTTAATTTAAAATTTGAAATGTGGTACCAAAAAATTGAAAATGGAAAAATATTTTTTTCTTATGTATTTGACCTTTATACAAAGACTCCGTAGCAGTTTTTGTTTCCTCTATATCTTAACAAATGGCTGAGTTATAGCATTTTGAATTTCTAGCGAAGCTGACATTTTGAAACGTCCTGAATTTTGTCACGCGATAAAAGGCGTATTTATGAACCGATTTGGATATAACTTCGTTTATACATAGTACAGACTAATGTCTCGAACGAGTTCGTTGGCCAGCTTCATCCGCCATCTTGTTTAAAAATGGCGGCCATTTAAAATTTTAAGAAAAATTTAAATTTGAAATGTGGTAGCAAAAAATTGAAAATTGACAAAATATTTTTTTCTTATGTGTTTGACCTTGATAAAAAGATTCGGGAGCAGTTTTTGTTTCGTCTATATCTTAAAAAATGGCTGAGTTATAGCATTTTGAATTTCTAGCGTGGCTGACATTTTGAAACGTCCTGAATTTTGTCACGCGATAAAAGGCGTATTTATGAACCGATTTGGATATAACTTCGTTTATACATAGTACAGACTAATGTCTCGAACGAGTTCGTTGGCCAGCTTCATCCGCCATCTTGTTTAAAAATGGCGGCCATTTAAAATTTTCAGAAAAATTTAAATTTGAAATGTTTTAGCAAAAAATTGAAAAGTGAAAAAATATTTTTTTCTTATGTGTTTGACCTTGATAAAAAGATTCGGGAGCAGTTTTTGTTTCGTCTATATCTTAAAAAATGGCTGAGTTATAGCATTTTGAATTTCTAGCGTGGCTGACATTTTGAAACGTCCTGATTTTTGCCACGTGATAACAGACGTATTTATGAACCGATTTGAATGTACCTTGGTGTGTACATAGTACACACAAATAACTCAACCGAGTTCGTTGGCCAGCTTCATTCGCCATCTTGTTTCAAAATAGTGGCCATTTAAAAAAATTAAAAAAAAATTAAATTTAAAATGAGATACCAAAAAATTGGAAAATGAAAAAGATTTTTTTGTATGTGTTTGACCTTAATACAAAGATTCCGGAACAGGTTTTGTTTCGTCTACATCTAAAAAAATGGCTGAGTTATAACATTTTGAATTTCTATTGTGGCTGACATTTTAAAACGACCTCATTTTTGTCACGCGATAACAGGCGTATTTATGAACCGATTTGAATGTAACTTGGTCTGTGCATAGTACATACCAATGTCTCGACCGAGTTCGTTGGCCAGCTTCATTCGCCATCTTGTTTTAAAAGGGTTGCCATTTAAAAAAAAATGTAATTTAAAATTTAAAATGAGGTATTAAAAAATTGGAAAATGAAAAAGATTTTTTTTATGTGTTTGGCCTTGATACAAAGATTCTGGAGCAGTTTTTGTTTCTGAAAATTTGTTCTTTTGTTTATATCTTAAAAAGTGGTTGAATTATAGCATTTTGAATCTCTATCATGGCTAACACTTTGAAACGATCTTGTATTTGTCACGCGATACCACACGTATTCGCCTATTTCGATGGAAGAAGGCATGTGGATAGTGTACATCAATATCTCGACCAAGTTAAAGGCCAGCTTCATCAGCCATCTTGTTTCAAAATGGCGGCCATTAAATTAAAAAAAAATTATATTTAATGTGAGGTGCAAAAAAATTAGAAATTGAAAAAGGTTTCTTTCTTAAGTATTTGACCTTGATATAAGGATTCAGGAGCATTTTTTGTTTGTCTTTATCTTAAAAAATGGCTCAGATATAGCAGTTTCAATTTCTAAAGTGGGTGACATTTTGAAAAATCTGATTTTTTGCATGCGACAGCACTCGTATATATCAACCGATTCCGATATGAGTGAGCATGTGCACAGCAATTACTAAGGTCTCGACCAAGTTCACTGGTTAGCCTCATATACCATGTTGTCTTAAAATGGCAGGCACTTTATGAAATCGTCGAATTTGGCAGCCAAATATAAGTGACTTTAAATAAAAGCAGCTTGGATAAAGCTGACTAATTTCGCGAAATTCTCATTCATAATGATTTAGTATTGATAAAAATTAGTATTGAATCTCCTACATTCGGTTTCCACTTAATTGAGCTTCGTGTGTTTGAATAATATAAGTTGGCATTTTAAAAATAAGGAATATGAAAGCTACCTCTTCCTCCCGGCACTGGCCGGAAGGACTTTTTCGATTTTGGTCTCAGATATATTTATAAGTTTACTTTCACTTTCAACACCGGTTCTGAAAATGAAAGTGTCATTCTAAAAATATCTGCAACCAAAATCGAAAAAGTAAAAGAAGTGTGATGTAGAGAGGGGTCTCGGCTATCCAATGCAAAAGAAAAAAAAATTAAAATGTCGAAATGCAAACGAGATATTAGAAAAGTACCTTCCCATAGGATTAGCATTAGCTCGTGAGTGCTTTCGCCGGCAGAGACAGGAGCCTTATATATAATACAGTACAGTTAAGTTTTCACCATAGAAAATAATTTATGAAAACTCTACACTTTTATAGTTAAAATTTGGGCGATAGATGTTATATTGGTATGTTGAGTTGTAAAATATTTATTTATGGGTGATTATGTGATTTTTGATTTATTTAAAAACGTATTTTACAATTCCTTTATTCCAGTTCTAACATATCGATTTAGAGGAGGTTATTTCTAGTCTAATGACAACAGAAATATACTAATGACGATAGGATAAATTATAATGGAATTCTAAAAACAGGGATGAGAATTCTCCGCTTTTTGGCACACCAGTAAAATATTAGAGAAAATGTTATTTTATTTAATCGGAAAATACTGTGATTTAACAGAATAAAATTTTCTCTATTATATTACTGGTATGCCGAAAAGCGGAGAAATCTCATCCCTTTAAAAAGAATATTTCTTATAAGAGTTTATTGTAATATCCACATTTTGTTTCTCAGTTATTATGTTATTCGTTATTTTTTACAGTGTTATCGAAAATGTTTTAATACCAATTTTATAAAAACATGTAATTTTCTGAAAAAATTGAATTTAAAAACGACTGATGTTTTGTATTTTAAATATAGACAAATTTTAACTATCACGATAGGGAATTTTTTTTAAGTCGGTTCGCGGCACAAAAAAATCACAATGTATCACATTTTATATAATAACAAAATAAATCACATTTTTACTTTTTAAGCTTATAAAAGTAATTTATTGCCTTTAGGGTAAAATGACACAACCACCAACAAATAAGATAATTGGATTAAAATATAAAACAATTTTAATTTTGTAATGTCTCCGACTGTGGCGCTTTCAGGATTTAAATAAACTTATCTCAAAATTTATTTTCTCCTGATTTATCATATTTCAAATGATACAACTGAATTTATATGAAATATTAGGTTATGATTCTTTGGAAAATAATTTCAGTTACTATTCGTTAATATGATATAGACGGAAAACTTGAAGATACAGGGCGTATATAATATATTTCAACAAAAGGAAACAATGACAAATACAACCTTGTTGTTCATCGGAAATAAAAAATAACAGTTGAAAGTTTACGATAATGGCGATAGATCGCCGAGCTCCACAGAACCTTGCTCTTCATCCATTGCCTCCTCGTCGGCCTACCATCAACCCGGGATCTTTATGTGAGGCATTTCAAGCAATTGTTCCATCGCTACCAAGTGACGTTGACGAACGTAGGCGCTGCCATCGAAATATTCACGGCCACAGGGCACGAGTGTGACGTTATCACTAATTGACCGACTTCTCACTAGTTTTTGAATTCGCACCGGAAAATTTTGAATAGCAATTTTATTTTATTTTATTTGTGGAATACCTATCATGTTATAAAACAATAATAACAATTTAAACTTACTGGCGACGATTCGGAATCCCTAAATAACAATTCAGCCAGAAACGGAATTCCAGTGTTGCCCATCTGGCTGATTTTTTTTATTGAGAGATTCCAAAATCTCACCAGTAAGTTTAAATAGCTATTGTTTTATAAGATGATAGATGTTGCACAAATAAAATAAAATAAAATTGCTATTCAAAATTTTCCAGGGTGAATTCCAACACTAGTGAGAAGTCGGTGTGATGATGTCACACTCGTGTCCTCTGGCCTAATGGAGTTATGAATAAAGAGGAGGAGACATACAGTGTACTATCTACCAGTTGCGAGTGAAGTAACTGAGGAGGCTGTCACAAGATGGCGGCTGTTTTTTATTTAATCGGATCTTCAGTTTCTGATTACTACCAGGGCAAAGGTCCCACCGGTAAAATTTAACAGAAAATTTCGTCTTAATTAAGCGTCTTATTCACGAAATTTTTTCTCAAAAATGTGGTAAAAATTTCTATTTGTTTTTATTGGTGTGAGTATGCCTTGTAAAACTGCCAGTTTCCTTCCCTGGTTGTCACAATATGGCGGAAACGCAGGGCTTAACTACCGCCAAAGTAAACTCCTACCAGTAAAAATAAAAATCTGTTTCTACCATTATTTATGACTGAAATTTTGTAATAATCAGGCGTTTAAATAAGTTGAAAATTTCTATATAAATCTACTGGTGGAAGTTTCCACTGGCGGTAAACAACTCCTGCGATAGCGGTTACAGTTGAAGCTTCACTATTTTTAGGCTATGTCAGTTCCTCTTTATTAATAGTTCCATGTCTGGCCTTGAGTAAAAAATAAGAGAATTAGATGACAACAAAATTCAATTGCAGCGATTTAGGACACGCATATGTGTAGCTACTCAAAAAGTGACACCGGGCACGCTGAAAAAGTGTGGGATGAGTTATCGTATGGCCTCGAAATCGTTCGTGTTTCTAGAGGGGCTCACGTTGAACACTTATAACTGTGTTGAATTTCAACATTTCAACTTCTTTTTTTTTTTTAATTCCCGATGAACAACAAGGTTGTACTTTTTTATTAGCTCCGTAAAACTCTGTAGGATTCACGCAGTAGCGAATAGTCATTAAAAGGAATATTTTCTTTTCAGCCCCTAAAAGGCGGTGGTCCATTTTTGGATCACGTAGTTTTAATCCCTGAATGCCATATTAAGACCAGAATTTTCGAATGAAAATTTTCATTTAATGGTGAACAAAAGCTTTAATTATTTTCAAGTAAATTTGTTTGTAAATTCCCGTGTCTTTAAATCATTTTAGCATTTTACGAATCGAAGTACTTTTCCCTGAAAAGGTTTTAAAAATGCCATTTTTTAAGAAAGCGTTTTTGGAGATCCCGATGAAACATTAAAGCTTATCTTTCTATTAGAAAATTATGAAAAAAGAATTATTCTTCCAGACTATATATATATATAATTTTAAAAATGGCTAAAATAAACATTTTTAAATTTTAAAAGTTAAATAATTTCTTTTATCAATTTCAGATTTTAAAAGGAACATATATGTATAAACATATATTTAAAAAGAAAAATGAGTAAAAGGCTTTAATAAATGAATGAAATAATTTTTTTTTATCGAAACAACTTAATCAAATTGCACTAGTTTGCAATAAATAATTAATAAACAAACATATCAAAACAACTCATCGCAATTCGAACAAATAAGTATTAGCTGCTAAAATTTGAAATTGCATATTTATATATTGATGGTATCTTAAATCCTTATCAAACTTATAAGACTATAATTTAATCGAAAACGCAACAAGCTCTTTATAAATTTACTCAGAAAATGACGATATTTCCTTCGCATTCGTTTTATATTTTATAATAACAATGAGCGCTGCATAGTTTCATAAAATTTAATGAGTATTCCTTGTTTATTTAAACCAATCTTTAAAAGCCGCTTTCATTAATTTGCCTCCATGTTCTAAATAAAATTTGGCGGCTTTATAAGTTAAGCGGAAAAGTGGGTATAATTAAGCTTCACAGAAAGCAGCCTGGAGCATTAAACTCAATATTATATACTTCATTTTCATGTATGGAGTCGTGCGTTTTAACTTAAGTAACGCTACATAATGAAATATGACACCTTACTAAAATTATGTTTCATAGTCGGAAATCTTCAGTTTGACGTGGCAGAAAATTCTGGAGATTTGCATTAAATTTCACTAGACACATAACACTTAGTTTTGTCTATACAAAATTATTTAAATCTTTATCTAAGATGATTTTGTAATACTTTTTAATTTCTAAGAGTGAAATTTAAACTATTTATTCTTTCCTTTGATGGAAATTTTATTATAAGTTTACGTAAGGAGAGTTAAATTGGGAAGATTTTACAGTTCTATTTACAACGTTTTTTGTGGATTTATATTATGAATTAAAATGTGAGAGAACTAAACGTTAAAGCTTCATTTATTCTATTTAAGTAATATGCAGTGTATATTTTCTATATTCCTTCATATAATGACATTTAGTTATTTAAAAGCTTTGGGTATGGTTAAATAGAAAAAATAATTTTGCACATAGAGTGTTCCGTGGTTTTGACAAAACAAAATATTATTCTACTGTACAGTTATATCGTTTTAATAAAATACGACACAGCTACTTTTCTAATGCAAAATGTTTTTATGCATTACTGGAAATGATTATACTGCTGTTAAAAGTTTCGCTAAGCTTTAGATAGATTAGTTACTAATGTAGTTTAATTTTTGTACGCTAAAAGACTTTAAATTATTTTATTGGAGTGTTTAAAATTTCAAAAAATTCTCTATTTTTTCGAAACATCTGAAAATCAAATTGTAAGAAAAATCAATATATGATTAATAAAACATGGTTTCTGCGGTTCTTTTAATTTGAATATAACTAGTCTCGCAAATTATTATTAGACTTATAATGGTGAAATTATATACCGGGTGTCCCAAAATAACATGATAATGGTGACAAATATTAAAAAAATTCTTGCAAGAGTGTTATGAAAGATGCCAGGAGATTTTATGCTGCGATTCTCAGTTTTAGTTACAAATAGCATCGGTAAATGGCACTGCAAGCAATAACCGTTAAACCATGGCTCGATTTCTCGGCCTCTCTCTCCTTCCATGCGAAAAAAGGAGATTAAAATGTATTGAATGGATCCCGAAGCAACAAAAATCGGGTCTGAACTGAGCACCTATTGCTCTCAGTGCCATCTAATACTCGAAATTTGAACTAAAATCAAGAATCACAGTAAAAAAACTCCTGTCATCATACATAACACCCCTGCAAAAAGTTTTTTAATGTCTGTCACCGTTTGCAAGTTATTGAATTTTAAAATCCATCCATCATTTTTGGGACACTCGGTATATACTAATATGTGAAATTGGGATATATTTGTATTAACCCCATGAGGGGCACCGGTATATATTATATACCACCTACGATTAATGAAGTTTTACACCAGAAAAATTTTATTAAATTTTGATTTTCTAACTTTGGTGGAAAAAAGCCGCAAAATTGCTTTTACTTATTTTGAAATAGAATATTTCTAAATTTCGGTGAGAATTCAGCATTATACAAACGCAACTGCTTACCCCTCAAGGGGTTAAATTTCTCTGACCAAACTGTCAGAAAGGTTTTGAAAATTATTAACACTCGTCTGTTTTTTACTCACAATATTCTAGTTTCTTACTCAGAAATAGACTCATTGTCAGTGTTAATTTTGTAGCTAAAAGGTAAATTCTAAGGCAGTATAAAACATTGCTTTCAGTGATTACAACATTCATGACATAAACCATCATACAATAACATAAAAAATATTTATTACGGGAGAAAAAATACACGTGGGAAGAAGATTAGGTATCGAGCAAGCATTGTCGTTAAAAGAATTAAGGATGAATTATACCTAAGGATAAATTGTTCAATATCAAGTGAATTATGTTTTGAATTATACTTTTAGAACTTTATTGAAAACGTTAATGGTCCTTTATGCACTACTAAAAGATACATTTCACATTTCTGTGAAGAATATAATAGATGTCATAAATCTAATGAAACAGTTTTATTCTTATAAAAAATATGTAATTCAATTTAAGAAACCATTTATACGATTTTATAATTTTATATCAAAATAAGATTAAAGTACACATTTGTAATTGTATTAAACTATTATATAAGCGACTGATGCAAATTATTGAAAATCACGTGTGTTATAAATGATAAAATCATTTTACAGTTTGGCATATCTGATTTAAAAACGTAATGATTAATGAGAATTTGTAACTACCGGCATTTCTGAAAGTATTAAAATTCAATACATAACGCAATTCATTAAGATTCAATACATTAAAATACGGTAAGTGAAAACAAAGCAATATATATTATAATTTTGCAGTACTGTTTGTATTAAATCGAAAATCATACATTTTTTTATTTTTAAAATTTCCTGAAATGGTGAAAGATATTATTTTTACGTCAAAGGATAGTTGATCTCTTAAGAAAATGGTTTAGCCTGAAATTATGCAGGAAATAAAAATTTATATGATTTAAATAAAATATATTTTTAAGGCATATTACTCTTCTAATATTTTTCAGAAATAAAACATGGTTGGATTTACATTTCAAAAATCAGAATATGTAAAAGAAATGCACTTACAAACGTAAAATCGAGAACTATCATCCTTCTTTTGCTCATCGGATTTTCTGGCTTTCATGAGAGCCCTGTTCGTAGGTGCAAGAAGTGTAACATCTCGCCTGTCCAACAAAACTTGGAGAACTTCATCTCTGTTTACCATCTTGTAAAACTGAAAAGAGCAAATAGTATATTTTAGACTTGAGAATCATACTTTCAAGCAAATTTTTACTTAAAGTCTTAACTATAGGGATTTTTTTTTTTTTTTTTTTTTTTTACGAAAACAAACAACTGAAAAGAAATCGTTACATATTATTACAACTATTAAGTGAGTGTTTTTCAATTTTAACGTTCGTGACATAAGTGGCACAAACGTACAGTTAATCTATTAAAGCAGATTTTAGCAATGTTTAGCGCAAAGGCAAATCAAATTAATAAAGGCCATATATTAAACGATATTATTTTTATTACTATTTATTTACAAGAATTAAAACAAATCATGCCTCTTACACTTGATTCCCACTAATTATGATATTGAGGAACATCATGCAATAATTAGCATAAAAATGACATTGAGTCAGCATAATTTGTGTTATTACTTACGTTTAATTACTTCTATATATTTAATATGATTTCGAAAAATATTGTTATATTAAACTAACATTTTTTTACAAACTCATAATTTAAAAAGTATGTGCTTTCGAACACACATTCAAATTAATGTTTTACAAAGCTGAATTAAAAACACCTGAAGGTATAATTTCTGTCAGATAGTTTAGAGCAATATGTACATTTTTCAGTATTCATAAGATATGTTATTGTTCGCCTATCTTTAAACCATCTACAGGACAAACCCGTGTTAATACGTTCACTAAGTTCCAGATTTCACTATAATATAAACATTATTTAAAGTAATAAAAATCTATTGATTTAATCCATTTTTAATACATTGAACAATGATTAATACTTTCAAGGATTTTATTCATATTTGTAATAAAGTTTTTTTTTTTTATCTAATGTTGAAAGAATCATATTTTTATAACATGTAAAAGGAAATTAGTACAAAACAACAATACGATTTCCCTTTTGCTAGACGGTCAGAAATTTAAAATAACCAATATGATTTTGTGCATTTCTATAATGTTCTTAATTTATTTTATGTACGCATGGAAACAAATCGCTGTATTTCAAGAAAATGTAGTTATATATGCATTCTAAAATGCGTTTCAAAACCTTGTCCATAAAAAAAAACTTTTAAAATATTTATAAAACAAAAATAAATTATGGAACGTTTTCTAGATCTTTATGACTGGTTAGAAAATCACACGATAAATATTATATTTAACACGTTCACACCGGCGCGGTGGGTCACACTCGACTGTCTCAGAGCTGCCAAGTCTCCGACTTTTTGGATACCAGTATTTTAATACAGAAAATTCTATTTTATTTAATTAGAACAATTGGGCGATTTAGAAAGAACAACATTTCCTCTAAAATAAGAGTGGTGGGCAAAAAGCCGCAGACTTAACAACTCTGAGACAGTCCAGTGTGACTCACCGCGCCGGCGTGAACGTGTTAATCTGGGAATTCATAAATTTTATTAGTTTATAGCTTATAAGTTGGATTTTTTATTACATAAGAAATTAATTTTTTTATCGTAATAGTTAAGTTTCAATATATAGGTGAATTAATAAATTAGTTTAAATATTTTCTGAATGGTTTGGATTAGAAGTTTAAATTTTAAATATTTTCTGAATGGTTTGGATTAGAAGCTTACTTTAATATTTCTTCATTTTAATACATTTCGCGTTATAGCAAATGCTCGTTTATCTTAAGATAATAAAGGAAAATTTTATGTCATAAAAAAGTTTAGACTTTTAAGTTTTTTATATTTTCCTTTTTATTAGATTTATACCAGAAGAGCATTGAGGAAATTTTACAATAATATCATATAAAATATCTACAAAAAATAGAGAAGGTCATTTAACGCGGTAAATTAGAAAAATAAGGGTTTGTTTAAAATTTATAAAATAGGCTGCAGGTAAGTTAGGCTTGATTTACTTCTAATATGTCCGTACCTATTTTAAATACAACTGTGACATTATTGAAAATTAAAAATGAGAAAAAGTAAAAGAAACCTAAATATTAAACTCTTTATGCATATCTTTGCACTCCTTAAATATAGTGTATCCGGAGTATCATGCTAAGTAAAGCGTGATCCGGAAGTTGAATAAGAAAGAAAATTCGATATTTCGATATGTACAGGCACGATTTGGTTTTCACAGAAGTGCGCCGAAAAACATGAGATTTTTTAATAAAAAAAAGCAGAGAAAATGGATCTTTTTTTATTAAATAAAAATATATTGCAAGAAAAATTAAATTTAAAGTCTGCAGGTGGCACTTTAAGTAATTTATTTTCAGTTGTGTTTCGTTTGTACAGGATTCCGTTTGTACAGCAAACTTTACAATGCTGCTAAGAATAAGAACGTAGGTTGTTACGTGTCCGTCATTCAAAGGAATGACAGTCAGATTTGGCATGCCACTGAGCATAGCATCAACGAAGTTTTTATCTGTATACATACCTTACTACGCGTCACTTTTAAAACTGGGCTTCTTGAGAAATTTACTATTATGCAGGATGCTTTTTACCATGACTTTACAGAAAATGGAGCTACAATCTTCAAATAGAGCTAAATCTTCACAGTATTTCGCTACAGCATCTGTAATAGATAGTGCGGAAATCGGCCATCCAGACACTGCTAAAAATGTTTGGTCGCAGGGACATCTGAGGGATATTTTCAAATTTCAATGAAACATTGTATTATTACAGCGTCTAGACCCCGGAACTACAAATAAAAAGGAACGGACATATCCTTAAAATAGTGAAACTTCAAATTTAACCGGTTTCGCAGGAGTTGATTACCTCCGGAGCAAACTTCCACCAGTACATTTAAATAGAAATTTTCTGTTTATTTAAACGCCTTATTCATGACAAATTTCAGTCATAAATTATGGCAAAAACAGATATTCATTTTTACTGGTGGGACTTTAGTTCGGTGACAGTCAGGCCCGAGTTTTCGCCATATTGTGACAACTTAGACAACCTCCTGTCAGTGTCAGTGAAAAAGATTTTAATAACTTCACAAACGTACACCAGTAAAAACAAATAGAATTTATTTTCCACAATTATGAGAGAAATAATGCATGAATAAAACGCTTAAAAAAGACGAGATTTTCTATTAAAATTTACTGGTGGAAGTTTGCCCCGGTGGTAATCAGAAACTGTTCATCCGATTTAAAAAAGTAGCCTCCATCTTGTGATAACCTCCTCAGTTACTTCACTCGCAACAGGTAGACAATACACTATATGTCTCCTCCTTGTTATCTTTGTGAAGTTTTGAAAAATATTCTGCAGATGTCGCTGCTATAGACATTTCTTATTTCAGCATCGTTGGACATTTAAAGGATTCAATATTTTAGTACTTTTTTAAGTATTTCTGGGATAGTCGATTTCCACTCTATTTATTTTAGACGCTGTATTTTCGTCATATCTACATGAATGGTGGCTGTCCCCTCGAACATTTATTTCTATTCCTACCTGCATTGTAAAATTTCCTGCACTATAGTATAATTTAAACAGAAATAAAAAATAAGAGAACTGAAGTGGTACCGCCTGTTGTTGGTAAATGTAACTGTTCTTAGAAAAAACGTTTCGTTATTAAAAATATCCTATGCTTTTCTTTGTATTTCTGAGAAAAGTTAATCGTATTATTATCTATACTTTTCAAAGTACTGAATTTTTATTTCTTCTGTGAGTTTTGGATAATTCGGCAGGTAAGAAACTAAACATTTAATTATGTTTAGAAAAATTTGCAATAATTGACAACAATTCTGAGTGTTTTTCTCTGACTTCATTATTAACACCTGATTTTATTTTTGAAACATTTGCAAATACTCTTTTCTCTCAAGTTGAAAAAGAAAAAATATTCATACTTTATTTGAAACTGCGTAACATACAACTGTTCTTAGATTCAAATATCGAACAATTGTGCTGTTTCAGACTGTTTTGAGAAAAAGTTGTATTTTACTTAGACTTTTTAAATTCTCAAAAAGAAACAATTTCAAACATTAAATTAAATTATTTTTTTTAATTTAATTAAAATAATTGTAAATAATTGTATATAATTGTAATAAATTGTAATAAAGTAAATAATTGTAATAAATTGTAAATAATTTAAATAAAATAATTTAAATTTAAATAAAATAATTGTATGGATATATAAAGCATGACGTCCAGTAAATGAAAGCTGAAATTCTCAAATATACATTAATCAATCACCTTAGAAAGATATAATTTAATACATGGTCAATTAACCCACATAATTAAAAGAAAAATAAGGGAATGTGTTTTATCTCTTAAAAGCTTTGTTTGGTATTTTTTAGGTACATATAAGTATCGGTACTGTGCACCAACTGTCTATAGCCAAAATATTTACTTTGATACGGTTTAATGTTTTACAATAACTAGAAAATTTAATTACAGACTTATGCAATTGTTTGCTTAAACAGAATACGGAATTAAATAATATACAAAGAATCATAATTAATGGCTTAAAAATTTACTCAAGAAAGAATAGATTATTATATCAATGTCATTATCGTAAATTGCTATAAAGCATTGAATTTAATGAAATGGTGCTTTTTCGCTTCAAAAATTCAAAATATGTATATTAATTAAAAAGAAACAGATGAATTTACTCAGACTGATAAGTGGAGCTAAATAATTATACTCCTGGGTAACTTATTCCCAAATCATTAATTAATATAAAAGTAATTCCAAAATGAAGGTATGCAAATGAAGGTTTGATTCAAGGCAGTTGTGAATAATGCGAGTATAATATGAAACTGTTACAGTTTATGGATCTTTTTAATGACATTGTCATAATTAATATCTTGTTATTATAATCTAACTGAATAAAATATGGTCCAAAGATTATTATTCTCATGATTGCTTCCATTAATGGAGTCATAAGATAATGCTTTCGATCTTCAGGTGTATGTTTTGCGGATATAATAAATTATTTAAAGAACGACACAATCAAAACAAAATGCAGCAATTGGTTGTATAGATTTTTCGTACTTCAGCATCCATCCTTATTTTTATTTTGTCAAAAATTATAGATTTAATGCATTTGAACAGTGAAAATATGCACTAATAGTGTAGTCTTTGAAGGTAAAATAGGAAACTTTCCTATTGTTTTCTATACACTTAAAAATCTGCAGTAAAATGTCCAGTCATTCACTCATTTTGATTTTTAACGATTATTTGACCCATTTATAAACGTCCTGATTGGTCAGAATAGTGATAAATTACGGATATGTAACCGTTTTCTTTGAAAAACGGAGGACGGACTGGACAGTTTTCTGAAAATTTTGAACAGTGTAGGTAACAGTTAAAATTTATATAGCCATAGCTGCCAACTTTTACGGTTTTTTCTTACCACTAAAATTTAAAAGATATTTTTGACTTATTGAATCACAGAGTTCGCCGATTAAATATGGAAAAATTTACTATTAAATTTTAGTGTTAAGAAAAAAGCGTAAAAGTTGGCAGCTATATGTACAGCTGAACCACTATGCATTTGACACTATCTCACTATCTTAAAGAAAATTGCAATTTCCAAAAAAATATTAATGATGCTGCAAAATTATTGAACTGTATAATAGTTTCTTTTTGTTAAATTGTAGAACAGGTTTTAAAAATAATTTTAAGAACTATCCAGTACATATTTTTAGAATTATCTTTCAACTCATTTTGTTCAATTGTCAGAGAGTTTGTCTGTGGTAAAATTGTCGCGAGGGAATTCATCGTGTTTTAATGTTATTATTTTGATAAGGGGAAAATTTAATATACAAATCAGAAAATCATACGAAACGAATAAACGAATTTTGATACTTAACATGCACAAATTTTGATAACACAAATTTATTCCAGATATTAAACAGTAACATGAACATTGACGTTTGTGAAGACTTAACTATAATGAACTATATAATGTTTATTTATTCTGGGTAACGTATTTCTCAAAAAAACGAAAATATTTTAATAATAATCTTAAAGATTACAGATTTATATAAAGTTTATAATAGCAGCGTTTAAAAAGTAATGTAACAAAAATGGCTGTTTATTAAGTTTTAATAAAGTTAGCTATCGCACATGTGCTACATCTAGAAATTTCATCTGTGGTACAATCTTTCATTCAATTATGAAGAAAACTGAATTCTAGTGCACCCTCATTTTAATATCAGAACAATTGTATGAATATTTGGGGCTGTACATATATAACGTTATCAATTTAGTGGGAGGGAGAGGTCTGGCACTTGATATCGTAAGATATCACTAGGGTTAAGGGTGGTCTTTTGAAATGATTTAATCCAACCAAAATTTTAATTTTTTGTCAACGTTTTACATCAAAATATAGTCTATGAACATTTTTCTTAGTCTCTTGTAGATTTTTATGAAAATACAAATTATGAAAATCGTTTTATTAAAACTGTATGTGAATACTGTGTGTAACTTTAAGATTGAAGACAAATAGTTTCCTTTTCACATTTTTATATGACACAGCACACAAATGTTACAAACAATCACAAACACTGAAAAACATGTAGAATGATGAGGTGACTTTGGGGTAATAACCCGCTGTTAGAACAAGTGACGTTCATAAAACATCTTTTGGGGAATACTACCGCTATAAGCAACAGAATAATTGGGGATAAGACCCGCTATAGCATAATGTGCCACAATGGCAGCTCAAGAACAACATATATACTTGGGGATAAGACCCGCTCGAATACACAATGTGCCGAAATGGCAGCTAAGCAACAACTGAACTGGGTCACATGACCGCAATGCTACGGAGCTCGTTCGGCATGCGCACAAGGTCCGAACATGCCGCCCCGCGTTGCAATGTGCGTAGCACATTCAAAATATTAAAAATACACTATAAATACAAGAACTAAATAAAATACCAATACCACAAAATAATATTACAATACAAATACAATAATAATAAGTAGCAACAATAAGGACTATACAATACAATAAAATTAAATTCTTTGTTACAAAATTTAAGCTATTTTCTAAAAATAGTTCTATATTGTTCTTAAGAAAAGTTGAATGTAATAACATGTAAATCTTAGGTGCACTTTAAAATAAGTAGACAATGAGAAAAGGTATGTACATTAGGTTTCATTAATGGGCAAGACACACAATCTAGATATGGATCTATGAAAGATATTCGAGGCTGTTTTTACCTTTGCAACCCTAACATTACCGTCCTTTCCTGGTATAACCTCTAAGATTCGTCCTAGCATCGACTTACAGGGAGGTAAATTGTCCTCCTTTATGACTACCATCGCCCCTGGTTTGATGTTTTCCCCCTTTACCTGCCATTTTGAACGATTTTGGAGATGACTCAAGTAATTTAATTGCCAATTTCTCCAAATTAATTGGACGAATTTAGTGATTCTCTGCCACCTAGATAATCTCGATTCTGTGATATCAATCAATTGAGGTTCTGGAATGGCATCGATAGGCCGACCAATTAGGAAATGGCCTGGTGTCAATGCATTAAAATCATTTATATCGGTCGATAACGGAGTTAAGGGACGCGAATTTAGTACCCCTTCGATTTGGGTGGTGACTGTTTGGAATTCTTCCATAGTCAATCTAGCACCTTTTAATGTTCGTTTAAGATAATACTTGAAAGATTTTACACCAGCCTCCCATAAACCACCGAAATTGGGCGATCTAGGAGGAATGAACTTCCATTCAATAGCTTCTGAAGTAAGGTAATTAGCTAATTTTTCATCCGGTCTACGAACTAACTCATGAAGTTTGTGCAATTCTGATTTAGCACCCCTAAAATTCGTAGCATTGTCTGTCATAATAGAAGCGCATTTCCCTCGCCTTGAAACAAAGCGTTTAAGTGCGGCGATAAACGCATCAGAAGTTAGATCCGTTACTATTTCTAAATGAATAGCCTTTGTTACTAAGCAAACGAAAATCGCGACATAAACCTTATGAAAAATCCCTTTTCTTTGATTTTTATATTTAATCTCAAAAGGGCCGCAAAAATCGGCTCCTGTATGGTTAAACGTAAAATTTGGAGTTACTCTTTCCGATGGGAGGTCACCCATGATTTGTTTAGCAGTAACTGGGTTGTTCCTAAAACAGACAACGCAATCATGCACTACTTTTCGCGCTAAATTTTTTCCACTTACGGGCCAAAACCGCATACGTACGTAATGGATTAAAGTTTGGGGACCAATATGAAAATACTTCCTGTGAAAATGCTCAAATATGAGTTTTGTGAGCTTATGGCCTTTCGGCAAAATGATTTGATGCTTCTTATCAAAGTTTAAATCTGAATTTTCCAACCTACCGCCAACTCTTAAGATATTATCTTGATCCAAAAAGGGGGATAAACATTTAATTTTACTGGAAGGGGGAACCCTTGATTCCCGTTTTAAACCCTTAATCTCTTCCTGAAATTCTGCATTTTGTACTAATCTAATTAGAGAAACTTCTGAATTTTTTTATTTCTGCGGTTGTGAGGCTGCCTCTGCGCCGGTCTGCTAACTTGCATTTGCAATTGTGAAAAAACCTATAAACATATGCCAGTATGCGAAGAATACTATAGTATTTACCACTTATGTTGAGAAAAAAATTTACTTCTTCAGGATTCCTGAAAAGAGAAAGAGAAATATTAGAATTGAAATCATTACAGTTATTTTTATATTTTGATTTAGTCTCTGGAATGTAATCTGTTTCTGGCACAGAAATAGTTTTTTGCTCAGTCACTAAGTCATCAGCTGCTAGGAATTTTGGTCCCCTAAACCACATTGGATTCTCTACAAGAGAATTAACACTCGCACCTCTGGTCAAGAGATCGGCAGGATTGTCCTTGCTAGAGCAGTGATACCAAGAGTTCGAATCTGAAAGTGCATTAATCTCTATGACACGGTTTGCCACAAACTGCTTCCATCGCTTTGATGATCCTTTGATCCAGAATAAGGTTATTTTGGAATCTGTCCAATAGTACACCTTCGATGTGATTTTTTGATCTAGGATGGGTTTTACTTTATTGGTCAGTCTTGCACTTAGTAAGGCTCCGAGAAGTTCTAGCCGAGGCAGAGTTATCTCCTTTATCGGTGCAACACGACTCTTTGAAGTCACGAGATTGACTTCCACACCACTCTCTCTTTTTATTCTCAGATAAATTGCAGATCCATACGCTATTTTACTAGCATCAGAAAAGGCGTGTATTTCTACAGCTATTACTTGATTCAAGCAACCAAGAATTTTCCTCGGAATTTTTAATTCTGCTAAATTTGGAAGTTCTTCGAGCCACTTTAACCATTTTTCGTGCACATTAGTTGGTAACTGTTCATCCCATGCTGTCTTCTTTAGCCATAGTTCTTGGAACAGGCATTTTATTCTAATGGTGAATGGCGTCAGCATGCCTAACGGATCGAAGATTTTACCAACTGCTTGCAATAGTAGACGCTTTGAGCCTTTTTGCGATGACAAGAATTCTATTAAACTTTTGACTTCGAATGTCAGACAATCTTCTTCTGTTTTCCAGGACATTCCTAATACCTTGCTTAGATTGCTTCCTAGGCTTATTGCAGCATGTTCTGCTTGAATATTTAAACCTTCCTTTTGCCAGCACTGCAGTAACGCTTCATCATTGGTTATCCATTTTCGAAGAATCATTCCTGCTTCAGACATTATTTTGTTAGCATTCAGGGAAACATCAAGAGCTTCTTGCAGCGTATCTTCGCCAGATATAAAATCGTCCACATAAATATATTTATCGAGTAGGTGAACAGTTCTTGGGTGTAGGTTCGTAAACCGCTTGATGTGCTCCTTTATGGTAGCAGATAGGAGGAATGGAGAGGCATTGACTCCAAAAATAACACGTTTGAATCTGAAGACCTTGAAAGATTTTAAACCATCATCATACCACAGAAAACGGACAGAATCCCGATCTTTTTCAGCTAGTGAGATTTGAAGGAACGCCTTCTCGATATCAGAAGAAAAGGCAATTTCGTATAATCTGAAGTGGATTAAAATATCAAATAGAAGTGGATTTAAGTTGGTGCCGGGCCATAAACAATCATTAAGGGACAAATCATTGTTATCATGAGAGCTGGCATCGAAGACGATTCGGACCTTTGTAGTAAGTTTATCTTCTTTACAGACCGCATGATGGGGCAAATAATAAACTGCCCTGTCTAAAACAGGTTCATTTTCTTGCACCTGCTCTATAATTCCTTGCTTTAAATATTCCGTGATTATTTCAGAATATTGTCGAAAAAGCTCTGGGTTTCGATAAAATTTTCTTTTTAGACCTTCCAAACGCTGTTTCGCAACATTAAAATTATCATTTAAATCCTTCCAGTCTCTTTTCCAGGGTAACTGAACTTCATAACGATCGCCTACAAATTTGACAGTTTTATCGAATATTTGTTGTGCTTGATCAGTTTCCGATATTTTCGGATCTCCATGTTTAATGCCTATAGACTCAAGCTCCCAAAATTGTTTTAAATTATCATTTATTTCATCGAAATCTCTAACGAAATTGCACATAGTAATATTGTTTGTTTGCGTGTTCTCCTCTAGCGCCCCAGTTGGGATCCATCCAAAAACAGTGTCTTGCAGAAAAAGTTTATCATTTATCTTAATTGAATTATGCTTTAAAATTCTATAAAATAATTCAGCGCCAACCAATGCGTGAACTTTTCCCGGTTTGAAAAATGTGGGGTCTGCCAATTCCACAATATTCGGTAAATTAATGTCCGATACATTTAATTGCTTTGATGGAATTACATCCGTGATTTTGGGAACAATTAAGAAATCTATATTCTCCCTGAAAGAGCCATCTTCGTTTGTAATTACACTCGAAATTTTATTTTTTACATTATAAGTATAACCGTTTAATCCTGTAACGGGTACATTAATTATCCTTTTTTTAAATTTCAGCATGTCAGCGCAATCCTTAGTTAAAATATTGACATTGCTAGCATTATCCAAAATGACTCTAAACCTTCGTTTATTTCCGAAATTATCTTCTATAAAAACAAAGCATGTACTCAATAAAATTGATTTTCTTTCTTTACTTATATTATTCAAGGTCTTTAAGGATTCGTCATTATTTACCGAAATGGTTTTCATTTCTCTATTTACCGCACCTGCAAGAGGGGAGGAAATTTGGGGGGAAGCCAATTCATTTTTGGATTTATTTTCTTTTTCTCGATGAAGCCATGAGCTGTGTCGCAATCCACAGGTATTACAATTATATTTTGAAATGCAAGAATTTACGCAATGAGAATTATTCAAACAATTAATACACAGCTTATTTTTCTTCACAAAATCGTATCGTTCAGAAACATTCATTTTTCGAAACTGAGAACATTTGTTCAAATTATGAAAAGCCAATTTACACAGAATACAAGTTTTTCCATTCGATTTATCATTCGAATTTAGCATGAAATTTTTTTGTTTGTTCGAAGGAGGAATGTTTTTGTTTAAGGGTTTTGAAGCAGAGTATCTATTTACGCTTTCTAACGTAGAACTGCGGTTTTCCAAAAATGACATTAATTCATTAAATTGCGGGTATTCTGATTTTTTAATCGAATATTCAAATAATTTTCGAGATTCCTTATCTACCTTTTGCAATATAATATTGATAAGGATAGCATCAGACAGATTGTTTTGTTCATATTGTAATACTTTTAAGGCCCTCAAATTTTTATTTACACAATCAATAAAGGATCTCAATTCTTTAGAAGACTCGTAATGTATTTTTTCATAATTAATTATGGCCGATAAATGAGTGTCAATGAGCAAACGTTGATTTTCGAATCTTTCAGTAAGTGCTGTAAACAATGACTGAAAGGAATCGTCTGGGCTCTCTAGTTGTTTTGCTTCATTTTTTAGCGATGCTCGCAAATAAAACAGCTTCTGAGCGTCATTTAACTGGGCATTATTGATAATTAAATTTGTAAATTGTACTTTAAAGATTGACCACTCTTCATATTTACCATTGAATGTTGGTAGTGGGATTTCAGGTAACTTAACTTTAATATTATTCGAACTTATAGATTCAATACTATCAGCATGCACATTTATTTCAGAAACTTTAAGATTTTTAAGAAATATGTTGAGACTTACCTCAAGTTTCTCGAGACGATCTTCGAGTTCATCTAACTCGTTTTCGATTTCTGGTAAGTCCTTAATCTCAGGGATATCATAATATTTATCCCGTATTTCCGATACTTTTGCTTGAAGCTCGGGTAATTTTCGAATCTTTATTTCGAGCTCGGTACTCGAGTAATTAATTTCGTCTGTATTATCTTTTACGAAATTTTCTAATTTCGTTATAGCGCCTTTTAGAGCACCTTTTGTTCTATTTAATTTTTCCATAGCAGCTATTTCGCTGCGAAATCGACGGACCACTACAATGTATGTGAATACTGTGTGTAACTTTAAGATTGAAGACAAATAGTTTCCTTTTCACATTTTTATATCACACAGCACACAAATGTTACAAACAATCACAAACACTGAAAAACATGTAGAATGATGAGGTGACTTTGGGGTAATAACCCGCTGTTAGAACAAGTGACGTTCATAAAACATCTTTTGGGGAATACTCCCGCTATAAGCAACAGAATAATTGGGGATAAGACCCGCTATAGCATAATGTGCCACAATGGCAGCTCAAGAACAACATATATACTTGGGGATAAGACCCGCTCGAATACACAATGTGCCGAAATGGCAGCTAAAGAACAACTATATACTTGGGGATAAGACCCGCTCGAATACACAACGTGCCGCAATGGCAGCTAAGCAACAACTGAACTGGGTCACATGACCGCAATGCTACGGAGCTCGTTCGGCATGCGCACAAGGTCCGAACAAAAACCATTAAGTAATTATAAAGTCATTTTATTTCAAAAGATGGAGTATCCCACCGTTCGACATTCCTAATCTTCTGCGCTATGTGGATTTAATGTGCTGTTAAAGAAACCAGGTTCGAGGTGATACTTGCTATGTTTGCTAGTAAAAACTGAGAAGAATGCTGGCCATCTGTTTTTTCCCCGTCCAGGGGGTATGTCCAAGAAGACAATATTATTGTTGAATTCATTGTGTAACAAAAAGCTACATTTTTAATAGTAAGCAATTCCTTAAAGCATTATTTAATATAAAGTTATTTTATGTATACTAGTAATATTTTATTGACTTCTCTTTATTTAAATCCCTCATAGGGCAATCTTTACTTTTTTAAAACATGCCGGATTTTATTTTGAAATATAATTTTTATTGCTTTCAGTGGTGACCCAGTTCTTTCTTTTACACTTTTGTGACATCTGGATGGGTGTCCCATCCAGATTGCACTTGTTTTGAGATACTTAACTTTTTTATGCTAATATTTTTAGATAAAAAATTTTGTTAACTCTTCTACAAGTCTCTGACTACACTGGATGGGATACCCCATCCAGATTGCTTTTCTCATTGCTTTCTTTGTTTTTACTTACATAGTGTTTTTAAAACATTTTTGGCGCAGCATGTCCCCTGAGGGATTTTGCGCCATAAAACCCTATACAGCCAGCCAACCTTTATTTAAATCCGTAAAATAAGCGGATAATAAATGTATATCAGTGCAAACGTATTAAAAGAATAAACGGTCAAGTGCGAGTATTGCTCGCGCTCAGAAGGTTCTGTACAATAAACATATGAATTATTAACTGTACTACTTAAAAAAATCGTTGCTGAAAGAATAATAAGAGTTTGTAAAAACTATATAATGTAGCGTTGGATTGATACTTTTGATACTTTTGATACTTTTGTTGTTGATACTTTTGATACTAGTTGATACGTTTCTGTATACACTAGAAAATTTTGAATGGGGATACCATAAAAGTTCAAACAAATATGAAACTTAAATAATATGAAATATCGCTATTCTGTATAACTCTTTTTTTAATGTTATCTTAATCTGTTAATGAAAAACTTATTTCGCTACTGACAATAAAAGTAGTGCATATTTAAATTTCATTTGGCATTTCATAAAACTAAATTAAGCGTAGTAATATTTTTTTTTCTTTTTACAGTGTATCTAAAAAAAGTCGTGTTCAAAGTTTAAATTTGGCATTGTGCTAAGCGCACTTCGAAAGGAGGTCGCAAAGCTGCAACGCCGCCTTGGTCCGTGCCGCGTTTTTCCAGATAGTTTTTGAATTAACTTTTAAAGACACGGAAACGTATTGAGAGATCCTAGTTTACGCTATAATTTTCCTGCAAGGTTTAAATTAACGTCTACTACCTCTATTTTGTTCATAATGTTAGTTTCAGTAGATTCGGAAATATAGAGGGGGGGGGGGGGGGCATATTTTTGCACTACATTTTCGATGATATCTCTGAACATATAATACCTAAAATTTAAAAAAAAAGGTATTTTTGAGTTCGGCGTTACGAATGCTTTCACACGATACCCCACACCATATACAAAGAAAAGATTTTTTTTTCCATTTAACTTAATTAGAACATCTACATTTTCCCTAAATATATTTGTGAATGTTTAATAATCTGTAAATATGTGCACCAATGAGAAGTAATAGTCTTTATTACTTCCCCTAATTTGTACCTTCCACGTTCCATAGTTTACGAGTAAAATAACTGTGACACACGGGCAGAGAGACACAGGAGTGATCTTATAATGGTTCCGTTTTTACTTTTTACACCCTACAAATACAGAAAAAATTGTCAATATATTTTTTTGTAGACATTGATAACGATATCATTAGGGCGTGGGGGGAGGGAAGGGGAGGTTCGAGGAATTATAGCGTATGATATCGAAAGGGGGGAGGGGGAACAAAATTGCCAAAAAGTTGATAACGTTATATAGGCATAGACCTTTTCGCTTCAGTTCATTAAAATATTATCTGTCAATCGGTGTAGCTATTATCTATCTAATATCACTAAAATGAATTTCCATTTTACAGGCGGATTCTTATCCTTTATCTACTGATGGTACTTATAAGTACCATTAAAATAACTTGTTATAAAATTCATTTAATACATCAATTAGTAGTAATACAATTTAGAATGAGTTATAGATGCATTACTTTATCTTGTTCCAAATGCATTTTTGTTTACACAAAACAAAAATATTTTTATAACGATGATTTATTTTGCCTTTGCATCTTTTCAGCTTTCTTGGCTTTGGAGGGGGGGGGGAGATTTTTTCAATTTGAAAATAGTTCTATATTTTCATTGTAAGAACATTATATTTGTACATTTCCTAATTCTACAAATTACTAAGAAAAATATTTAAAATATTATTTAAATTTTAAAATAAAAGGTTTGAGAGGGGGATAAATATTGCACAAAATCCCTATAAATTGAAATTTAATTAAACCTTCTAAATCCTTCAATCCTTCTAAAATCCTTCTAAAATTTATTAAATGATTATGTAAATCTTCTAATGCAGTTTCAAAAAATCACGAAAAATGTTTTAGAATATAAAACTTTCATGAATTCATAAATGAGTACATAAAGGATTAAGATTAACCTGGCAAAGTCTAGAAAAAATTCAGTTCAAATATGAACATAAAATGGTGTTTTTGGGTTGAGGAATTTTAAATTCAACAAAAGAGGGGAATTTTGAAATCGATTCATTAATTTTGCATACACAATATGACTTATATGTTAATTAAAAATATGTATTTTTTGTATATCGCATAATTTTTTTATCATTTAATAAGGGAAAATTACATTTAGTAATTAAACTTTAGAAAGCATTGTTATTAAAAATATTTTAATTGCAAATCTTTCTTTTGCTCAAAATTTATTAGTTAATGAAAAAATAAATAATTCAATATAAATCAAACTTTTTCTGCCCTCAAATTAATTTTCCAAAATTAGTAGACATTTTTTAAGTTAATTAATATATTTTTTATATTCATATTTAAAAAAGAAATTAATTTTTATCTTTAAAAAATCCAAATTTCTCTAAAACATTTGTTTGGTTAAAATAAAGTTTAACAAAATGTTTAATACAATATTAGTCGTTTAAAAATATATAATTCTAACATGTAAATGTTAAATAAGCAGAATAATTTCTTCACATAAAAGTTTCTGACGTCCATCAAATACCCTCGTCTGAAAATTTCTATATTTAGTTGTGCAAAAATAGTATCTCTGATTTATCCCTTGAAGGGTGGTGGTTCATTTTTGGACCATTTAATTTTAATCCCAAAATGCCACATTGGCACCAGGGAGGGAATTGTGTTAATAAATTTTTCAATGAAAATTTTCCTTTTATTAACCCCTTGAAGGGCACCGGTATATTATATATACCAGTTAATTTTAATTCCCAAATGCCACATTGTCATCAGAATTTATGAATTAATTTTTTCTTCATGCAATTGTACGCGAAGAAAAGCTTTTACTTACTTTCTGATAAATTTGTTCATAAATACCGGTGTCATTCAATCATTTTAACTTTTTCGTAACACAAGTACTTGGCCCTTGAAAGGGTTAAGTACGTGAAGAAAATCTTTTACTTATTTTCAATTAAATTTGCTTGTAAATTGTGGTGTTATTCCATCATTCAGTATTTCACGAATTTATCACGTATTTTAGGGCTGGAAGTGTTAAACCAAGGAAAAATTGTTGAATTCTGTTATCATGGCGCGAACACATTTTTGACAATCGAACTCAACTTCAGGATGCAAGTTTGACAATTCGTGATGGTCATTTCGTTGCATATCGTTAGCAAGATAACCAACTCATCCTTAGCAAATTGAAAAAATAAAATAAATTATGAGTATAACGTTTTACAGGGTGATTAAAAAAAAGTAAAAAAAAATTTCCTGGTAAATCAGGCATCCAACAAGGATAAAAATTGACATAAGAGCATAGGGTCGCAAGCCAGTTATTTAGTCACAAATACAGGGTACTCAATACCCTAACTCAATTGGGTTGACGGTAACTACTTACAGAAAACTGTAGTATGTTATAATAGAGCAATTAACAGACATTCTCACGTTTGTTGTAAGTGTGATAACACCAAACAAAAGTGGTAAAAGTTTGCATTATACGCGGCAGCAGTATGCACTTGACGCCCCACATTTTGGATTTTGATGATCAATTCATATGGTATCATCGATTACTTGAGCAACATATTTTTTCAGATCTTTTCGTGATGTTAGCACATTTCACACAAAACAAGGTACATATCGTTGCATTTTCAGTGCAATGTTTTTATTTTTCTCGAAATTATTACCGTCAACCCGGGTTTAGTTAGGATAAAACACGCTGTATTTGTGTCTAAATAAGTGGTTTGCGACAGTATGTTCCTATGTGAATTTTTTATCCTTGTGGTATGCCTGATTTGCCATGCCATTTTGTAAAAGTTTTTTTGAATCATCCTGTATAAAGTTGCATAACGTTGTAGCGTTATGTAAATAAGTAGTAATTGAAGGGCTTGCTGCAAGAATATGGCAGCTCTACTTTTGGCCATTTTAGGAAGGCCAATTTTTGGTTTAAAAAAATCGCTCTTCTTAGGTATTCTTGAATATTACAAATGATAAATTATGCATAGGCATATCGACAAATACCTAAGTGGAAAAAATACTTTTCGATGAAACTATAAAATTTAAAAGTTCTTTCCCCAACAAAATAGGAGTACTTAGATCTACTTTCTTCTTGCCACAAGCACTTCAATTGAGAAATAACAATTCTCGTGGGAGATAAACGATTAATTTCATATAAAATATAAATTCACATTAAACACCGTCAAGTGCTATAAGTTGTGGTTGGGAAGTCTATTATTAACTGTGATCTATATTACTTGAGTAATTCAAGACATGCTTGAATACAATGAGGATGAAAAATAAGCGGAAATAGGGGGAAGACTATATGGAGTCCATGTATAAAAATTCAAATGCAAAAATCTGCGTTTGACTTTTAAAATATTCTTATAACTATTCAAATATCAAATTAAGTATGTGTAATATCTCATGACAAAACGCTACAATATATCCATATGTAAATTCAAATGATGAGCGACTAACCTCAGCACAGAGGAGCCACAGGCAGATTTTATTTCGGTTGTCGCTATTTCCAAATAATAATATATATGTTAGAAATCTATTTTCATAATGTAGAAACCTTCTACAAAAAATATCTAAAATAATGAATACTGTCACACCCCTTGGCGTTGAAACGAAAAAAAGGAAGACTGCAAGCAGATAAAAATCTCATTCTGAATTCTAACGAAAATTTAGTCTCCAAACAAGTTGAGCAAACAATGAGGAGACAATGACTGAACACGAAGCCTGAAAAGAATGGCATGATGTAAATTGGATCCAGTAGGAATAAAGATTACCATTTTGGCCAGCTTTGTTATTCAGAAATTCTGAATTCATGCCAGAAATTCCTAATAGGATTTTTATCTTTATTTAATAATGGACATTTCGTGATTCTTGGACATTTCTTTTTCGGAATTTCAAATGTGAAATCGAAATTTCCGAATGAAAAAGGAAGTTGAACTAGAAACCCTGGTGAGTATATGTAAGGTGCGGTTCCTTGAGAAATTTTCATTCCATTTAGGAAGGAACGGTAGCACTCTAATTTTTAGTATTAATATTTTTAAATATCCGTCTCCTGTCTGTGTATTGTTAAACTTCACTTTATGTAAGTGCTAGACATTTGGTTTTTAGATTAATTTTTTTGAGCTAATACAATCACTTGTTTTTGCATGTGCCTGTCTACACGTAATGCAAATTTTAACTTCCGTAATAACGTCCGAAATACTAAATAAATTCGAATCTAATTGGAACCCCATATTCATCTTACTGGTATCTTGAATGGGTTCGTTAAACAAGAATATACAGAGGTGTGAAAATTATTAGAATAATTGTGAAATTTACAATAAAATCTTGTTATATTATAGAAATAATACATCATTTAAAAATATTGATACATTTAATATTTAGTGTGCATCCCCTTGTTTTTTATTAAAGATTCGATACGTATGAGTTTTTAGCAATTAATTTTGTATTTCGTTGTCATGGTGTCAAATTTGGATGAGTTTTTCTATCAGACCATTCATGTTTGTGATATTGCATTTCCTTAATTTTCTCTTTACAATGGCCCAAAGATTCTGTATGGAGTTCATATCTGGACTGTTTGTAGGCCATTGAAGTGTGTTTTCAAATTAAAAATTAAAGAAATGCAACACCACAAGCAAGAATGGTCTGATAGAAAGACTCATCCAAATTTGGCACCGTGACAACGAAATACAACTTAATTGACAAAAACTAATACAAAGTATGCCAAGACGTATCGAATCTTTAATATAAAAACAAGGAGATGCACACTAAATATTAAATGTATCAATATTTTTAAAATAATGTATTATTTCTTTAATGTAACAAGATTTTATTTTAAATTTCACAATTATTCTAATAATTTTCACACCTCTGTAGCTTTTATAGTTTACAAGCACACAGAAAAGCGAAAAACATTCAAAATATGTCATCTTAATAAAGTCCGAAATACTGAACCAACTGGAACCTAATTCATACAGTTTATTCAACTTTTCAATATCTTTGCAATATCTTTCTTAATCATACATTTGTTAAACGAATATGCAGGGTTTATAGTTCATTTACAAGGACACAGAAAACAAATAAAAAACATAGACAACATCTCAACACGGTATCGCCCGAAATACAGAACCAATTCGAACCCAGTTAACACATCATTTAAGTATTTTGGGTGAGTTCGTTAATTAAGTATGTAGTGGTTATTAAGTATGGCATTCATTGAATGGTTTGCGCTCAAATCTCGTTTTAGCGTCAAAAATATTTTTCCCCGTAAGTGTGATTTTTAGAGTGGGATTTTAACAATTTGTTGACTTTTTCAGGGGTCGTACGGTTAAGGGATATTTTTAGGAAAAATATCTCTATTTGTTTATAGAAAAAGAAATCTAGGTTAAACGCGCGAAATTTCGCCTGATTTAAGAAGAGATTTTTGCATAAGGAAATACTTGTACCGAAGAATTTCCCGGTCGTGAAATTTCAGGACTCGTACGACACCTGCTTTTTCAATATTCACATATCTTCATGAGGATTTCCTGTCTCACATCCATTGAATTGCATTTTGTAGGCCAAATTTAAAAATTATCCGAAAATTAACTTTCTCGCTGCCAAATAGCGAACTCAGAATGAGTTGAAGCAACTTGTGTAGTTCCTAATAATTATGTTTGATGTTAATTGGATCCGGTGGGAGTAAAGGTTACAACTTTGGCCACATTTGTTATTCAGAAATTCTGAATTCATACCAGAAATTCCTAATAGTATTTTTATTTTTATTTAATAATGGACATTTCGTGATTAGTTAAAGTAAAATTTCTTTTTCGGAATTTCAGATAAGAAATCAAAATTTCCGAATAAAAAAGGAGGTCGAACTAGAAACTACGGTGAGTATATGTAAGGTGCGGTTCCTTGAGGAATTTTCATTCCATTTAGGAAGGAACGGTAGCATTCTAATGTGAGTATTAATATTTTTAAATATCCGTCTCCTGTCTGTGTATTGTTATACTTCACTTTATGTAAGTGTTGGGCATTTGGTTTTAGATTGATTTTTTTGAGCTAATGCAATCATTTGTTTGTGTGTGTGCCTGTCTACACGTAATGCAAATTTTAACGTCCGAAATACTAAATAAATTCGAACCTAATTGGAACTCGATATCCATCTTACTGGTATCTTGAATGGGGTCGTTAAACAAGAATGTACAGAGGTGTGAAAATTATTAGAATAATTGTGAAATTTACAATAAAATCTCGTTATATTATAGAAATAATACATCATTTAAAAATAGTGATACATTTAATATTAAAAAAAACACAAAAAATAAACCTAAAATTTAAATTGAACCGAAAGTATTTTTTTTTCATTTTCTAGCACTTTTTTAAATTAAAAATTTTCATTTTAGTCGCATTTTTTCTAAGTTATTAAAGTACGACTCTGCATCTTTCCATCTCTTTATATAATCAAAAATGCCCTGCGTGCTTTTTTTTTGTAATGAAAAATCCTCGAATGTTTTAAACCTGATTTCCCATATGTTTAATTCATTCCAAAATTTCACTCGCTTACATGTGTATAAAAAACAAAATTTTCGATTAACTCATTTGGCGCAAATATTATATACTTATGCAATTAATATAAAAATATCTGACAGACAATTCCTTCATTTTGTGTTTGCTACATTTCTTATCCTACCGCGACTTTAAAGATGAAACAGAATTTCACATTTTTATGCTTCGCATAACTACTTTCTTAAAATCCTATTTTCAATTCAATTTGTCAAAAGGTTTGAACGTGTCTTGAATAAAAACACAATCATAGCAAAATTTAAGGTGCAGGAATATTTTTTATGACATCACACTGAAGGTTTACAACCGAGTCGCTTAAACATCATTCAAGTCACAAAAGGAGTCTCATTTTTTTCCTTCCTTTCTGTAGAAATTTCATTTATCAGTGACGTTACACAAGAGAATATCAGTAGAGATTCGGTAAAAGCATTTTTCCTTTGGGACCCGATGACATATTATCTCGGTATAGAGAAAGAAAAGTTTTGAATGCAAAGTAAACTTTATATATTCCATAAAAAATAAAACGAAGAATCTAAATTTAGACTATATTTTTCATTTTAAACAGCTTTGTAATAAATTTCGGCAAAATTTATAATAATTTCTTAGAAATTGTTTTAAAAATAGCAAGCATATTTGCTCTGTAAATTAATCATGGTAAAAAACGATATTCAATGCCGATACAAATGCATTACCTACTGTATGCATATTTTCGTCAGGGTGTACATAAGTGCTTATTTTTGACTACCAATAGTTTCGAATAACATAGGAAATATCAGCTTTATTTAATCACTTGTGCTAGAAAAGCGAGCCATCATGTTGAAAGGTCGATGAGAATATTAGTTGCATAGCTTCCAAAACTCATAAAACATTTCACTTAAATTTTTATTTTCATGTTATTACAGATATTTTGCGATTAAAAATACAAAACTGGTTATTAAAAAATGGTGGCACGAGACATGTCAGTTATTCAAGTAATTCACAAAAGAATGTCGAGACGTGCTTTCGCTTTTTAAGGAAGTGGTTGAATAAGGTGAATATTTCTGATTTTATTCGGAAATAATTGTAATAAAATGTTATCACTTCTAAACACTCTGTCAAACATTGCAGATGACATTGCATATGATTTCATATGATTTTTTTTCGTACCGTCATGTAATTTTCTCTTTCCTAACACGAATTACTTTCAGTGCAGAACTAGGTTATATTTTAATATGTTTTATACGCCCTTTATGGCAAATGAAATAATATACAAATATAATCAGCTTTCTATGAATAAAACACATTGTCTATTTTTAGGTAGATTTCGTAAGAAATACTACCTATTACATTCTAACATATCTTGGAATGTCTAAAAAAATTTTGCAGATCCACACCGATCATGACCCTTATAACCCAAAATCACGCCCAGTTCAAAATTTTATCAATCTATATATATATCATTTTTTATGGACAGGATAACTTCCATAATTCCACACAAATCACTTACAAACTGATACATAAAATCAAGGGGCAGAAAACCTCGGTCAAGTTCGTTAGTGGGCAAAATCGGACCAAAGGCGGTGGAAATAGGGAAGGGCTTTGTGAAAACTGAACAAAAACCCCACAACTGCTTATTTATAATACCTATCAAATCAGTTAAAGTTATTATTACTTCTATGAAAAGGGCCAAAGTTTTATGTATGAAAGATTTTTGATATCGTTAAAAATGGCCTCAAGAGGCGAAAAAATAGGGTTTGAAGAAGAAAAAAATTTCATAACTTCGACAAATCTCAAGATATCAAATTCGCTTAAATTTATTATGAGTGTTCTTAATATTATGTACAACTTTTATACTGACAAGTTTTTGATAGAACCAACTCTTACGCAAAAAGGGGGGGGGGCAGGGGGTTGAGAAAAAAAATAATTCATAAATTCAATTCACAAAATAACAAATTCACTTAAATTTATTATAAATCTTCTTAATATTATCTAAAACTTTTATATTGACAGGTTTTTGATAGGACCAACTGTTGCAGCAAAAACAAATTAAACAAGAAAGGAAAATCATGCGTCCAGCATAGATTATTTAACACTTTCCAACACATTCAGAATAATGTATTAAAAATACACCGTTTAATAAGTTAAAATATTATGTCTAATTCAACCATATGGAAACGAATAACACATTTGAAAACCCAATTTCAACTGTTCCCATCTGCAATCGGAAAATTATCCGAATTCTTTGAGCAGCCCTGTATATGCTATATAGGTTTGCATCTATTAACTACATGCATGCGAACATTTAGTTTACTTAAGAAATACATATACTTCAGTTTAAAAATTCCCCTTCAGAAATTTCCTGTTATAAGGAGAATGGTGCATGAATACTTTTGTGCAACCCTGTATATGACGTATAGGATTTATATATAACGAGTAACATGCAAAAAATTAGTTAGATTTAAAAGCTAATACCGAATTTTAAAACGTGCACTCCAGCAGTTATTACTCAAAGACAGTAGTGTAACCGATTTCTTTTGTGCGTCCCTGTAAATGAATAAATAAGGGCATCCTGGTATGTGAATACCTTTCTGCAGCCCTGTATATGATATATATAATTTATATGTAACGAGTAACATGCAAAAAATTAATTAAATTTAAAAGCGCATATCGAGTTTTAAACCGTACACTCCAACAATTATTACTCAAAGGCAGTACTGTAAAATATTTCTTTTGTGTGTCCCTGTAAATGAATAAAACATGCTATGAATTCCCTGTTCTAACGTAATCGTAGTGAAATTTAGTGATTTATATCAGTTTCAATACATTTGAAATAGCATAATTTCATTAAAATTCTCTGAAAATTCATTAAAATTCTCTGAAAAAATTTCCCCATATTCCGTAATGTAATGGAATAATTTTGAGTACCCCTGTAAATGAACTATTAATCCTACATACTTCATATGCAATACCAACTATGCTTTGATGACCCTAAATAACCTTTATTAATTGCATAAAAATCCGAGTATATTTACGGGAGTTAGAGCGTGGACAGGCGGACAGACAAACCGAATGCATAAACACTTTTGAACTTTGTTGGAAAGTGTTAAAAATGGGGGATTGAAAAAAATTATCGTATTAACACGATTCTACCAAAACCAGCTCTTACAGAAAAATGAAATAAAAAACTCGTTAAAAGCGTCCAGATTAAATTGTTAAACTGGGTTTATCTCTAATCTTGATTTAGTTTTTGTTTGGGAAATTAGTTCTTAACTTTGAAATATACTGCTGCCTGTAGGCCGAACCGGCGGGGATTTTTCTTTAAGACGTTTCTATTTACGTACTTTTGATTACCAACTTTTAAGAATAGTATTTTTCGTGGTATTTATTTACAGAAATCTGCTATTAAATAAGGCGAAGATTAATATGAAAAAAAAAGTTGCACCAAAATAAGCACCTTTAAGCACTTGTTCTTGCGTTAATTAGAACTGAACTTATAGATATTTTTCGTGTACTTTAAAAACAAATATATTTATAGGTCTATTCTTATGCAGATATAAATTTAAACTTTACGCATTGATTTATTGTAAGCACAAAGGTTTTGTGGTTAAAAAAAATTCATTTATTCCTAACTTCAAATACATTTTAAAAGAAGCTGACTCGCATAATGAGATTTCGCTCTAATCCTATTACAAAATGCATTTATAGGAAAACTAAAAAAATATCTATACTCTTTTTTGAAAAGATAAAATCTGATGACAGATTCAGGTTAACTTTCTAAATTATGAGATGCGTAAAATTCTATAATTTTTTTAAAAGATCCGCAAGAGTCTCGAGGAACTTTTATAACGTTTTTTCGTCATAAAAGTGCATTAATCAAGAAATGTGTTTGAAGTAGATCTTTTTTTTGCACGGCACAACAAAAAGTTATGACTTCATTATTACTCAAGATACTTCTTTTCTAAATGGAAAAGTGAATTTGGTACATGCGTGAATTCAGATTTTTTTTTTTTTTGAGAAAAATATAACTTTAAGTAACATTGAAATTATATCACAATTGAGGACCCCAGAAGCCAAGGGGCATATGTGACAAAATTTAAAAAAAATAGTTAAGTGCACAGGTTATCTGGAAATATGTCTATTTGTTTGTAGATAAAGAGATATTAGTGATTTTTTAATTATGCGCTGTGTTCTAGTGGTCACTTTCTTAACCTCTTTCCCGAAATCGCGAAAGGCGTGGAGCCCAAGTGGTATAAGTGCACTTGTATCCGTTGACGTTCATATAGCTGATCCGCGACCAACGACATACAAGGCTAGTTCAGGGCTTTTAAAACGCCGGACGAATTTTAACATCTTTAAACGGCGACCGGCACAAAAAAGACGAAGATGTTCCTAACAAAAAGTTGCGAAACATAGTTAAAAAAAGGGAAAAAAACAGTTTCTGGCGTACCATGTCACGATGAAAGAGAAAGAAAAGAACAGTCAAATAAAATTCCAGAAGACGGTATTGATGTCATCAAAGATCACTTACATAAGTTTTCACGATAGACAAGCCACTTTACTGGAGAAAATATCCCCAACCGTAAATACCTGAATCCAGAACTCAATTTAAAGGAGGTGTACAAACTCTATGTTCACTTTTGCCTTGAAGAAAAGCACATAGATCCGGTCAAGGAAAGCTTCTATAGGCACCCTTTTTAACATCCATTTTAATCTCAGTTTTCACCGACCGGGAACTGATACATGTATATGTATATTATATGTGACAAGCTACAATTGAAAATAGACTATAGAAAGATGCAGATGAGAAACAACAAGAAGAAACTCAAAATGAACTTCATCTTCGCAAAGCAGAAGTTGTCAGATTAGCCAAAGATGCATTCCACAATTTAAAGGATGATTTAAAGGTCGCGATATGCTTTGAGTTGCAAAAAATCATGCCAACTCCACATGTAACCAATTCAAAGGCTTATTACCTACGTGAACTTTGGACGTACAACTTGAACATTCATAACCTTCAAAGTGGAACTGCCTACATGTACATGTGGAACGAAGGCCTTGCTTTTCGTGGTTGCCAAGAGATCGCATCCTGTCTCTTGAAGTTCATAAAGGCTCTTCCCTCTCAAGTTAGAAATATTACAGCTTTTAGTGACAATTGTTGAGGACAGAATAAAAGCCACTTGGTTGTGAAGTTCTGACTGTACATCATAATAAAAAAGAAAAGTGCCCAGCTAAACTGATGGCATTGAGCTCACAGGCTATTCACACTTATTGTATATTATACTCTTATTTCAAAGAATAATGCCCCTCAAAAAAATAAGTGAAGGGTAATTAACCCCCGTTTCTCCCTTTATACTTAACAAGTGAACCTCCAAATCTAATCAGGGAAGCTCCTTATCATAATAAACCGGTATACCAAATTTGGAGCAAATCAAATAATCCTGAAAAAAACCCATTTATCTAAATTAAGGGGTTGGACTAGCCCCCCTTTATCCTTAACCAATGAATCCCCAAAACGAATCAGGGAAGCTCCTTAACATAATAAAACGGTATACCAACTTCGGAGCAAATCGAAACATTCTGCAAGAAAAACCCATTTATCTGAATTAAAAGGGGTGGACTAACCATCCTTTTCCCCCTTTATCCTTAACCAATTAACTCCAAAACTAATCAGGGAAGTTCCTTAACATAATAAACCGGTATACCAACTTCAGATCAAATCGAAACATTCTGCATGAAAAACGCACTTATCTAAATTAAGAGGGGCGGGCTAACCTCCGTTTTCCCCCTTTATCCTTAACCAGTGAACCCCCAAAACTAATCAGGGAAGTTCCTTAACATAATAAACCGGTATACCAAATTCGGAGCAAATAGAATCATTCTGCATGAAAAACCCATTTATCTGAATTAAAAGGGGTGGACTAACCATCCTTTTCCCCCTTTATCCTTAACCGATGAATCCCCAAAACTACTCAGGGAAGTTCCTTAACATAATAAACCTTTATACCAAATTCGGAGCAAATCGAATGATTCTGCATGAAAAACCCATTTATCTGAATTAAGGGGTTGGACTAACCCCGTTTTTCCCCCTTTATCCTTAATCAATGAACTCCCAAAACTAATCAGGGAAGTTCCTTAACATAATAAACCGGTATACCAAATTCGGAGCAAATCGAATGCTTTTTCATGAAAAACCCATTTATCTGAATTAATGGGGTGGACTAACCCCTTTTCCCCGTTTATCCTTAACCAATGAACCCCCAAAACTAATCACGGAAATTCCTTAACATAATAAACCGGTATACCAAATTCGGAGCAAATCGAATGATTCTGCATGAAAAACCCATTTATCTGAATTAAGGGGTTGGACTAACCCCGTTTTTCCCCCTTTATCCTTAACCAATGAACTCCCAAAACTAATCAGGTAAGCGCCTTATCACAATGAACCAATAAAAAAATTTTGAAGCAAATCGGATGTTTCTATCAAGAGTTATCGCGTTACGTACATACATACATACATACGTACATACATAGAGAACGGGCGGGCACATTAGCTCTCAGGCTTTGAGAGCCTGTGAGCTAAAAAGTATACACATAGAAACAGTCGATCATCCCTTTTTGATTTCAGTACACTCCTACCATGAATATGACCAAGACTTTGGGCTCATAGAAGTCAGAAAGAAGAGGAATAAAAGGGATCTGTACCAGAGCACTGGGCTCAACTTGTAAATGATTCTAGCAAAAACTTCAGTATAGAAGTGCTAAAAGATGAAGATTTTATTATTCGAGTCACTCTTTATAAAGTCAGTGAAAGGCATGCGAAATAGTTTTGAGAAAGAAAAAAAATCCTTTACATTATTCTACAAAGAAACTGCTGGTGGTGAATTAGAATCTTTTCACGAGCTAAAGGTGAAGTCCAGTCGCGCCGGAAGATGCCTTAGAGTTCTGCCTGAGCTTCCAATAGCACAAGAAAATCCAAAACTCAAATGCCTTAAGTTTAAAAATCTCATTGAACTATTGCAGTTTGTACCAGCAGTGTATCACTTTTTTTACCGATAACTTCCTAACCAAGTGGCGCCAGGACACACTGAAGCCCTGCACGCTTCTGAAGATCAGGCTGGTGAGCCTTATCGTACTTATAAAACTGACGAGGATGAAATAATGTAGATTTGTTATTCCTAGAAGTCTATTGTTCCATATTTTGAAACAGTTTTGCGTCATTTTTTCCCTTTTAGAATTTACTTTCTTATACGTTAAATAAATGCATTTTAACGGTTAAAAAATTATAAAATTTCAATGTTTCAAAACTTATGATAAAATTTTAAAACTTATATTAGAACAAAATTTTGTCCTTTCATTCAGAATTTGCATAAACATTGGTCTTAAATTTTTCATGATTTTTATTTTTTTGTTTCATGATCTTTGATTTTTAAATCTTAAAATAAAATTTTGTCCTTGCATTCATTTGTATCAACAGTGTTCTTACATTTTTCATAAATTAATTTTTTTATTTCATAATTTTTCATTTATTGTGTATCGCTTTTAATCCAGAAGATACAAGTGCCGAATGATGACCAAAATTGCTTGATTTTAAATAAAAAAAAATTACTCCACTTTCTTGTTCACAGTTATTGAAATAAGAGTTCAAAGACCGCTAAGAAATAAGCATCAGTTTGATATTCCAATTCAGGCAATTACAATTAATGTTTAACTTTGAACTCAATTCACTCGAAATCTAAATTCTGTCACTTGTATCCCTTGGCTTCAGGAGCCCTCAATTATAATTAAGCTCCTTAAAAAACAGTTTATTCTCTTATTTACATAAAATGATTTGACAGTTATTTGTGTGCCAATAACGGAAACAATTAAAAAAAAAGATCAAAATGATGAGATGTAAATATTCTTATATTAAATATTCTTACACATGTATTCTTACAAATGTAAAGAATTTTTTTCAAATAGCCCCAAAGCTGTCTGATAAACAGGTACAGATTAGCACGTTAGAAGAGTACAGCTCTCCGAATACTCACTATTAAAAATTTGCAAGAGACTGTCCAGTTATTCAACCGTTTTTATAGAAAACGGTTACGTAATCGTGATTTAACTCTATTCTGATCATAAAATGGTCACTAATATATTCAGAATACTGTTAAATTACGGTAATGGAACCGTGTTATATAAAAATGATCGACTGACTGACCAATTTGCTTCAAAATTTTAACAGTGTGCACTGTTAAAAATATGCAGCAAACTGTTCAGTCAATCTTTCGTTTTTATAGAAAACGGTTACATAACCGTAATTAAACTTTATTCTGGTCTTATTATTGACCATACACTGTTAAAAATTTGCAGCATTCTGGCAGGTCATTTGACCATTTTTTCCGAAAACGGTTACACAGCCGGTAATTTAACACTATTCTGACCATATTATTGGCCATTTTATGGTCAGAATATAGTTAAATTATGGTTATGAAACCGTTTTTACAAAAAACGGTCGAATGACCTGCCAGAATGCTGCAAAATTTTTAACAGTGTAGTACACTGTTAAAAATTTGCAGCATTCTGGCAAGTCATTTGACCGTTTTTTCCGAAAACGGTTACACAACCGCAACTTTAACACTATTCTGACCATATTATTGGCCATTTTATGGTTTTGAAACCGTTTTTTCAAAAAACGTCCGAATGACCTGCCAGAATGCTGCAAAATTTTTAACAGTGTAGGTCTACATGCCGGCATAAAAATGGCGGCTATCGTAGGCGATATTTTTCCAGTGATTGCATGGTCACTGGATTTTAAACAGCAGTACGTTCAAAAAGTATTACCGTAATTTCCGGTGTATAGCCCGCGGATCAAACAATCGTGTTTCGACCCAGAAATTTTTAAAAATAAAATGTAACTTTTTAGATCACGGTAAATATTGGTCTTCAAATACTGAATAACATTTCTGGGTCCATACTGAATTGTTTGATCTGCGGGCTATACACCGGAAATTACGGTATTTGCTTTTTTGATAGAAGTAAGGTGATGAATACTGTTAGAAATTATACTGTTAAAAATTTACAGGAGACTGTCCAGTCATATGACCATTTTTATAGAAAACGGTTACATAACCAAAATTTAACTTTATTCTGACCATAATATGGTCAGAGCGTTTAATAATAGAGTCACGTAACCCTTATCTTTAAAAACGGTCGAATGACTGGACAGTTTTCTGCGGAATTTTAACAGTGCACTGATATTCACAAGCAAGGGACAGTAAAAACGCTTAAAAGTCACATAACAGCCGCCATTTTTGTGTCTGCACATAGGCCTAGTTTCCAACCTAGTATTGTTTGTAAGCCAAGCATTGTTTTAATACCTATGTTTATTTTGATAGTTTCAATGTTTTAATTTTTTTATATTATATTTGCACCTGTTTTAGTAATAAATAAATTGCGAATCAAGATATTCACGCTGCATATTTTGATTTATTAACCCCTTGAGGGGCAAGCAATTACGTTTGTGAAATTCTGAATTCCCACCGGAATCTTTGAAAAATTCTATTTCAAAATAAGTAAAAGCAATTTTACGGCTTTTTTCCATCAAAGTTAGAAAAGTAAAATTTAATAAAATTTTTCTTGTGTATAAGTTCATTAATCGTAGGTGGTATATAATACATACCGGTGCCCCTCAAGGGGTTAAAGTGAATAAGACGTTTCAATATAATATATAGAATTTTCTATATATATTTAATATGGTATTCAACCATTCCATGTTTTACCATTTTCAGATATCACCGGTCTGCGCGATTCAACGTTTACGGCTCGTCTGATAGTAATTTTATGAATTTTTCTATCGAATTAAGTATACAGGATTCTTAAATCTTTTAAGATTTAAAAAGATAATATAAAATTCATTTTTTCGTCATTACAAACATTTCTGGTCCTCTTTCTGGTACTGTCGTTCCATTTCCAGAAAAGGTAAAAGTAACGAAAGTTTGTAATATAACGCATTTTACGCAGGTATTTAACAAGAACGGGAAATGATACTCCACTCATTTTGTAATGATACAGTTGCTGAATTGATATTCTTATTATAAATAAATACACATAATAATGCCGATAGGTTAAACAAAGATAAGGATATGCAATAGCGTATGCTACAGACTTTATCAGTTTAATCGTGCACTTTCGTTGGTAATTCATGCTACTGAAGCTTTGCTATCTATATTATAAAGGACAAAAATATCTGTGCGTAACGCATACGTCATTCTGCGAATGGCAACACTTTGAAATTTGAAATGAAATTTTGGTTTTGCAATTTTCGCTACTGCAAATTTTTAAACTTCTAAGCATCGCACAGTTTCAATTTTTACACCGTCGAAAGGGAAAAAATCTACTTTAAAATGTAATTTGTTTGAAAGCTCTGTCTCAATTTATTTTTGAGATATTAATTTTCTTATAGTTTTTAGCACCAATTTTGTAATTGTGACAACTGAATTACTCCATTTCTATTAAAAGGAAAGGGATAATAGTCATGATTTATTTATTTTTATTGATTATATCCTTATTGATGCTATTTTCACATTACAAATAAAAGTAATTTTTTTCTAATTTGTGAACAGAAAATGACGCCAGCCATTAACAAAAATACGCATTCTTCTTCATAAATCAAAAGATTGAAGAAGATATTTCAATATTTTTACATTACGCTGATACTGAGTTTCAAGCGCTAGGCAATATGATTCAGTGAGTAAAAATGATGTCATATTTAAAAACAAAACTATCATTTTCTTTGATAAAACTAAATATTTGACCAATACAATGGCAACTAAAGGCAAATTTCTGAATGGTAAATTTTCGCGGGTACTGAGAGTGGAACTGAAATTTTATGCGAATGTTCACACGAAAAGTTGTATCGGACAATCGTGACGTTAAGTTTGGAAATACGTTCATTTTAATAATGTATTGCTCGTTAAAATACTTTTAAATTCTGAATTTGAGTGGAGCGTATGTAAATTTTGATAATATGAAAATAACGTACAGTTTAGATTTTATGGGGGAAAATTTTAAGATTTGACAAAGCGAAATCCTTTTTACTGATTTTTCATCCCGTAAAACAAATGTAAGAGCCTCAATCGATAACTTCAACACAATTAGTCATCTTGATTACGTATTCTAATACAGTTTAATTTTTCAATAATTTAAGCAGTTGAAATTTTTGGAAATAATATTTTGGTAATTTTATGTTAAGAGCATTATTTATTTTAAGAGTTAGATAACCAAAGCAAGATGAATTTTTTATTGTAATATTTTTTGTAGGTTTATTATAAATTCGATCTAACAGTTCCATTCTAAATATTTTAATTCGTCGAATTTCGACGGGTTCCAACTCGTATAATATAAAATATGCAGCTTTGTTTTATACGTTCAGCAATATAAATCTTAAAAATAGATTCGTATCCCGTTTGTAAGCAATTCTCAAAATTTAAAGGGACTTAGTTTGAAAGGAAAAATATGGCACAAGTTGATTTTTTTTATTCTGTGTAGATTTCGAATAAGAGCTGTGAAAAGATTTTTTTTTTAAATTCCAGATTAATTTTATCGACATATTTGTTTATTCGCTGTACATCAAACATTTTACACCCTAATCACTCGTCTGAAAATTTCGAACACTTCACCAATCAATAATTAATTAGCTTGTAACGTTCACAAGAAATAAATTTTGCATTGAAGATTATATGTTAATCTAAAACCGAATTTTACGGTAACTGCTTACTGAATAATTAAATAACTCTTCTTATATGCACATTTTTTATTAAATAATTAATAAGACAAAATAAGTAAATACACTCTGTATAAATACAGTCTTCAAAATAAATGGGAAATCAGATTTCTAAAGAAGTTTTCAACCGCACATTTATTTGATTATTCCTTTGAGAAACTTTATTTAATTAAACTTTTAATCTCGACATAACCGACATCTTGGTTTTTTTACTTTTGTTGAATGAAATGTAATGCAATAATATTTAAAGAGAATTTCTAAAATTTATGTCTTGAATATTTGTATTTTCTGAGATATAGGTAAGGGTCTTTAATGCAAAGAGAACGAAGCTGGTAGAAAATTGAATATAAAAATAATGTTTTAAAATTTCCAGAATTTCAATAATGATATTAAGATACATGTAATTACTGTGAATTCTGGTAAGATAAATGGATTTCGGGTTTTGTTGGATGACGAAACAATTTGATTAAAATTCTACCCTATAAATGGGAATGATCATATTTTGAAACAAATTTCATATAAACGGAATGACAACTTGAGTGTATTTCAGGATGATTTTAAAATAAGTATACAGTTTCAACGTATTATAAAGCAAGAACAATGCAAGTAATTTTTCTATTACTTTTAAAAGAATTATAAGGGAATATTTATAGTTTTATTAGAGTCAGTACAGAGATGCTCTATATTTGCATAGTTTGTCACATGTAACACATTCGATCAGAAATTCATTTTCACCTAAAAGGAATTTATGATATATTATCACGTGCAGTGATAGTGACAACGATAGGCATCGATACATGAAACGAAGGGGAAGTGCAAATACCTGGAAATGAAAATATTAGGTCATGACTTCAGTCTATGCAGTCGTCATTGGATAATTTTAATCGGTGGTTTACCAGTACAGTTGTGAGGAAGAGGGTCAACGAGGTAATCTGGCACGTCCCATAACCATTGTGAATTGAGCAAATTAACCCCACTCAATTTCAAAATAACGTGATTTTGAACGCTTTTTTCCACTTCAGGCACTGCAATTTTTATTGAATACTCATATGACACGCGCGCTTATCCCTACTTCACTTACAAGAGGTACAGTTTGAGACGGTCCTTTGTACATCGATTATAATTTATTAGATAAACTGGTTTCAGCCCTTATAAGCACTGTACAAGGGTTCATGAGAAAAAAAAAAGCTTCAAAATGTATGTTACAGCGTCAGGATAATCTACACGATTTAACAAATGGTTGAGCAAAGCGATCAGTACGGTGCAAACTTTGAGATCAAATGGTTTGCATTTGGTTCCTGAGCAATATTTTTCAGCGAAAATATTTATCCATTAAGATATTTTTTTTTATTGAAAATATATAATTATTTAAATAATATATATATATATATATATATAAGTAAATACTTTTTCGCATATACAGGGTTACCAATAAATAAATTATCCACTCCAGAGGGCTACGAAACATGTTGCACTGTCCATTGGAGACGAAACTGAAATGTGTAGATAATCGAAATGATACGATTTATCTAAATATTTTTAATTACAGAAGTTTTCTAAAGTTTGGCATTGAAGACCTCAAATAAATGCACAACAAGCTTGTACATCTAATTTCTTATATGCCTTCAGATAACTTTTTAATATGTTACAATAAATGCTCAATTCGATCTTCATTATTGTCAACAACGTGATGTAATCACAAAGTCATATTTTCTATCTCTGAGAACAGAAACTCTGGTCAAATATGTCGAACTCAGTAACAAATGTTTTTTTTTCAAAGCTGGCCTAGATACGAAAGTATGATTATGCGATTATAGTATGTTGTCGATAATAAAGGAGGCATATTGAAAGGATTTATTATAGCATATTAAACATTTATGTAAAGGCGCATATCGGTTATTGAAAGGTATATGCTTACTGATTATTTGTTTCAGTGCTAAAGCTCTATCAGGGTTCATACGGGTGCTTGAATTTCCCGACTAAGAAATTCTTCGGTACCAGTATTTACTTATCTAAAATCTCTCCTGAAATAAGGCGAAATTTCGTCCGTTTAAATTAGATTTATTTTTCTATACAAAAATTCTGATATTTGGCCTTGAAAATAACGGTACCCGTACAAACCCTGTCTATCTTTCGCAATTTTTTTGTACAAAAACTTTTTATTTAATGAAAGAAAAGCGTATCATTAGTATTATCTGCACCTTTAATTTTACCACATTTGGAGCAGTAAAATGCAGTCCAGATCCTCTTAAAGTGGATAAATTATTTCCTGCTCATCCTGTATGTCTATACACTTTTAACGATTAAGTTCCTGTGAATCATTAAATTGCTATTCCATACTCTTAGTGTACGTAGATTTAATATTTTGATCGAAATTATATCACGTATTTCACTTTATAAAATGTTTAGAATGCGATAAAATTCTAATATTTCCCTCCGTAAAACCAACCTTCTAATAGCTTTTTAGCTTCCCTGCTGTTTTAAGATGCAAGGCTTATAGGTAAATCAATGACAGCGTATTGTGGCACGCCCGATTTACAGGGTGTGACACGATAATGTTTCATCACACAAGACTTTTATTTTCATAAAATATTCCAAAAAGGCTTCATGAATTATTCTAAACAGATATTACCGGTATCATAATATGGAAGACTGATATGAGGCATATCAAAATAGTATTTGTGACCTTGCACTTTAAATAAAACCAAGTTTTAACGAAAATACTTGAAAACAATTTATTTTAATTACGTACTATTTAAGTAATATGTCTAGACAGAAAAACTGTTATCTATATTATAAAGGACAAACGTGTCCGTGCGCAACGCTGACGTCATATCAACATCACCCAATTGAATTTAAATTTTACGGAATTTTTTTTAAACTTCTAAACATCGCACATTTTAAATTTTTACACCGTCAAATAGGGGGGGGGGGATGTTCTTTCAAATAAAATTTGTTTGAAAACTATATCGCAGTTTGTTTAAAAAATGTATGGACATTTACTCAATTTTTATTGTTTTTAAAATAATTTTCAGGCATGATTTTTTAAAAATCTATGTATATCGTATGCAGACGATTACGTAAGATAAATCCGTTTATGTATTAATTAATATAAATATCTCAGCATTTGTTTCTAGCATATTTGACATAATGAAATAAAACCTTGATCAATCAATAAATAAAACAATAAAATAAAATCGTAAGATATGTGCAGTGATGGAACAGCGGCGCAGCAGTTGACCGATTGTCACCACTAAATTTTTATAGTATTCTTCGCCTTCAAAAATCTCAGAAATTTTGTCCTGAAGGTAAATGAAGCATACTAATAAAATTTTACGGTGTCAATTGATTCTCTGCTGCTACACTGTTCCATCACTGTATATGATTAAACTATGCACTTGAACCACTAAAAGCGTCAGAATAAAAAAGGCGATTTATTCGGTTGTTAACTCCTTGCGCTAGACCAATAGAAAAGTAACAAAACTATCGTTTAATGAATTTCAAAACTTTATTTATATAAATAATATTTTTCATATAAATATGATTTTTGGTATTGTTAGTGCGTGTTCAAAAAAATATATTAACACTAGAATGTCATCGAGCAGTCATTTAGACAAATGAATAGATCTCGGTTCGAGCCAGATTTTTTTTTTTTTTTTAATAAAACTACTTTAAATGATGCAAGGAAAAAAACTAGTTAAATGGATAAGTTAATAATTTAAAATAAAAATTCTGGTGTGACATATTTTCTTTTAAATTTGAGTAAAATTCTCGGTCTTTCTAGTGTTAAATGTTAAAAAATCTAATATAGTTATCAACACTAGAACTAGCCGCAATTTGAGTCAATTTTTATAAAAAATGTTCATACCAGAATTTTCATTTAAAACGGCTTAACTTTATAATTTAACGTTTTTCTTCTTTGTATCTTTTAAACGTATTTCATACTCAAATTTCTTTTAACGATTAAGTTCCTGTGAATCATTAAATTGCTATTCCATACTCTTAGTGTACGTAGATTTAAATATTTTGATCGAAATTATATCACGTATTTCACTTTATAAAATGTTTAGAATGCGATAAAATTCTAATATTTCCCTCCGTAAAACCAACCTTCTAATAGCTTTTTAGCTTCCCTGCTGTTTTAAGATGCAAGGCTTATAGGTAAATCAATGACAGCGTATTGTGGCACGCCCGATTTACAGGGTGGGACACGATAATGTTTCATCACACAAGACTTTTATTTTCATAAAATATTCCAAAAAGGCTTCATGAATTATTCTAAACAGATATTACCGGTATCATAATATGGAAGACTGATATGAGGAATATCAAAATAGTATTTGTGACCTTGCACTTTAAATAAAACCAAGTTTTAACGAAAGTACTTGAAAACTATTTATTTTAATTACGTACTATTTAAGTAATATGTCTAGACAGAAAAACTGTTATCTATATTATAAAGGACAAACGTGTCCGTGCGCAACGCTGACATCATATCAACATCACCCAATTGAATTTAAATTTTACGGAATTTTTTTTAAACTTCTAAACATCGCACATTTTAAATTTTTACACCGTCGAATAGGGGGGAAAAATGTTCTTTCAAATAAAATTTGTTTGAAAACTATATCGCAGTTTGTTTAAAAAATGTATGGACATTTACTCAATTTTTATTGTTTTTAAAATAATTTTCAGGCATGATTTTTTAAAAATCTATGTATATCGTATGCAGACGATTACGTAAGATAAATCCGTTTATATATTAATTAATATAAATAGCTCAATATTTGTTTCTAGCATATTTGACATAATGAAATAAAACCTTGATCAATCAATAAATAAAACAATAAAATAGAATCGTAAGATATGTGCAGTGATGGAACAGCGGCGCAACAGTTGACCGATTGTCACCACTAAATTTTTATAGTATTCTTCGCCTTCAAAAATCTCAGAAATTTTGTCCTGAAGGTAAATGAAGCATACTAATAAAATTTTACGGTGTCAATTGATTCTCTGCTGCTACACTGTTCCATCACTGTATGTGATTAAACTATGCACTTGAACCACTAAAAGCGTCAGAATAAAAAAAGGCGATTTATTCGGTTGTTAACTCCTTGCGCTAGACCAATAGAAAAGTAACAAAACTATCGTTAAATGAATTTCAAAACTTTATTTATATAAATAATATTTTTCACATAAATATGATTTTTGGTATTGTTAGTGCGTATTCAAAAAAATATATTAACACTAGAATGTCCTCGAGCAGTCATTTAGACAAATGAATATATCTCGGTTCCAGCCAGATTTTTTTTTTTTTTCTTATATAAAACTACTTACATGATGCAAGAGAAAAAAACTAGTTAAATGGATAAATTAATAATTTAAAATAAAATTTCTGGTGTGAAATATTTTCTTTTAAATTTGAGTATAATTCTCGGTCTTTCTAGTGTTAAATGTTAAAAAATCTAATATAGTTATCAACACTAGAACTAGCCGCAATTTGAGTCAATTTTTATAAAAAATGTTCATACCAGAATTTTCATTTAAAACGGCTTAACTTTATAATTTAACGTTTTTCTTCTTTGTATCTTTTAAACGTATTTCATACTCAAATTTCTTTTAACGATTAAGTTCCTGTGAATCATTAAATTGCTATTCCATACTCTTAGTGTACGTAGATTTAAATATTTTGATCGAAATTATATCACGTATTTCACTTTATAAAATGTTTAGAATGCGATAAAATTCTAATATTTCCCTCCGTAAAACCAACCTTCTAATAGCTTTTTAGCTTCCCTGCTGTTTTAAGATGCAAGGCTTATAGGTAAATCAATGACAGCGTATTGTGGCACGCCCGATTTACAGGGTGGGACACGATAATGTTTCATCACACAAGACTTTTATTTTCATAAAATATTCCAAAAAGGCTTCATGAATTATTCTAAACAGATATTACCGGTATCATAATATGGAAGACTGATATGAGGAATATCAAAATAGTATTTGTGACCTTGCACTTTAAATAAAACCAAGTTTTAACGAAAGTACTTGAAAACTATTTATTTTAATTACGTACTATTTAAGTAATATGTCTAGACAGAAAAACTGTTATCTATATTATAAAGGACAAACGTGTCCGTGCGCAACGCTGACATCATATCAACATCACCCAATTGAATTTAAATTTTACGGAATTTTTTTTAAACTTCTAAACATCGCACATTTTAAATTTTTACACCGTCGAATAGGGGGGAAAAATGTTCTTTCAAATAAAATTTGTTTGAAAACTATATCGCAGTTTGTTTAAAAAATGTATGGACATTTACTCAATTTTTATTGTTTTTAAAATAATTTTCAGGCATGATTTTTTAAAAATCTATGTATATCGTATGCAGACGATTACGTAAGATAAATCCGTTTATATATTAATTAATATAAATAGCTCAATATTTGTTTCTAGCATATTTGACATAATGAAATAAAACCTTGATCAATCAATAAATAAAACAATAAAATAGAATCGTAAGATATGTGCAGTGATGGAACAGCGGCGCAACAGTTGACCGATTGTCACCACTAAATTTTTATAGTATTCTTCGCCTTCAAAAATCTCAGAAATTTTGTCCTGAAGGTAAATGAAGCATACTAATAAAATTTTACGGTGTCAATTGATTCTCTGCTGCTACACTGTTCCATCACTGTATGTGATTAAACTATGCACTTGAACCACTAAAAGCGTCAGAATAAAAAAAGGCGATTTATTCGGTTGTTAACTCCTTGCGCTAGACCAATAGAAAAGTAACAAAACTATCGTTAAATGAATTTCAAAACTTTATTTATATAAATAATATTTTTCACATAAATATGATTTTTGGTATTGTTAGTGCGTATTCAAAAAAATATATTAACACTAGAATGTCCTCGAGCAGTCATTTAGACAAATGAATATATCTCGGTTCCAGCCAGATTTTTTTTTTTTTCTTATATAAAACTACTTACATGATGCAAGAGAAAAAAACTAGTTAAATGGATAAATTAATAATTTAAAATAAAATTTCTGGTGTGAAATATTTTCTTTTAAATTTGAGTATAATTCTCGGTCTTTCTAGTGTTAAATGTTAAAAAATCTAATATAGTTATCAACACTAGAACTACCCGCAATTTGAGTCAAGTTTTATAAAAAATTTTCATACCAGAATTTTCATTTAAAACGGTTTAACTTTATAATTTAACGTTTTTCTTCTTTGTATCTTTTAAACGTATTTCATAATCAAATTTCTGGTTTGAACCGAAACATATTCATACGGTAGCTGTCAAAATGACAGCTCACGGTAGTTTTTGTGTTAAATAAATATTTTCCATCTATATTCTATAACCCGGAAACCCTGAATATATCCCCTTGTAAAAAATAATGAAGCAATACACAGTTTTTTAAAATTCCACTATATATATAGTCTATATGTGTGTTATACCAGTTACCATGTGTTAATCAGAAATTTATTATTAAAAAGTATAAAACACAATATTTCCTGTTTTATGTACTTTTATAAACTGAGATGGTATAATGATAAAAAATTGAACAAACAATTAAATACAGATATTAAACACGTAATAAATCACAATGAGTCACTATAGTAAGTGTAATAAAAGAAGTTAAGAAGCATACATTTATTGTACATTCAGTATGGAACAAAAGAATACACATTTTAACTGGTACCAATGGATTAGTAGTGACTTCTACTAATGAATGGTATAATGAAATATTTCTTAGGGGTTGTCCACGTATAGAAGTTTTAACTCACATTAAAATTTGCTATTCTTTTGGCATCACATTTGCATTCTTTTCTAAATTGCACATTTGGACATTGAACTGGAAGTATTTTTGACAAGTTTTTTAGGAATTATTCCGGTTTAAATTTTGAAATTCTTAAAAAAATATAAAAAATAATAATTAAAAAATATAATTTCATTTATAAAATTAAAATATAAAGTAATTGTTTTAATTAAAAAATATAATGTAATATAATTTCGTTTTTTATCTTTGCAAAAGAGTGTAACACTTTTAAGCATAACTCAAAAACTACTTGTCAGAATGATCTGTGATTTTGGATCATCATATTAAAAACTTCTATAAATATATTTCTCTTAAAATTACCATGGTTCACAATTCCTATTTATGTTGGAAAATTCATAGCAAAATATACATATTTTCTAAATTAATGAAGTCAAAATTATAGGCATGCATTGAAAAATTTAAAGTTTCTTACAATTTTCTATGTAGTATACCCCGTAAATAAAATTAGAATAAAGCATTCATTAGAAAACGTTATTAGTAAACGGTTGGTGCACTCAAATTTTCGCGCGATGTTTGTCGGCAGAGTTACTAAGAGTGCATACATTATATATACTTATATATATACCTATATATCTGTGTTTCCAGATTGGGGGCTTTTTTGTCCCCAGATTGTTGATTGTCACCGCTTTTTTGAAATAGAAATATTCTGTCTATTTAAAATTGATTAAAAATTCTGAAAAATTAGGCGAACTATACAATCTTTAAAAAGCGGGTGACAGTCAAATAATCTGAATTAAAATAGTCTCCAATGTGGCAACACTGATATATATATATATATATATATAAGCAATAACTATCGTAATCACCACAAAAAAAAAAATCATTTATGTGAAATGCGCCAAAATGCTGTAGTAAAACACACAAATTAAATATAAACCAGCAAAATAATATATTTGGCCTGAACTAGCAATTTCCTTCACAGAGCAAGAGAAAAAGGAATATAACTATTTAAATTAAATTAAATTAAGAAAGTTAAAAATTTCAACTAGAAAATACATCTGATGTGTAACAATCGAGTGTTTAACATTTGATTTTGCTGCTCAGCGTTATGACCGAAACCCACCGCCACTAATTCATATTTTATATGTATTTTTTGTGTGCTCGGCTGCTTTTGAAATATAATTCACTGCCGATGAGGCTGCACCCTGTTTTTTTCCTATATCTTCTAGTTGATATTTTTTTACTTTTCCAGACAGTTATATTCCTTTTTTTGTTGTTGTTGTTGTTCTGTGCAATGTTGCCAGTGGGCTACTTTTCTTAAATTCAGATTTCGTGATTGGCACCACTTTTTTGAAATAGTAAAATTCGCCTTATTTAATGATATATTAATTAAGGCGAAAACAAGGTTAATTTTACCATTTCAGAAAAGTGGTGCCAGTCAAGAAATCTGAATATAAAAAAGTAGCCCACTGGCAACACTGGTTCTGTGAGGGAATGTGTTAGTTCAGCTTGAATTCAGCTTGAATTAAAATCCATTTAATAAGCTATTTAAACAGCAGTAAATATGAATGCTAATTTCTTAAAAAAAAAAAAATCACCCTATTGGAGATGAGGTGTCAATAATTTATTCTTATGTACTCATCTCCTTTTCAACTTTAATATCCGTATTTACATTGTATTTTTAATTTCGTTTTAAAATAAATGTTTCTGAAACAAAAATTAAAACATCTTTGAACTTCTATCATGCGGTCAAAAAAAATCTATGATACCCTGAAAATGTATAATGTTAGCATAAATCCAATATTCACTTTGAAATATTATCAAGATGACTTATCAATTATAAAATTACCGTAATTTCGGCATCTCAGATAACTCGAATTCCTACCAGAATTTACTTTGAATGAAATGTGACTTGCTTCTGCTTAGCACTTATTTGACTTCTTTTTCTCAATAAAATTTCCGGTTTGAAAAAGACTTAACTAAGCCGCGGCGGATACTCGTTAAAATACGGTAAATAAATTTAAATAGAAGGGTATTAATATTTTAACATGCGTATATTATAAACAAACATAGATTTCATTAAAATCTAAATCTTACAATCAGGAGAAAACAACAATTTTAATGCATATTTAGACGCCAGAATAAACAGAAACTTGAGTAAGTTATAATAATAATAAGTGCAATAAAAAGTTAAGAAATAGATATTTTAGTTCATAAACATTCGCAGTTAGAGTATAGTTTTGTTTAATAAAGTTATCATTATTAGTTCTCTACAGTTACATTAGTTATAATGACTAGTTCTATTTCCGTTACATTTTCGAAGTTTTTTCTGCATAAATACTCATTTACCTACACAGGTCTCGAGAAATTTTTCTAAATATCAATCCCCTTTTATGGTCCGAAGGAATGTTTTATAATACTAAAGTAAATCAATGTATAATTTTCAAAAACTCTTTTAAAGCATCTAATTATGATTTAAAAATTTTCTTTACATACTTTACAGGGTTCGTACGGTTGCTTGAATTTCCAGATTAAGAAATTCTTCCGTACCAGTATTTTCTTATAGAAAATCTCTTCTTTAATAAGGCGAAATTTCGCGCGTTTAAACTAGATTTATTTTTCTTTTAAAAAATACTGATATTTGGCCTTGAAAATAACGGTACCCGTACGAACCCTGCTTTATTATATTTTATCACGTCTACCATTATTAAAAAAATAAAATGCCAATATAATAAAATGATATATGAACAGGAATGTGTTCAAATGACTCTTTAAAATTTTGCCATTTTGATGTCCTCATTTATATTATAAAATATAATTATCTTCTAAAATAAATTACTCTGGAAGAAAATTAAAACTTCCTTCAAATTCCATTATTTAAAGAAAAATGTCCCGCATTAAATGTGAAATGGAAAACAATAATTGTATAATTTGATACACTAATTCGAAGTATAATTAGAATTATGTCTCCTTAATTATAAAATATTAAAGTTGTATCCAAGAAATTGAATAATTTCTACATTACACACACATTAAAGTACACATTAAAGACAAATATTACTATTCCTTGGAATCTGAAGCCTGCAATTTAAAAGAAATATTTAAAAAAAAGAAACGGAAAATTACAGGCAGGAAAACCCCTGTAACTGGAAGAAATTTTTCTGTTATATGGACATATTCTTGTCTTCTGATGTCAATTTTAGGAGGTATTGACCTTTTGCTGGCAATTTTTATGACAAAGAAAAGGCATTCGTAAAAATTTCGTTTCTGAAACGAAAGAATAACAGGAAGCACAACTGCCAGAACCCCTATAATTTGACGAAAATGAAGCGTTTGGTTTGAGGATTTTGCGAATTTTTTTTATGTTAGATTGAGATATTCTCTGTATTTTGGGCAGAAATGGATAAATATAATTGGAAATTTTCGTGTTTTAATTGAATATAATCAGCGGAATTTTCGTTCAATAAGAACGCAGAATTAGGAGAAGATAACTATACTTACTGTTTGTTTGTTGTTTTTAATTAAAATACTATATACTTGTAAACTTTATTTGAATTAACATACTTCTATTTCCATATAATTTTACATTTAAAATACTCATTTATGCAACCCAAAGCTGAATTATTTTATTTTAAGTACCTGCCCCTGCATACACACATTTTTTTTAAATACATCAAATATGATATTAGTAAATGATTAAAAAAGATATTTTACCTTATTTAATTTTAATTAAAGTAAAATTTTCCTCTGCTATCTTTATTTTAAAATAATAAAATAAAAAAGTTATACACTCGCAGGAACTTTTACAAACGACGCTTTAAAGAATTTTTTTATTTTTAAATCCACATTTATATTGTAATATTAATTACTATTTAAAATAAAGGTTTTCAGAAAAAAAAATAATACTTATTTGAACTTCCACCATTTAGACAAAAATAATCTGTTATACCTGAAATCCAATAATTTTAGCATAATTAGAATCACTACTTTGAAATTTAATCAGGATGACTTATTATTAATTATAAAATTTTTAAGTTTCACCCAAGAAAAGGAATATTTTGACAAGCGCATATTAAAGACAAATATACTTTTCCTTAGAATCTAAATCCTGGAATTAGAAGAAAACAACAATTCTCACGAACGTTTGTTTGTCGTCTTCAATTTTAATTGCATATTCTTACTGCTCCATTTAAACAAACATCTCTGCAAAGAATCAATACTAATACTGCTTAAAAGTCACGTAATTATCTGAAACGATTTCTTAGAACTTCTAAATATTTTCTGGAATAACACTCGAAGAAACTCCCATGAAAATGACTTAATGTTATGTCTTTTATTCTGAAATTCCTAATTATGGGTTTGACGTTTTTACCAAAGTATAAAAGTAATGCCGTTAAAAAAATGTAAACTTTAGTCTCGATTTCATGACATACGGTTAGAAAATCCCGCCTATCATTTACAAAGAAATCGTTAAAAAAGATATTTTCCAAAACTTGCTATGTTCTTGAAAGGCAGTTTTAATAAAATAATATTTGATGTTATTAGTAAAAAATAATATGTATTTATTTTTAATCTTTATTCTATTTTACTTAAATATAAATTCTCAAATTTTATCAAAAGTTATGATAATGAATCGATAATTTTAAAAATCAGAATGAAAATTTTTTTTTAAGTTTTTTTTCTATAAAAGTAAATATTGATCACCAATATATCTTTCGGATGAAAGGGTCTTAAAATTGTTTTAGAGTCACACTCTGTAGTGAAGTGGGTTCACAATTTCCAGTCATGGTGATTTTTGTTAATTTTATGCAAAATGTTAAATTTATACATTTTAATTAAAAAATCTTAAATTTTAGTCATTTTTAAACATCAAAGTATCAATTTTTAAATGAGATTGATGCAGAAGCATGTTATTTTCAAGGAACTATTAATAAAAAGGAAGTGACATATCCTGAAAATATTGAAGCTTCAACTGTAATCGCTTCCTCATGGGTTGATTACTGCCAGTGGAATCTACCAACAGTAAACTTATGCAGAAATTTTCTCCTTATATAAACGCTTTATTATTTCGGATTTAACAGTAAACTTATACAGAAATTTTCTCCTTATGTAAACGCTTTATTATTGCAAAATTTCAGTCATAAGTAATGGTAGAAACAGATTTTCATTTTTACTGGTACAAGTTTACTTTGGCGGTAGTCAGGCCCTGCGTTTCCGCCATATTGTGACAACCTAGACAACCTCCTGTCAGTGTCAGTGAAAAAGATTATACCTGGGCAAAATGATACCAGTAAATACAAATAGAAAAATTTCCCTATTTGTGAGAAAATGTTTCCATGATATGAGGCGCTTAGATAAGACGAATTTGTCTATTTAAATTCGGTAGACAGGCTCTGCGATTCCGCCATATTGTGACAACCAGGGAAACAAACTGACAGTTTTACAAGGCAAACGGACACCAGTGAAAACAATTAGAAATTTTTACGACATTTGAGAGAAAACATTTCCATGAATAAGACGCTTAAATTTTCCATTCAATTTTACTGGTGGGAAGTTTGTCCCAGCAGTAATCAGAAACTGCAGATCCGATTTTAAAAAAGCAGCCGCCATCTTGTGACAACCTCCTCAGTTACTTCACTCGCAACTGGTAGACATTACACTATATGTCTCCTCCTCTTTATTCATAATTCCATTGTTATTTTACATGGGTTTCCGTTCAATCAAAAATCGCTAGCTGCCAAAGTTGCATCCGCAGAGTTGCCAAGTCTCCGGCTTTTTGCTTACCATTATATTATCTGAGAGAAAATCTGGTTCATTTAAATAGCCCAAATGTTCCAATTAAATAAAAGCACATTTTTTGTATTAAAATACTGGTATCCTCAAAGCCGGAGACTAGGCAGCTCTGCATCCGGATGTAGGTTATCACAACGTTTCTCACTTCTCAAATGTCTACAGAAAGGTCATTCCGCATGATGTGTGGGAGAGCTTTTCTACATATTTCTGTTTTTTTTTAACAATTTTAGTATAATGGAGTTATGAATGAAGAGGAGGGGACATATAGTCTACTGTCTACTAGTTACGAGTGAAGTAACTGAGGAGGTTGTCACAAGATGGCGGCTGTTTTTTTTATTGGATCAACAGTTTCTGATTACCACCGGGACAAACTTCTCACCAGTAAATTTAAATAGAAAAATTCGTCTTAGCTAAGCGCCTCATATCATGGAAACATTTTCTCACAAATAGGGAAACTTTTCTATTTGTATTTACGGGTATCATTTTGCCCAGGTATAATCTTTTTCACTGACAGGAGGTTGTCTAGGTTGTCACAATATGGCGGAAACGCAGGGCCTGACTAACGACAAAGTAAACTCCCACCAGTAAAAATGAATATGTGTTTCTGCCATTATTTCTAACTGAAACTCTGCGTTAATAAGCCGTTTAAATAAGGAGAAAATTTCTAGTTAAATTTACTGGTGAAAACTTACCCCGACCGTAATTATCTCCTGCAAAAACGGTTGCAGTTGAAGCCTCACTATTTTAAGGACATGTCAGTTCCTCTTTCTTATTACTTCCATGGTTATTATATCCTTCAATTAAAACAACCATGCTAACATGAAAATCTAGACGTTTTTGCTATATTTAATGTATAGTTAATGTTTTAACAACTTATAAGTCAATAAGGTATTTATGTAAGTATCACGCGCAGGACCTTTTGTCAGTTTTTTATGGAATGACCGTGAAGCCGGCAGATTACTTAGGTCTAGGATTTAAAATGTGGAGTTTTTATTAACTATTATTTTTATTATTTATTTATTATTAAAATCGTGCATCATACTAAGGTGTCGGGTTTAAAATGTGGAGATTTTTAAACCTATTAAAGACCATTTCATATGACGTGGGAACAGCTTTTTTACATATTACTGCTGTTTTAACAATGATATTGTATCCTCAAAGTAAAGCAACTATGCTAATATGAAAGTATAATTTCTTTTGTTAATTTTAATGTATAGTTTATAAAATAACAACTTATAAGATAATAAATAGAGGTATTTATGTAAGCGTCACGTGCGGGACATTTTGTCCGTTTTTCATGAAATGGCCCACAAGAGGAATGTACCAAGGAATTTACCAGATGCGAGTACCATCATGCCTTTGCAAGACTTTTTTTTGAAAATTAAAATGAATTAAAAAAACAGTATAGGTATCAAAGCCCGACTATTTAAAAGCTTTTCTAGACTCAGAAGACAAAATTTATAATTTACAACAATAAAAAAGCTTAGACATATTAATTTTTTTTTTCTTCAGTTAGTTTTCGTTTTTACTGATTTTTGCTACTTTTTCGAAAAGACAAGGCACTATATAAAGGGAAAAACATACATGGGGTCTCATACTGTAGGACTTGCAGACCAACTCGATATAGTTCACAAATCTTGGTAAAATACTTAGAATTTTCGTGGGTATTCGTCTTTTTCATACTTTGTGTCAGAAAAAAATGATACTTAATGTCATTAATTATTATTATTTTTTTTTTGCATATCAGCTATTGAACTTCTTAGCTTTTATTCATCATGTATAGATTTTTTAAATATATCAAAACTCGCTGAAATGAGTACATTTGACAATTCGGCATCTCAAATGAATTACAAATTCGCAGATTTTGCATACATGTAAAAAAATATTAACACAGAATGGCGGTGAGGGACCATTCTGGCCTCAACCATATGGTTATATTTCGGTTCGAACAGGAAATTTCTTTATAAAATAAATTGAAAAGATACAAAGGAAATAAGGGCTAATTAAATAAGTTAAGCAGTTTTGAATAAAAATTATGTGATTAAATATATTTTTAAAAAACTTAGAGTAAAAATGCCCGTCTTTCTAGTGTTAAAATATTTCAATTTTATAGCTAGCTTATTTCACTGTGAACAATTTTGCCATTTTAAAAAGATGTTTTTGTCTTTCTGCCAATGCAGTTAAACGACTTACAGTTTTAAATTTTTACGGTCATATAAACAAATAAAACAAGGACTTACAGCAAAGTTTGTTATGAGTAAAAAGTGAATGATTTAAAGTAAGTTTGCGGACACAAAAGTTTTATGAAAAATGTGCCGATTGTTTAATACTTTTTTCCCAGTTTATCAATTTTGATGAAATTTAAAACTCTTTCAGACATTTATTACGACAATTGCATAACAGAATTCAGGAAATTAATGATTATGTTAGAGAAATTTTTAATCAGTCTGTTGTTTGATTATATTTACTTCAAACCGGATACTATACTGATAATTTATATAAATTATTAATTTATAACTGATACTGTGTTGTTTCATTCAATATGGCTGTAATATAATAGTTGAGATTTTCAATTGTGAACAATGGAGTTATGAATAAAGAAGATACACATAGCGTGTTGTCTAGTAGTTGCGAGTGAAGTAACTGAGGAGGTTGTCACAAGATGGTTGCTTTTTTTTAAAAATCAGTTCTACAGTTTTTGATTACCGCCGGTGAAAACTTCCACAAGTAAACTTGTACAGAAATGTTTGTCTTATTTAAGGACCTTATTAATGGAAAATTTCTCTCACAAATATGCTAAAAGATTAATATTTCTTTTTAATGGTGTCAGTTTGCCAGGTATTATAATATTTTCACTGACACTGACAGTAGGTTGTCTTGGTTGTCACAATATGGTGCAACTATGGTCAACCGCCGCGGCGAGCGGCCCATCTTCGTCCGCAGCCCTTTATTCTTCTACTCTACTCCGACTCTTTTGCGGAAGCAAGATTCTTAGGTCCCCATCTTCGTCCGCAGCCCTTTATTCTTCTACTCTACTCCGACTCTTTTGCGGAAGCAAGATTCTTAGGTCCCCATCTTCGTCCGCAGCCCTTTATTCTTCTACTCTACTCCGACTCTTTTGCGGAAGCAAGATTCTTAGGTCCCCATCTTCGTCCGCAGCCTTTTATTCTTCTACTCTACTCCGACTGTTTTGCGGAAGCAAGATTCTTAGGTCCCCAGCCATGTCCCGAGTAAGAGACTCTCTAGCAAAAGCCAGAATGAAAAAAAAAATCAAAAATTGAAACCGGACAAATTTAAAAGGGAAATTATACAAATTAAAGACACCGAAAACAGGGTAAGGGCTGGGCTCGGGGCGATGAAGCTACCCGACGACCCCTTGCTTCTTCTAGCTTATTATTAGTCTCGGTCGGCGGTTGGGTGTGGGTCAACCGCCGCGGCGAGCTGCCCATCTTCGTCCGCAGCCCTTTATTCTTCTACTCTACTCCGACTCCTTTGCGGAAGCAAGATTCTTAGGTCCCCAGCCATGTCCCGAGTAAGAGACTCGGAAAAAAAAAATTGAAAAAAAAATCAAAAATTGAAACCGGACAAATTTAAAAGGGAAATTACACAAATTAAAGACACCGAAAACCGGGAAGGGTTGGGCTCGGGGCGATGAAGCTACCCGACGACCCCTTGCTTGTTCTAGCTTATTATTAGTCTGAAAAAAACGTTTGCCAGTAAAAATGAATATCAGTTTTTGCTATTAATTTTGACTGAAATTTTCTATTAATAGGCGTTATTAATAATTAAGGCGTTTGACTAGAAAGCAGTGTTGCCAGAGGGCTACTTATTTAAAATTCAGATTTCTTTGTTGGCACCACTTTTTGAAATGGTAATATTCCCCTGATTTTCGCCTTAATTAATATCTTATTAAATAAGGCGGATTTTACTATTTGAAAAAAGTGGTGACATTTAAGAAATCTGAATTTTAAAAAAGTAGCCCACTGGCAACACTGCTAGAGAGAAAGTTTCTACTTGTATTTACTGTTGGAAGTTGTCATCGGCGGTAAGGAATCCCTGTGAAAGCGGTTACAGTTGAAACTTCACTATTTTAACCCATTAAGGACCACCATGTTTTACAGGAATTTTATTCAGCTCACACCACTTTTTGTTAAACACTTACTTTTAGTTTATGAATAATTGAAATGTGTTAATTAAATAAGGCAAATTTTACATTTCTTTTTTACTGGTATCAAAAAAGTGCAAAAATGACAAATATAATGTTGCGAAAACGCAACGTCAGTCTTTAATGGGTTAAGGATATGTCGGTTCCTCTTTCTTAATAGTTACATGTTGTGAACGGTTGTTTAGATGGATCGTGCATCGTTATTTCCTAATTTAAATAAAGCTACCACTTAACACTGTTTCTTACCTCTTAGCTTACAATATTTTTTAATACTTTCTAACATAGTTGAAAAAAAAATTACGATTTCGATTTGTCTGCCGTCTTTCCGTGCTCTAACTCTCGTAAATATGCTAGGATTACCATGCGATATTTTTTTTTTTTTTTTTTTTTTTTGAGGTTTAATATGGCATGTTTGCTATTGAAAATAGAATGTGTAGCCTTTATAGCATTTATGTTATTGGGAACTTTAGAAATTTGGAATTTCGGGTGTCAGCTACGTTGATTACCTCACAAGCAACCAGAAACATATTCTTTGTATTTAACCCCTTCTAAACGAGCGTAAGGTGATCAGAATCCTTGATTATTCCCACCCATTATTTTTATTGTAAACTTTGGCTTATTTAATCAGAACATTTCTGAAATTCAATTAGGGTAAAGTGCCCATATTTCGTCCCTTCTCCTAATTTCGCGCCCTTAACTTCTGTGCTTCCGCGAAAATGGCGCACTTATGACGCAAGTCACAAGGGACGGAAGGTAAAAGGGATCAGTGTTGAAAGTTTCGTTCGCCAAGACGCATACATAAATTAAAGACGGCGAATTTCCTATTTTTAGAAGACCCGAGTTCTTATTACGTCGTTTGTAGAACGTTATTTACTGTACTGTAAGTATTTATTTCTTATTCATTGCATGTATTTTACGTTCGTAAGATGCTGACAGTAGCATACACAGGGCTCCCACTCGGTCCGTTTTTGGAATACCACTATAATTTAAAGAAAAATCTTATTTACAAATTTCGTAGAAACACACCTGGCAGAGCGTTTTTCTTGCAATTGTTGCAGAAACCTACTACGAATTTCTCTCTAAAAAGTTACTGGTTTTCAAAAAACGGACCGGTGGGAGCCCTGCATACAGTGAGTTTTAGGACGCTCGGTTCATCTTTCGGGAACTGAAGATCCGTAATATTGGGAAACAGCGTGTTGTTAATTTCGTTCCCCTTGCAGTTCTTATTTTCGTCGCGGGAACGAAATTAGGAATGCTTTTTCAGGATATTTTTTTTCAATTTTTACCTCAAGTTTGGATGGCTAATGCATAGTTGCCAATCTCCTGATTTTTGAATACCAGTAAAATCTTAAAAACATGTTTTCTTTTAAATTAAATTGCGTTAAAACTGCAATTATATAAAGCAAGTATTTCTGCATAAAAATATTGGTATGAAAAAAAATCGGCAGGTTGGCAACTTTTGTTAATATTTCGTTATGTTATTATTCGACTGATAATTAGTACATTTCTTTGTGTCTTACTTTAATGTAAATTAAATTACTTACTCATTTAGAAATAAATTTTGATTTAGTTATAAGTTAAGCCTCGGCGCATTGGATTTTTTGGGGGGACGAAATTGGGACCATTTGTTTTCTTTTGCATTTTTTAGATACTGTTGAAAAAACAATTTTTCGCATTGTCAAAATTTTTTGCGCGATATTTGCCAATATTACTAGGTGCGTGAGTAGTACCAAATCCAAATTTGGTAGATTTTCCCTTAAAATTACAACATCCAAGGGTCTGGAAGGGTCAGGGGGACGTTAATAAGGCACCCTACCCTATATAAAAATTTCTGTTTCGAAAAACCGGTGGTAGAATATTAAAAATTACCCGAAGGAAGCACGTCCAGAAGGGGTTATTAGAAAATATTCTGCAAAGAAAATATCCAAATCCGGACTGTAGTAATCACTTTTTTACATCTAAATTAATTACTGTGAATCAACGAACAGTGTTAATTTACATTTATAAGCCCTTTTTCAATAAAAAATTCTTTCCGTAACTTGTATTCTAATTCGTCATTTCAATGGGGAACATATTATCTTCGTAGCTGGTACTGAATTTATATATACTCTACGATGGGAAATCAATTAGAAATTTGCAAGTCAAACACTGCATCAGAAGCTACATTATTTATGAACTAGTATATTCTTATCAGTATCCATCACCTGTAGAAACTTTTCTCGGAACTTTCCAAATACTTCCATATAGACAAAAGCATGTAGCTGTGTATTTTAAATTTCAAATCAATTCTTAAGAAGTTGAAGTCGCATACTACAATACCTTTGTTATCGGTTGCAATTCGCAACAAATAACTGTTTTAGAACTGAATCAATTTTAACCTTAATGAAAGACACATTATACTGTTGTAGGATAAGTGAGATAATGACATTTGTATAACATTTTAATAAAAGTTTAACTGAAACCGTACCCATGTGTTTCTTGAGATAAGTTAGATGACTTGAGATTGTAGAGAAGACGGGTGTTTTAATTTATATTTTTTAGACAATTGGGATCACTAAGTTAACCGTTGTTTTTGAATTTCAAATAACAAAATGCAATAAACTCCTAAGCACGGGAATCACGATATTACATGTACATGTGTTTCGTGCAATGTAAACTAATAAAAGAAAGAAAAACGTAGTAGAAAAGTGAAAATAACAGAAATTTTCAAATAAATATAATTTAGTGAATTCAGAAATCTTGCTATACAGGAATGTCAAGTTGTAAGAATTTCGTTAACTCTGTGATCACTGTACTTCATGTATGTACGCTTTGAGTTTGGGAAAACGTAACATTTCGATCGTTTTTGTTTCGTTTTTACATTCAATTGATGTTGTGATAACACACTCTCTGTTCGAAAATCGAATTTTTCTGAGATTCGAAATAAATTTTGATCCAGTGTCTTTTTACGAAAACCGAATTTATCTGCAACTGGAGTCATCGAGAACTGGTGTTTTACTGTATTTACTATATAACCACGAAGACATAAATAAAACGAAATCGCAATATTTAATATTCATAAAATATTTCGCGAAATAGTCACAACATTCATAAGCTATTGTGAGGGGGTTCCGGCATCCTATATTTTGACTTCAATTATTTTCAAACAATAATCTGCGTGATAGGGTTCTATTGCATATATTAAAGAAATTGACGACGCATATTATTCATAAAAAATATTAGTAGTTATAACGTACGGTTATGCGGCACCTGTATAGTGGTCATGCGTTTACTTATTGATTTTAAAATGTCTAAATTTACATTTTATTTCAGTCTCTAAGGTCAGATATTTTGTAAGCAGAAAAAAATGTATTAAAAGAAAAAAAATCGTACATTGCGGTCAATTATTTATGAATTTGTTTTTCATTTTCTTTATATGTAAAAGAATGAGAACTCGCCATCGCGTGTTACGAGATTCATTACGAAATCACCCATTTGCAATTAAAGAAATAAAAATAGCTCAGCATTTGTCCCTGGCTAATTTTTCTTAACACTAGAACGCCCGGAAATTTGACTCAAGTTTCATAAAAATATTTGGTACCAGAATTTTTATTTAAAATTATTTGACTGATCTATTTAACGGAAATCTGCGTAGTTTAAATTTAACTTATTTTATGAAAGCATTTCTGGTTGCAGTTGACGCTAAATCCTATGATCGGAGTCGGATCGACTCTTTTCGGGCGTTCTAGTGTTAAAAAATTTAAAACTTCCCCAAACTATTATATTATATTAAAAAGTGACTGTTCATTTTTATGTCACAGCTACTTCTCCTAGAATATGGAACGTTGGGCGACCAAATTAGCGCCAGTTAACCGCATGGGTCCGAAGAAGTCAAAAGTGGTCTTAGAATTTTAACATTTCAATTAATTTTCGAGATATTGAATTTTGCGGAATTTTTAATGATGTTTCTGTAATGATGCCAACTAAATTGCTCCATTTTTATGTATAAAAGGGATAAATGGGAAAACTATAGGGATTATTAATTTTCTTTGTTTGACATAATTTTCAAATTGAAATTAACCTTTATTTGAACGGATATCGAAAATAATATTGTGAATGAATTATGTTTTTGAAGATTAAAATTCAAGAAATAAAAGCTTTTTTCCACATATTCAAACTGATCAGTTTATTTTAGAAAGCAAAAAATTGTCTGTCGACGTGGAACATTAAGAAGAATTCTACTGACATTAAAAAAATCCATCTTAACTTTTTTAATTTAATTTAAAGTAGATAAAAATATTTTCAACTATTTCCTTAAGATGGCGATTAAAACTTTGAACAAGGACGTTAAAAACAAAATGCTTTAGCAAGAAAAATTATATTTCTCTACGCATTTATAAATCAGGAATGACCGACTCAAATGACCGATTGCTACCACTAAATTTTAATAGTATTTCTTGCTGTAATTAATGTCAAAATTTCTGAGATTTAATAAAAAAACAATACTATTAACATTTAGTGGAGAAAATTAACCATTTGTGTCCAAACGCTCTCATCCCTGATAAATATAAAATGATTTTGAATGAATTCACCAAAACTAAGTCATTTTTGTATAAGTGCACCTAAATGACCTCATTTCTACCAGCTCCAAAATTAGAAGCCATATCTTGGGAGAACAAAGATCTTTTGGCGATTAAGTTATAGAATATGTGTATTTCTAATGAGAAAGATTTTGACTTAAATTGGAAATATAATTTATTATTTGAAGTATTGCATTTAATAAAATTAATACTATAATTGCCTTCTAAATTTACAATAAAGTTAGGTTTCCTTCTCCCCCCCCCCCCAAAAAAAAAAAAAATAATGATCGCATGCGTTTCAAAAACAATACATCCGATTTATATAATGACATAAGTTTCTTTATTTTTTTAGATAAAATTCAAGATGTCAATTTAGATTCTCTACTACTTTCTTAAAAAAAGCTACATTTTAAGATTCTCGTTGTAAAACATCTAAAATACCCGACAATGTTCGACAATGCCTTTAAAAAAAACCCTTTGAATATAACGAATTTCAAAAATAAATTAATAATTAAATTAAAAAAAGAAGGTATTTTAGGGATTGGATCGAAACGTTTAAGAGGAATCTAACCACAAAATTTTAAATGAAATTTCGAATGAGATGCATATGAAAACAAAGCGGATAAATAAAATAAAAGAGAAAATATTTAATTGATATGAATAGAACACTATAAATGAAATCCAACGCTGGAATTTGAACCATCTTTCAAATACTATAAATGATAACATAGACAGGCAAATAAAATATCTGATGAAATGGTGAATGGATTAGAAATATGTAGTTCGCCAATGAAATGCAAACGGGTTTAAAGGAAGATTATCAGTCACAATTTGTCTTGTATAACCTGCACTACATGGATACAATATACAATCAACAGATATATGTACTAAAATAGAAAATATTTAATCCACAGTAATAAAACACTACAAATGAGATTGAATGCCCGAATTTGAACGAATATTCAAATAAGATGAATGGAAAACCTACAGAGTTAAATAGAACTAATGATGAAAGATACACAAACAATAAATAGGTAGTTCACCAATGAAACTTAAATGGACATAAAAGAAGCTTACCGTTTAACCCTTACCAGCTCGGTGCCCTTAAAAAGAACACCTAATTTTAATTCAAAAACTGACATACGGCACCAAGAACATTTAACTAAAATTTTCCTATTATAATATACATGAAAATAAGCAAGTTCGTATAGGGGAGACTAGGGAGGGTTGACCATATGGGAGGCTTGACCCACCCATCAGTTTTCATATTTAAAATAATTTCAGAGTTTTACCAATAGGTGTCAACCAAAGCTATTGGAATGCTCAAACAACAGTCTTTGTTTCATACAGCTAATCGAAATAGGTGTGGAAAAAACAAATGGGGAGCGTTTTCAACCTAAAAAGTGCGTTTTTTAGAAATAATTTGTAAGCTTTATTCAGATAAAATATATAATACAAATTTAAGTAAGTAGGTTTAAAGTAATGCAGAAATAACGGGCTTTCATTCCAGGCATAAAGATTGTACCGTAAGTTAGGCTTAACATAACAATATGCTATTATTTAGAAAAGTGGTATGTGGGGAGGTTTGACCCAGTCAATGTGAGGGTGGGTTGACCAGATGCTCAAGGCTCCCTTAATTAAGTGGTTTTGGCAATCTGTTTATTATACACTGTGCATAATGAAAAGGGTTATATATAAAAAAGAATATATATTTATCCTTTAAAGCTGCTGTAAAATGGGGTGATGGAAAAGAAAGTGTTTGAAACTGCTTAAAGAAAGATGTAAAAAATTGCTGTAGTATCCACTGCAAGAAAATACTTAATGAAATATAAATGGGAAAGTTGATAGGAACTTTTCTCCATCTAACTATTACTTAAAATAGGTAAATAGAAACATTGGAAAAGAATAGAAAGTATGAAAACAGCAGTCTTAACCATTTCAGGGACAGTGGCATGTTTATGAAACCACTTAATTTTAATTCCCAAACGCCAGAATGACACCAGAATTTTACTAAAATGTTTTCCATTTAATATATATGTGAAATATAGCCTTTTTCTGATTTCCAAATAAATTTGTTCGTAAATTCCGGTGCCAGTCATTTATTTCAACATTTTAGTACTGAAAGTACTTTGCTCCCGAAAGGCCTAAACCATGTTAATAATAAGTTAAGTGCCCAATGCGGTTGCAAAAGAAAATAGCATTGATCGAAAAACTTCAGGAAGGCATGTAGACAAATTTCACCAGGATGAATAAAGTTAGATGAAGCCAAACTATGTGACAACTATGTTGTTAGGTCGAGTGTCACAAAAATTAGGACAAGGAGACAAAAAAAGGCGGGACAGTGTTTCCTAAATCCAGACATATTCATACATGAAACCCTATGAAAAGGGAACCTGTTTCTACCGGAATATTGTCTTAAATGTAAAAATTTCATTTTCCCTGCTTTACAATTATGTATGCTCAGACAAAATCATGTTTAAAACAAATGATTTCTCATATGACTTGCGATTGCGTCAAAACAGGTTTTTTTAAGCGTCATGTTTTCAAAAATATTTTTTTAATAATTAAAGCATGTAGCATAAAGTTATTCTGTTTTTTTTTTTTTTTTTTTTTTTTTTTTTTTTTTTTTTTTTTAACTGATTTTATTCTCTTCTCAAATATTTCAATATAATACAAAGTGGGTCAAGCCTCCCATATAGTGGGTCAACCCTCCCGGATGTGTGGAGCCTTGACCCATTATTTTGTCACGAATAAAATCATTCATTTTTCAAATTTCTCATATATTACACTTATGTAGCAATTTTATTTTGATAACTGATTGTATAACGAATAAAATGATATATAAAACTTTATTCTACGTTCAATATTTAAAAATTAAAAAATCATTTTTAAAAAGTGGGTCAACCCTCCCTTGTCTCCCCTAAACTGATAAATTCGTTTATAAATTGCGGTGTCAGTCCATTACTTTATCAGTTTATAAACAGAATTACTCCGCGACGGTAAGGGTTAATTTTTTTCTTTTATAACTAACACCACAGCTGCTAACTTTCAAGCTTTTATGCTACTACTAAAGTAAAAATGACTTATTTAGTGGCAAATTTGCTAGAAAATTTCAGTGGTATGAAAAGAGTGTAAAAGTTGGCAGATATGTATTACACTGTATCGATACAACAGGTCAAGAACAATAGATGATGAATATTAGGTTGAGCAAAAAGTCCTGGGAAATTTTTCATCTAATAGTTACCAGAATTTGTATCGTATATAGGAGTACTAGTGGTATATATATACATGGGAGTTCAGGAATCCGATTATGGCCTCTTTCGATCAATGCAACACTTTTTCAAGGGCCGTCGATTTCACTACTTTAATGAGGATGAAGAAGCATGTCAAGAGTTTTGCCATTCCAAGGAGACGCCGTGGTGCTTCCAGCAAATCCGGAATGTGGCAGAACGACGGCAGAAAGTCGTAGACTATGATGGTCTCTACTTTGAAGAATAGTCCTTGTTGCTTTTGTTGTTAGTTTGCGCATAACAACGCAACTTTCACAAATTTCCCAGAACTTTTTGCTAAACCTAATAATAAATAAGCAGAGCCTCACACTCGGTACGTTTTTTGAACACCACTTTAAAATCTTCCTTGAAGATTTTGTAGAAACTTATTTAGATCGGCGTTTTAGGGCGTTATTCTTTCCGAAACCTACCACGAATACTTCTCTGAAAAAGTACTGTTTTCAAAAAACAGACCATTGGGAGTCCTGAATAAGCAGAATATTAATCAGAAAAAAATAATCGAAAGGACTAGGCTACGATAAATAGAATTCAACGCTGTAATTGAAACTATCTTCCAAGTACAGTGAATAAATAACTACAAAAATATGTAGAATTAATGATTATTTAAAGGTTCATGAATTAGAAATACAGGGTGTCGACAAATTAATTGGGCAAAAAGAATGATTTATTGGTTGGTTGATTTTTGACGGCCAATTATCTGCACGAGGGATATAGGCCCAGGGGGGAGTGCCCTTCGTGGGGGTCTTTCTAAGGGAACCTAACCCGTATTTACGCATGGAAATCCATGGCTCGAAGAAACCCACGAAAACTCCGAACGATTAGGCCGACGGGCGCGATTGGGTTCGAACCCAGCACCTCCCGTCTACCAGCTTCGAGAGCAGAACCTCTCAGCCACTGGTGGGGCGAATGATTTATTGAATGCAATTGACAGGAAAAAAATTAAAGTACATATTGTTGTAAGCATTAACGCCAACTTTTGAAAATATTGCGTGGGCTCAAAAAAGTTTGAGTAAAATAACACGTACAATAATTTTCCCAGCGAGTGTGTGTGAAGAAATGGGTGGAAGAGGCGCGGATGACGAAAGATAATAATTAAAATCAAATTATGGTTTTTCTAAGAAAAATATCAAATTATTATAATTTAATTATAATTTAATTATAATTTAAAATATATTTTATTAAATTATATTCTTAAAAATTCTTCCTTATGAATACATTAATATTTATTATAAATAATAAAAAATCTTAACTATTGGAAATGCAAAAACCTAAATATCCAGAAAAACTATATATCATTTTAGTTACCTTCATTGATTCATAAAGACATTAAAACTGGTCGCAAAATGCACAGGAAAGGTAGAAAGTTAGTTTTTGGTAGAAAGTTATTTTTACATCCACTGAAGGGGATTTCAGTGCTCCTGTAAGTCTAATTGGTGTCCTTATTATTTTTCAAGCAAAATAATTTTATGAACCAAATTTTATTTCAGCGATTAAATAAATAAATAAATAACAAAATAAATCGATGAATTAAGGGGGGGGGGCGAAGAGATCAAATTATTGGGTGAGCTCGCGTCTCACGGGAGCATATAAGTTGGCGCCACTGGTTATAAGACAGAAAAGCAGTTCAAATTTATCCTTATCACAAATGTTCAACGTGATTTCCTTTCGTGAATCTGCAAATGTCCCATCGGTAAATCAGTTATTGATGCAGATTTGTCATTATGTTTCCGTCGATCCAATTAATTGCAGTGCAGATTCTGGATTTTAGATCAGGAATGGATGCAGGAAGTGTCGGATTGTACACTTGATCCTTAACAAAACCCCATACACCGAAATCAAGCGGCAAAATATCTTGTGATCGTAATGGCCATTGAATAACAACTCCGCTCGCTAAGCGATAGTGTCAGTTGTGACACCTAACGCCATGTATGAATAAACTTCGGCAATATTAATACTGATCTGACTTTCAACTAGTTAATTTTATTTAATATTTATAATATAAGTTCTTAATTTACGAAATTACCCAACTAATTTGTAGACACACTGCACAAAATTTATCTATAAAATTCAAATGGATTTAGAAGAGACTCAAACTTTCTCTGTTATAATTCACGCTTTATTGATACAGTAGGTCAAAATCAACTACTAAATTAAAATTGACATAGGTTCTCAACTTTTCTCCGTCAGGGTATATTATAGATACGAAATTACTCAAAATTATCTTGTCACCTTTTATAATAACTACTTATTTGTCAGACATTTTCTGAAGAATATAGGACATAGTTATTTTTCTCTTTTGGTGATAACAATACTTACGAAATACTTTTGAAAATATTTCATAATGAAGTATTATTTTCGGGAAACTCTTGAAACGATTTCAATACTTTTATTATTTTGGTAGTAGCTAAAGTATAAATAGATTGATAGGAAATAAAAGAAAGGAATTGCAATAGTTATACGATTTTGCAAAAGAAAATAATATTCTATCTAGATTTTAGTATTCTTAATAATATTACTAAAAATAATTGAATTTTCCGAAAAGAAAACGATCAAAATACTGCTTTTTATTGTATCAAAAATATGGTAATATTGATTCAGTTTTTCTTCAGAAAAAGATATGTATATATCAGCTGTTTTCCAAAGTATATCGAAACTGTTGTGGCTTTTAGACAGATTTCGTAAGAAATACTACCTATTACTTTCTGCCCTATGTTGGAATTTCTGAAAGTTTTGCACATCTGCGCCGATCATGATCCCTAGAACCGAAAATCACCCTCAGTTCAGAACTTTAACTATCTATCTATCTCTCTATCGATATATATATACATATCACTTTCTTATGGACATGCTGACTTCCATAATTCTGAACAAACATCTTCCAAACTAATATAGAAAATCAAGGGGCAGAAAATCTCGGTGAAGTTCATTAATGGATAAAGTCGGACTAAGGGGGGTAGAAATAGGGAAGTTTTTTGTGAAAACAGAAAAATACCCATAACTTCTTATTTATAATGCATATCATACCAGATTAAAGTTGTTAGTACTCCTAGGTAAAGGGCCAAAAATTTATGTGTGACAGATTTTTGATATCATTAAAAATGGTCTCAAGGGCAGCAAAAAATAGGGTTTTAAGAAGAAAAAAATATTCAGAATTTCATCAATGTACGAGATATCTAACCCACTTAAATTTATTATAAATCTTCTTAATCTTATCTAAAACTTTTATATTGACAAATTTTTGACAGGACTCACACTGACAAGCAAAAAAATATAATAATAATAAACGAAAGAAAGGGGGATAAAGAAGAAAAAAAATCATAATTTCGTTAATTCACAAGACATCAAATACACTTAAATTTACTATAACTCTCCTTAATATTATCTACAACTTCGATATTGACCGGTTTTTGATAGGCCCAACTCTTACAGCAAAAAAATAAAAATAAATAAAGAAATAGACGCCGAGGGAAAAAATTATCGTATTAACATGATTCTAATAAAACCATCTCTTACAGAAAAAGGAAATTAAAAGCTCGTCAAAAGCAGCCAGAAAAAAATTATTAAACTGGGTTTTTCGCTAATCTTAATTTAGTTTTTATTAGTGAAATTAGTACTTAACTTCGAATTGTACCTGTGCCTGTAGACCGAGCAGACAGGGATTTTTTTAATTCCGTTTCGCCTCAAATAACTTGTGAACAAAGCTATCTACATTCTTGAATGTGGTGTCCAGGTACACTAAAACCGGTACGCGCTACCGGTACGATGAAGAGTTTCCAGAAACCCCCCAGCAGTGCATTCCAGGGTTAGAGATCATATATCGAAATCTGTATCAGATACGGTCCTAAGTTCAATAACAAAATCATACAGCGTTATTGATTTAATAAATAATTATAGTTTGCGATTTATTTTATTTAAATTGCTTTTTTATATATAAATATTTTGTATGAAAAAAATGTAATTTCTCAATAATATCCTCTAAGTGTCTGAAAATGTTTCTTAATATATTCCTGATGCATGATATTTTGTTCTTGTTATCGTAAAAACGAGTTTTAAAAACTGTAAAATGCATTTATCGTTTGTCATTATTTACTTTTTCAAACAAATATCTTGCATTGGTTTCGGATACAGGCGACTATTTATTGTATTCCGAGTGCACAATAAATAGATTTCTAACTAAATCGATAATGCTCTCTAATTTGGACATTTTCCGATTGGTGTTATCAACTATGGTTTTCGAAAAACGATCTCCAATTCCGGAATTTACTGCTAGAGGTTTCTGACGTGTACCTCATAGTTTAGAGCATAGTTTTTTAATACCTAGAGACTACATCCATCGCAGTAGCTAACAGACTTCAACAGTTATTTAACCCTTAAATGCACGATTTTTTATTTTGCTTCAAAAAAATTAGATATGATTCTCTGAAAGATTTATTACACAGGAAAAATAATGAAAAAAATCCGAGATACATTTTTCATATAATACGTCAAATCTTTTCTTCTATTGCACATCTGCAATATAAGTAAAAACTACTGTTGTGTGGCTGTTTTACGCTAAAATTGGGAAATTAGTAATTAATTTAGTAAGCATGTCTCCAAATACCATATTTTATATAATTATTTATTTAATAAAGCTTAGCCTTTAACCCCTTTATTCCCATGATAGAATACGGTCAAGAAATTACGTAGTCCAGAGAATCTGACTGTACACCAGAAAGTTTCAATGGTTAATTTCGCTTTATTTAAATACGGAATGTCTGTTCTTATTTAATGTCTGTTATTATATAGCTATTTTTATTTTCTGGTGTAATTAGGTATTTAAAAAAATCTATTAAATTCAAAACACTGTTGTTTGCATAGATGCAAAGTTGCGCACTAAAGGGTTAAGGGAGATGTGACTTAAGTTATTACATAGCTGTCAACATCTTACGCTTTCATGTACCACAAAAATTTAATATTAAAATTTACATTTTTTAATCGCCGTAATCTGCCGATAAAAGAAATGCAAAAAATCCTATTAATTTTTTTCTGGTACACAAAAGCGTACGTGTTGGTAGCTATGTTATTACATTGCATATCCTACTAATGAAATGGAAATTAAGTTTTATGCAAAAAAGGCATAAACAATTGATAAAAACTGTTTTTTTTTATAGTGATTTTAGTTTTATTTAATGAAAAATATGTTATAAACAAATACAAAAAACGCAACATATTTAAATTTTTTAAATAAAAAGCTCACAAATGTTTTAGTTTTAAAAATCAAGACAGCTATTTATCATTGGTTTAACACACATAATTTCTTGCAAGGCTCAGATTCAAGTTGGCAAAAGTAGATAATCATTTGGTTTACAAATTTTCGATAAAGAATCTTCTTTTCAAAACATAGTTTTGGACATTGAAGAAATTTTGTTGCCATAACTTAACAGAGTATTTTAATATTTCGTCAGAGTTTTCGATTTTGTAAAAGAAAAAAATATTATCGCTATCCAATTCTTGAGAAGAAACATGGTCTTTACCGATTCGACATATCGGAGGCCCGCGGGAATATAGGCTTTCTAGAAATAAATATATTATATAAAACATAACATTATGAAGAGACAGATTACTTCAGTATATGTTTGTAACTTTTATTCAACAAAGTTGAACTATGAAATATTGAATTTATTGATCGTTTTTCAACTTAAGTACTTTAATTATTTTTACCAGAGGACATAAATATATCTATCCATCTTTAAAAAATATGAATAAAATTGTTCAATAGAAACTTTTACGCGAGGTATTTTCGATGGAAAGACATTTTTTTCATACCCGGGAATCTTAAAGATTTTTCTGGAACATATCGCTTAAACGATTAATCAAAAAGCTAGTAAACGCTAGTACGTTTCTCATTTAGAAAAATGCATAAATTATTTAAATTTTTTCTAAATGTATTATAGCATTTTAGCTGAAAACTTTATACGTACAGAACGACGACGTATAAGTAACAAATAAGTATGCTGATGTAAAGCATATAAATAACGTATAATTATCGATGCATAAGAAATGTTGCGAAATTTAAACCTCGAACTGCGACTCTAAAATATGAAACTTATTGATAGTACGAGTAAAATACTTAAACTAATTTTCAGACATATAAGTAACGTATAAGGAACGAAGTATAAATAAAGACATAAGTAGCGTCACATAGTTACATATATGTATAAAGACATATAAATATAATTATGCATAAAGGATAAAAACTTATAAGTAGCATATAAATAACGACGTGTAAGTAATGTTTGTAAGATTTCTTCAACAAAGTTGGACTGTAAAATATCGAATTTATTGATCGGTTTTCATATTAAGTACTTTAATATTTTCCAACCTATTGGTAATTTAATTATTTTTTCCCGGAGAATTTAAATACGTCTATTTATCTTTAAAAATATGAATAAAATTTCTCAATACTTTTATGCGAGATAATTTTGATAGCAAGTAATACATGTATTTCCTACACTGAAAGCTTAATGATGTTTTTGCAACACATCGCTAAAACTATTAATGGAAAAGCTAGTAAATAGTTCTTATTTTAAATTCATCACTTTTGCCAATACATAAACTATCAAAAAAGGTTAGAAATTTAAAAATATATATTACAATATTTTAGATGAGGAGCTTCTACGTACAAAATGGCGACATTTAAGTAAAAGCATAATGGTGTATAAGTAATAAAGACATATAAATAAAGCATAATAATAGCATATAAGGAATGTTTTTCAGTTTCATTCAACAAAGTTGGACTATCAAATATCGAATTTATTGATCGTTTTTCTTCTGAAGTACTTTAATTATTTCTCAATAATAGCATAAATACGTCTGTTTATCTTAAGAAAATTGGTATAAAAAATATCTCAACTTTTATTATAATGTATTTTCGATCGCATGGACTTTTCCCACTAACTTTAGGATTTAATGATGTCTCTGCAACACATCGATAGAACGATTAATGAAAATACTTGTATATTTATCATTACTGTATGAAATATTTAAAACATTTAGGACTTTTACAGGCTTGTATTAATGACTTTTTTTTTGTTTCAATGACCATTTCCGCGTACATCGTCAAAATTCATTTTATTCGGCTGTTTTGACAGCTTACACTTGAGGTTCCAAAAAATTCGTTATTTTCTTGGTTACTTCTACTAGTTTCGAAGGTAAAGCAATTTTCAATAAATCCAAAATGAATTCTCAATAATAGGAAGTTACAGTTACAAAGACTGAAAAAATTGTAAATACACTGTTAAAAATTTGCAACAAATTGTACCGTCATCTGACCGTTTCATTGTGAACGCTTAGATAACCGTAATTTAACTCTATTATGACCACATTGTCGCCAATATTATGGTCCGTTATCTTACAGTTATGTAATCGGTTTTTTTAAAAACGGTCGAATAACAGGACAGTTTACCGGTAATTTTTAGCAATGTAGCAGATTTTTGTTTTTCCAAGATATATGCTTAAAAATTAGAAAATCCGTATTCTTAGTTAATAGTTTTAATTATTCGGGAAAAACCTTAATATGTTTAAAAAAATAATAAAATAAATGTCCAGCGCCTTTTAAAAAAAGCACTAGAGCGGAAAACTTTTTATTTAGTCACTTTCGTTTCGCTAAATAAAATAACTGAAAAAGATTTACAGATATTCTTATAAAACTTTAAATTGGTCGTTGCTTTATCTCTTCCAGCAATGTTTTCCCAACAAAACAATAGACAAACTGTTTTGTAATGCTTCATTTTCTTTTAAACTTGTGTTTTGAAACAAAAAAAAAGAAAATATCAAAGTTATGTTTTATTACGAATTAATAAATATCAAGTTTCCTGTAAGAACGAGTTAACAGTATTCGATATAATTAATTTTGAAATATCAAAAGAAAAAAAAATATTAACCCTACTCTTTGTCCAAGCCTTATTTCTCACAACTTTTGAAATATTTTAAATTTTTAGTTGGATGCAGAAAAAAAATATCTGAATATCTTTCAGAATGTCTGAATTATTTCTTTATATTAATGAGTAATTCAATTATATTAAACAGACTAATTGCATAGAGTTAATGAATAGATACTCATATACAAATTCAAATACACTGCTCAAAACAATTAAAGGATATTTGAAGTTTTATTATAAAATAAAGATATAAACGAAATTTTTTTGGCCGAAAATAGAAGAAGAGAATCACAAATGCAAATTTTTCTGGTTTTCAAACTGTGGAGTACGCAAATTTTGAGTTCGACGTCAAAAACGTCGCTTCAGCGGCAGCGAATGAAATTTGGCTTTCAACTGGATAAAAGAGAATGAAGACAAGGATGATCGGCATTCAGTGATTGCTTTGTTTCAATGAGTACGATGTCTCAGCGAAGTCATTTGACAGATTCAGAAGCTTTGAGAATTGTTGGTAGGCTAGAAGGGGGCAAAACTCAAGCCGAAGTAGCGCAAGCCATTGGAGTGTCACAAAGTGTCATTTCCAGGATCTGGAACCGTTTTTTGGAGAGTGGATGTGCAGGCCGAAGACCAGGGCAAGGTCGTAGACGGGCAACAACGCCCAATGAAGATCGGTATTTAGCGTTAACAGCTCGGAGACACCGAACCATGAACGCTACTCTTCTCCAACAACACCTTCGCTCGGCTACAGGCACCACGATTTCAACTCAGACTGTCCGAAACCAGCTCCATGCTGTAGGTCTGTATGCTCGCCGACCGATGGTGTGTGTTAGATTAACATCAAGGCATCGTCGCGACCGCAGGGAGTGGGCAACCGAGCATGTCAACTGGAGGAGAAATCAATGGAGCAATATTCTGTTTTCTGAGGAGTCCCGTTTTTCTGTGCATCCAAACAATAGGCGTATTTTCATCTGGAGGGACAGTGGCAGTAGGAATAATCCTGCGTTCGTGCACGAAAGTGTCAGATTTGGCGGTGGAGGAGTGTTGGTGTATGGTGGCATCTCCATTGACGGGCGCACTGACCTCTACATCATTCGAGATGGAGCTCTGACTGGTCGCCGATATAGGGATGAGATCCTCAGACCTATTGTAGTCCCTTACGCTGCAGCAATCGGAGATAACTTCATTTTAATAGACGATAACTGCAGGCCACATCGTGCAAACCTGGTGGAGGATTTCCTTTTCGATGAAGGAATCGTTCGAATGGAATGGCCAGCGTGTTCTCCAGACATGAATCCAATCGAGCACGTTTAGGACGCTCTAGGAAGACGAGTTTCTGGCCGCCAACAACCCCCACAAACTCTCCAAGAACTGGAAAGAGCTCTTCTGGAAGAGTGGGGCAGAATACCCCAATTCGTCATTAATAGCCTCATGGAGTCCATGCCTCAAAGGTGTTCAACGTTGCTGGCCGCCCGTGGAAACCATACCCCCTACTGAAAATGATTTTCTTTGAAGAAAACACCTTTTCTTATTCTTTTTTTCTCATATGCACAAATTGTGTTTTTTTTCCTTTAGTACACAAATGCGCAATAAAATGCATTTTTTTCTGCCAAACATGTGTAATTTGTTCTCATATAACCTACTATGTCTGTCGACCATGTATCAATCAGCTAAACAGTTTACCAGATACAAAATCCACCTAAAACTGCAATATCCTTTAATTGTTTTGAGCAGTGTACCTTTGATCAAAATCGCAAAAATTTAATACTGGAGATACAATATACAAAATTTCACATATTTTGCCTTTTTTAGGTGAGCTTGTAATTACATAAATACGTAGCAACTATAATCGTCCTCTGGTCCGTTCGTCCGTCGGCAAATAACAGTACAAAAACTACCCAAACGATTGGTTTGAAACTTAACATATATAATCGTTGCAGAATTTTGTCGAGTAATTTAAAATATTTTGAAAATCGAATCAAGACTTAAAATGATATTAATAAAAGTTTTCTTCATTATCTTAAATCCTATCACACGTAACTAATTCAATGATATCCCGTGATAGGTAATGATTCTAGGTTGCCATGGTGATTACGTCCTATTTAAGAGGGAGTCATATTATTTCCGTATTATTGAATTTAATATATATAATCGTAATAAATTTTGTATTCATACATTTTTGCATAAGAGTGCAATAGCTTTTGCACCAAGATCTGAATATTTATAAAACTAGCTATAGTACGAACTTACCTCATTTGCCACGTTTGGCGCACAATTTCCGACCTGCTATATAAGAATTGAACTATAAACCAATTAATTTTCTGAATATATTGAATTTTTGCAAAAAAAAAAAGTGTTGAAACTTATGCAGTTATCTTCAAATATATTACAATACCTTAACTTTAGAGGAAGAGTATTTACGTACAAATCGAAGATATATGCATATTACACTCTTAAACAATTCTTTTATATACTATAGTATAAGATATCTGTTATTATATTATGAAATATAATTGAGACTTTACGTTCTTAGAAACAGTCTCAAATGAAAAAAATCTTTAATAATGCTTTCAACCCCAACTAATAATAACAGCTGGTATTTAAAAACGCTATGAAAAACATTTGAAAAGAGATGGAAATTCTCTTACAATGTTTCTCAAAACTTGTTTTGATACCCTTTCATTACAAATAAGTAAAGGTGAGGTAGTAGACGCAAACAACTTCTTTTATCTTTCCCTCCATTCAATGGAGATAGGCTTTGCCCATTCATAATTGATGGAAATACTTGATCACAATGATCAATACAGCGTATATATGTGTAATTCAATAAGGATAAAAGAATGTTTGAAACATCCGTGACTAATGAATAAATGTTGAAATTATTGAACAATATTTAATTTCCTCTGACAATCAGTTAATGATAAGATAGTTTGAATAAATATTTGTTATATCGAACTCTAGTATTACAACTTCTAATAGCAATATCTTCAACAGAATTTTACTTTTTGGCAAAAAAAAAAAAAAAAAATCGAAATCGACTCTTTGTTCTATTATTTAGTTTTTCGTCACGGTTCAACAAAAGATAAGTACAGCTATATTTCTATGTTTCGCGAATGAGGACTTCCATCAAAACAGCGTTTTTTATATAAAAAAATGACGTTAAAGGGGTAATATGCGGATATAATGAAAGCTATAAATACTTAAATATATTAATATATTTGTACTTTAAAGACATTAACCCTTTCAGGGGCAAGGTACTTGTATTTATAAAATGTTCAAATGATTTATTCACACCAGTATTTACAAGAGAATTTATTTTTAAACAAGTAAATGCATATTTTCGCATACTTAAGAAAGGTGAAATTTTCATTATAAAATCCCGGTGCCAATGTGGCAATTAGGGATTAAAATTATGTGATGCCGTGACGGCATCACCGCCCTTCAAGAAGTTAACCCATTAAAATATGAAAATTAATAATTTATTATATATACATTAATACATGTGTTGCATATTCATATATTTTGACTATCACTGTTTTCGAACAGTAATTCTCGTGAGAGATTTCTGTTACATTTGCAATAGAAATGCTCAACATAGATCACTTTTTAAAAATAGTGGTAACTCAAATATAATACGTTGCGACCCCTGTGCCTTAGACTTAAAAACATCGACGGCTTATAAAATATAATTACAGCTGTATTTTCTAAGTTTCGTCAATGAGGACTTTCATCTAAACAGCGTTTTTTATACGAAAAAAAATAAAGATTCAATACATGCAATAAATTGAATGATATAAATATTTCTCATTTAATGCCAAGATATTTTAATCTACAATCTGTAATCAATCTGTAAAGAAACAAACCAATTAAAATATATTAACCCTTTGCACTCGAGAGTGTTTCCAGGTGTCGCGCGAATGCTCTGGTCACCACTAATTTCTTACTGTTTGTTTAGATATCTTTAATCGCCGATAATTCTGCCATTAGGTAAGGCGAAAAAAATTAGTTTAAAAAACTGGTATCCAGAGCAATTGGAGTCTCTATTTACATGGGAACCTAGTGGTAAGTGAGACTCACCTCTCGAGGGCAAAGGGTTAATGTTATTATTTTAAGAAAGGTGTTGCATATTCGTATATTTTGTATATCACTATTTTCGATCAATAATTTACAAGAGATATTTCTTTAACATTTGTAATAAAAATGCTCCACGTAGATTAATTTTTGAAAATATTGGTAGTCATAATATTATACGTGTCGATTCCTGTGTCTCGGAGATAACTAATTAACTTTGAATTGATTATTAGTGACAACTTTTAAAATTTATAGTTTCAAATTAATCCAGTTATTTTTTTCCTGACGTCATGAGTGCAGCCAATGCGCTACATGTTTTCATATCAGATTGTTTGATTGCCACTAACTTTTTGAAATAGAAATATTCGTGTTAATTAACGACAGTTTAACTAGAGAGAAAGGAAGGCGAATTATGCTATTTAAAAAATGGTGGCAATTAAGCAAACTAAATAATAATAATAAAAAAAAAACAGCAAACTGCCAACACCGGACGTCATGCAATACAATGTATTAACAAATTTGAGCCCATCATATTTGTTTTAAATAGATTGTTTCATTAAATAAGGAACGTTGAAAAGTATGCATCAGTTACGTGGAAAAAGTAAAAGCATATAAGAATTATAAAAAAAAAGTAAAATTATATAAAATATCAAGTACAGTAGGTGATCAGTTACCGGACAGTTCGGTTAACGAACACTTTTAAGAGAGATTTTTATGTTCGGATAACGGACAATCTTTGGTTAACAAACATTTTATAGAACAAAGCCAAGAAGACGCAATGATTGAGTTTCAGGTTTGCTGAGCCGTATTTAATTGTAACTATTGCCGAATTAGAGAATATTTTAGTAGTTGTATACGTATGGCTTAATTAATTCATGGCCTACCGGGGGCTTGGACGCTACATTTTAGGGCCTCCTAATTAAAATGAACAGTCTGCAAACCTTATTTTTTATATTTTTAGTGTCCCTTTTTAAAGAAAATTTTTATTGCAAATTGATTATTTTAACTGAAACATAGTTCACAAGGCTGTAGGCTCCACTTGAGCCCTGCAGTAAACACGATCTTTTAGAGAAAGATCTTTTAGGGAGTTTTTGAAAGGTCAAAGTGACAAATTGATATGATTTAATGTCGGTCAATGAATGTAATCCTAAAAGTGTTTACAAAGGGCGTGTCATTTATATATATATATATATTTTTTTTTAATACGCCGCGACACAGACAAAGCTCTCAAAATACGATCTGTCCATATTAAAAAAGACGCATATTAACCCTATTATAAAGTGCAGATTTATATTATACATTATTTAGCTTTTAAAAACGAATTAATTGGAATCCCATACAAATCAATACAAAATCTATGATCGGTTAACGAACAATTCGTTTAGCGAACACTGTTTTGAACGGATTAAGTTCGTTACCCGATCACCCACTATATGTTGAATTAATTTATTTAAAATTAATTCAACAGCATCACCAAGTCAATCTTGTATTTCCTATGTTTTAAATAATTTCTGAAAAAAAAAAAAAAAAAAAAAAAAAAAAAAAACGATACTGTGGACATCATAGTTGCGATACGTAGCACGATGCATAGTGAAAAATGCAATTTTAATAACATTGCGTTAACCACTGAGCTCCAAAATAGTACAGAGTGTTAACTTCCAATTCTGATACATTCAATCCAGCAGTCCGCCCATGGATACAATGCAAAAGAGTTTCCGAGGAGTATTTTTGGCAAAACATAAATTTCCTCCCATAAATTAGTATGGGGCAGATATTTTCAAATTGGATTTCCTTTTAAAAATATGACAATGTTGCTACAATTTTCTGTGATACATATTTTTTATCAGAACGCTTTAGATTTTATGTAAATTCATCGCAAATGTTTAATTTGATATTACTTAAAAATGAAATTTTAGGTAAGCTCAACAACAAAAATTGAAAATTTTGTTATTTATTGTTCATAAATATACATAAAAAGGTGTATAAATAAACAAAGTGAATGAAATGTATGCGGCAAAATTTGAAAAAAGTGTTTCTAATATTAAGAAAAGTGCAGGATTCATTACTTATGCGCGTTGAAAACGTGATGCGATCCCGGCAGAAAGTGGAGCCGTGAGTTACCTCTCCGTGCTATTATGGAGCTCAGTAAGTTAAGAGGGAAAATATTGTGATACATGGGTAATTGGTACTAATGATTATTATTTTAATATAATGACATTGGTAAATTTGTCTTACAGGTTGATTTTTTCCATCTGGTGACTCTGACCAGGCCGGGAATCGAGTCCGGATCGTTTGGGTTAAATTAACAATAGTCAACCAGTTGAGCTAATTGGATTTTTAAAAGAGTTACTTTAATCTCAACTTATTCTGTTGAGCTGAGATCATGGCAGACTAGATGCTATTGCCAAAAGTTTCTCTGTGTGAATTGTAATAAATGGATGTCGTTCCAGATAACTCAATTGCAAGGACATTGTTATTGAGCAGTAAGATCTGAGTTCCATTTCCGGTTTCCACAATTTTTCGCTCTGCTGGAAAAAAATCAACTTATATACAAGTGTTTTATTTATTTTTTTACAACCCTACCCTCTTCGTTGAGGAAAAGTGCAAAATACTTGTGGCTGTAGTTTAACTCATTATCTATCACTCCTATTTATTGTATTTCTCCTGAACCAGCAGTATTGCGTTCTAAATATAAATAACTAAACCACCAGTGCCCAATTAACACTAGAACGCCCGAAAGGAGTCGATCCGACTTCGATCATATGATTTAGCGTCAACTGGAACCAGAAATGCTTTCATAAAATAAGTTAAATTTAAACTACGCAGATTTACGTTAAATAGATCAGTCAAATAATTTTAAATAAAAATTCTGGTATCAAATATTTTTATGAAACTTGAGTAAAAATTCCGGGCGTTCTAGTGCTAATTCCACGCCAGATTAATCCGTTTACCATGTTTCTCATGATATGCGAAAATAATGGCATAATATTTAAGTTCAAAGTAATATTTTGTTTATATCTCTAATCTGATTTTTTTTTTTTTAAATTTCTCACAGTTTCGTTTCTGTCCCATAACCCTTAATTGCATGAATTATTCTTTTAGAATTGTGTTTTTTATTTTTATATTAAGGATTAGACACCAGAAATCTTAAGATAGATTTTTAACTTTATTTAGTAGCATATTTTTGTAATTTTTAGAGAATTAATATTTCTATATAAATATAGTGATTGTAAGAACTTAATTTATGTATTACAAATTAAATAAAAAGGTGATGGGAATTTACATCACTATACAATTAAGGGTTAAACAATACAAAAAAATTACAGATCACAATTCTTTAATAAATTATTTTATTAATACGTACACTGCTCGAAAAATTAGGGGAGCAAGCAAAAAGTTTGAAGAAAACAGTGCGAGACAGCCATGCATGGGCATAAAATGAAGCGTGCAGGTATATCAATGAGCAACACACAAAAAAGACGCAAAAATATTTTCAAGAGTGCTTCAATTCTGTGAAATGGTGGATAGAACATGGAAACATGATTTAGGGCAAGAAATTGGTTACATGTAAATGACAAAAAAGTACTGTTTAGGAATGATGCAATGTATTTAGTATGGTGTGTGTTCCCCTCTAATAGATAAAACTGTCACAGTCATTTTTCCATGGATTCTGTGACATTATCGATAAGGTTTTTGGAGAGTCCCCAAGGATTGCAATCTCCATGCCCCGGACAATAAAAGGATGTCTTAGTATCGATTCAATGCGTCGTCCGAGTGTGTCGGAAACATGCTCTATGCGATCCAGGTCAGGAGAGCATGTTTACTATTCCATACGCTTTTCTGTATTAGCTTTAACCCCTTGAAGGGCGGTGATGCCGTCACGGCATCACATAATTTTAATCCCTAATTGTCCCATTGGCACCAAAATTTTATAATGAAAATTTCCTCTTCATTAAGTACTCGAAAATTTACTTTTACTTGTTTCCACATAAATTGTCTTCTAAATACTGGTGTCGTTCAATTATTTGAACATTTTACGAATACAAGTATTTTGCCCCTGAAAGGGTTCCACATATTCTCCACAAGATGAGCTGTATGCGGTCTGGCATTATCATGCATGGAAAAGGGAATCACCAATTGCTGAAAGCATAAAATATGACATGAAATCTCAGTATCTCGTCTGTATAACTTTAAGCCGTCAAAGAGCGATTACGAATAATATGCAGATTCGTAAGTTCACCTTTGCTGATTCCAGCCCATACCATCAATCCACCTCGTCTTTATTATAATCTTTCACGATTGAAAGTGGGATTATTTCGAGTGTCCTTTCCCTGCATACCAAAACACATCGGATGTCACATCCAGACTGAATCTGGCCTCGTCTGTAAACAGAATTTGACAACAAGCCAGTTGCCTCAATCTCGATGTTCAGTTGCCCACCTTCTTTGGGCCGCACAGTTGTTTGAGGTCACCGGAATACAGACCATCTGCTTACATGCATAGACACCACCCTGATGAAGCCTATTTCGGACTGTTTGGTTGGGCACTCTTCGTCCTCTGGCCAAGAAAAACCGTGTTTGCAGCTGAGTAGCATTGCCTGTTCCTTCTCGACGAGCTGTTAACAGTATATATCCGCCATCCGTTTCTCTGGTAGCACATGGCCGACCTTGTACAGTTCGAAGACTAACATTATCTGTATCTTGGATTCGATTACACAGCCTTGCATTGACATTTCTTGCGACTCCAACAACCTGCGCTACACTTCATTGTGTTTGCTCGGATTCAACTGCCCCGATAACACGCCAAGACACGGATTCCCGTAAATCACGTAGTTGCGATATTTTCAAGTCACCTTTTCTCAAAACATAAGCTGAGCAATTGAATTTACAATTGAAACAGTGAAACAGACGTTTCTGCAAAATACCGATTTCTATACTTATCTCCTTTTTCTAGTTTTAGACGTCATAAACTTTTATTTGCATGGAAAGTTTTCTTCATATGTTTTCTACTACGCTTTAAATTATGGATGTTTTATTTTGCATTACTTATCGGTGTAAGTATTTGCTTAATTTGGTTAAAACCACGCTCTACCCTAATTGTTTTTGAGCAATGTACTTATTTGCTAAATGCTTTAATATGCTATTAAGTGGGCGTCAAATATTATTATCATTCATAAATGCACATGCATAAATAAGCTAGTAATGACGGAGTATTCTTTATATATGTTCAATGTAACAATAAACATCGATATTTTTCTACTACTTAGGTTTGGAAATACATAACTTCCTCTCAAATTTGCTGTATCGTGAATTCCAATGAAAATGATGACGCCTCTTTATTTTACCATAGCTGCCAACATTTAGGCATTTGTGTTACCATAAAAATTTAGTAGAAATTTTTGACATTTAATCGCAGATTTTGGCGATTATACAAGGGAAAATTTACTGTTAAATTTTCGAGGCAATAAGAAAAGCGTAAATGTTGACAACTACGGATTTCCACTAAAAGTAGTCGTTCAGAAATAGCTAGTTTTCGGATTAACTAAAATATCATAGAATTATGATAGACAGATTGCCTGGGAGTTTATATAGTCATGATGCGCAGAAAAGACTTTTTATGCTCTGGATAAGACTGTAACTGAAATAATTATATTAACCCTTTACACGCTGGTGTTGGATTCACGCAACGGTCAAAATAAATGCACAGATTTAAATTATTTACATACCCACCACTATTTTTCAATTAAAATGTTGGCCTTTCTTAGATACTTAAAATGTTAAGATCATATAAAGCGAAAATCACCTTTCAGAGTTTGTGGTTGCAAACGACGTTCATCTAAAAATGTGAAAATTTCAACCTTATAGTTTTGGTGGTTAATGGGTTAAGGAAAAATGATTTTTTTTTTTTTTTAATAATATGACATCCTTATTTAAAATTAAATTTTTACCAAAATATATATTTTTAAAGCATGAAATATATAAATTTAGATTAATTTGAAAGATAAAAGTTCATTAAATTATAATGACTTTTGAAAGAAAAAATGTGTAATCACACATCCTAAAACCATTTTTTTAATTGATACAATGTGCAGATTTATTACTTGTTTTGGTGATTAAAAAATATGTGATGTAATGGATGTTTAAATAATATTAACACAAAATTATTCAGATATGAATACTTACGCTATCATGTGAAAAATAATTGCTAAATTCATTGATTTTTTTTTTATATAAACATGTAGTCTTACAACAAAATAACGAATCGAAACTGATAAATAACACCCACAGGTGTTTAGTAATTATGGATTACATTTTTCGTATGCGCAATTAAACGCAAGGTAAGAATTTCTTGATTAAACTCCGAGAAGCGCATTCATTTATTTTCCTAATGTAAGTTTTCGGATAAGTAATTAAAAAAGTAAGAGGGAAAAGCAGCTGGTGTTATTTATTTCATCATAAATTTATTGTTTGTACGGATATCAAGATAAAGGAATGAAGAATAAAAAATAGTGTTAAGGAATAGTTGTTCGTATTAGTTTGACTTGTTTCACGATATTATTATTTTTACAATTATGCATGATATAAAGCATTGTTTTATTAAAGTTATGAGATTTGAATCTTGTTTTCGTTTTTGTTAAACCTTTTCTTGATAAGAGTAAATTCAGAGTAAAAATATTTATCTCGGCGATTATTTTAAATCGTATTTTAGAATGCTGTAATTGGGTAGATTTTTAGTTGTACTGTATGTGGTGCAGCAACACGGTCACAAACTTAAAAGGTTATAGTTTTAGTGAGTTCACCACGATCAAATCTTTCTACAGGTTTTTCACTTAATAATATGATTGAAATTTCAAACATAAACTTTAAAAGCAAAGTTGATTTCATCACGTTATCATAGCTACCAAAATTTACGCTTTTTGCTTGCCACTAAATTTTAATAGTAAATTCTGTTCACTTTACATGCCAAAATCTGCTATTACATAAGGAGAAAAATTCTTTAAAATTTTAGTGGAATTAGAAAAGCGTAAATGTTGGCAACTTTATACATATATATGTAAAAAGAGAAAAAATATCCTGCATTTGAGAAAAATGCTTTTGCGTAAAGGAAATCATCTTCAATTTTGGCATTTGTTTCCAGGCGCTTTTTATTAGATCCGAATACATTTTTAGTATTCTATTATTATGGTATCTATTAACTCCTTTAAGTAATCCAAATTCATTTTTTAATCTTACAAGTGTTATTTCTTAAAATGACACTAAAATATACGTAGGCTAGAGTTATTTTAATCTAATATAAAAATGCTTTTTATTCTAAAAAAGTCGCCATTAAAAATAATATTTACCCTACTATTAATCAGCGCATCAACAGCAAAATTATTCATCGTTATTCGAATCTGTTTATTCCATACCATACATTAATTCTCGGTAACACTCATCACATGTGTCAGGATAATCAGGACTTCTCATATTTCTACAATTTTGAAAGTTTACACACCCGGTGCCATAAACTCTTTGTAAAAAATTATTGCGAATGAAATGGTTAATTTCATTCTCAGGATATTTCTGTATCCATAGCTGCTAACTTTCACATCTTTTTAGTTACCACTAAAATTACATAGAAATTTGTATCTTAATCGCTGATTTTGGCTATTAAATAACGCATTTACTATTCACTTTTAGTGGTAACAGAAAAGCGTAACGGTTAGAAATCATACTGAATTAGAATGATTAATATTAATTACTTTAATGCTATTATATATTTCATACTTAGGGACATACTTAATACACTATAAAAATAGAGCATCTTTGAAAATTACAAAAATTAACTCCAAGAAAAAAAAATATCTAACATCAAAGATACTGAAAACAATCTGAAACTGTTTAGCTAAAAACATAAATTAATAAATAAAATAAGTCCTCGTTTTGAAATCATACATGTATAAATTTTGGCAGGATAGAAACAATGTCAAGAGCCATTTTTCTTGAATTTAAAATTTTTGAATTTTAAATTTGTAGTTATGCATTAATTCCATCACATTTCAAGGCAGCTTTTTTTTATTCAGATTTCTTGATTGTCACCAGTTTTTTTTTTTTTTTTTTTTTTTTTTTTTTTTTTTTTTTTTTTTTTTTTTAAATAGTAAAATTCGCCTTATTTAATGACCATATTAATTAAGGTGAAAACAAGGGGAATTTTACCATTTCAGAAAAGTGGTGTCAATCAAGAAATCTTAAAAAGAGTAGCCCACTGGCAACACTGTTTTAAGGGGAGAAAGGGGGTCCTAAAATTTTGACACAGTGTGACAGGGAGAGGGGGGTGGCTTAAGGCTTCTTATAAGTCAGGACGCAAATCCCCCCCCCCCCGTTTGATGCTAAACATTTGGGCTTGGAATGCATCAGTATTTTTTTAATTTCTCTTCAGAAAATTAGATTTTTTACCTAATGTTTTCTTTATCCTCTTCTTGAAGAATCTTTCTTTCTTTTTTATTTGTAAAACTGTTTCTAAAATATATATTTAATTTTATATTTTAACTGTTAAAATCTAAGTGAAGCAGGCGAGTTGTAAGTGAAATTTTAACACTTTAAATAAAACTAACAATGTGAAGAATCTTTCTCCAATAAAAAAAGAAAAAAAAAATTCTTCAAGAAAAGCATAAAGATAAAAGAGGAATTGTTTTATAAATTTCCAACGAGAAATTAGAAAAATACGGAATTATTCCCAGCCCATTTAGCATTAGAGAGAGGAATTTTCTGCCTGGCTGATGAGGAGCCTTAATCATTATGGCCCATAAAAACCCAAAGCGTTATAAGTAAGCGAACAAACTTAATGTTGGAATCAGGCGCAAATTAACACAGTTGCGCCACCTTGTGGACGGAGTGTTAATTCACATACGCGTCTTTTTAGTGTGGCGCGTATTTTCTAAATCGTCAGTCACTCATTGCAAAATTATGGCGCAGCGAGAGGGGCATCCAGACGCACTCGACACCACGAAGTTTTCTTCGCCGTATTAGAAACACTTCAGTTATTAATCAAGATGAAAAAAACTTTACAATTTTAGTGGTGACAGTAAGAAAACATTTAGGTATCTACCTGTAGTTCACACTCCATCCGCTACGTGGCGCATGACCTTGATTGATGTGGCCTCGCTTTTAATTTTGCGGATACTTCTCCCATTTAAGATAGGACGCTTACTTATATCGCTTTGATAAAAACCTGATCGGCGACTCTTGTGGGTGGCTATTTTTAAGTGTTTGTATGGTCGCTTGAATTTCCACACCAGTATCTTCTAAAAGTTTTATTTAGGTATTAATAGATATATTATTCCTTTCAACAGACTTGACCCCTTAATTCTCGCTCCTGTGATATTCACGGGTTGTGTCTTTTATTCAGATTGTTTGATTCCCACCAGTTTTATGAAACAGTGTATTTAGCTTTATTACGGTATCATTGTACCTGCCATTAAATAAGGTGAATATTTCTTTTCAAAAAAGTGGTGCCAATAAGCAGTTTGAATTTTTAAACCGTAATTTAATGTAACCGTTAAGGGGTTAAGTAAAAGAACGCAGCATCTTGATGGCTCTAACAGTATATAATAGATCGTGTCACACGTATTTTTTGCATAAATTAGCTCTTAATTAATAGTTTAAGAAAACGTGATATTACAACAGGGGGGTGACGGAAAGAGCAACACTGGAATATTAACACGTGTGTCATAAGGAGAGTTGGGGAGTTTTGGGGTAAAACAGAACAAAATGTGCTTTATTTAATTAAAATTTTGACATCAAAGTGCTATATTTTGTGGCAGTTTTTAAATTATTCCTGATATATCACTTTTTTTAAATATTAGTGGAACTTTTTCATGAAGAAGTAGTACAAAATTTTTCTATATCGTTAGTCACAAATTACCCTAAATACAATCTTAAAAGATTTATAAATGAGCTAAAAAACGTAAAATTTTAATGTTTTTTTTTTTTTTTTTTTTTCAAAAGATTTTCAACATTTAAAAAATCAGACTTGCAAAGTATTATAAAAGTTTAAGAATTTCGGAGGCAAAAATTAAAATTGATTACATAACTAATTGAAATAATTCATTTTAATAATTTCACACTTGCTAGAGTATTTATGTTCCCCTTAAAAGACATTTCGAAGTTATAAATATTCTTCCAATATTATAAAAAAAATGTAAAGATAACTGGCATTTGTAATAATTGGAAAATAATGCTTGTTTAAAGAAACATAGAAAGATGTATCTTTTGAAAGAATTCGAGTGAATAAACTGTTTATCATATTAGGATTTGGCGTGCTTTCTATGGGGATTTACGAACAAAAGATTTGAGCAGTATATTCAAATGATAAAATTTTACAATCATTCAAACAAACGATTATTAACGAGATACACAAAATTCAATTACTTGTCTAAAATAAAATATTCACATTTTGAAAAAACAATTTGAATATCTATATTATTTTGTGAAACAGACCAATAAAATGCTTTGATGAAAAAGAAGCAAAAAAAGGGTAACAGATTTAGATAACATGTTTTCGAGAATTTAATTTTTTTTTGTAGTGCCTGATTTCGCATCGAGTTGTAAAAATAACATTTCTAAAACTAGCTATTTGCCACATGGAAAATTGGTTATATAAAGAAAATACGCTGATTTATTTAAAAGAATCGCAGAAGAGCACTTTCATTTTATTAAAATAAATTTTTAAAAATAAATTTAGCCATCCAAAGAAGAGTGAATATTACTTTGCTCTATTATAAATGAAAAAATAAGCATATTCAATATTTTCTCTCATATACAGCCTCTAAGATTATGAAGAAGGACTTTATAAAATTTTGATACATTATGTTACATGAGTTGAATATTAAAAAAATAAAAAGTTTTCTTTTTTTCAAAACATCTTGTGGAAATAACTCGGCCTAGCATGTTACTGTCTTGGGGAATTTTAAAATGGTAAGAATTACTATTTTAAAAGTCTTTTTGTAAATTACAAGAATATGACAAAAAACAGAAATGCTGTCAGAAATACAGAACACAAAAGTCGTTTTTAATTTCTGTTCATATGGAATTTTACTCAGTGATGAAATATATTTTAAAATGAGTACTACTTTACATTAATTAGTTTATAAAGTATGTTTGTTGATGCAGCATTGGCATTCCAGGAAGATTCCAAATCTTCCCTTCTTTATACGAAGAAAAGTTCATTTAAAAACTTCGCGTTTGAAATGGATCGTTAAAACGTTCAAATTGGAACATACATTTCACCATTCTGAAAACAGAAATAACACTAAGTGCATCTGAAATAGTGCTAATGGTAATTAGAATTCTGGTATGCAGAGTTTCTTAATTCGCAGTTTCGGTAATTTCATGTTTTATTTCATGAGGCTTATGGGACACGAATGTAATTAGTTCTATGCGTAACAATGAAATTTAGAGCAGAGAAAAAACTAAAGGTATAAGTATTGTTGTAAAATCCTATTTTAAAAGCATCTTTAATCTAAAAGTAATCAAAATTTGTAAAAAAAAAATTATTTTACTTTTTTACTTTTACAGACGGATAATTTCTTATAAAATCACTTTTCAAGAATTGCCTTCTTTCAAAATTTAATTTATAATATCAGGCCTCCAAGAAAATTCTGTCGTTTTTATATTCTTTCTAGCCTACATTCATAAAATGTTGATTTCTTCATTCGCACCACTTTTTTGAAATGGTAAAAATCCGTTTCTTTTCACCTTATTGTCAAATGTGAAAACTATAGGAATTTTACCACTTCAAAAAAGTGGTGCTAATGAAGAAATCAGAATTTTAAAAATGTAGGCGTGAAAGAACTTTAAATAACAGAATTTTCTTGGAGACCTAATATAGAAATTTCTTTAGCTCCGCTTTTGCATTAATCTGCAAAAGTAATATTTCTAAAATTAGCTTTTACGGCAATGAAAATGTACTATAAAATAAAAATAAATTGAATTATCTGAAAGGATCGCGCAAGTTCACTTTCATTTTGTTAAAATGAATATTGTTGTTTTTTTACAAATTAATACAACTGAAAAAAAATATATATTACTTTACTCTATTTCAAAGGAAAAATTTTACACGCTCAGTTTTTTTTTTTTTCTGATATACTATTTCTATGAGTATCACGAAGGATTTCAAAAAAATTTTGGTACACTATCATGTTCAAGCTGACTATTTAAAATAAGGTAAAATCTTTTGTCTTTAATTACGTGAAAAAGAAAACACTAAAGCTTATTATAGACTTGAAAACTTTCTTGTTAAAATAATTATTATTTTAAAGGTATTTTTGTGAGTTAAAGAATATGACATCGAAAAATTGAACTGTAGTTAGAAATACGGAATACAAAAGATATTTTTCCTATTCGTGGAATATCATTCAATGAAGTATGTTTAAAAAATAAATGCCACGTTTCACTAATTAGTTCTTAAAGTATTTTTGGTGATGTAGCGTAGTTATTTGACGAAGTACCCAAATCCTTTATTTCTACTGTTAAGAAAAGTTCTTTTAAACGTTAAAATTGTAACATACATTTCACCACCCTGAAAACAGAAATAATACTGAAAGTATCTGAAATAGTACTAATGATAATTAGAAGTATGGTTTGCAGAGTTTCTTAATTCGCAGTTTCGGTAATTTTGTGTTTCATTTCATGAGAGTTATGGGAAGCGAATGTAATTAGTTCTATGCCTAATAATGAAATTTAAAACAGACAAAAAGTAAATAAAAGATATGAGTATTGTTGTAAAATAAATTTGAAAATTATGTTTAATGCGACAATAAATATTTAATTTGTAAACATTTATTTGATTAAAATTACTTATTTTTTACTTTTTCTTACAAATAATGTCTGATAATATTCCATTATAAAGATTGCCTTCACTCTAAATTTAACTAAGTTACATTGTTTTCTATATTTTAAAGACATATGTAAAAATTCCAAAAGAAAATTGGCGTGTTTTTCAGCTAACCAGATGCTTTGAAGTGTCAAATAAGTTCAAACTGAATTCAATGAATGACTTTTGATATTTATTATGATTCATATTTCTCGAAACCACCTTATAAGAATTATGTCATTTTCCAATTATTATCAGAAATGTCCGTTTCAAAACATTTATATATAAAAATAAAATTATGTTGTGTAAACGAGTATTACTATTACATTTTAGTATTCTTTTAGATTAGCAATATTTTTCGTTAACAAACGAATTGCGAAAGTACAATATATCTCTGTTTGTATGAAATAAAAGTATCCTAAGTCTTTGAAATTTATAAGCATAAACTTCTCAAAATATCTGGAAGAAAATTTGAATTTCATGTTCTTCATGTTTCTCCCTTGAGATGAAGCATGTAATCGAAAATTTTACAGGAAAGAGATTAAACTTTCCTGAAATTAAAAGTAGATCCAACGAGTTATTATTCAAGCGACACTATTTTAATTTTGCAAATTTAAATTTTTGAGTGTACTTTTGTACACTCTGTTAACATTTTCACTAGATTCGGCCTAGAATCACATAAAATTATAATACCAGCTAACGTGTCAAAACGTCGAAAAATATGTCTGCACATATTTTTCGACAATTATTTCTATCTTGCAACTTCTATCTTTGTAGATTTTCTTTTAAAATCCAGAAACAACTGTATGAAAGGTTCAACAATTATTATGTAATTAATCAAAATATATTACTTATTTTATTACTCCTGCCTTATTATATAATAATAATAATAATAATAAAACTTGCATTTTTACGGAGTGAAATTTTCAGTGCATGCGAAAATGATTAAATCAAAAATCACGTATATGATCTTCGAGATTGAACAAATGCTTCAGAAAATAGAGTAATTGCTATGGTTCATGAAGTATTGCGTAAAAAACTAAATGAAAAGAGAGTGTTAAAAAGTGACTGATGAAAATGAATCTTAAAAACATAAGTAATTTAAGAAAATATAAATAACATATGGCTGAATATTTTATCTTTTGTGAATTTTAAAATCATGGCATATTCCTAAACTTTTCTCTTACCAGAAGAAACAAATATTGTATTTCAAATATAGTGTTGGAAAATTAAATTAAATTCGTCTTTCTATTTAACGTGTATAGTACACTTGTACAATGTAGTAAGTTATCAAGTTGGTTTAACACTAGAACCGCCGGCAATTTTACTCTAAGTGTTATAAAAATATTTTACACCAGAATTTTTATTAAAAACTATCTTACTTATTTATTTAACTTATTTCTCCGTGGTACATAGTTAACTTATTTTAGAAAGAAATTTCTGGTTCGAATCGAAGCATTTTTATTTGGCACCGGTCAAAATGACCGCTAGGGCAGTTCTGGTGTTAAAGGAAGCGTTTAGGTTATCTTTTTCATGCGAGAGCTAAATAGACCGAGAATTCCATTTAAAGTCGGATCCGATTCACAACAAACTCCTATGCACCAGTCGGGATTCGAAACCAAATTCTTTTTGTTCAGCAACTAGCGTCTTGCACACTAGATAAGCAGATGGCTATTAATACGTCAGAAAAAAAAAATACAGCAAACAAAGGTGTATGCTGAAATACTACTTTGTGGGTGCATTCAATCAGTCGACATTCTGGCTAAATTTATTACACTAAAGTCTCACAGTTTTAACAGGTAAATGTAACTAATATAAGATGACATCGTCTTTTGACGCACTATAGTGCCTACAATTTGAGTTAAAAACAATGTATTATATTAAGTATTTTTAGAAATAATTAATTTCTGCAGTGTTTTCAATGGAGAAAGTACATTTTCATCCTTTTTTTCAAAGATTAGTAGGAGGGTTAGAACCAATAATCATTCTTAGGAAACATTCAGGAAATGTTTCAGAAGTATTCACTGAGATTTTCTCAATTTAATTTTTTCAAAAAAGAATATAGTATTTTTAAAAAGAGTTTAAAATATAGCAAATCTGTCAAAAAGGTTTTAGTATGTATCTAGATGGCTTTTAAATTTTAATGGAAATCTGTCACTCCAAGGTAACGAAACGAATAAGTCTAAGACACATGACTAAGAGTTTTCACAAACTTAAAATTTTGAAAGTATGATTTATGAGATTTGAAGAAAATATTACTTATAGGTTATCTAGAAGTAGGTGTCGGTATGTGTCTAGTTGGCTTTTGAAAATTAATAGAACAACATATTTCCAAATCTAAGATTAAATGAAAAATCTAAGATACACCAGTGCATGTTTTCGGGCTCACAGTTTTGAAAAAATATGTCAACCTTTTGAGGAAAAACAAAATTATAAGACATATGTTTGGTAAGTGTCACTGTGTATCTAGATCGCTTTTTAAAAATTGATATGTTCGCATTTTGTACGTAGATTTTCTTCAAAGCTGCAGAGAACTAGGCTAATTCAAGCGCAAAGAAGCTAATTTAGATGAAAATGCTAATTTCATTTCTCTTTCCTGAACCACTGATGCAGATCAGGAAATATACAATGATTTGTCATATTTAAAATAAAATAAAATGTAATAACTTATTACCAAATAACGATTATTAATTTTAAAAAAGTACAATTTCGAGATATAATATTTTAATAAGACATTAACCCGGTATTACACGCGCAGGGTATAACATACCTAGGGTGCGTACGATTATTACATTCCTCACCACTATTTTTCGAAAAGTAATCCTCAAATAATTTTATCGCAGAATTTGCGAGCAATGTCAATGAATAAATAAGATGACTATGTTTATTTGAATTTATTGGTGGCAAAGTATAAATCGTATATATCCTGGATATGCGCGAGTTCCCGGGTTAAATGAAAAATGAAGTGAAAACAACAATGAGTTGAAAACAACTTGAGTTTCGAAACTCGCCTTATCCAAAAAATCAAATTTTGGGAAATCGGGAAAAACCTCTAACTGCGTCCATTTGTTTTCATTGAAAACCAAAATTTTACAATACCAGGAATACAGGATAAAATTACTTTTTCCAGATTGAAGAGGGCTTTTTATGCAGGTTTACCAATAGAATAAATTGATAAATGAAACACCTTTTTTTTAAATTTTGGATAAGACGAGTTTTGAAACTCACGTCCCCAATTTAATAAGTATAAATCAAATGGAACAAATTTATGAATAAAACTGTAATGATATTAATCAATTTCTAATGAAAAAATCTATAAGAAAAATGGTTTATGGTGAAAAATATTGTTTTATCGAGCCAACAGCTAAATATAAAAAATCAAGAATGAAATCACGAAAATTAAATGAAAAAAAGGAATTCATGAACACTTCTACATTATTCTAATGTATGCTAAAATATTTTGTAATCTGAAATGGGCTGCCTAAAAATATGAATAGAGTCAGAAAAGCAATTTGGTTGGAACTTACGTTAAATTTTGAATCTAATTTCAACCGGCGAAAGTATGCACATCTGCTGTTTACCCTTTCTTTTTAATTTGCATTTGAATCAATATTTGCTAATTCTAAAGTTAAATATCCGATATGGTCTGTTCAATATTTAACAGTTACGCTTTCGATATTTGAAGATTCAGTAAGTTTTAGGAAATCGTTTTCGTTAAGCTGTATTGATTGAAATTAGCTTAATTCAGCAAAGGTATACGAAAACTATTTGCGTTTATGGGATGTTGTCTTTTGCGGAAAATATTTTAAATTAATAGCTTGGGTCATTACATCATAATAATCAATTTAACTGCGTGCGGGCCTCTTTAATAAATCATGGGTTGGAATCAATAAAATATGTACTCATACAATGCAGCTTCTTTTTAATATCAGTTTTAAAGACAAATCAGAAAAAGTTTAAATCTATAAAACCAAAGTTGCTCAGACGTAAAATGATCAAATTGCACACATGCATATGCAGATTATTAACCACCACTATAAAATATGAGTTATATTAAATTTGTAAAATTGTTATTTTAAGTTTAATGAATTTATTTGTTTCAAAATGAATGGTGTTACAATATTTAATTGCAAGAAAGTTTTATAAAGAAACGCATTCATATCAATCTAATTATAATATAGTGAAAAAAAAAAATTTTTGCGTAATACCTTTCAATTTTTTTTCGGTTTTAAATTTAAAAGTTGGAATAGTGATCCTTTAGTAGTGATGTGTACATAAAAAATGAAATCAAACAAGGAAAATGTTAATCATGTAGAAACAGCAGGAATTTTTAAGATTAATTATATTTATGAAGATGGAAAGCGAGAAACATATATGACGAAAAGCAAAAAAAAGCAGAATGTGTCAAAGAACATAAGAGAAATATAAAATTAGGTAAATAAGCAACAGCAATAACCGGAATCAATAATAATATCAAAATTATCTAATTATTATATATTTCAACTGCGCATCATTAAGAAAAGTAATAAAAGTAATTATTGATGTAGAACTCCAAAGCAATAACTTTTTAAATTTAAAAATTCACACCAGATGGCGATACACCTTCAATCAAAATGCAAACGTCACGTCAATTGCGGGGGTAAAAGCACTGTTTCCCCATACCTGTCTGTATTATTTACTGAAGATGCATCGGAACTTTAGAGGAAAATATTTTAATAAAACATGTTTTGGTTATGTGTAAATATGTTATTTTAATGTCTGCTAATATTTAAGGTTTTAAGTAATTTATTTATAAGATCGAATGACATTATAATAACTTTATAGAAATTTAAACATAATTTTTTATAAAAAGACAGAATATTTTGTTTATCGCCCTAAAAAACTGATAAATGATGTAATTGGATAAATGAAACACATAATTTTAATTTACGGTATTTCAACTTCTACAATAGGCTGTCAGTTTTGTGTTTTTGTTTCATTTATACAGTTCCCTAAAGGAAAGCGAGAAAAAGCATTTGGAATTCCCAAATGAATAACTTTTCTTTGCCTAAAAGAAAAGGTATATTTTATGTACAGAAAAAAAATAGAATAAAAATGCTCTTTCTCAAAGTTTTTCCTACTTCTAACCCTGAAAAAAGAATAAATAAAAGATTACTTTCATGCCTGCAAACTGCGTACAATTTTACATTAATATCTTATCATAGGTATAGATTTCATTATAACGTTTTTCTCTTACACATGCTTTGCACATATTGTAACTGGCTATTTTTCAAAAGCTCCCTCATGCGTAAAAATAAATATTAGGAAATTCATATTGTGAAAATAAGGTGGCATTCTGTACAGTTTTATACCATCCTATATCTTTTAACCAATACATAAAAGTAAAATTAACATACATAATAAGTACAATATCTTTTAATCTGCGGCAAAAATTACCCTAATATTAGATAAGTACTAAACTGCATTATTTCAAAATTATACTGAATTTTTCAATTCGACATTTTTAATATTTAAACCTGAAATTTCGAAAGTATTTGATTTTATGGAATATATCTCACTATTCATCTTATTTCAATCTTGTTTATACAGGGCAAACAGATTGTGATGCACTTAAATTCTTTACCTATTTGGGGAATACGTAGGCAGTGTCAACGAAGCATTGAAATTAAGTTAGGAATTAAGATTACCATAATTTCCGGCTTATAATCCGCGGATCAAAGAAAACTGTTCGGACCCAGAAATTATATTTGGTAAAATCTAACTTCTTAAATCACGGTAAATATTTGACTTCAATTATTAAATATAAATTCTGGGTCCAAACATGATTATTTGTCCCGTGAATTATATGCCGGAAATTACAGTATGCTCATGAAATAGTTTTCCCGGCAATTAGCAAATTTTAAACTGTTTAAACGCTTGTACAATCCTCAAATCTTTAAGTTATATTTAGATACGTTTTTTTTTTCATACAGTGTTGCCCGTGGACTACTTTTATAACCCTTTAGTGCGCAGCTTTGCATATGTGCAAAATTCAGCATTTTGAATTTAATAGATTTTTTTATTCCTATATACCCAATTCATACCAAAAAATTAGAACAGCAAATTTTTTTTAATTAATAACAGACCTTTCCGTATTTAAATAAAGCGAAATTAACCATTGAAAATTTCTGGTGTAAAGTCAGATTCCCTGAACTACGTAATTTCTAGAACGTATTCTTTCATGAGAATTAAGGGGTTAAATGATAAGTTTTACAAAATAAATAACTATATAAAATAAGGTATTTAGAGACATCTTTTTTAATATATTTACTAATTTGAAATATTTTAGCGTAAAACAACCACACGACAGTAGTTTTTACTTGTATTGCAGATGTGCATTAGACGAAAAGATTAACATATTTTATGAAAAATGTATCTCTGATTTTTTTTATTATTTTTCCTGTGTAATAAACCTTTCAGAAAATCATTTGTAATATTTTCGAAGCAAAATTTTAAAAATCCCCCATTTAAGGGTTAAATTCACATTGCTTAATTTCCACCGCTGTTTTGATGTAGAAATAGTAACCTAATTTAATTCCAGATTAAAAATTGCGAGAATATGCCGAATTATACACTTTTAAAAAAGTGGTGGGAATCAAGCAATCTGAATTTTAAAAAAGTATCCCACTCGCAACACTGTTTCTATACTCTGACAAGTAGAAAAGAAAAAAAATCCCATCCTTCTAGAACCATAAGTCGTGGAGTTGTGACACTTTGAATTTTATGTAATTTTGGAATTTACCGGCATTAAAAACGCATTTTTCAGATTTTGGCTCCGAAATTTCATGAAATTCAAAGTAATATAAATCGCTGCGCTTTGGTCGAATTTTTAAAGTTGTACCTGTCAGGGCATGGAATGTTTATTAGTATAAAGTTTAGTACCCAGGGACCATAGTAAAATTTAAAAAATGTAACTTTCTGAAAAACATTGGCAACACTAATTTATGTACGTTATCATAATTGTTATAATATTTTGGATACTTATACAATTTAAATTGCATATTGTTTTCCAACACGAGAAACCTTTAAGCGCGTCTCAGTCTTTTTAGACACCTTGTATACGTAGTTTAAATTACAATATAATACTGAACTGTTCGTGAATTGTTGTACTACAGGGTTCGTACGCATCAGGGGATACCTGGGATTTTAGGTGTTTTAGTACCAGGAATTTCCTAAAATACTGGTCGCTATATCTGAAGATAGATTTTTTTATTAAATCACTTCATTAATATCACTTTACAAAAATTCTGGTAAAACGTCCTTGAAGCGTACGAACCCTGTACTACTTTCGTGTAAATTTAGCAGATTAAACAAAATTTACAAATATTTTATGCAATTGAAATTATTCATGTATTAGTGATATTCTGTAACTGATGATTCTTTCTTTCTACTATTTAAGCTAATTTTATGATGAAAGCTATACCAATATTATATCACACAAAAGATACAACTTTTAAGAAAATAAACACACTAAAATCCACAAAAAATCCATTTAATAATAACTTATTAAAATTACTTTAAACGGAGGGATTTTTATGCATTGAACAACAAATCGCTAATAATATTAAGCTGTTATTTTAAAACAAAGATTTAAACTCATAGGTAAATTATTGCATAAATTACTCCCATTGTTCATTGCTACTTTTCTTAAAAATCGTTCATTAACACAAAAAGGAATACGTGATAATACACAAGTTATTACATTATTTATCATTTCATCTGCAACGGTGTTTGCTTATGAAAACGACTCCACTTTTAGACTTGTAAATAAACAATTAAATAAGTATCTGTGAATGTAGCTATTGCTAAATTGGATGTTTTGAGAAAGTATTTCCCGAAACCATTGATTAGTTAGAGAAATGACAGCACCGACAAAATGGAAAATCTACTATTTTATGCATATTTCCATTTATAGATAATGTGTTGCACACTTTTTTTTAAGCTTTAAAGCATTATACTTTTATCTCTTACGTGATTTGTTTTCCAATTCTTTTAAACATTTTTGTAATTTTTTTTTTACTTGAAACCTTATCTCTGTTTTTCAATTAATTTTCTGCTCATATTTCCAAAGAGGAATTGATTTTTATAATAACAATAAAGAAATATCATTTGCCAGACTAAAATTATGAAATGTTTTCCGATATTACAAGAACATTGTTACGAAATTTTTTACTTTAGACATTATCAAATGAGACTTGTAAATAAACAAGTCGACAGTTACGACGTAATGATCATATTTCGTATAATACAGTACACGAAAATGTTTACTACACTGCTCAGCAAAAGTTTAGACACAGGTGATTTTTAACCTTTAAATAAAAAGTACGAACACTTGGGTTATACAAATAGCTGTATTTATTTTTTAATATATTTTAAATGTTTTAGGACAAAAATAACGGTTTTAATTCAGGATATTATTTAATTTAACTGAAATAAGTGAAATATGCATATTGCAAAAGTTTAGACACTTTTGTGATTTTTTGGCAACTGTTGACGGAAAAACGCAAATTTCAAACTTATGACGTCACATGTATGGAGTATTTAAGTGCACCTCGCGATAATATCGGTTAGTGAAGTTGCTGCAAGCTAGAAAATTTCAGTCAGATGAAGTAATTAAAGCATGGAAGCTGAAATCGAAAGGGAAGGCTTTTCCAGAAATTTAAGCCACTTTGAATCGTCCAAAGAAGTCTATCTAAGTACTGTCTAAGGGTGACTCTTTCAAAGCAAAACATAAATCTGGAAGGCCTCGTGTGGCCAGAAAAGGAGATTATAGAAGGAACCATAAACTGGTATCTAGACAAATGATGACTGCTAATCGCATTAAAAGTGAGTCAGAGCTTTCTGTGTCAACGGTTACTTCGTAGATGAATTATAGAAAGATGTACATTAGTTTACATGAAAATGAAAAAACAACCAGCATTGAAATCTCACAACAAATTGATCCCTTTCCGTCACGGAGTAATTCTGTTTATAAAACTAATGAAATAATGGACTGAAATCAGAATTTATAAACGAATTTATTATAAAGTACGAACTTGCTTATTTTCCCGTATATTATAAAAGGAAAATTTTAACTAATTCTTCTTGATGCCGTCTGTCAGTTTTGGAATTAAAATGAAGTGCGCTTTTTAAGGACACCGCCTCGAAAGAGTTAATGATTTGGGCCTCACTTTGTTTTAATTCTCAAGTATCTCTGGAGTTTCCCAATGGTCGCCAAGCAGCGTAAGACTACATACATACATTGGAAAGCCATTTGGTGAACATTTAGCTCTTCCAAAGTATACATTTGAGCAAGATAATGCGTCTATTCATGTAGCATACAAATCAAAAAAAATATTTTAACTCTCAAAATATTACTGTTCTCGACTGGCCCGCGTGTAGCCCTGATCTGAACCCAATCGAAAACTTTTGTGGCATGATATCTCATACGGTTTATGCATTTTTTTGACAATACTCCTCAATAAGGAACTACGATCTGCTGTTGAACCTGTTTGGTACGAAATGGACCACCAACTGATGCAGGATTTAGTTTTTTCGATGAGAACTCACATTGTTGCATTAATAGCAGACAATGTAGGTGCAGTTCGAATTTAATTTATGGATACTTTTCTGTTAACAGACAAATTGTCTATACTTTTGCTACAATGTTAAATTTGTTTTTTGGTCATTATATATTATGTAATGTGTATAAATTAAAATTTATTGTTTGTGTATGAAAGATAAGTCCCCACTAATGTATGACAGTTGAGTTCCAACAATTCGTTACATACTTCTCACTACAGAAGCATAACTGATCATTGTCTAAACTTTTGCTGAGCACTGTATAACTGGCAGACAGAAAATAAATCAGACTTTAACCATAATCTGTAAATTTGCAATATATTAACGAAAAATAATTCTTATTCGACAAAAAGTATGGAAATGCTTTAAGTCTGTAACATCGTAAGTAAAGGCGTTGTAATTTATCATATCCGTGAAGGATAACCAATTTTATGTTTTCACTTGTTTGGCGAGAATATTTTGTGGCATCATGATGTGTAGTTTGCAGCATACTTGATGCTTCGGATCACATACATCATATGTGGTTGGTTGATTGATTTATTGGCGGTTAGTGGCACAAAGTTCCAAATGCGACATGCTGGGTCAAAACTAAAAGTAAAAACAAAAATGTATTATCGTAGAGGTTTTAGTGTTGAAGTTTCTCAAATAGGAGTTCAGGATGAAAATTCGTCTTTAAAGAGACTAACTAATTAGGCAAGGTTGACGCCTTTACAGGACAATACTTCCGAGACTGTTCAAAATGTCAATACAACTATATTAACATTGAATTTTCTTTACTCATATCTTCACAAAAGTAACAAAATTGTTGAGGATCAGACCTACTCTGCCACTGAATCAATGTGAATTCTAAATTTGCATTATTAAAATGTTTTCGAGATATTTATAACACTATTACTGTTGATACTATCTGTTTTGTCTATTTCCATGCGAACTTGTCTATCCAATACTACGATTTTTGGCTACCAGTATTTTAGAACGGAAAATTCGACTTATTTTATAGGAGATATCTCATCAATTGAATAAGGCAAAGCAAACTTTTTGAAAATAACGGTGGCTAACAAGAATAGCGATTTTCATCTGTGTGACAGACACAATTCGCATGGTTATAGCCTATTGTAACTTTAGAAAACGTTTAGAAGAAATATATTTCTTTCTTTCTTTTTTTTTTTTAGATCTGTTAATATCAATTATTGTTTCTTTCAATTGAGGTATTCAAACTTTATTTAACCGATTTATTAACAATTTTATAAACAAATTATGCTTTTATAATAAAATCTTTATATATATACAGCAATGAGACGCAAGTGCTCCTGACTTCGAAGCGCAATTTACAGACATTACTATTACAGAGTCATCTGTTAACGGTTTTTGCAACTAAATTTTGAATCATCTGTATAAATTTTTTACAGATTAGCTAATAAACAATCCGTTATCGTATAATTCTATTGATCTTTGTTTTTGAGATATTTAATTTTGAAATCAGGGTCTTATTCGTTGGACACCGTGTATGTATATATATATTTATATAGTGGCATAACGTTAGGGGATGGATCGATAATTTTACTACCAGTATTATTGTATGCTAAATTTTGCTGTATTTAATCATATAACGTTCAATGATAAAATAAAGCCAAATTTTCTATATAATAGTGCTGGTAGTAAAATGATCGAGCCCCCTCTCTAACGCTACGCCACTCTCTATATAAATGATTATAAAATATCAAAGGCTATTTGGTACTTTATTACTTGTTGATTTATTAAGTCTCCAAGAAAATTCTGTCATTTAAAGTTCTTTCAAGCCTACTTTTTTTTAAATTCTCATTTCTTTATTAGCACCACTTTTTTGAAATGGTAAAATTCCTATAGTTTTCACATTTGACATTAAGGTGAAAACAAACGGAATTTTACGATTTCAAAAAAGTAGGCGTGAAAGGACTTAAAAACGACAGAATTTTCTTGGAGGCTTGATAGTAACACTTTATCATCATCGTTTGCAGAAACTACTTCAATTGCAATTTTACGTTTTCAAATTTCAGTTTATTTAAGTGGATTTAAAGTACTTTCTTTTCATAGTAAGTGTCATTTTCTATTAATCTGACTATGTGACTATCATTGTTTTTTATAAGACAAAGCTATATTAGAATTTTCTTATTTAACATGTAAGTTTCAATTGTCTTGATCCTCCATCGAAATACTAAAAAGTGTTAAGTGTATTTTTCGGTGTCGAGAGTAGTGGCAGGTGTCCCACGTAAATCAAGGCTCCAAATGATCTGGACACCACTAATTTCCTACAGTTTATTTTGCCATTTTAAATCGCAGATACTTCTGACATAAGATAAGGGGAAGATAATTAGTTTAAAAAACTGGTGTCCAGAGCAATTGGTGGCTCTATTTACACAGGAGCCTAGTGGGCTAATTCCATGAAAACTTGTCATGTCTGTCACACAGCTGAAAATCGCTATGTTTGTTGGCCTGGTGTACTGGTATCCAGAGCATTTAGAGTCCCAATTTACGCGGGACACCTTTCAACACTTGTCATGACAGACTTGTTTTTTAGTTATACTGTTTTTTAACATGTTCACTGCCATGAGCATCACCGGTGGGTCTCAAAAAATTTTCCTTCTGCCGCACACTGCCACACTGAGCTCACTGCCGCAAGCATCATCCGTGGATCACAGACATACGTGCAGTATAAGGTGCTTAGAATCCTTGATTATTCTCACCAGTAAAGTTTTATTGTAAATTTTGCCTTATTTAATCCGAGCATTTTACCGATTCAATGAGCTAAAATTTTGTATTTTGAAAAAACGTTGATAAAAAATTAAAAATTCTGTAAAAGACTTTCGTCCCGAAAGGGTTAATTAGTATTTTTAAGTTTGACACTCTGGTGATCACGTTGACTTCCTATGGGGGCATTGAATGTGTTAAATATGAACGACATGTAACTATTTTGATCGCTTTATCCGTTTTAGAAAAATTCTTAAAAGTTTAAATAATCAATAGCCTGCAAATGATACTGGAGAGCAATTTTACACTGTAAAAAAAACCGTTGTAGATTTGCCAGCATAAACACGATCACTATCGAATGTGCTGTATCTTTTTTTGGTTTCTTGACTATATAAACATGAAAAATACGGTAGTTGCTAAAATTAACAGCACAATGTGCTGCCAATTTTACGCAACTACTGTATTTTTCATGTTTATATAGTCAAGAAACAAAAGAAAGGTACAGCACATTCGACTGTGATCGAGTTTGTGTGTGAGATGAACAGTACTTTGTACTGTAAAAAATGTCGTTTTTTTCAGTGTAGAAGAAAATCTTTTATAATGATAAACCTTAACATAAGCAATACATATATTTCTATTTTATATCTATCCTTTTCCTGCGCTAAATCGTCAAGCAGGTTTTGCATGAGAATATATAGTGAAGAATATCTAAGGAAAAAAATATACATAAAATATGATAGAATTTATTTCTTCTATTTCTTCTGTAGGCATAAAAAAAGAGTGAAATACGTTGCAAATTTTCTCCGGACTATGAAAGTGACTTGTAGCTATTTATTCCGACAACCGCAATGTTTCTCCTTCCAATATATAAAAAATCGCTAGTACCGAGAATTGTCCTTTTATTTTCCATATACCTTAGTTTTGTTTTGTCCGTAATTTAAGTGTCAGATTTGAGAATAATTATTTAGAAGTTAAGCGAAACTAATTGTCTAAACTTGGTTAATAGAAACAAAATGCTGAACAAATGTTACACAACAATCCCTAATTTATCTTCCGGTAAGGCATTTGTATCGAAACATTGTAAAATGCATTTGTACTGAAAATAGAATTTATATAAATAACTGAGAAAAGGGTTTTTTGTATTTTGTTCTAACGTTCCTGTTACACGCAATTGGTAGATTTTAAAGCATTTATAACACAAACAAATATTTGACTATCAGTTTTTTCTTTTTAATTTACACAGGGATGCGTAGAGATTTCACTTTCTAATAGGGTCAAAGAATTGTTTTTTGTTTTTTTTTTTCAAAATATTTGATTGTCTTAATATAATTTTGTATATTTATTTACACCTTTTGTAAATTCTTTTTTAATTTCGAACTACTATACTAACACTATATTATATGACTACTACTTTAACTATAAATTAAATTCGAACTACTACACCACTATTTAATAATAGAAATCAGTGCAATATTTATTCAAAGAATTTTCAAAAGTTGTCTGCTACTAAGGGATCTCCACTCAATTGAAAACACCCGCTCGCTAATGCTGAACCTATGGGCAGGTTGTTTTAGAATTCAGAGTTTAAATTTGAATAATGTTAAATGATTTTCTGCATAATGTAGCTGATCTTGATCTCTAATATGTTCCTGTTACACGAAATTTGTAGATTTTTAAGCATTTGTAACATAAACAAATCTGTCACTATCAGTATTTTTTTTTTTTAAGTTCAACATGGATGCGTCGGCATTTCACTTTCCGATAGGGACAATTTTTTTTTTTTTTTTTTTTCAAAAATATTTGGATTGTCTTAATATAATTTTGGATATTCATTTAGACCTCTTGTAAATTCTTTTTAATTTCGAAGGAGTATAGCACCACTATTTAATAATAGAAATCAGAGCCATATTTATTCACAGAATTTTCAAAAGTTGGCTGCTTACTAAGGGGACTCCACTCAATTGAAAACACCCACTCGCTAATGCTGAATCTATGGGTAGGTTGTTTTATAATTTATCGTTTAAATTTGAATAATTTTAAACGATTTTCTGCATAATGTAGCTGATTTTGATCTCTAATATGGCTAATTTTTACATTTTCAATTTCGGTTGCAGATTTTTTAACAAAGGTACTTTTACTTTCGGAGGCGGTTTAAAAAATGACCTTTATTACAAAAATCTCCAACCAAAATCGAAAATATACAAAAGGGTCCAATTAGAGATCAAGCTCAGCTATCCTATGCAAAAAATCTTTTAAAATCTTTATATTTAAACGAGAAATTCAAAAACAACTTGCCATAGGTTCAGCGAGCGGCTGTTTTCAAGTGAGTCAAGAGTCTCCTTAAATAAGAGTTCTATTCGGTAATATTGTTATACAAATGTAGCGACCATACGAACCCTAATTTCTGTGTATTATTGTTTGACGATTGTTCAAATGTATTGTACAAAATTATGAATATCTGCCTATTTAAAAAATTTTAAGGTATTATAATTATAGGAATCTGAATTGTTTTCGATGTGAAGCACCAGTTTCACAATCGCAGTTGTGCCATATGTTTTACATTAATTTCATATATGAACATATGTAAGTACTAGGATGGTGTGATGAGCACTTCATATCAAACAAAAGTCAAATCTCTATTGTATGGCAAAAACCGTGAGTAACGCTGACATCATATTGACGGCTGCAACACCTGATCATTAAATGTTCCTTTTACTGCAACCTTTTTAAACTCTAAAAATCACAAAATTTAAATTTTTACATCGACTATTAGAATTTTTTTTTTTTTTTTTTTTTTTTTTTTTTTTTTTTATTAATCATGATTTTTTTATCTGTCGTGTTAGTAATTGTTTAAGGCTAATATTCCCATACGAAATGAAAACATCATCAATAAATAAATAAAATAATATTTAAATATGTATAAAATCATAAAGTAATTTAACAAACACGCAACCGAACTACGCGCTTAAACCGCTGAAATAATCAGAAACAAAAAGTGTTGCTGTAAGGGACGAAACCTTTGGCAATTTCTTCGGCTATTAACTACTGGCATGCAGATAATATAAAAGCATCGCATTTAATAGGTTTCCAAACTTTATTTGAATACATTATGGATGTTTTTCATATAAAAATGAGTTTTAGCGTAGTTAGTGGAGAACATAAAAAAATATATTAAATGTAAAGCGTCTATTAGAGTTTTTAATTGAAAAAAGGGTTTTCATCGATATTCTGTAACCTGGTAAGTTCTGGTTGGATACAATAATTTTTGCAATTGAAATACAGCGTGACCTCAAAAATCAGACACTCAGAAATCCGGCAACTTCAAAAATCCGACATGAAAATTATCTCCCTCCAACTTTTCGCACTTCCACCTTGAGAAAGAAAGGAAAACAGCAAGTGTATACGAATTAAAAACAATGAACAATGGATAGCGAGATCGCTGACACTATGCTAAATGGAAACGCCAATGGAAAGCTAGTCTCAGCTCAGAGGACGTGGGGCCAGCTGAAGAAAAGATGTCAATGCAACAATGCATAAATTTGATTGCACAATTATCTGTTTTAGAGAAATAAGATTTCCGAAATAGATATTCTTTACTTGCTTAAAATGAAAGAAAAACCTGTTAGAAATAGCAAATAAATAAATAAATAAAATTAATAAGCAAATAAAATTAACATTCATGTTTCGGAAAATATATGAGGAGAAATGAGTTCACTATTTACTAGATTTTTTTTTTTTTTTTTTTGTAACATAGAAAATATTAATTAACATTTTTAATATTTATTTTTTCCTTTTTCTCACATGATTACCACTTGGTTATGAATTAAATTATGACTAAAGGCACCATTAGGATATCGGAACTACTTTTGATATTCTTTCAGAAATCCGGAATTTTCAAAAATCCGGCTTAGTCTTTTTTCTGACGATGCCGGATTTTCGAGGTTATATTGTACATTAAAATTTTAAAATAAATTTATATTTCTACTCTTGTGTTACACATTTATACAAAAATCCGTCCGAGATGCAGCAAATGCAGCTGCTAAATTATAATAAAACTATAAAATTTTATTCTTAAATAGAATTTTTTTCTTACCCCGTAGGGATCCAAACTTAATACTTATTTACCAATCTCAATTTTTGTTCATCACTGCGCATTTAAGAATAACTAACAAAAATACTTTTTGAAATCTAATATTTTAATCATTTTTGAAGAAAAAAAAAATATGAAAAGTCTTTGACGTTGCGAATACAAAAGAGTTAGGAAAATTCCATGCGATTTATATATTTTTTATATTGAAAGTCTCCATTTTTTAGAACTAATTACTGAAGATAATCAACAAAAGTGAAAGCATTTTTTATTCGTGCATTTTAAGCTTCCATTGACCACTTGCCCTTGAATGTTAATACTAAAAAATGCTAATGAAAAACTGAAAAAATTAACCGAGTTCATTAATAAAACTTTTATAAAAAAAGAACTCTTTTATAGTACCCCCAGACAGCAAAATTCATTTCCTCACTATGTTATTCTAGAATATTAATTAACTTTAAAAGGGGAAGGGGCATCAAGATTAAAATAACTCACTTAAGAAACATCCAAGATTAACATCATGGCATGGTGCATTATCCAAGCATGGTGAAAAACGTTTTTTTTTCTTTATTCTACCTACATTCTAATGAAATTCGCAAATAATTGATTTAGTGGATCGATACTCTGTTCATTACTTTATCTTTTTTTTATTTATTTCATCGCTGTGCGATGCTTAGAAAAATATATTTACCCGTTCAAGATCTTTTTAAATAAACTTAAGAATATTATACTTTGGAAGTTCTTTTTTTTTAGCATCTACTTCTTTTTTTGAGAAACATAGTTTTTTTTCCATTTAAAATAACTTATTTATTCACGATTTGTTCTTTGCTCATTTAAAAAAAAAAACTCTTCAAGAGACTTGAACACCTATTACGTAGAGTTATAAAAATTCACACCTTTTAAGAATTTTCTTTCTTTTGTAAGTATGTATTAAATAATAAAAAAAAAAAAAACGTAAATTTTTGTGCTTTAAGTCAATTCACCAGCTTAAAAAAATGTTTTTATTCATGCTTTGCGGAAAGTGACTGTTATGCTAATTCAAACATTTTAAAATCTAATAAAAATGAAGCATGTACTTGAAGGTTATATGTAAATGTTTTATTTTGAAATGCACTTAAATATGTGTTCTCTTAAAGTTCTGTAAAGAAGAGTTTTATATTATTTTTTTTTAAACTCACAGTGTTATTTTGCTGGAAAAATACTATCGGCCAACGCAAAAACTTTTATGCAAACTTACCACCAGTTAAAATATTTATTTATATCCTGATTATATATAATGTTTTGTTTAGGCTAAAATTTACCAAGTCAGTTTTGATATAATACTACATTTAAAGTTTATTGAAAATTTCACTAAAAATAATAATGTAGTACTGAAAGTATTTGAAATAATAGTTTAAAGAATTTGTAGTACTGAAAGTATTTGAAATGAAGGATGGGTTGGGCTGATTTTTGACAGCCGATTATCAACACGAGGGATATAGGCCCTAGGGGAAGTGCCCTCCGTGGGGGTCTTTCTAAGGGAACCTAACCTGCATTTACGCATGGAAATCCATGGTTTCGAAGAAAACCACGAAAACTCCGAAGCGGTTAGGCCGACTAGCGCGATCGGGTTCGAACCCAACACCTCCCGTCTACCAGCTTCGAGAGCAGAACCTCTCGATCACTGGTGGGGCTTGAAATGAAGGAAAACGAAGATTAAAGATTAAGGCAAAATAATTACGTTGGGTGCCGTGCATTGCATAGATTATTAGACAGATCGTGCATAACTAAAATGAAAACTTATTTGAAAATAACGTTAATAGGATGATTTATATGGAATTAAGCAAAAGTAAGTAAAATTTTGTATCTTTTGTGTTATGATTTTTTTTCTGCAAATGCAAAAAAATATCAATATATTGCCATATATTTAATAGATATTGTGCTTTTATACTCATTAAATTAAGTATTGAAAATAACATGACATAATCGATTTCAAATGCATATGTCTCAAACCAAGTTTGTTGATCTATATATCATAGCTGCCAACTTGTACGGATTTTTCAAACCACTAACATTTTATAGTAAATTTTATCTAATTGAACCCTTGAAATTCAAACAATTTTAACCTTTAAATAAGTCAAGCATTTCTATTACATTTTAGTGGTGCGAAAAATCCGTACAAGTTGGCAGCTATGATATATATCTATATATCTTTAAAATGCTGCATGCGCTTTACATTTTGAAAATATTTTCATTGTTTAAGCGTCAGTAATGATACATATCACAACAAATCTATGCGTTTTGTTTGGTGTGTTTCAAATTAGTTACAGTGTGTATTGGCATGTGAATGTTTAACAAAATTTCAGATTCGTTCCAGTTTTTTATTTTATTTTATTTTATTTATTCTTTTTGTCAAATTTCTCTGTCGGGTTAAAAAAAAAACTGATGCACATTTTTTTTATTAACGTCCTCAAAATAATAAAAGTAAAGGAATACGGAAATAATAAAAAGTTTAAAAGATTTCGACGATATATGCTGCTTTTCTGTTGCTTTTTAAAAGTAGCTGGATGATAAGTGATTTTCCACAAATTGTCATTTTTTATAAGTTGATTTACAACAGAAGAGTAAAATACGCTTTAACGTATGCTTACGCGTATATTTGAATGATTTCTTTAATGTTGAATTTTCCCCATTTTTGTTTTTTGAATGGGTTCCTTGTGTCTAACTGAAGTTCAAACTAATTGACAATATTATGAAGTTCAACTATTATGAACTTCAATCATTCATTAAAATCATAATAATTGTCAAAACCCAACATTCAATTTTTTTTTCAATAGCAATAGTAAAAATAATTTTTATAATTCGAAACTAATTGGAAGAAAAATTTGCAATTGAGAATTCGCGTAAAGCAGAATATAATATATATAAATCTATCAAAAAAGTTATAGATTGCTATTCATATAAATAAAACATCCGTGAAAAATAAATAAATGAAAATATAAAATGAAAAAAGACAATTTGTGGAAGATCCCTAATCCTAGTAAACTTGCTGACTCATCACAGCAGTAATTCATTTTGTAGAAAATTTCTGTCTTAAGCATTGTGTTTTTTCTGGGAAATGCGTGGACGCAGAGATACGCGTACACTTAAACATTTTGTAAGTTAAGCTAAAAGAAATGGAGGTAATTTAATTCACTATTTAAATCCTTTACTAACGATTTATAAATGGGGGTTTCTACTAAATGTTCAAAATGCAAAATTTTCTTATTTTAAACATTTTTTTCACATTATTATAATGTACAGTCGTGAAGGAAAAATGTAAAAATCCCCTATTAACAACAAATTATTGTAGAAGATAGTTACCGGTGCCAAACGATTGGAAATAAAGTCTACTTTTAAATTATGTATACAAAATTTGCATAGGGGGCCATCTACATGTCAAAGCAAACCCAAACTTCATTTTTTTTCAATACCAATAACAAGACACCATAAATAAATTTTACACCCTTCAATTAGCTTAAAAACAAATTGTCATGAGATTCGTACGATTAGTTTCAGAGAAATTAATTATTTTAGGGGCTGTATCCAGGTTGGAGTTCGGTACTCGATTGTTCAATTGCTATAGAATGACTATGTCATTTTATTAGTGTATTATTTCTTGCCAATATGACCATTTCACCCGAATAATATGTTTCGACTACTGCCAGCCTAAAAGTTTTAATAAAATGAGTAAAATATATTTTCTTCAAATTATGCTTTTCAGTGCATCATAGGCGGTCCCTTAAACCATCATACTGACATTCTTTAATTATAATTTGAAAACTAATTGGAAGAAAAAATTTAAATTGAGAATTCGCATAAGGCAGGACATAATATATATAAATCTATCAAAAAATTGTTGGTTGCTATTCATATTCTTTTCGAATATTCATTTGATAATTCATACTTCATATTATAATTTTTCTAATTAAAAATTCAATGTATTTATGTTTGGACGTTATGTTGAGTATTATAACCACACGCAAAATTATCACATTAGGATTATAATTTCAGGAGCTATTAATAAAACTATGTAAATGTATTTAACATTAGACACTCTAAATTTTGAATGCTTATAATTCAAAAACTTATCATCCAAATGACTTGAAATTTAATTTCTAAGCACAGTTTGAACCAGAGATTTAAAACATATATTCAAAATTGGGTGTTGCCATTGTAAAAAACAAAGTTTGGTCTGATTTACATCTGCAGCTGGCCTCCTAAGCAAACATTTTATACAAAATTTAAAAGTACACTTTATTTATAATCGTTTGGTACCGGTAACTTTTTTCTACTAAAATAAGTCGCAGAATTAGTAGGGGTGTTTTTTTCCACAACTGTACCTTTTCAAACCCCACAAAAACCTTTGTGATCACGCTTTTTATCACTTATTTAGTTGGTTACCAATTTTAAATGCAAGGGATAATATAGTGGTAAGAATAGTGTTCTTACCACCATATCTGGCTTGAAGAAATCTTAACATATTCTACCGCGTACCCCAAAAATGACGTGTCTATTTAAAAACGTGTCTATAAAAATTCATTTTCTATAGAAAATGAATAAAAAAAAAAAAAAAAAAAAGCAAATGTTTGAAATGCATCTCTTGTTGCAGATTACTCGGTAAAAAGCAACATTTACAAAACGGAATAACAGTTAACTAATATCAATTTAATATAAAAGTATTATAAATAAAATAACATATACATTCAAATAAAACCATCACTTTTGAGACACACTCTGTTAAAAATTTGCAAGAAACTGTCCTGTTATTTGATCCGTTTTGTTAGAAAACGGTTACATAACCGAAATTTAACATTATTTTGAACATAATATTGGTAAAACTATGGTCAGATTAGAGTTAAACTATGGTTGTGTAATCATTTTCTATAAAAACAATCAGATATCAGTGGGTAGTTTGCTGGAATTGTTTAATAGTGCATGGTAAGTTTGAATGATTCATCCGAGCAACCATGCTGTATTAGAATTAGAAAAATTATTCTATTCTCAATAAAAAACAAAATAAAATTTGTTACTAATATTTAAAATGTTGCTTAAAATAATATTCAGAACTCTCATTAGTTTATATTTTTAACGTACTGTTTTAAAGCATGCTTGATTACATTTTAAACATCCTTCAGTGCGTTTTTCGACTTCTGAACAATTCATGCATTTCAAATTCATCGCAAGAGATAGCACACGTCATTTGAGAGATTTCTAATTGATCTGAAATATTTCATTAATTCTCCTGACGGACAGGTACAGTGATAAATGTTACACTTCCTTTCCCTCATTTATCGTGTTATGGCTGTCATAGCTTCCTTTGAACGAATAAAATATAAAGTTGCTAGAGAATTCAGTATATTTATAGTAATTTTAAAAACGCATTAAAGATGCTTAAAAAATAAATGTTTTAAAATTAAAAAGAAATGTTTATTTATTTGAAAAAGGCCCAAAATCTACCATAATAAATATTCACTTTGTTATTCATTTAAGTATTTGTTTTATTTCTTTACCTTGGAAAAAGGGTGAAAATATCAAAATGAAAAACTCTTAAGTGATTTGCTAAATATTTCATCAAATTAGAAATAACAATAAGCAATAAGCGCCCCAGAAAATACTATTATTTTAAATAATAATTAATGCATGTGTTTTCTGTTTATGAACTTTTAAAATTTTTACAGTTTATTATTTATAATAAAATTTAAGAAATTGTTTTATGCTATTTATACTTTACTTCGTAAAACTGTGCCAGAACTTTAAAATTCAATAATTTATGAAGTATAATACTGATGGAATAATTATATAAGTTATGTATGAAGTGAAATGATGTATTCATAGAGAGTGAGCTTTGATATCGTTTATAGATGATAGCGGAGTTACTGGATGATACTATCATATAGAAAAATCGTCTAAAACGTTTTCACCCCAAAAAAAGGGAAATCATGCGTCATTTTACAAAAAATTGCTGGGAAATCGAGCTGAATTTCGATAATCTATTTACAGAGTCCTTGTTAAATGGCAGCTTTACGTATAGGAAGTCAAAGTACTGCGTTCAATTTGAATTTTCCTGAAAGCTGAGTTTTTTAATCGAATTTAATTATCTTACTATATCCATTTGATTTATGTCTCGAAATAAAACAGCTGACCAAGAAGGGTCATTGAAAATGAAATGTTTGAAAGATAACTCATAAATTTTGTGAATATTAATTATAAAATATATTAAATTTTAATTAGCAGATGACGATGTACTATCTCAAATTTTAAGAATTCTCAAACATAGAAATCTGTATCAAAATTTAATAAGTTTGTACTTTGTATTCGGTTTTGCCTTTACATTGTTTAAAATGCGAAAACAAATTGTGCTCGAACGCCTAATCGTTATGACAGGTTGCGACAGTGCAGCATCATCAATACATCGCACGTGTTGCAAAAAGTTTGAACAATTTATAGAATTCCTGTATACAAGGTTTGTAAGATTTCCGATAAATACGTCGCATATGTTATCACTAGTAATATTAATGATGCACTGAATGTTGTATATATAGATATACTGAATGTTATGAAACATCCTTTACGGGCCATTTTAAACTTTATAGAAATAACTTATTACGATATACATATTTAAACCAAAACCTCTGTGATCGTGTATTCTCTAGTATCAAAAAATAGTTCGATCAACGTTGGGTAATTGCGGCAATTTTTGGCCCACGTTGGCCCGCAGTATGAAATCTCCGCCATGCTGTACTATTCGTAGAACCACGTGCTAACAACTGCCCAACAGCGGCCTAACAATTAGCTGCTCAGAAACCGCCTCAGATACGCCCTAAATTAGCTGGGTCTCTAAACCAATCATTTCCAAACAGTTTCTAGAAACTGCTAACGATGGGCCAGTTATTTGTGCTCCTTGAGTAAGGTTATATAACACAATATTAGTTTTCAAGGTTATTTCAATTAGACGTCAGTGAAAACGTTAAGAGAGAAACAGGATATGACACTGCCAGATGACATAGAAAAATGTGATGCTTGTAAGTAACATTCGCGGCATTCTACCATGTGAAATTTTCAAATGCAAAATTGTGACTGTTGAAATTTGGCGATGTGTTGTTAACTTGAATATGAATATACGTACGCAAAAAACAGTCACAATTTCTAGGATTAAGAAGTTTGATCTGTTATTCTATTTAGCTCTAGAAATTATTCATTTTCTCATTTTTTTTCTAATTTTTTCATTAGAATATTAGCTTTGAAAAATTTTTGTATCACGACAACGTTAAAATTTTCATCCCCTTGAATACGCCCTTCTTTAATCCATTTTCAACCAACGGTACCATTACGTAACAATATAGTTGAAAATATGACTATTATTATATTACTTATTCGGTCTTCTGTATACATAAATATAAAATCTTGAAGTACTATTTGTACAAAACAAATAGGTGTTGCTATCCAACGTACAATTTATTCACAAGTTTTACATAAAACTCTACGTTTCGGTTTAATCTTTAAAACCTTCGTCAGGAGAAAAATTTTCTAAAATATAAATCGACAACAAACTCTTTGCATGCTACATTTTAAAATCAATTCAAAAAACAAATCAGTCTAACGGGAACTCCTTAATCCCAAATAAACATAAAAATGATTTGAAGTTTCGTAAATTTTCTACAGCACTCTCAAGAAGACACCATTAAGGACTCATTTAATTTATAGACTTTGACCATGCTAAAGTTATTTCCAAGCAAGTTGTTCCGCTCAATGCTATTATTCGTGAATCTTTAGAAATTCGTCTAAGAAACCAAGAAGTGTGTAATGATAATGTTTCCTTTCACATTCCTGAAATATGGCTTTCTATTTTGAAATGTCAATGAAAATTTCCACTTTTTTCAGCCATTCTTTCATCGTTAGTTTTTTTTTTGTTAAAAGATGGCGCCACTGAACTGTTTATTTGGGATTAAGAAGTTTCCGTTAGACTGATTTGTTTTTTGAATTGATTTTAAAATGTAGCATGTAAAGAGTTTGTTGTCGATTTATATTTTAGAAAATTTTTCTACTGACGAAGGTTTTAAAGATTAAACCGAAACGTAGAGTTTTATGTTAAACTTGTGAATAAATTGTACGTTGGATAGCAACACCTATTTGTTTTGTATCGATATTACAACGTAAAGACCTTTATTATTATTAGTACTATTTGTAATTGATTTATCCGAATACCACTGTTTAAAAAATAAAAAGGACTTAAACACATTCGAGATCTGAAAATAAATATATTTTCCTTCACAAAATAAGCACTACAATAAAATAAAAGAACATTTCACGAATCCATTCTAAAAGTCACAATTACAAAGTACATCATTTGCAGTCATAAATCACATGACCTCGGAATAATGAAAGAGAGTATTTCTTTCGTTTGAAAGGCACTTCAAGAAATTTAAGTCAATTGTTCTTCTATGATATTTTTATGCATCTCAAGAATGCAAATGATATTTTGATTTAAAATAAAGATATTACTTACTTTCGTTTGATGCTTTACGGTATAAATTACATTTCTTTTTCTCTTTTATTTTCTACAGCACATAATGCTTGAAAAGTGATAATGAGGAGTATTTCGCGATTATATCTGAATTTGCTATTATGTTTCACAAAACTGCATGATATGTAAATATTCAGATTGCGACATTTCAACTGTTAATGTCATAAGTGTTCTCTTTATGGGTTACGACTGTACTTAAAACAAATCACATTGCGTTTTTCTGAAAACGTTCTTTCATGTTGAAAAAGGTAATTTCATTAAAAATTTTAGTTTAACGGAGCGTTAGACGGTATATAAATTAGTTACAAGTTATATTACACACACCGTTTGAAGTCAGCGCATGACACGTGTTTTGTTAAAAATGTTGTTATTCTTCAGTTGCTATCTTAGTTTATATCTTATTATCTTTTAGTAAAATTTCACTCCTGAATAGTTTATATATCAAAAGGTGCATATATTTACATATATATATGTATTATTTTTTAAATAAAAATATCTTACTGTTAGTTACCCTTTAAATATTCGGTTTTCTATGATATGAGAAAAAAAAACTCTCATTAATGTCTGTATTTATAAAATAAAGATAAACTTTGCAAGAAACCAATTTTCAGACAGTTTATTGTTAATGTGTGCAACATATTTGAAAACTTTAAAAAACGCAAAAAGAGAAAACTGAATTATCTGAAACAAATATTTAAGCATAAACTACGAAATTTTCAAATATATGACTTCAAAGACTATGATTTTATCATTAAGCGCGTTAAAAAACTACACAAAGTCTATAACGAGTTTATAAGGAAATTTGTTGCTTATGAATATACATAATGTACAGAGACATGTAGGTTTTGGTGCAATCTTATTCAAAATTTAATCTGTTATTACAAGAAAACATTTTTTCGCTATCATTTAATGGATTATGCGCCATTTCTAACATCTGTCCATGTTTTGAATAAAAAATCATATTTTTAAAAATAATCAGAAAGTTATAAATTTTTTGTAAATAATACGTTACCTCATAAACATTAAAATACAAGCATCAACAGAGACCAAATTACTATTTTAACATTTTAAATTTTAATGAACTTGGTAATGAACATAAGTGAGCACGGTGTTGACAAATTAAGCAAAATATTTTTATTTTTCCCCAGGCATAAATGGCAGCCATATTATATCTTCTGGCCCATACAACGATTTTCTAATTCTTATATAATAAAAGGAGGTTAGGAAATAAAAGTTAATTTAATTATCATTTAGAAGTGGGTTCGGTAATGACGTACAAAAATATACTCACCAAAACATTCAAAGTCATTGCTTGTTTTATTGAAACTATAAAACTATTTATTCTATTCACCTGAACATGATAACAAAGTTGACTTATAAGGAGTATTTTTGCCTACATAAAAAGGCATGTGCTGCCCTCTAAAAAATTTAAGATGAACTTTTTGTCAGAAGCATGGCAATGACACTCTTTCTTAGGACACGGCTTAAAATAATTATTAAAACTTATAGATAGTTTTAATTAATGAAAATAATTTTTTTTAAAAATTAGTACAGATATGAGAGCGCTCCGACCCAAATGGTTGATTTTCACCACTAAATTTTAATAGTATTCTTTGCTTTATTAAATCTAGGAAATTCTTTCGTTAAATACGGCGGGAAATACTATTAAAATTTAGTGGTAGCAATCGGTCATTTCGGTCGGATCGCTCTCATCCCTGTTAGTAGCATCTTAATAAATAAAAATGTATTAAAAAATTATAACCATCATGTTTTAAATAGAATTTAATCAAATCTTTATCTAATAAATTGCTTGGGACAACCTACGGTAATGACATTTTTAACACAAGACTATTTTCCTTATTTTAAATTTTTTTATAAATAATAATATATCTGAAAATTACCATTAAAAACCATGATAGTTAGAATTAAATAATTAAAATTATAATATTTAACTATTTTTCTATTCAAATGTGAAAGGACAGTAAAACACGACACTTTTTTAAAATCACCCTTATACTTATTTTAAATTTTTAATGAAAAATTATTTAAACAGTAAAGTGGGAAATGCAAATTATGCCTACATAAATAACAATTTCCTTTGCTAAAAAAAATACATAAACAATAAAATGTTTTCAAGCATAATGTTTAAATGAGATATTAAGTAGTTTATGTTTGTTAATTTTTTTCATTCCCCATTTCTCTGCGATTGAGAATTAATATGATTCTCAAACTATGATTTTCTTCAAATATCACGATTTGTTTTTTAAATTGAAGCAAAAATGATAGAATACCTGCATTCTAAAAAAAAAAAAAAAAAAAAAAAAAAAAAAAAAAAAAAAAAGACAAACGTTTCTTAATCCCTTCGAACGAGCGTCTTTTTCAGAATTTTTAATCTTTAATCACCGGTTTTTTAAAACAGAAATTTTCGCCTAATGGAATGTGGAAAATGCTCGGATTAAATAAGGAAAAATTTACAATAAAAATTTACTGGTGAGAATAATCCCCGATTCTGAGCGCCTTACGCGTCCCGATTACCGGTCGCTCGTCTCCAAGGGTTTAAGCGAGGAAAATATAATAAAACTGCAAACAAAAATACACAGAGATTTCGAAAAGCGTGTTTTAACTTTAGAAACCTCAGAAAACAATATACTTTTGAGATTTAAAAAAGCATATGACATAAAATTTAATATATTCCGTACTATATTCGTTGCTATCATTCTATTGACTCAATTAAATAAATGTAATTGCGTGGCAACAAATAGTTGTTAGATATAATTTCGAAGCTATTAACCATATCTTCACAATAAAGTAAAATATGTAGTGTATTGATGAAAAAATAGTTTAACACTTTCAGGTCTGAACTACTTCAACCGCATATCTCCCTTTGGACTGAGGGTATTTTGTACTTTCCATGATTTTTTAAACATACTTGGAAGATATGTATCTTAATAATTTTTTAGCAATTTAAACGTACTAAAAAATAATATTTAATGAGATTTTATTCAAAAAAGCATGTTTTATGTTTTTAAACAAGTTCCGCATCAGAAAACACAAGTTTTTAACAGAAAATTTTACATAGACTTGAATAAAAACTTACCCAAATGTAATTAAATATTTTTTAGTAAAGTTTGTTTTTGTCTGGTACATTTCAAAACACGGGTTTGCACAAAGAGCAAAACCATATGGTTCACAAAAAGTTCGAGTGAAGCTGTGATTCTATATATTTCATATACTTACACTGGTGAACAAAACTTCAGGACCACTGTTATTTTCAACGATTACTGTTAGAAATTGATCCGCAGCAGCACGTGTAAATCTGCATGAATGTGGGATGTTTTGTGAATCTCAGGCAAATTTTGTACTTCCGCTTTTGTCGATCACGTGACAGCAAAGATAAGAGATTTTAGGCAATCGGCGGGTGCTGTGAGTTGTCATTAGATGTAAAAATTGAAGGAGATCGAGTGAAGCTTGAACATTGAAATTTTGAACATGTCTTCGAGGCATCATTTAGATGATATTACTTGTGGTAGAATAATCGGAAAGTTGGAAGAAGGACGCAAAATGAGAGATGTTGCCCGTGAATATAACATCGCTCACAGTATTGTTTCTAGGCTATGGGCGCCATTCCAAAAGAGTGGGATATGTACTAGGCGCACGGAAGAAGGTCGTCCTAGCAGTACGACGTCCCAAGAAGATTGCTATATTATTTCGGCAAAAAGGAACCGACGCAGCACAGCTGGTCAATTAGCAAATAAACTTTGTGCTGCCACAGGAACTAAAATACCGCGATAAACTGTTGCAAGACGTTTGAAAAAGGGTGCACTATACGCCCTAAGACCTATTGTGTGTGTCCCACTCTCCAGACGCCAACGTAGCGCCCGTTTACAGTGGTGCCTATCAAACCAATTGGACTGATGATGACTGGTCTACCGTGCTCTTCTCAGATGAGAGTATATTCAGTCTATCGTCTGAGTGTAGACGTAAACTGATATGGCGCGAAGTTGGTAGTGCTTACTGTCGAGAAAATATTCTAAAAAGAGATCGATATGCGACTTCAAGTATCATGGTGTGGGCAGGCATCATGTTCAATGACCGCACGGATCTCTACGTGCTTTTCCACGGGTCCATGACCGGTAGACGGTTCGATTTTTTCGAGGTGCTGTCAGCGAAATTTTCGTTGTATGGTCGAATACGCACCTTGTCATCGCATACAGTCTGTAGAAGAATGTCTTGAGGCCGAATATTTCCATCACATAGACTGGCCAGCACGTTCGCCTGACCTGAATACCTTTGAAAATGTGTGGGATGCGTTGGGGACACGTATTTCTGCTCGACAATTTTCTCTAACAAACAAGGAAACCCTCATCCGTGCGGTTAAAGAGGAATGGGGAAACTTGCTTCAACAGTTACTGAATCATGTTGTTCTGAGCAGTGGTGTAGTCGTAAAAAAAGCATAGAGCATACGCGCTAAGCGGACTGTATACGCTTAAGGCAGAGGATATACCCTACAGTGTGTATACTATAGCATTTTTGGGAAACAGAGGGTATACGGTGTTCCTTTAAAAATCCAGAAGGTGTACGGCGAGTACCCCCGTATATTCTCCACTACATCCCTGGTTTTGAGTATGCCACGCCATATTGAAAGTTTTCTCGCATTACACGGTGGACAAATACATTATTGATATGGCACTGACGATTGTTAATTGTGAGTATCTTGCTTTTTTGTTACAGTCATGTTTTCGGACAATATTCACGCTTGAGAAAATGCACCTCCGGTAATACCCTGTATACATCCTTTCAACAAAATTTTTATATTAAATCCTGTGTAACATTCTGTTAATACTATTGTTTGCTTCTTGACACTCAATCTCACGTGAATTCTCATTTACGTACACTCTTAAAAATAATTTACTTAAAAATGAGAACTCCCATGTACTCGTATTTTTTTAAGTACAATTGTTTCAAAAAGAAGTACATTGTTAAAAATAATCTACTTAAAAATGAGCATTTCTATGTACTCATATTTTTCAAGTACAATTGCTTCAAAAAGGAGCATTAATCAACTTAAAAATGAAAATTTCTTTGTACTCGATTTTTTTAAGTACAATTAATTCAGAAACAAGTACATGATATTTTGAAGTTGCGTATATTACACTTGATTTATAAATGTATGCAGAAATGAATACATATATTTTGTATTTTAAAGTCTTAATATTCATGTTTAAATCCTATGTGCTCAAAAATATGAGTTTTCTGATAAACCCTTTTCTTATATCGATTGACAGTAGGGATTTCCAAGCTTTTATTTAAAGATATGTCTATGTTTGTTATAATTTTTAATTTATAATACACACTTTTCAAATTTATTTACAATTTCATTAGAAATGTTAAAGAAGAAAATTTAGTTAAAAAATTGTTTTATTAGAAATTAGAATATTTAAGAAAGGGAAAATTTATCTCTGCTGTTAGAGATCTTCCGTCGCTGATTCATAAAAGGTATCATTTTGAAGCGGTTGGTAACTACTGTTATAGCACAGTCAGTACAATGCTGATCTCCCACCTGGAGGACTCGGGTTCAAATCACGGGGCGGCTCATACACAAAATTTCAAGAATTAAAATAGTAAATTCAAAAATTGCAGTTCTTCGCAATTAAAAATGGTTATTTGTCGGTTCTCTGTAATTTCGCTTTTTTTTTTTCTTATACTGTATGTGTGTTTCTATACATACTCATTTTCGAGTCCCTGTATGTACTCAAAAAAATGAGTACATGCGTTTTTCAAATTTAAGAGTTAAGTTCTCGGAGCTAATTTAAGATCGGGAAGTGCTCAATAATTAGTACAATTTACTTATTTTTAATAATAGTGTTTTAACAGTGTGTACGTTTCTTCTTGGTCCTTAAGTTTTGTCCACCAGGGTACTTCTGTTTAGAGCTGATATCTATCTTTTTTTCAAAATAAAAGGTTCATACATAATATTTGAAAAGATTGCGACCGTATATAGTCTAATCTTTTATAGCTCAGGGAGTTAAAATTTGACCCCGAGAGACTCTCTGGTTTAGTTCGCTTCACCGAAAATGGCCACCCGAGTGACAGTTGGGATTAGACCTCAAATTGTTAAATATTATACAATTGTCAGTGATTAAGTAATAAGATGATATAATTAGCATTTATGTAGAATTCCTATTTAAGAAGCATTTGATAAATGTACTAGACGTATACTGTAAAAAATCCGGAAAGTTCTTTCAAAAAGAGAGGCAGATATTTTTCAAAATGTTTTAAAGAACATTTTTTGTGAAAAGCAAGAACTTCTGTAAAACACAATTTGCAAACTTGTTGTCAACTTTAATCAGGAATGTTTTAGTATAGGTATACGGAATATTTCAAGAAGTCGTTTTTTGGAGAGCCAGCTGCACATTATTCCCTAGGAACGTTCCTGAATTTATTACTGTGTACATATATCATATTAATTGTACATCGTAGTCATTTTACCAATGTAACTTGTGGATTAAATTTCCTTCACATATTCAGTTCATGCTGTTTATACATTTATCTCCGGAAAAGAATTTTGAAATTCCGTAACGTAAAGTTGCACTTTTTCACAATTACTAAACAGAAAATCTCAAACATTTTGGGGGGCATTTTGAAGCACCGGAGTGGGATGCCTCACCAAGGTGTCCATAAATGCATTACTGATGTTCATGTGCTATAAAAGTTTTATTTTATGACTGTGTCTAATGATCTGAAAGAAATAGCTTAACTCTTATAATGATATGAAGGAGGAATAATTTATTATAATCCTCGGAGTGATACGTAATGATTAATAATATTTCATTGAGAATTTGATAATAAAAAATAGATAAAGTAAACTCTGCTTACCTCCTAAAAGTTAAACGTTTAATCAATACTGACAAAGATTTTATTAATCATATTCAAAAGTTTTTTTTTATAAATTAAAAAACAAATATTTAAGAGACAGCGTAATGAATCATTAGAAATATTTCACTGAATTATTAATGGCATTCATGGTAGAGACCTAAAAAACACAACCCGCACATTCTAAGTAACAAACAAACTAAATTGGATATTTTAAAGGACACTACTGTTTAAAAGCAGAGTACAATATTAAAACTTATTCAGTATTTTTAATTGTAAAAACACATAATTTTATTAGCACTTTTTTAAAATTCGTTTAATACCACAACTTCTTCCATATATTTTTTTCATTTCTACATAATAGTTAATTAATAATTCTAAATATAACGTAGAGAAAATATTTTATATACTATACCCGTGCATTCATTTTCTTGTAATATTTCGCAAACTAACAAGGAAGATACTTGAAGATATATTATTGAAAAACTTAGAAAGTTTTGATTAGTTGTAAGAAATATAAGAAGTCAATATACCAAATAAATATATATATATTGCACAAACTATACTAAGTTTCAAATATATCTGTTTTCTCTTGCATTTGACTACTAGTGCTTTTGAGTTTGAAAGACGTAGGGTTGGATCCACTTATTTAAGCATCGCGCGTATTCGGTACATTCGGTAAATTATTTTTTTTTGCATCCATATACATACGTTCATACATCCATTTCATTCTTTTTTCAAGACATTCATGCATTTAATAATTTATGTATTTATAAAATTAAATTTGTTCTCTTTACATAGCTGCCAACTTGTACGGATTTTTGCTACCACTAAAATTTAACAGAAAATTTTACCTAATTCAATCGCCGAATTGCAGTGAATGTTGATAATTAAATAAGTCAGAAATTTTTGTTAAATTTTAGTGGTAGAAAAAATCCGTACAAGTTGGCAGCTATGTCTTTATATTAATAAATAATAATTAATTTTCTGTTCCACTTTTAAAAGTATCATTAATAAGTACGTGATTATTTCAAAAGACAAAAAATTGCATGTCTGAAAGGCAGATATTTTCAATATTTACAACTTTAACTACCCCATTAGTACCTTCTGATTCAAAAATATTTTTTCCTACATATAAACAAATAAAAGAATTTTAATTTTCACAAAACTTCCCACTGCCGCATACAAAGACGCTCATTCAGCGAGATCCAACAGGATGCATATCTCCTTTTTTGTTCAGGTGCTACAGAACTCTCACACTATCTGGAGAAAAATGAACAATATCAACAGATTTTTCTTTTCCAATTATTTCGTTACATTCCAACTTGATGCTTTCATAAAAAAATAATTAGTATAAACAGGAAAAGCAACGAAATAAAACTAGTCGTACACAGGGACTGCAGCACTTCGCACTACTTTTTCCGAGAAGTAATATTTGCTACATTTAAAAACGCAGAATTCATCTACTTATACTAAAATCTGAGTGCAGGAAATTGTCGGGACCATGCCGGTGCAAATCACTCTGGTATGCGAATCGACCGTAGCTAAACGCCATGTTAGGCTTAATAGAAATCATATCCTAGCATATGACGGCTATCTACTTATAATAAAACCTGAGAATCCGGTGCGAACCACTCTGGTCTGCGAATCGACCGTACCTAACCGCCATGTTAGGCTTAATGAAAAAGATATCCTAGCATATGACGACTAAATTTTTCTACTGGAAATCATGTTTGTTCAACATATTTTCACATAAACGTGTGTATCATATCCATTTATACTGTATTAAGTTCTAAATTAAAATTAAGCTATTATAAACATAGAAATCAGATCTAAACAAACGATACTGTTGCTATTCAGATTCAAGTACCAGCAAATCTACAAACAAATGAATGATTCTTTGAACACTTTATATAAAAAAAGAAATACACGTTAACGCCGATGCTGGTCTTGAAATATTTGTAATAGTATATTAAAACCTTTAAATATTTTAACTTGGTTTAAAACCTTCAAAAACTATCCAAAGATCTAAATTTAAGGGCCAAATCACCATCATCAACAAGTTCTAAATATAAAATAATGGATAACTATCGCCATCTGGTGGAGTAAATATGTAACTTTCGCTCTAAAAAGGTCCGTGCAAGCAAGCACATTGCATTACATGTAATTTTAATTTATTCAGAATGATTATTCTTTTGCAGAATTTCACATTACCTGTGGCATTTTTTTTTCTGTCGTATATGACAAAGTAAAAATTATCCGGATTTGAATATCTAAAACTGTCAAATGCATTTACAATAAAGAATTATTTCAATGGCACTTTAGCATCATTTAAAGGGAAATTAACCCTTTATGTACTGAATTATGAATTCATGAAAATTTCACCTTCATGAATCCATTTTTCATGAATTTTTGAAACTAAATTAGAAGATTTACATAACCATTTAATGAATTTTAGAAGGATTGAAGGATTTAGAGGGATTTATTAAATTTTAATTTATAGGGATTTTGTGTAATATTTAAAATCCCACTCAAATCTTTTATTTTAAATATTTTTCTTAGTATTTTGTAGAATTAGGAAATCTACAAATATAATGTTCTTACAATAGAAATATAGAAATATTTTCGAATTGAAAAATCCCCCCCCCCCTCCCAACGCCAAGAAAGCTGAAAAGACACAGAGGCCAAAGAAATCATCCTTTAAAAAATATTTTTGTTTTGTGTAGCCCATAATGCTTTTGGATCATGATAAAGTATTGCATCTATATCTCATTCTAAACTGTATTACTACTAACCGATGTATTAAATTAATTTAATGGTACTTATAAGTACTGTCAGTAGATAAAGAGTTAAAAGAACAATTTTTTTCTGTACCGCAGTGCCTCTGTAGGCCGTGTTTATCCCCAATAAATTAGGAGCTTATGTTTCTTGCTAATTCTTTTGGCGTCAACTTTCTGTTGTAATCGTACTTTTTTTTTTTTTTTTTTTTTTTTTTTACAATACATTTTATCAGATTTGAAGACATTGCAAATAAAATGAATATTTCTTATCGGTACAGCATATTATAATTATCTTGCAGATAAAATTATGAATTTTAACATAGTTTGTAGCGAAAAAAAAGTCCCGCTAAACAACAAATTTTTAATGTAGAGGGAACCTAACCAAACATTTTCGTCATAGAATGTGTAGCTGGAAATGAAGCGTTTAAGCGCTGGTGACTAAATTGTAGTTTACATAATTTCTTTGTTCTGACCATAAAAAATCAAAGGATAATACTTTTTGATTAACAAAATGCATCGGGCATCTTTTGTTTTTCTTTTTTAAGTCAGAAAAATATTTTTTAAACTATTGTTTTGAAGATTTATCATTTATTTTCCGTCATTTTTCGCCACAGAATGTGTAGCTGGAAATGGCGTGTTTAACTGCTGGTGACTAAATTGTAGTTTACATAAATTCTTTGCTCTAAACATAAAAAATCAAAGGATAATGCTTTTTGATTAACAAAATGCATGAGGCATTTTCTTTTTTTTTAAGTCAGAAAAATATTTTTTAACTATTGTTTTGAAGATTTATCATTCACTTTCCGTCATTTTTGAAGGGAATTATATACAAGTGTCTGAAATAACTTAAGAAAAGCTATTACAAAAAGGCGGTGAAGAATTTACACTCTGATACCATAATCATATTATTCGATAATAACAAAAGGAACTTTAAATTGAGATTTTTTTAATACTGTGATACTACCTTGACAGAAAACATAAGATGTGTTTTAATCGATCCTGGATCTACTGTATTGAGAATATTGACGTGATCCACGAATACTTTGTGGGTAAGGGCATTTATCAGAAACGCACTATATCCAGAAAGCATATAAAATATTTTTCGTTTTAGTCCAGTTAGGCTTCTCTTTTGTGTAAATAATCCGAAGTTACAATGATTCATTTTTAAGAGAAATTATTGGTAAATCCTAAATACACTGAACTTAGAAAAGAAAGCAACAAAAACGTAAGTATCCTAAAAAACAAATTATATTTTCTTTAACAACGCTGACCATGAAACTAGAGACAGAAAAAAAACTACTTATATTTCTTGTGAACTAGTTACTTTATCAAAATGTATTTAACTACACGTGATTTTTTAAGTAGCGAGTACGAAATACTTTTCAGAGGTTATTACTACTTCACCACGTTCAGTTTTTGACAAGGAACTTAATCTATACTCGACATTAAAAACACGGATAAAATAACACAGTGGCTTTTCGTTATATCGCGTCTGCGGAGATACAATCCAGTAAGTGCGAAATAAATTAGAAAAATTTAAAATTAAGAAAGATAACATTGAAAAACAGTTTTGTCTTCCAAATGTTAGTTTTTACACATATTACAACTCTTTTAGTGATATTAAGAAATATACAAATAATAATATAAACATTTAAATATTATTATATTAAAAAGTCTGTTAAACTGCCATTTATCTTTTATTGGCGTACAAAACAGAGCCTGGACGATCAATATATGGGGGCGCTACTATTGTTTATAATATATTAGGTTGAGCAAAAAGTTCTGGGAAATTTGTTATCTAACAGTTACCAGAATTTGTATCGTATATAGGAGTACTAGTGGTATATTTATAGGAGTTCAGGAATTTCGGCTCCAAAAGGACTATTGAACAATATAATTTGCGTGTGTTGATCCGGCATTATTGGAGAAAAAGATTTAACAATTCTAAAATCCGTCGATTAGAGATTAATGAGGGTGAAGGCCCTGGTACGGCGACAAACTTCGTACTTCCATCAAATCCGGAATCTGGCAGAACGATGGCAAAAAGTCGTGGGCTATGGTGTCTCTGCTTTGAAAAATAGTTTTTTTTTTTTGCTTTTGTTGTTGATTTGCGCATAACAACGCAACTTTCACAAATTTCACAAAACTTTTTGCTCAACCTATTAATTATATATAACATTATATTTACATTATATTTCTATTCTTAGAGTACTTATTCCATTGAAACGCAAAATTACCATTGACTCATGTATTTACTATAAGATTTGAATTTTTAACTCTTTAAAATGCCATTAACCTGTTACTTTTATTGAATTTCGTTAAGAGTAAACTATATTATGTTTTCTAGCTGTATAAACTAGAGAATTACAGAAAAAATTTCCAAAATAAAAACGTATAATAGTAAAATATTTAAAAAAGAAGAAACCCAGCATTGAGACATGAAGATCTAATAACTAGTAAGCGGAGAAGTGTTGCCAGGAAGAAAGTGGATTTATCTGAGGTGTCAGCACTTTGTTTTACCAACAAGTGTCAATGGCAAAATCAAAAGTCACGCGATATCAAGATATTTTCCAAAAAAATGCAAGTTACTATCATATGATTTACAGAGTGGCAAATTATATTCCTCTCCTTAAATAGTTTTAAAAGTAGCGTCAGGGTTTATTACAAACTACTGATATTTGTATCGCGCTATTATGTTACATTTTGTTCCAAAATTTAGCACTTTATACTATAAGCTACTAGAAAAAGTAGCAACAACTGCCGTTTCGCTATTTGTAGAGCGCTACCCTCGAACTCTGGAATGAACTCAAAAGAAAAGTTTTGTTGATTAACCCTGCTATTGTGTTTATTTCGAGTATATATTATTTCGAATATGTAGAACTGTCAAGTCTCCTACAAGTATTTTAATACAATAAATGTTCTTTTATTTAATTGAATAAATTGTGCGCTTTAAAATAACAACATTTTCTCTAAGATAATAGTGGTGTGAAAAGAACAGGAGACTTTGCACTTCTGAATATGACTCTTGGGTCAAAATGGATCCGAACACAGCAGCAGGGTTCAAAAACAATGTATGCATTTTAATAAAATCAGCAATCATGAAAATTATGTTTTTTTTTGTTAAAAAATTTCTTATGAATCATTAAAAAATATATGTGAAATCACCGTGACATAAAAACTCTTGTTATGTTTTTCCGAATTATCGTTCAAATATGTTTAAGTTTACTATGTTTTTTGTAAAATAAATAGACATGAAAAACTGACCAAGCATTCTATTCACACAAAACCAACAGAGATATTTCTGAAAAGTGAATGCAGAAAAAAAAAACATAAATTATATGGCATCCAAAACGAAAAAAAAAAGCTACTTAGCAATCCCATTACCGGAGAAATGGACATTGCAAAGGCTACCCTTTTATGACCTATCACCTACAGAAAAGCGAGAAATACGAAAAAGAATTGAGCAAATGTATGGGTTGATATCTTGGATAAACTTTTCCGGCAAAAACCAACAACATAACGAAATTGGATTCTCTAAACAACATTTAATGTTGTCGTGTTGGCGTATTAAGAACTAATGAATAATAAAATATGAAAGTTTTCTTATACTTTTAGTAAACATATGAAAATATGTTTGTTGTACGTACATGTGATAATGTTATAATAAAGAAACAACGTCTAATATTGAAAGTAGGTTTAACTTTAAATTTCTTTATCAAACCTTATAGTAATTTATTAGAAATATTTTCATTTCTTTAGAAAGCGTTTTCCATTTGTTCTAAAATAAAAATTTAAATTGTGAAATTCTAAGTGTAATTTTTTTTTAAATTAATGATTACATACAAAATTAACATAGAAAAATATCAATTTAGTTACCAAAAAATCACATTTTATGTATTAACCCATTATCCGCTGGTGTTGCGTTCATGCAACGGTCAAACTTAATGCACATATTTAAGTTATTTACATTCCCACCGCTATTTTTCAATTAAAAAATCGGCCTTACTTTAAAAAGTAAATTTTTATTATCGTATAAAGCGAAAAGTATCTTCCAGAGTTTGTGGTGGCACTTGCTGTTCATCTAAATAGTTGAAAACCTCTACCTTGGAGTTTTGGCGGTTAATGGGTTAAAATTTTGTATTGCTATACCAAAATATCTAGAATTTTTAAACTAAATTAGGTCACTGTTGCAGCATATGATTTTTTATGTCATTCGCATATATGTTGATCTAAACAAATAGGTAAACGATTTATTCTCACTATATGAACTGAAAGAAGACAATGTCAGTATCTAAAAAGATTATGCCTTTTTCGGTTATTTATTTAATAATTCAAATTACAATAATATTATGAAGCATAAAAATAAGGGAAACGAAAAAAAAAATAATATCCTTTACATAATTTTCGCTGAAAATAAAAAAAGTGAAAAGGAAAATTCAAAACAAACTTGGAAAAATGTTTTGAGTTCTCAATAAATGAAAATCGTACATAAATATCTTAAGTGTACTTTGTAATTTACGGATTCAAAAAGTAGAAAAAATTATAAATATTTTCAGCTGAAAACATATACAGGGTGTCCAAAAAGGCTTTACAAGATTTATTCATATCCGCTATATATAAGGCAGACATGTGAAACTGATGCCAAAGTTTTTTCCTTGGAGGTTTACGTAACGTGGTAATAGTGTAGCAGTGTCAGTCAAACCATGTCAGTAAACCATGAATTTTCAAATTTTAGGGAAAAAAATCTCTGTGTTTCCTCTGATTCGGTTACTAAAGCAGTGCGGCAACCGGTTAAGAGATCCGGTTACTAAAAGCAGTGCGGAGGAACTTTCATACAACGTATGGGATGATACTGCTCGATGCCAAAGGCATTTACCCGGTAATTCTCCGCCGACCTCAACCTCGCGTTTCGAACTTAACTCTCGGTTGAATGCGAAATCTAATTCACCGTTTACACAACCTGACGAAATTCCAGGTAAATACTAACCTGGAGTTGACTAACTCTACCAGCTCTGAGGGGTAGGTTAGTGAACCGCGCATGCATAGTAGAAAGAAAGATGGCGGTCGTTTTAAATTGTACGTTAATGCTTCTTTTTTTAAAACAAAGTTTTTTGAGATTTATTAATTAAACGAAGCATTAATTATTAAAGATGGTATTATAAAAGAATATGTAATTTACATTTTACCCCTTTTTTAAATATTTTTGCTCTATGAACGCAAAATTATATTAATTTGTATGTCGAAATCGAAGCTTCAAATTTTATTAATTTACAAAGTATTTTTTGGTGGCGTCATCTAACGAATCCAAATAAAAATGTGTTATTTCAATACTAATTTTGTAAAAATATATGATTCGAATCTCTTTCTCTCTTCTTTAATAATAACGAAAAAATAGAAAACAAATTTTCTTCCATTTCAGTACCTCGCTGTACGGTTCATAGTTTCTTAGAGCATGAATTTTCTATCAAATTGTGTATATGTGGTCAGTTGTTCAGAATAGATAAAAAATTATTTTTTTATTACATACTTAGTAAGTTTGAAATAATGATTTTTGCTTTAAAGAGGCATTAATATATGTTTTCGGCGTCCTTTTAAAGTTATTAAACATGATCTCTAAAAAAATGTGTAATAAGCAACGCGGGATTTTTTTTTTCTTTTGGCTACCGGCATGCCATTTTATCCAAGATATTTTAATTGAATCTGTAATTAATTACATTTGTTAAATAAAAAATATATGCATTAGAAATAATCATATGAAAATATCTTCATATATAATATTCATTGTAAAAAAAAAATAAATAAACCTATTGCATTATTTACTTTTATTCTACTTAATACTACTAGTTTGATCAGATAACTGAATATTAAACTTTATCAAAGAAAATTATTTTTTTAATAAACTGTTTTTTTAAGAATTTTATTGTTAAGAATTTTACTGAAACTTTTGTTCTGTAAACGAACAAAACCATGAAATCAAAATGGTAATTTCAAATTTATTCATAAGAACTTTTTATTATAAATTAAACATGGTAAGTATGCATTTCCAATAATGCCTTTAGTTTCGTTATTGAAAAGAAACAGATAAAGATGGTGTCAAGGAAGGACAGATCTCGCAGAGACGATTACTAGGTCACATGATTCCTTTGGCCAATCAACTACGCGGATTTCAACCGAGGGTTGACTAATCTCAGGTCGGCTAATCGCGGCTTGAAAGTTATCGATGAATTCGAAATACCAACCGGCGGTTAGATTTACCAACCGAAGGTTTCTCAACTGAGTGTTGAACCGCGAGTTAAAGGTTGGTGGAGAATTGGCCGGTAAGTCGTTAGTCTTATCTCTTCCCCACCCTTTCACCTGAGATTGATGGTCGGCCACTTCACCGTACGTCAGCTGTTACGTACCGCACCGTACGTAACAGCAACAGTCCCTGTGGTCTTGAACTTGTCGTACCGTGAATTATTACTATTGACATCGGGCGGCATCTTTCCACACGTTGTTCGAAAGTTCCCCTGAACTGTTTTTGGTGACAGGGTCTCATTATACCAGAGATTCCTGAATTGACAACGTTTACGGTTTCCTGGATACCGACACTGCCACACTACAGCCAATTTACGAAAACGTGCAACGAAAAAAGTTTAGTTTTCTAACATTTTGGCACCAGTTTTACACATATATCTTATATTCGTCGCCTCAGAGCAACAATAAGACATCTAGTAATAATAAAAAATAAGATGTCTGACTTACTGCTATGACTAATTGTGGTTGCATCTAGTGGAATTACTTCTGAAACACAAAGTTATGCTTAATACTATATCTCAAATGTGTTTTATAAAAATGACCTACTGTTCTACTAGTTGCAGACACAGTTTTTCATAGCAGTAAGTCAGACATCTCATTTTCGACTATTGTTCGATTTCCTACTGTTCCTCTGAGGCGACGAATAGCGGATATGAATAATTTGTGTAAACAAGGAAAAATCTTATTGAACACTGTATATATTGGTCATTCATTTCAGATTCATTGTATTGAGACTTTATGCTTATTACAGAATAAAGTAGATTATTTGTTCTAGCATAATATATCTTAAAAAACAATGATAGAAATTTTATGTTAAAATTTTTCCAAACCCATGTTTTATATTTATGAATATTTAAAAAATTAACTATTTCACGCAATGTAAGAGTATTTACTAGTATTTCAGGTAAAAAGATGTAAATATGGAGAGTATTTACAATCGTTAATGATACATAAATAGGTGTATAGAACATGAAAATTTTTCATTCTCGATAATTTATGGCAGTAACGAAAAAATATCATGGAAGGCAAAACATATTATAATATAGATTACCATCCAATGTAATATATATTTCTTGAAATTAATTTTCTATCAAAAATTTGAATTGGAACGTATAAATCTTTTTAGAGAAATTAATTTGTAAAAGATTTTTTGATGATTTGTTTAAATATGCGTAATTAAACTTACAGCACATTCTGCCAAGTAGTTTTTGAGTTATACATATAAAACTAACCGCACTACAGTATGTTTTAAAACGATTAGAAATAAATACAATATTAGGTTTGGTTTGGTTTGGTTTGTGTTTATGACGGCCGATTATCAACACGTGGGATATGGGCCCTTCGTGGGGGTCTTTCTAAGGGAACCTAACCCGTATTTACGCATGGGAATCCACGGTTTCGAAGAAAACCACGAAAACTCCGAAACGGTTAGGCCGACGGGCGCGATTGGGTTCGAACCCAGCACCTCCCGTCTACCAGCTTCGAGAGCAGAACCTCTCAGCCACTGGTGGGGCTAATACAATATTAGGAGTTGCAAATTTTATACCTTCATAATTCCTAAACTACGTGACCAAATGTCTTGCTATATGATACCAATGGAGATTACCCCCTAAGTAAAATTTAAGTAAACATTAATTTGTAGACGTTGTTACTAATCGACTGATAACAATCAAATTTTTATAGGATGATTAGTGTTATAAGCATGTATCGCACTTTTTATATATACCAACTGTACATTATTACATTTTCTTTAACACCTTGAAGGTCGATTGGATATTATATTACATATCTCACTTAAATTTAATCCCTAATCTCACATTTACACCAGAATTTTGGAATAAAATGTTGCTTTTGTAATGTGCTTGAAAAACGCTTTTAAGTATTTTCAAATATATTTGTTGGTAAATTATGGTCGGTAAAATAAAGCCTCTCATTGTTTCTGCAAATGATGATTTTGCACAAATTTTCAATCTAAGTGGTTTAAAATGTAAATGACACATTGCCTAGTTCATACATTATAATTTTAAAATAGAACACATTTATGCATAAAAAACAATCAGGAAAGCACGAAACCAGAAAATCAGTCGCATATAACGTAGCACTCAAAATGGAAAATTCCTAAAAAATTCGTAGGAACTCATTCTTTGAGCACAAGGTCCAAATCTTTTAGATTTTTGTGGATATTGCGTTTGTCTTCTAATGAGAGAAATAAATAAAAAAAAATCAAGGTGTTAAGATATTCTTTAATATCATAGTTAACGCCCTGTCAAAATTTTGTATAGCACCATACTGTTACAATATATGGAAAATTAGAAACCGCTCATTTATGTCGAAAAAATTTCTCTATACCTAGAAACTATTTTTTCATGAGAAATGTTTAGTGATGTTTACGAAGACCTACTTTTATATAATAATTCATTTTTATAACGCATTAAGACCTTCGGGACGAGCGTCTTTTACAGAATTGTTAATCTTTTATCATCTTTTTTTTTTTCTAAACAGAAAATTTTTGCCTAATTGAATCGGGGGAAAAAGCTCGGATTAAATAAGGCAAAATTTATAATAAAAATTTACTGGTGATAATAATCACGTATCCCGGTGACTCGTCCCCAATGGGTTAATTAAAAAAAATTGAACTCACTTAACACTTATCAGACGGGCCGCTTTTCGAGAATGAGCACAAAATTTACGTTTACAAAAGTGTCTACAAATGGAAACCTACTCACAACCAATTAGAAGCAAGCTTGTTTGGAATGCACCCTTTTCTCTCTACTTTACAAAAGGGTCGGTACCAGTTATATTATCTTCCTCCAATGCACAGAAACTTAAATTTACGTGATCCGTTCGTTAAGTGTTAAAAAAGCTTTTCCAATAAGAAATAGCACTACCGCATTTCACATACGATGATTTCGATTTCTTTCACATTTAATAAGTCAATATTTAATGTGTTAATTAAGATCGATTTCAGACCCTAAATGTATTTCAAAAAATAGATGTACGAGAACGACAAACCAAAAATTTGAAGACTGAAGTGCTATAGATTTGGGAATAGCATGAATCCCCTTGAGCAATTTTTCTTCAGCTTTGACAAAATTCCAAGTATTTATTTAGAATGCAAAGAAATCAGAAGACTATTATATGGAATCTTTGTCAACTTTTAAGGATGTATAAATAAGGATTAGGGGATAGTAGCCATATTTGGACCGCCGCTTTAAATAGACCAATGCAATTCTGCCGTTAATTACAGAAAGAGGCGTCGTCTACCGCTGAAATTCTACTCACCAGAATGGCGTCATTTATTATTAGAACACCCCCTCCCCCCTCAATACTAGACTTTAGTTCTGACACAAAAATGGGGGCTGCCGAAGGCGGATTTTTTTATACGGTCTCTTAAATTTAGACACCAGTATTTTATTAAAGATTTCTTTGACTTGTTTAATCTCAGAAAAATAAAGCAGAACTACTTTAAAAATATTGGTGCCAAAATTCAAGAGACCGTACAGCACGCTGAAAGAAATCCGCCTTCGACAGCTGCCATTTATGTAACAATGGTCTTATACATCAGCGCAAAATCTGTTTTAAAAAATGAAGCAGTTGCCTTAATTGGACCAATTTGAGTTGCTTAAAGTGGACCCGAGATACTCTGTATGTTACCTTCTAAAAACCATTAAATACCTTAACTATTACTTAGATCAGTGGTTCCCAATGTGAGGCGTATGCCCCACCGGGGGGCAATTTGACATTCTAGGGGGGGAATTCCAAATTTGTTACTAATACATTCGCTATTAACTTCTTTTGTCTTTTTTTTTTTTTTTTTTTTTTTTGGAAAAGTAATATTGTAGACCAAAAATAAATGTAATACAAGCAACATTTAAAAAGCGAGTTATTTTATTGAATTTTTTAAATATTTGCAATCAAAAGCTTAAAATAAATGTTACACCAGAATAATTATATGAATAATCTTTTAATACATTTTGACATCTTTTTGTACTATTAAAACTCACTGTCATTTTTCTGGTATTGTATTTTACAATTTTTCTTAACGCTTCAGATTCTTTATTCAGTTAACACTAGAACGCCCGGAAGGAGTCGATCCGACTCCGACCATATGATTAAATGTCAACTGGAACCAGAAATTCTTTCATAAAATAAGTTAAATTTAAACCACTAAGATGTACGTTAAATAAATCAGTCAAATAATTTTAAATAAAAATTCTGGTGTCAAATATTTTTATGAAACTTGAGAAAAATTTCCGGGTGTTCTAGTGTTAACTTTTCTACTTCTATGAGCTCAGCTATAGGGGAGACTAGGGAAGGTTGACCATACGGGAGGCTTGACCAACCCATCAGTTTTCATATTTAAAATAATTTCACAGTTTTACCAATAGGTGTCCACCAAAGCTATTGGAATGCTCAAACAACAGTCTTTGTTTCATACCGCTAATCGAAATAGGTGTGGAAAAATCAAATGGGGAGCGTTTTCAACCTAAAAAGTGCGTTTTTTAGAAATAATTTTTAAGCTTTTTTCGGATAAAATATATCATACAAATTTAATTAAGTAGGTTTAAAGTAATGCAGAAATAACGAGCTTTCATTCCAGGCATAAAGATTGTACCGTAAGTTAGGCTTAACATAACAATATGCTATTATTTAGAAAAGTGGTATGTGAGCAGGTTTGACCCAGTCAATGTGAGGGTGGGGTGACCAGATGCTCAAGGCTCCCTTAATTAAGTGGTTTTGGCAATCAGTTTATTATACACTGTGCATAATGAAAAGGGTTATATATAAAAAATAATATATATTTATCCTGTAAAGCTACTGTAAAATGGGGTGATGCTAAAAGAAAGTATTTGAAACTGCTTAAAGAAAGATGTAAAAAATTGCTGTAGTATCCACTGCAAGAAAATACTTAATGAAATATAAATGGGAATGTTGATAGGAACTTTTCTCCATCTAGATATTACTTAAAATTGGTAAATAGAAACAGTGGAAAAGAATAGAAAGTATGAAAATAGCAGTCTTAACCATTTCAGGGACAGTGGCATGTTTATGAAACCACTTAATTTTAATTCCCAAACGCCAGAATGACACCAGAATTTTACTAAAATGTTTTCCATTTAATATGTATGTGGAATATGGCATTTTTCTTATTTCCAAATAAATTTGTTCGTAAATTCCGGTGTCAGTCATTTATTTCAACATTTTAGTACTGAAAATACTTTGCTCCCGAAAGGCCTAAACGATGTTAATAATAAGTTAAGTGCCCAATGCGGCTGCAAAAGAAAATAGCATTGATCGAAAAACTTCAGGAAGGCATGTAGACAAATTTCACCAGGATGAATAAAGTTAGATGAAGCCAAACTATGTGACAACTATGTTGTTAGGTCGAGTGTCACAAAAAGTAGGACAAGGAGACAAAAAAAGGCGGGACAGTGTTTCCTAAATCCAGATATATTCATACATGAAACCCTGTGAAAACGGAGCCTGTCTCTACCGAAATATTGTCTTAAATGTTAAAATTTCATTTTCCCTGCTGTACAATTATATATGCTCAGACAAAATCATGTTTAAAACAAATGTTTTCTCCTATGACTTGCGATTGCGTCAAAACAGGTTTTTTTAAGCGTCATGTTTTCAAAAATATTTTTTTAATAAATAAAGCTTCTAGCATAAAGTTATTTTGTTTTTTTTTAAAACTGATTTTATTCTCTTCTCAAATATTTCAATATAATACAAAGTGGGTCAATCCTCCCATATAGTGGGTCAACCCTCCCGTATGTTTGGAGCCTTGACCCATTATTTTGTCACGAATAAAATCATTCATTTTTCAAATTTCTTATATATTACACTTATGTAGCAATTTTGATTTTGATAACTGATTGTATAACGAATAAAATGATATATAAAACTTTATTTTACGTTCAATATTTAAAAAATAAAAAATCCTTTTGTAAAAAGTGGGTCAACCCTCCCTAGTCTCCCCTATGTTCCACGAAGCAATTTTTCACACGAAATTACTTAAAAGTGTATACAGAGTGATTCTGAATTCATGGTACAATGTATAAGGTTTGGTACAGGGCACTGTAAGAATCATTTATTGTATAGGAATGTATGGGCACAAGTGATGCGTTGAAGTGCAAGTAACAGGGAGCCAAATTGACCCTTTTTTCATTTCAAAATTTCTCATTCATACCAGAAAATTCCTATACTATTCTTTTCTTTATTTAAGACAGATATTTCATGATTACGTAAAGGAAAATTTCTTGTTTCAAAATTTGTGGTATGAAATCGAAATTTTCAAATAAGAATTTTTTCTTTATGCAATCATGAAGTGCCTGTCTTAAATAAAGAAAAGAATAGTATAGGAATTTTCTAGTATGAATAAGAAATTTTGAAATAAAAAAGGGTCAAATGGCCACCCACCATGGTGTTTATACCTCAACGCGTCACTTGCGCCCATACAATCCTATACAATAAATGATTGTTACAGTGTCCTGTACCAACCCTTAAAGATTGTACCATGAATTTAGAATCACCAAGTACGAATTTTACTGTCTTGAACATATTTAACCTAAAAAAATATACTATGAAATATCTGAACATTTATAATACTTAAATAGTATTAGAAAAGGAAATGGGTAGATAGTAAATATATATGGCTCTAGTGCAGGCATCCTACACAGTAAATAAATTTACATGGTGACGTATACATTTTAAATTATAATATAATACATGTAAGACAATTAACAATATTGGAAAAGGGAAACGGAGAAAATGTGTTTTGTGGGGTGTAATGACTACTTAAATTTGATAACGATCTTGAATTATCCATAGAAATAGAATTTAGTGCCCAAAGCTTTTCCACCAACTTTTAATAAGTTACAAAATTGAAACATAAAAATATGTGAATCATATCAATTTTAACTTGATTTTTCATATCAATTCTCTTTTCAAGATATTTTGTGAAGATAAAAATGCAGATTATATAACACTTTCTTTAACATTGAGTTTAGTTGGAAAAGTACAACAAAATTCTTTTTGGTATGACGGCTAAGATGTATAACCTTAGTGCGTTTATAAAATTATGTTAAAAACACATTTGTGACAGAAGATTCAAGTCTTTGATAGGCATAAAAATGTGAAATGAATAGTTATTGCTAAGGCTTTATTACGCTTCCACCGTTTGAATAGAGTTCACTTTTTAATTAATAAGAGACATAATTTACAGATTAAAGAGGGGGGGGGCATAGTGACTTTACAGATGCTTTGATGGGGCGTGGCTAAAAAAAAGGTTGTTAACCATTGACTTAGAGGAACGAGAATCATGGCTTCGAGCTCATAAAGGTTTCCTTCTAACAACTTTGCAGATCCTCCAGCTCTTAACTATCGCTTACAACAGAGCAGCAACCGTTGAAACCGCAGCCCAAGTTGTTAACCCCTTAATTCTTGCTCCCGTGATATTCAAGGGCTGTGTCTTTTATTCAGATTGTTTTATTCCCACCAGTTTTATAAAATAGTGTTATTTGCTTTGTTATTGTGTCATTTTACCTGTCATTTGATAAGAAGAATATTTATAAAAAAAAATGGTTCCAATAAGCAATTTGAATTTTTAAACCGTAATTTAATGCAGCCGTTAAGGGGTTAAATTAAGCGGCATTTGACATCCCAACAGGAACGTTTTTAAAAGTCATCATTTTGCAGCTACTTCTGCATTTATTCCTACTAGGAGATAAGCACTGCAGGTAGATTTGTTAATTTTCCTGTTAGTGAGATTTCGTAGTCAGAGCCAGTAATCATGAAACCTACTAAAACTAAAATAAAGAGTAAAAAAAAAATGATGAAAACGACACATACAATGAGCCTGGAAGAAAAAACCAGTGACAGCAAAAGTTTTCAAAAATATAGGAAACAAAAAGGGAAGAGTAAGCTGTGAAGAGATTGACCCGCGAAAAGGCTGCAACTACATAATCTCCCCAAAAGCCAAAGAATAATTAGAAATGTTATCTCCCTTGCCAAAATCAGTTGAGTCAAAGTACAGAGGGAGCCAAAAAACCGCTGTGTTACATATTTGCCATTTAAAGTAAACCTCGAAATGGAAAACGAAAAACAAAAAAAGGAAGCTATCAAAGCACAAAAGCAATTGGAACATCAAGTTTAAAAATAATAGGTGCAATTCAATTGGAAAGAAATTGATGGGAGGGAAGAACAATAGACATAACGTAAGTAAAACTCCTGTTGCAAAAAAAAAAAAATGTCTAATCATTCAGAATCTAAAAAGAAAAATCAAGACAGTGATGATTGGTTTTGCCTAATCTGTAAGAAAAATAAAATTGCAGAAATGATTCAGCGTTTAGATTGCCAAATATTGTTCCATGTGCGCTGGAATAAATAAGGAAATTCCTATGTAAGCCTTGCATCACTTCTTTAGAAAAAAAATCTTCTAGATCTGCTAGATCTATAATTTCTAGTCTTAATTACTTATAACAATGATTTATATTTTGAATAAATTTTGATTTGAAACAGTTACTCTTACTTTCAAACATTTGTTTTCAATATATTTCATTCCCGTTGTTTTGTTTGATTGTTTCATTAATCGCAAACTTTGCTTTTAATAAAATTAGCTATATTCCGTACTCATTAAAACACCCCAATATTGTTTGGCCCAATTTAAGAGACAGGGGGGCAACGTAGGCGACCAGTCGCTGAATTTGGACCACTTTTGACACATTTTTGAAATATAAATAAAACTTAAGATTTTCAAAAAGAAATTATTCTAACGGTTTATTTGGTTGGTTAGTAGATGAATACATAGACCACGTGTAGCATATTTTGCAGATATTTCAAAAATGACGTGAGTTACTTTTGAAAATATGTGAAGTGGTCTCAAACTCGGCTACTCTCCCCTACATAAACGTAGCAGGTTACCACCTATTTTGGTTTTATTACTTATTAAAATATGCGATAGAAAACCACCTTTTCTTTTTTTAAAGGCAAAAGGTAAAGAATTACTGAAAAACAATTATTTCAGGTTAATTTACACTATAATACAGAAATTCCAATTCATAAATATAATTGTGTTAAACTTTAGATAATTCACACAGAATACGTTTATATTTTTGTCCCAATCTACAAAGATTGAAACATGTTGAAGCTTGTAGCTTAATTAAATTTCATTTATTTCCGTTTATTCTCAAAAGTTATGAAATTTACAATACTTTTACATTTTCTGTCAAAATCTGAAAATAAATACAAAATTCAATATCTGCTTTGGATTTAATTATATTTATTAACGAATGTTTTCTCCAATTCATTTGAAAATTAATGAAAATATCAAACAAAATTATTTAATGAACTGTCAACCTTTAACAACATCAACAAATGCGTAATTATATTTTTTGTTGATTTATGACATTTTATGATTAAAATATAAATTGAATTTATTAAAATGTAAATTCGTTTATAATTGAACGGATCAAATCCTTAAATAATGAAAATGTAGGAAAGAAAACGCAGCATATTACAATTTTATTCATTAATTTTAATGACATTTATGTAAAATTGACCATAATTGTAAATAAATATGTTTAATTAAATTTAGAAAATATAAGGATGGCTAATTATAGGAGAAAGGCTGCACAACACATTATTTATAATTCACCGTATTTAGCACGGTATTGCTTACATGACATTATTAAGCTGTTAAATTTTATTATAATTACTAAAAACATGAAATAATATTAGGCATATTTAAATTTTCCAAATAATTTCGTTGAAATTAGGATAATATTGCTAATATCATCAGCAAATTTGTTTAATTAATTTAAGAAAACGTACAGACAGATTAATTATAAAAATATGTTACATTATAGATGATTTACAATTTGTCGAATTTCATACACTGCAATTTGCATTCTATAATGATTCAGGAAACAGTTAAGTTTCATGTGCAGATATTTTAACATTAAGTTCGTATTCAACGTGAGCTAAAAATTATAATTCTTTAAAATTATAACTTAGGCAATTTATTTTCATCGTATTTTTATGTTCACGCAACAACTTAAACTTTTAACATCGGAAGGAATTTATTCTAGATAGATATCAACGAAAAATACACCCTAAGTTGTTTCATGCAAAATATTTTTTTCATGGTGTTATCTCTTCATCTAAATAATTAAAATTATTTTCTAACATTGCGTGATTTAAATGAAGTTTTCAATGTTTTTAGAAAAGTGAAATATCACGAAAATTATCTCAAGCTACTTTTCGGAGTAATTATTCAGTAGAAAAACGTTTGCTAAGATAAAATGGATTTAGGATAAGATCTTGGTAAATAATTCCTAAATAATGCTAATTTATCTTTTATTTAAAATGTAGAGCTGTGTTATTGTAATTTTTGAAATGTAATGCAAAATTTTAGTTTTGGTTGTTCTACCACCTTACTGCAAAATCACATTCATCGATATTCCATTGTCAATTTTTGACGTGGAGTTTTAAGACAGATATTGTAATCCAGATAAATATTAATTTTACGTATAGAATCAGCTCCTTCCCCTCAAAATAAAATAAACATCCGAAATTATGAGCATTAATCCACTTTAAAAGTGCTGTTTGCTGACATCTGTTTCCACAACAGTACCTTGTTTATTATTTTCTATAAACCTGCTATAGTCACATATTCTTTAGGAGACATCTACATACTTATACTGGCTGATTCAAGATGAATGGAGTAAAAACGCAATCAACGGTAAATTTCAGTAATGGATTTAATTGGAAAATAAAAATATAGCGTGAAAGTACAACTATACAATTTTTATTGTGCAACAGTGAAACGTATGCTCTTATCGGAATCGTCACTAGAGGCGCTATTATTCAAAATGGCGACATACCCGAAAGAGAAAGTGTCTCAGAATACGCAAAAGCTCCGTAGGTTGTCATTGTTCGGAAATCACAGGTTCATAACTTTTACCCGGGTCTCATATTCTTCCAATTCTCCATTAAATTGCGAGTTCAAAGCTACCCGAAGAAATGTTACCCAAAGTTGAAATAAATGGTGATTGATTAAAGAGATCATGTGATCAAATAATTACTTGGTATCAGTTCTGTTCTCGACGGGTACAAATTTTGCCTTCTTTTGAACTGTAATGAAACATAAGCGATGATTCAAAGAGCGTACTTGACTCACTTAATTTCTCAATAAGAAACAGCAGCAAATAAAGTCATTGGTTTATTAAACACAAGTTCAAGTAGGGTAGATTGGATGACGATGCTGCAGTTTTTGACTTAATTGTTTTAAAAGTCACCTGTTGTTTTTATTTTTTGTTCATTTATTTCTTGTTAAAGTTTGTACATTTATGTATTATTTAAAACCTTATTTCATTTTATAGTTTTATAGAAATCATCGATTTTTTTTTTTTTTTTTTTTTTTTTGTAAACGCTTGCATTTCGGCATCTTACCCCAAGATGGGGTTAAGATGGCCTCTTATCTAAATGTAAGATGCCTACTGGAGTTTCAATGTAAACAATAATTTTTGTAAAGCAGTATAAAACATAATGAGGCGAATACAAGTAACTTTAAAATTTTAGACATACTAAAGTTATTAACTTACTTAATATTAGGAAATTATAAATATATGAATGCAAAAAATGTTGGCAATTTAATAAAAAAACAAACTAATACTTGAAAAAATAGGTTATGTTCTACTTAACATTTGAAATAATTATGGGTTTTAAGTATGCCTATTTTAAAGCATTATAACAAGTTTAAATACAGTAAATCCACTGTGATAAAGTGCTTTAGAGTGCAGCTTTTTTGTTGATGTTTTTCATATGTCCCTTTCTTTTTTCCAGCAATATCTCAGATATGCAACAATATGCAAATTTGAGTAACTTTTATGTAACCATCAGTTTCACAGAATGCACTTTATCCAATCACAGTTTTCCAAGGTTTTATTGCACTCTGATAGACACTCAACACTAATTCTTACTCTTTTTAAAAATATCCTCTTCTTCCGAATCTTGGTAGGGAAGTTTATCATTATCCATACCGTTGTCCGTTAAAGATTCTCTCTTTCTAGCCTTTGAATTCTTATCTAATTCCTTTTTAGAAAGGCTTAAGATGCGTGTAATTTCGCAGTTGCTATTGTCACACTGCTTTAGTTTGGCTTTAATAGGCCTTAAAAGTTACTTTTATGTGAATATTAAAATCAGAAACAAAACTTCGGTGAAAATTACGTCATATATAAAACGATACGTTTAAAATGCCTTATTAAAAATAATTTTTGTTATAGCGTCTTTATAAAATTGTTCTTTTAGCTATTTCATACGAGCTAATTTTGAATTGTTGGGTTGATCGTACTTAATAGATCAGGAACAGATGTTAGCTGTCTCGACAGCAATTTATTCGGCCTTAAAATCCCCAGACAAAGGAAAATCAATGAAAACCCGATAATAGGAGATTGCCACTAGTCGTTTAATTACGATGCAATCTTCCGTAATCTTTTTAAAGCGATAGACAGCAGATAAGCAGTGTGTTTTTAGAGCATGCGGTGTATAGACGGAGGTTGGCCGGCGTAGCTCGTAGGAGGCATATAACCCTAGCTATCTAAAACTATATTATATACTACCGATTATTACATTTATTAAAATTATATTTAACTGCATTTAACATAATTTTTTTTATCAATGATTAAAATTAATAATTACTACACAATTATTTATAAGGCTAATGAGGTTTATTTAATCCCCCCACTGACGTGAAGAAGCGGGAACCGGCCGACATTTACGCTTTCAGAAAGGCAAGGTACCACAGTACACTCTAAACACATCAGATTTATTTCTCTGGTGTTTAAGCTATGACTTTTACAGGCAAATAAATAAGTCACTTAAAAGATTTTTGACACTTACCAGAAGTGTTAAGACGAAAAAGCAATAAAAAAGCGCCACTTAAAATTTTTAAAAAAGAACGCAAACTGAAATTAAAGTATTAATAGGGAACCCCTTCCATAAAACTGATCGGAGTTTCCCCATACCAGCGCGACTGCGCATATGAAAACCACGTGACACATCATCTAGTTCAACACGGCTTCTCACCCCAAGTTACCCTGTTTTAAATGCACTTATCCACGTTAAGTTATCAAGTTAATAATTTTTCTAACATTTATTTTGATTTGCTAATTTTGTTCGTTAAATTCTTTTTAAAATACGCTTAGAAAAGCTTATAATAATGCAAAATTTACTACTAATTTTAATAAATTAAAATATTTTCTCTTAAAATTTTTTTTTTGTGTTACGCGAAAATTATTAAAAATTAGACATTTGATAGAATTTGTAAAGATAGCAATATTTTCGTGTAAATAATTTTTTGATATAGCTAGCAGAAGTAAGACGAATAAAACTAAATAACGAGTTAGGTTTAATATTTCTTAGGAAACAGTAATATATATATATATATGTATATATACATTATTATGTTTTATTTTTATATTATTTTTTATTCAACGAAAATAAAGGATTGCAAATTTAATGAAAACATCTGCGTTTTATATTTCATGGAGAGATCACCAGAAAGCTATTTTTAATTCATTTTTTGATAAATTGGAAGATGTCAAAAAATTTTCTAGCTTAATGGACAAAAAATTCAGAAAAACGTTTGAAAGATTTCTCTTTCAAACAAAAGAAAACAACAACAAAACAATCAAAATTAACAAAAATACAGTTTAAAAAATTTAATATAGTATAATAGTTAAATTTATGACTATTTATTTGTTATGAACGAATGAAAATATACACACAATATTTCAAGGAAAATCCCTTTTCCTATGACGGCATGTTACAAAAAAAAAAAAAAAAAAAAAAAAAAAAAAGATGGAAAATAGAAAGGAAACTGAAAGAGAAGGAAAAACTGCTTTTTCTCTTTTATTATTATTAACATCTAAAGACTTGAAGCATACAAATCAACATTTGTGCTGTAAGAAAATTTATTTTATTATTTGCAAGATGGCGCTACCAAAACACTCGCTAAATCTCGTACTGGCCATGAAAGCTGAATGCTTACTATAATTTTCAGCTCATAGAACTAAAGTATCCAAAAAGACTAAAAATTAAAACATTATTTTATATTAACTTCTTTTTAAATTAATATCTCGCATATTTACTGCATCACAAGCAACGTTGACTACAAAAGAAGCTTTAAAGCATAAGTCAAAACTGCCGACATTTTTTTATTTATCTACACATGTGCGGTAGCTAAATTTTCTTTTTGTAGAAAGTTTCATTTTCAGTTCAACGGGGTTGAGGTAATGGAATGATTTCAAATTAAATCAGAGCTAAGCCTTCAATCTGTTGTTTATGTTAGTGTACAATTTTCTTGTTAAAAGTTACAGCTGTTTCAGTTGCCACCGTTTTCGTAAGATGTTGATTCTTTCTACATAATATATAGCAGTATTGAATGCACAAAGTTTAGGTATACTTTAAATTATAATTATGTGCTATTGTGTTGTCTTCGCAGGAATTTTTCTGTAGTGTAGTCAAGCCATCTTTAAATTGAAAAAACATATCAGAAGGATTTCTAATTGAATGTTGTTGACAAAGAATTTTTCACTTTTAAGTGAAAGCCATTAATAAGTAACTAGTTCTACAGGTTATCTTTTTTTTATTTATTAAACAAGTTTATTGTGTTCATTAACCCTCTTGCTGCGTAATTGTTTTATCAAAGTAGATTGAAAAATTGCGTATTTAATTGTTTTGCAACGAGCGTCTTTTAAGAATTTTTATTCTTTTGTCACCGGTATTTCAAAACAAAAATTTTCGTCTGATTTAATCGGGATAATGCTCCCGATTAACTTTTTCTCATATATTATCTCATTTATTATTTTTTCCCATAAATATCTTTCAAAAATCATTCAAGAATATGTATTCATAGTAAAACATTCCTTGTTACATGTGAATCTAATGTGAAGTTTCTGTAGATATTCTTAGAAAATATCAAACCAGACATAAAGGAATTTCAGTAACATTCGACACAAAACCTATTACATGATAAAAATCGATTCAAAAATCGATGCCTTATTAACATCTTGTTTTTAGTTATTTGCAACATTTTGGATGTTTGTAGTTTCAACAATTTATGCAATATTCGGCAACTATAATCAAAATATAACACTAAAATGAAGTTACAAACAGTGACTCACACAGAGATAGAAGGTCCAGACGACCACAATGTTTGAATAAAAATTTTGGTATTCTTTACTTGGAACGTTCTGATAATAAATAAGGCAAAAATGTTTTATTCTAAAATACTGGTATCATTGAACCCTAACACACACACACATACATTTATCGTCGGTACCATATCAAACTATCCAATACCGAAACAGTGTTGCCTAGTGGGCTACTTTTTTTAAAATTCATATTTCGTGATTGGCACCACTTTTCGGAAATGGTAAAATTCCCCTTGTTTTCGCCTTAATTAATATGTCATTAAATAAGGTTAAATAAGGCGAATTTTACTATTTCAAAAAAGTAGGGCAAATCAAGAAATCTGAATTTAAAAAATGTAGCCCACTGGCAACACTATTTCCATATTGGATAGTTTGACATGGTACCGACGGTGTATATATATATATATATATATATATATAGTGAGAGAGAGAGACAGAGAATAAGAGATTGTATGTAAATGAATTCGTTCTTTATTACTCGTTAATCTTTTACATAATTTATATTAATACATCCATATGATAAATAATAAAAATACTTCCCACTATTCTTTAGTGTAATTTCTTTAATAATTCATTTTTGAAAACAATTTTGTACACATATAATTCAAAATTGAATTATTACGATTATATATATATATCTACATTAATTAATTTAAAGCTCAAAAGTATAAAAGATATGATATTTTAAGATATTGGTAAAATGATTAGTTTTATTTAAATATGAAAATGATATTCGTTGAAAAGCATTTAAAAGTGCAAAATAAAAACGAAACTACCAAATTGCTGTTTCATAAATACGCGGGAGAAGGATATTATTCCATGCAATCAATATTTATATATGCAAAATATATTCATAAATCCATTTGCTGTTTAAAAATATTTTTGATTCAATTAAATAGTTATAAATATAAAAGTAATAGCTCGAAGAATATGCATCAATTTAGCATTAAAATAAGAAAATTGTTTAAAACAGTTCTCTAAACTTTTCCCCCAGGAAATAAAATTCGTAAATAAAATACGGCATTTACTGTTTTCTTTCATCTAGAAAAATTCTGCATTAAAAATTCATTTTTGGAATTCAGAATTTTGAAAAAAACGTGCATTTTTAAAATGATTTATATACATCCAATTTTGACAAATGTATGCATTGAATATTTTGGCAATATACCATTAAGGAGGAAAGAGTATTAACAAACATTAAAACTCTGTCGATCACAGAATAATTAATACACATTTAATTTTTATAAGATAACAACTATTTGCTAATGAAATATATTTTAGTTGTAAGAAATGTCTAGTTTATTATTAAAATATATAAGCATAATGATGTTAACTATTATTTCATCTTTAATAAATCAGTCCAATCAGACGCCATATACCTTTATAATACTCCAGTCTTCATATGTTCCTTATTTTGATTACTACTATTATCGAATAGCAATATTAACCTTTACATAGAATTTGTGATAAGTTTATATTATTAAATAAGGCAGTAAAAACTTTGGGTTTTTTTTTCCCAAAAGTTAATGCAATAAATGCCAACATATTTTAGCACAACGCGTTCTCTTCTTGTGTAAATATTAAACCTGTGATAAGTTAATTACAAGGAATGTTTACATTTACAAAATTTACAGATATGATATGATATCAAAATTTTTTAATCAATTTTCTTCTTAACAAAAAATGTGAAATGTAAAAATATGTTGGTATTTAACGTTCGCAAATATCCCATTAATTTTGTAAGAAATAACTCTGTTTTACTCCTTCGTATATAAATGAATATATTAAAATAAAAATTTATACTGATTAAATATATGGTAATAATATAAAAAAAAATGCCTGGATAAATCAACAAAGAACCATAGAAAGATGAACAAAATATTTAATTTACGAGAATAAAAAGTTTCTATGAACATAAAATTTTTACTTAATAAAAAGGAAAACTTCTTACATTTGAAAGACGAAAAACAGAAATTGAATTATAAAACAAAAATTCCAAAAAAATTCTAAATTTTAGGTAAACTACCCTTTAAATAATTTTAGTGAAAATTCATAATTTAAAAAGATTATTTGAAACCCGTAGACAAATTAAGAATGTGGAGAAAAATTCTTCAAACAATCTAAAGAATAACTTTTTTTAAGTTTCTGCTAACAAAAAATAAGTTTTTTTTTTCTGTGTTTATTTTGGAGGATTTACAAAGAGTTCTTAACAGACACTTTTTAATGTGTGTTTGGAATTAGAAATTCAATATACTTGTGTACATAACATTCGGCCTTTTGTCATACAACGATATTTAAAATTTATAAAAAGGAAAAAAATGTTCTTTGTGAATATATTGATAAGGTTTTCATGATTTAATGTAAATTCTTTTAATTTAATAATGTAATAAAATATTGTTTAGAATGGAGCTATAAACATTTTCACAAAACATTCTGACATTATTAAATGTATTGCTATAAGTAAAATTTATACGGCCCATCTCTATAAATTAATTTATAAAATGAAAGAAAAAAGCACTTCTAATTTTAATATTTTATTCTTTTCTATGAATTTAACGCAAATTTATCTACTTCTGTTTACTTTTACCTCCTGCAAGTTCTGTTCTGTGCTTGAAATGGACGTTTAAAGGGTCATACTTTAAAAAAATAATTGGCTTTTAATATTAGTATTCTTAAAATAAAATAATAAACCAAATTTAAGTACAAGACCACTGCGTTTAAATAATTAACTTGAATTAATTTTTTCAAACTACAGTGCGTCCCATAAATGTAAAGACACATATGGTTTTGAGATTACGTTTTATTAATTCAATTATAAAAAATTAAATTTTATACCTCATATTAAAAACAATGAAATGAATCTATTATCGGGGATCAAATTTAAATAAAATAATTTCGACTCGAATAATAATATAAAAAAATAATAAATTACGCTGTCTAAAGGGAAATTTGATACTGCTTCACATGCAATTGGTTTTTGAATGCGCGCGTACAAAAATAATGCGCATACGTAGATAAACTCTCTAAGTTACCCAACCGAGCAATGTTGCTTGACTTGTTTGAAGTTTCAGAACATTTTCAGAACATTGAAGTTTCTGAAGATGAGATTTGTAAAATACGTGGATTTAAAGCTAATTGCTAAACAGTTTCTCAAACAGGTAAAAAATCTAGGAGAAGCAGAGCTGCACTTTCTAAAATTTTATCAAAAACTCACAATTTATATTCAAGAAACAGACCTGGCAGACCAAGAAAGACTAGTGAAAGACTCGATCACAAGATCATGCGACTTGCTTCGTCGCAAAAAATGTCACTCCGATAAGTTTCTCAACGAATGTATGGTATCGTCTCAAAGGACACAGTACATCGTCGTATAAAAGAAGGCAAAAATTTTGTGTGCCAGCATAGGTGCAGATTTCTTTTACTGAAAAAAGAACACAAAAAACGTAGACTACTCTGGGCTAAAATCATATGCATTGGAAGGACGAATGGATGCAAGTCATTTTTTCAGATGATAAGAGATTTAACATGGATGGCCCAGATGGTTGGAATTCGTACTCGCACGATTTAAGACGTGAACCTCGAATCCTCTTCAGTAGGCAGAAAGGGGGAGGTTCTGTTATCGTTTGGGGTACCTTCTCTTTTAATGGAACTACAGATATTGCCTTTCTGGAATGTAAACAGACATCTAAATAATATATAGAACTGCTTCATAGTCACTTGCTACCAATTGCTCAAATTCTTGGTGGTCGCAATTATTTGCATCAACAAGATAATGCACAGATTCACAGACCAAGACTCACAAAAAAATTGGTTTGTTGACAAGAATGTTCATGAGATTGTGTGGCCCGCACGTAGCCCTAATTTAAATCCATTTGAAAATCTTTGTGGCATTCTTGTTCGCAGTGTATATGCATGTGGAAGACAAATTTCAAACGTCCTTAAATTGAAAAAAGAAATCGAACGATGTTGGTTTGATATAAAGCCAAAATACTTAGACAACTTAATAAACATCATGCCAGCTAGAATATTTACTGTCATTAATAAGAATGGGTATTTCCCTGGACAATAATTCAAAAGTACGTAAAATGTCTTTATATTTATGAGACAGCAAATTTGTTTACATTTATCAATTTTCGAGTTGAAATTATTTAATTCTAATTTAATTTACTGTAAAATGTTGTTTTTTTTCGGTACAAGCTTTTTTTTAGATCCATAAATATAATATTGAAAACTGAATTATTAAAATATTATTTCGAAAATACCAGTGCCTTTATATTTATGAGACGGACTGTATATAATCCATATACCTCAGACCAATTTTTTTTTGTCTGACATGTTCCTTTTATCGAGAGCAGCTAATGCAGACTGTATGTATTTCTTTTTCAATACGTACAATCATACCCGCCGCAAACAAAAATAAAGGCACCCCATAACTTTTAATCACAAAATTACACCCAGGAAAAAATACGAAACCAGTCGTTTGACTAAAAATGTTTTTATAAATATTAGCTTAGTGCGTCATTTCCCTAGTGCAAGTTATCAAATTATAAAATTTTTAATAGGATAGCCTAATTTTGACATGGTATTAGACTTTTTCAATGCATTTTACGTTTGGATACTCAACGAGAAGTCATAAGGTTGTACAGGGTGTCCCAAAAGTTTTTGACACATTTTAAAATCCAATAAAAAAAATCAAGTAATTGTCTTACATGAATGCGGTTTGGACTAAAATCATTCTCAGGATGAAAAGTTTCCTTCAAGCTAATAAAAATAATAAGTTCCAAATTTCGATCATATATAGCGCTACTTGTCCGCATGCTTGATTTTAAATTTTTCAAACATCTGATTTTCAGATTTAATTTGAAGCTGTGATACTGAAATGACGACTCCCAGCGAAAAAGGACAAAGTGTATGTTTCAGCTGGTTATTCCTTCACTGAAAAAAAACGACAATTTTACAGAACAAAGTACAGTTCATCTCGCGCACACACTCGATCACAGTGAATGTGCTGTATCTTTCTTTGGTTTCACGACTACATTGACATGGAAAATACAGTAGTTGCGTAAAATTAACAGCACAATGTGCTGGCAATTTGGACGCCAGCAGTTTGTGCTGTAAAAAAAATGCGTCCAAATTGCCAGCACATTGTGCTGTTAATTTTACGCAACTACTCTATTTTCCATGTTAATATAGTCAGGAAACCAAAGAAAGATACAGCACATTCACTGTGATCGAGTTTGTTCTGGGAAATCTACAGTGGTTTTTTTACAGTGTTTATGAACTTTCTTTATAATGAACAAATAAGTGTGATTGAAGCTCCTACAGAGGGTTTCATTTAACATTCCTTTCAAAGCACATTATTTATTATCAATAAGTACATAGATGGCAGCATCATTAAATTTAATTTTAAAATGGTTAGAAGCTATTTTATTAATCAAACTAAAGATATTCAGGAACGGTTTTTCATACAATAGTAGCAGTAAATGTTTGTATATCTGAAAAGCATATTTAATTACATGATTTAAATATGTGTAAAAAAATAGAGACCCTTAAAATTAAAAATAAAAACGAAAGTAATTTTAATTAAATCGTACAAATATCGAAAATATCAACTTTTGGCTTTAACATGGAAAAGAAAAATTGTAAAATTGAATCCATTAGATAATAAATATATCCCTCTTGAAAAATTCAAACTCCGACGCCGAGTTTCGAGCCTGAAACCTTTTGAATAGCAGGTAAATGTGCTACCACAGAACTATCCAGCCTACGTGAAGATGAATGATATTAAGGTTTTGTTTTGAAATCTAAATCCCAGAACTGGAAGAAAAGGGAATGTGAGGTGTTTGTGACTCCCACAAAGTCGAAGAATACTAAGTATCAATGAGGTTCGGAAGAATGCGTATGTGTGTTTTACAAATAATTTGACCTTCAACTTAAGCAAGTCTATGTTTAGAATAAAAAGCATTTAATATTTTGGGAACAAGCTTTTGCAAATGGATAAAAATCTTGCATATGCAGCTCGAGTTTCTATAAAAATTTTTGAGTTTCATTATTTCCATCACATTTCTTCAAGCTATTAGATAGAATTATTGGTAAAAAAAAGCAGTTGAATGATTTACAAAAGTATTACTCAGAATATTGCAATTGAAAAATCTTATTTTCTCGTTCAATATTTTCTATACGACTGAACATTTCATGAACGTCCAGCAACAATACCCGTCTGAACTTCTTTACATTATTCATGATACATGTTATATGATTTTAGCAAGAGCGATGAATGTTTTCATAATGTGGTTGAATATTCGTAATTTTTGAATAACTGTCAATGTTAACTCTGAATCCAAATAAGTGCAAATTAGGCTATAACATTAACTTTGGTTGACAGACAAGAAAATTATGAAGTTATTTGTTGAGCAGTAATCGCTTTCGTCGGGAATCAATTGTCTGATTGGCATGCTGTTTTTTCTTCGGCGCTAAATTTAAAACTCCATATACATTGATATATTTTTTAATGTCAATCTTTTCCTTCTGTGTGGGTATGTAGTAAAGAGAAACTGGATGATTCGTACTACTGTTATTTCTGAGATAGAAAACTTCCAAATCATCTTGTATATGTATACAGAATCAGTGCTACAGTAGATTATTTTGATATAGGGGATGATTTGGTAGTTTCTATTTTGATATAGTGTATTTCGTATTGCATGTCAGCTAAGTCTTTAGTATTTTAAGTATCACTGTTGCCCAGTAGAAATATGCGTTTTATTAATTGACAAAACTTGAGATTATATAAAACAATGATCATTTTTTGGAAATAGTTGTATTCATAAAACGGAAAACTTGGCAGGTATAATATGGGTGTACAATTTATTATTTAAATCTATTTCATATATTGCAAAAATAAAACGTATGCTTCAACATCTTTGATACTGAGTATTAATGTATTGCTATTGATTATTACTGAAGTGTTTTTACTACAATTAGATTTCAGAGCAAGGTCTACTTGCATTAACCTACTTGCATTATTTCGAATCTTAAGCATAAAAACATATCACTCTGAGATCAAAATTACAGTTATGTTCGAGTATCATTGATGCAACGGGAAAAGGGGGGGTTCACGTATGTGTACCTAGGCAGTGAAGAAGTTGAAAATTACATGACAGTATATTACGATTATTTTTAAAAACATTTATACGTTTCATAAGCAGACACAATTACGTTATGATATTAAATAAACCGCAGAATTAAAACGTACAATTTTTTTTTTTGAAAAAAAAAAAGCATGAAATTTACCCCAAAAATATTATGTTAATTAATGTCTATTTACACTAAATTTAAATTCAAACGCGCTGAAAACTTTTTTCACTTCCAAAAGAGACAATAAGGTAAGAGAAATTATGATTTATTTGCAAAAAGTCCTTCATGAGGATTAACTCGTACTCTTAACTTATTTATTAAATACGAGTAGGTTTTCTATAGTCTGTTGAAAGAATTTTCTTCCTTAATTAGACCAATCTATACATTTTTAGGAGAGAAATAATAACCATTACCATTCTACTGAGCAAACATTCATTTTCAATACCATAAATTTAAAATATTAAGTACACTAAAATTAATGATCATAGGTATGAGAAATTCTGTAGTTTTTTCGAATTCATTCTTTTTTTTTTAATTACATAAAATCTGAAACGCATTCGAATTTATAGAATAAAAGTTTATCTTTTAGAAATGTTACCTTTTTCCCAGTTTAATACGTAAACATAAATTGAGAAATTTGAAATTTCAATATGAATTGGAACATTACTCTAATCAAAATTATGGATATTTTGACAGTATAAATTATGTGAAACATTACATTACACTTTAACCCTTTATCTACTGACCGTACTTATAAGTACCATTAAAATAACTTATTATAAAATTCATTTAATACATCGATTAGTATTAATACAGTTTAGAATGGGTTATAGATGAATTACTTTACCTTGTTAAAAAAAGCATTATTGGTTACACAAAAGAAAAAATATTTTTAAAACGCATGATTTCTTTTGCCTTTGCACCTTTTCAACTTTCTTAACGTTGGGGGATGGGGGGGGTGATTTTTCAATTCGGAAATATTTCTATATTTCTATTGTCTGAACATTATATTTGTACATTTCCTAATTCTAAAAAATACTTATTTAAAATAAAATATTTGAGTGGGGGTTATAAATATGGTACAAAATCCCTATAAATTTCCATTTAATTAATCCTTCTAAATCCTTCAATACTTCTAAAATTTATTAAATGATTATGGGAATCTTCTAATGTAGTTTCAAAAATTCACAGAAACTGCTTTAGAAGATAAAATTTTCAAGAATTCGTAATTCAGTACATAAAGGGTTAAGTCAAAATATGTAAGTATTCAGCAATTACAGAAAATTCTGTATTATAACTATATTTATAGCAGGATTAAATTCTAAATAACTAAATTATAAACTTTTTTTTATGGAGTAATGATAGACAATACAAACACTTGAGAAATAGATTTACAGTAAACTACCACATAAAAATTTCTGCGTTAAGTTTCTCATTCCTTTTGAACAGTTTAATTAGTTGTCTGTGCCTTTGTATACAATTCTTTTGATCTTGTTATACTTAGACGATTTCTTTTATAAATTTCGGAAACACACTTGCAAGAATCTAAGGCGGCAGATAACTCAAATAGCACTCAGCCTTTATAAAATATTTTAAAAAAGTCCTTCCGGCCAGTGCCGGTAGGAAGAGGTAGCTTTCATATTCCTTATTTTAATAAAGCCAACTTATATCATTCAAACACACGAAGCTCAATTTAGTAGAAACCGAATATAGGAGATTCAATACTAATTTTTATCAATATAATGAATGAGAATTTCGCGAAATTAGTCAGCTTTATCCAAGCTGCTTTTCTTTAAAGTAACTTATATTTGGCTGCCAAATTCGGCAATTTCTTAAAGTGCCTGCCATTTTAAGACAACATGGTGGATGAGGCTAAGCAGTGAACTTGGTCGAGACCTTAGTAATTGCTGTGCACATGCTCACACACATCGGAATCAGTTGATATATACGAGGGCTGTCGCATGCAAAAAATCAGATTTTTCAAAATGTCACCCACAATAGAAATTGAAACTGCTATATCTGAGCCATTTTTTAAGGTAAAGACAAACAAAAAATGCTCCTGAATCCTTATATCAAGGTAAATACATAAGAAAGAAACCTTTTTCAATTTCTAATTTTTTTGCACCTCACTTTAAATATATATATATTTTTTAATTTAATGGCCGCCATTTTGAAACAAGATGGCTGATGAATCTGGCCAGCGAACTTGGTCGAGGTGTTGATGTATACTATCCACATGACTTCTTACATCGAAATAGGCGAATACGTGTGTCATCGCGTGACAAATACAAGATCGTTTCAAAATGTTAGCCATGCTAGAAATTCAAAGTGCTATAAATCAACCATTTTTTAAGAGATAAACAAAAGAACAAATTTTCAGAAACAAAAACTGCTCCGGAATCTTTGTATCAAGGCCAAACACATAAAAAAAATCTTTTTCATTTTCCAATTTTTTAATACCTCATTTTAAATTTAATTTTTTTTTTAAATGGCAACCCTTTTGAAACAAGATGGCGAATGAAGCTGGCCAGCGAACTCGGTCGAGACCTTGGTATGTACTATGTACAGACCAAGTTACATCCAAATCGGTTCATAAATACGCCTGTTATCGCGTGACAAAAATCAGGTCGTTTTAAAATGTCAGCCACAATTGAAATTCAAAATGCTATTACTTAGCCATTTTTTTCGATATAGACGAAACAAAAACTGTTCCGAAATCTTTGTATTAAGGTCAAACACATACGAAAAAAATCTTTTTTCATTTTCCAATTTTTAGGTATCTCATTTTTTTTTTTTTTTTTTTTTTTAAATGGCCGCCATTTTGAAACAAGATGGCGAATGAAGCTGGCCAACGAACTCGGTCGAGATATTTGTATGCACTATGTACACACCAAGGTACATCCAAATCGGTTCATAAATACGCCTGTTATGACGTGAGAAAAATCAAAAGATACAAGAAGAAAATATTTTTTCCATTTTCAATTTTGGTACCACATTTCAAATTTAAATTTTTCTTAAAAATTTAAATGGCCGCCATTTATAAACAAAATGGTGGATGAAGCTGGCCAACGAACCCGGTCGAGGCATTGCTATGTACTATGTATAAACGAAGTTACATCCAAATCTGTTCATAAATACGCCTTTTATCGCATGACAAAATTCAGGACGTTTCAAAATGTCAGCCACGCTAGAAATTCAAAATGCTATAACTCAGCCATTTTTTAAGATACAGACAAAACAAAAACTGCTCCCGAATCATTTTATCAAGGTCAAACACATAAGAAAAAAATATTTTTCCATTTTCAATTTTTTGGTACCACATTTCAAATTTTAAATTTTTTTAAAAATTTTAAATGGCCGCCATTTTGTTTCAAAATGGCGGATGAAGCTGGCCAACGAACTCGGTCGAGACATTGGTATGTACTATGTACACACCGAATTACATCGAAATCGGTTCATAAATACGCCTTTTATCGCGTGACAAAATTCAGGACGTTTCAAAATGTCAGCCACACTAGAAATTCAAAATGCTATAACTCAGCCATTTTTTAAGATATAGACGAAACAAAAACTGCTCCGGAATCTTTGTATATAGGTCAAATACATATGAGAAAAATATTGTTCCATTTTTAATTTTTTGGTACCACATTTCAAGTTTTAATTTTTTTTAAACATTTTAAATGGCCGCCATTTTGAAACAAAACGGCTGATGAAGCTGGCCAACGAACTCGGTCGAGACATTGGTATGTACTATGTACACACCGAATTACATCGAAATCGGTTCATAATTACGGGAGTTACAGTGTGACATAGGTCATATATATATATATATATATATATATATATATATATATATATATATATATATATATATATATATATATATATAAATTTTGAAAGGAGGGTGGTTTCGGGGTCTGGGGGTCATGATCGATGAAAATATACCAAAATTTTTTGAAATCGCTTCCCTCCGAACGGCTGCAATAGGTAGCTTTTTGTAATGAAACTACCTAAAACAAACTAACCGACGTATTTTCAAAGTTTATAAATCTACGTCTACTGCAAACAAACTATCCTAAATATGTAAGTATGTATTCTAGGTTAGTAGATACAACACATTTATAACATTACGAAAAATAGATTAAAATATATTAAAAGTATATGATGTGTAAAATTGATACACATTAAAAAGAAATTAACTACACTGTAAAAAAAAAATTGTAAAGTTACTAAAGTTTTTCTAGGAAACTGGGATTCCAGGCACTTTTTATGTAACGGCAACAACAAAAATTCCTGTAACAGACGCTGTTACAGGAATTTTTCTTGTTGCCGTTACATAAAAAGTTCCTGGAATCCCAGTTTCCTAGAAAAACTTTAGTAACTTCACAGATTTTTTTTTGCAGTGTACTATCTTCGTTACCTTAACAGTATATTCTGCTTGTATTTGGAATATTTTGCTTGATTTATTATTTGGATGCCTGAACCTTTGCGTTTATCTCATTTCAAAATTGCGAGGTTTCATTATAATATATGTTGTATGTGAATTATGTTACGCGTCAATGAAAGGAAATTATATAAATATTTTCTTTAAATATATAAATATTTATTTTTATGTAAACAATTTTCTTTAAATTGTTTCCATAGTTTTTAAAATAAAATGTTCACATATTAAACTTTCATACTCTAAAGTATCTTTATGTTGCATTAGCTGCTCTTCAGTCTAATATTAAGAGAAATCTTAAAAATGTTTGGAAATTATAATTACGTTTTTGTGCGATAAAGGAATTTGAAAAAGAATTATGACTATTACAAAAAAATATAAAGCATAGAAATATAAAACTTGAATATATTTTAATAAAGTATTTCATTTGTGATATTCTACATATCTAATGAATTTCATCTATAACGTTAGCTTCTTATTTGCAAATCAATTTTAAAATGAATGTCTTAATTTATTTACTCATGTTTGCCAGCAGTAAATTAATTTAAAATCATTGCGTCCTTTTCACTAGCAATAGTAGTTCTGTTTATAAATATTTTAACGATATATAAAATTCTACAATAGAAATTTTATGAAAACGAAACGCGTCTTTCAATTTATTTTTTTACGATCTTTCAACATAGAATGTGATAGTTAAGTAATTATTTATTTTACTTGAAAGTTTATTTATTCTGTTACAATTTTCCTAAAATAAGAATTGTACTGAAATATTTTATTGAAGAAATATTTTTTTTATTTCATCTTTATTTGAATTAGTTTTGATAGAAAATTACTTAGATCTACATTTAATACTCAGCAAATTTCTAGATGTTACTTTAGTATTCGCAATATTTTCTTGCGTTAAATTAAATTAATGGTAGTACTACACAATGACCGCTTTTATTATTAATGAAGATGTTATAATATAAAGGGCGCTTAAACATTCATAAATCATGATTTCAAAATTTAATTTTGCAAGAAATATAGAAAAATAAATGTGAACATTCAATTAAAATTTGTAGACTACATCAAACGGAATAGAACTGTATGTAAAGAATAGCATCGTGAAAGAAAGATAATAATTTTGAAGTATTATTTTAATAAGGACTTTAATTAGACGCATAATTAAGTCTGAAACACTAAAAAGGTTATTTAATTTCCTAATAATACATTTATATGATTTTTTCTAAATTATGGACGATTAAATATAGTTTATAGAAATAATAGTTTACAGATTTTTGAACATATTTTTAGCGTATTTAATGTTAACGCATTCGCACTGAATTATTTTTAGTATTACCACGTGTCCTTATTTTTGAAAACCGATATTTTTTAATAGTAATCTTTGATTTAATTAATCTAACTTAATTAATCTAATTTTTCTATTCGGATGCAGTGGTTCTTATGAGCACAGTGCATACTTATTGCAAAACGACAATTATCTCTTTTCGATGTGAAGGTTCTGAATAAAGTAAATATTATGAACTAAAACTGTAAAAAAGTCCACACAGTTGACGAATAATATTTCCTATATCATTGAAAACTACGATATACATATACCGGGTCTTTCAACAGTTCGGTGCGAAAGTAAAACGCTATGAAAAAAGAGCTATGGGACGGAAAGTCATGCGTTTTGCAGATAAATATTCAGCGTGGAGTGCGATATTGTACGACACCAATAAAAATTTTAATTCAAAATCTCGACAATAGAGGGCTCTAATGCAGTACATTCCATGGAATAATTCGATATTGCTCACAGAATGTAGGTTTTGGATACAAAAACGTTAGATAATATTGCATATACACTTTTTGTATCCAAATCTTGCGTTGTGTGAAAAATGTGGGATTATTCCTTGTAATTAGCTTCAGTAGCGCCCTCTGTTGACGAGATTTTGTTGTATTTTTGTTGGTGTCATACAAAATCTCGTACCACGCAGAATATTTATCTGCAAACCGAGATCCTTTTTTTTTATCGCGTTTCACTTTCGCACCGAACTTTTGAAACACCAGGACGTGAGTTTCAAAACTCGCCTTATCCAAAATTATGATAATCGTGTTTTCCCTATCGATTCATTCTATTGGTTAACCTGCACTGAAAAAACACAACAATCTGCAAAAAAACTTGTTTTATCTTTTATTTCTAGTAGCGTAAAATCTTGGTTTGCAATGAAAATCAATAAACGCAGTTAGAGGGTTTTTCGCGATTTCCCAAGGTTTGATTTTATGGATAAGGTGAGTTTTTGAATCTCAAGTCTTCATATATATTTTAGTAACAGGAAAATTTCAATTAAAACAAATTCTACATTTGAAAATTAATTTTCAAATATACTTTCTATTTGCATAAATTAAAATCTAACTACATAGATAGTTTTCTTGAAAGAAATTAACTTTTATGTACAATTACGGTTTGATTCACAAATAATTAGAAGATAATTCAAACACTGAATTTTTTTATGACTGTTATTTTTTTAGCATAAATATCGATATTCAGTTCGATATTCAGTTAGTTAACGATAAGGATTTCGATAAGTGAAAGTATTAAAACAAGAATTTATAGCATAATAATACTGAATTGTCAACTGATAGATCAAGTTTCGTTTCTAGAATTATACTTGCAGATCGTATAATTCTTATATAATAGAAATGGTTACAATTAAAGTGAGTCTTAACAAAATAAAAATCAAAGTAATCAATTGAGAGACTAAAAGTAATTATAATAAGCAAAAAGGAAAATGTATACATAATAATTTCTCTTGTGAAACTGTTTATGCGAAAACAGAGAACCAGTTTATTTATTATCTTTTATATCAACATACGATACGATAATTAATCAAATATCTATCGATAAAGGAAAGAATGAAAACACAGTACATTATATGTATTGTTCATAGACGACAATTTTGACCAACCTTAAATTTTTTTGTTTGTCAGCTAGGTGACCTAAGATCAAATTCCAAATATGTCGTTTCACATACTGATATACCCAGTTTTACAAACGTCAATATTACATCTTTATCGTTACACATCGTTACATTCAGGACTGGAAGCAACTACTGGCATCTGTATTTCGTCACAATATGATTCTTATGTGATCCTCATTTCATGAGATCACTGTCAAGTCACACTGACTGATTTTTCAAATATTTCCACCTAGTCACAAAAGGAACAGATAAAATTCACTGTGACGTGTCTATGACTTGTTTTTTCCACAGCACTTCACTGAACTGTAAGAGTGTTCTTTGTTTTGTCATATTCATGTCATGCGGCGAGTAGAGTAAATCGGAACTGCGGTAATAAAAAATTATTTATATAAATGATCTTTTCTGAACTGTTATTTTTTTATGATTGTTTTGACGACATCTTATTTTCAGATATCTCAATGGCTTGAGAAAATTTCAGCCCATGCGTATAGATTTAATTTAGTAACGATTATTGTTAAGTAACATTGTCGTTGAAAAGAAATTGTCAACTTTGCTTTTAATAGCGTAAAACACTGGTGCTTCAATTCTAAGGTGTCCCATTAGATCCATTTTTGAATACCATTTTTTCACAGAAAAATGTTCTTTTTAGACTTCTTACAATTTACCTAACTGAAAAGTAGCTATTGTTGATAATGTTGTGAAAATCTAGAACAAAAATATGTTCTTTAGAAAATACTGATATTTAAAAAAGGCTAGTGTGGGCCCCGATTTTTATTTCGTTGCATAGTTTTACATTCTGAAGGGGGTCCGGGGCACAAAAATCTTAAAATTTTCTAAAAACATTTTATGTCATTAAAAATTTCTCTGTTTTTCCCTGATTAAAATGACTTTTAAATCATGTTTCTATTTTAATTAGAACAGAAAATATTAATTTTTTCGTTTTGGTTTGTTTTCAAAATCTAACTTTCAAGCTGTGACTGTCATGGTAACGAATTCTTGTAAAAATGTGTTTTTCTTCATGATGGGTTTTTCAAGCTTTCTCGTATTTAAATTCTTATAAGTCAATAACCGTTAAAGATAAATGGTTCAAACTTGGAACGTGCCCTTTTCAATTGTTTTACTTTAATTTTGATTTAGCATATTAGAAAAAAAAATATCTGTTTTTAAAATATGATTTTTTTTTAAGTTGCACCCTTTTTTTGGAAATTTTTTCTTTAAATATTTTTAAATATTTTAAATTAATATTTTTTTAAATGCTGAATCCAAATTAAAACTTATATGTTTCTGTTTATTTAAATGAAAAAAGAATTTAAATTCTATTAATAATATTTAGAGTTATAACGATTTTAATTTACGCCACTTTTTTGATAAATTTAAAATTTTAAATAAAAAAAATATGAGAAGTTTTATCGTCTGATTTTGTTTACAAATGATATGTTTAACCATCACAAAAAAAAAATTAAGAATTAACTCAATAAATAATTTTTTTAAATGTGTCCCGGACCCCCTTAAAGTAAAAAATAGTATTAGTAAGAAATAAGTATCGAAAATAAAGTGAGAAATAAATTTCAGTGATTTCCTCTATGCAAAATGAGGAATTCGGACAAATGTGTTAGTTAAGCCTCTCTTGGAATAAAATTGATCAATAAGGCGTAAACATAATTCGATCGATGTATTAAAAGTAGATTTCGCATGGTTTTCTAGAAACACCTACCTAAGTTATACAATATGTATATACCAGAGGTTCAGCGAATAATTTTTCAAACTGACTGTTTGTTCAAAAGCACACATTTTAATCAAACTATTATTTTGATAAAATGTCTTTCTGATAAAAGGCTTGATAATTTGATGAAAAAGTCATTTTATGAAAATTATCTGAAAATGCTTATTCAAGCATTCAGTTGTGACAAAGCTTTTAAACGTATACAATGCAATATTTTATTAATTTTATATCAGCATTAAATTAGGTTTATCATTATGTGTTCTCTTCAACTAAAGTGAATCGTGCTAATATGTTAATTAAAATTTAATTTTTTATAAAATGTTTGATGATCCTTTTAGTTTTTTTATACATTTCATGTAAAATGTGTATGAATATAGTGTAATGTTTTAACGATAGTTTATGCTTAAAAAGCTGCCAAAAAATGTGCTCTCATTTTAAAATTTGATTCATGATGATTAATAAAATAATTCTCATTAAATACCATTAAAACATCGCAATAATTAAAAACATATGCTTAAAATGCGTTAAATTTTCATTATTTAATGAAAAATATATTTTGAATTAAAACCAAAATATAATTTTCTGTTTTCTTTAACTAAAATTAATCAAATTGTTTATTCGTATAATTAAAAATGTACAATTTCTTTTCTGACAAACCGGTTTTTATAAACAAAACTACAAGACACAATTTCTAAAGTTTTTCTTGTGATCCCCTTTAAGTTCGTTGAAACTATTGAAGAACATTGCATTCAAAGCCGAATATCCAATAAAATTATCAATATATGGAACTTTGGTCTGGCTTATTAATAACGACTTTGTTTGAAGTAATTATTCAGTATGACTTATAACAAAATATATCAATCTTCTCGAAAAGGCAGAAATGTTAATATATAATCCAAACAATCTGATTGGTTATTGGAAATCCTTGAAATTATTAATCAACATGCTGGTATATACAGATGTTGCTGTATTGGTTTTGATAAAACAAATGGAGGTATAGAGAGAATTTTCTCTCTTAACTAAGGGATCACAAGCTTTTATATAAATTCGTTTATAGAATTCATTTTTCTCTTACAAAAATACGCAGGCAATTAAAATCTACGATCTATCTGGCATGTAGATTAAAAAAATATATATTACTTTTTCTTTATATGTACAAGCATTAAATCTTTAAAATTAATATTACATTCAACAGAGAAACAATTTGCAAATATCTAGTTCATTTATTTATTAACGTTTTCCGATAAAATTAACTTTTCTTAAACTAACTTATATGTATCTGTGACTTTTAAGTACCCCACGTTTTAAAGGAGCAATTAATTTGCCAATTTTAATATTTACTGAGATCACTCTTTGATATATTTAACTAGCAGTACTCCAAAAAGACACTCAGCTACTGAAATAACCTACTTAAAAATTATTAGCGAAAAAATATATATTTCCAATTAGCATTGAGGAGACGAAAACAGTTGCTAAATAGAATTTAAAGCAGCTTATATTGATATATATTTACACTCGGGAACTACTGAACCGGTTTGTTTTACTGGAAAACCAATTCCATTTTAGTAATGTTAATTAAAAAGCGATCTAGATTTATAGACGCATAGTTACTGTATTTTTCCCAGTTTTTCTTTTTTACAGGGCAATTATAGTTTTGCTATAGCCAAAATATGTTTAATAAATATTGGAATGGCTTTAGGAAGCCCCGGGGCAAAGGTACTTCAAAATAAGCTAAATTTTTTATGCGTTTTAAAGTGTTGCTTTCTCTTAATATACAAATATATAAGTATTAAATAAAGTAAAATCTCAGAAAAAACCCTACATCACCCTATGCCATTTATAGTAGAAGTGAATGATAGCTACCAATTGATATGGAATAATATCTACTATTAATTGTTGTGCGTGAACTAATTTTTGGGCGCCGCCTAGATATTGTCTTTAAACTAACTCTTAATTTTTCAATAACAACATCCAAGTTTTATAATACATCTTGAAGCTTTTTTTTATTTGTTACCAAGTACATAATTTGAAGTCATTTGTAATTAAAGCTTAATTAGAAGCTCTGGAATTACGTTTATTCAAAGTTTTGAATCTCAAATGCAAAACCACTTTTATATACCGGGTGCCCCAAAATGACTGATGGATTTTAAAATTCAATAACTTGCAAACGGTGACAGATATTAAAAAAATTCTTCCAGGAATGTTATGTAAGGTGTCAGGAGTTTTTATGCTGCGATTCTCAGTTTTAGTTGCAAATAGGATTGATAGATGGCCTGAAAGCAATAACCGCTAAATCTAGGCTCGATTTTTCTACCTCTCTCTTCTTCCATGCAAAAAGAGGAGATTAAAATGCTTTGAACGGATCCCGAAGAACCAAACATCGAGTCTGGACCGAGCACCTGTTGCTCCCAGCGCCATCTATTGTTTGAAATTTGAACTAAAATCAAGAATCACTGTAAAAAAATTCCTGCCATCATACATAACACTCCTGCAAGATTTTTTTTAATATCTGTCACCGTTTGCAAGTTATTGAATTTTAAAACCCATCAGTCATTTTTGGGATTCCCGGTATTTTCTTCAATATTTCTTGAAATTATTATCTTTTCACAATAAGATTAGATGAATAGGGTATCAGCGGTCTTTCCTATTATTAGCAATTTCAAACTACTATTTCCATACATGAATCTTCGTCTTATTTAATCGTATGTCCTGCAATAGTTTTCTATGACTAATTATTCGGAAATAGCAATACCAATACTCTTAAAAAGTAGTGACCCTTGACCCTCACGAACACTACTTAACAAGTCAAGCAGAAATATCGTAAGTTTTTTATTTCCTATGTTTTTGTGATTTGAGCTATGAATTACTGAAATAAAATTTGAAATGTTTTAATCTCTAAATCATTGCAATTGATTTAGTAACACTTCTGATACGGACATTTTTATTTCTACAGATTGATCTGAAAGTGATCGTTATAAAAAAAATATCTTGATACGGGCTTAGGGAATGATGTCTTATACTCGATGTAAGTACCAGGTTTCAAATTAGATAGAACCACAGAAATCGACACTTTAAAGAATAGGTAAAAAATTTGACGGAAGTAAAATTAATCTCAACTGAACGCGTTATTAGCAAATTTTAAATAATAAGTTTTAATATTTCATTTCTTTATGTCGAAATCGGGTGTAATTTACTAGCCATCAAAAAAGTAACATTACCAAAAGTAACCAAAGAGGAATACACATACTTAATTATGTTAAATTGCAAATAGTGAATGAAAATTACTTGAAAATACACTGCGTTTATCAGCTAGCCTTTTCTCTTTTTCACCTACGATATTTAAGCAGTGACGAATCCTGCCGCTATATCTGTGCATGCTCCCCCTCCCCCCGAGGTTTTCGTAATATATTTTATCGCCTCAAAATCGTCCTAGAATGTGTATAAAAAGAAATAATATGTATCACTAGGAATGTGATTCTCAGTTTGAGTATAGCAAGATTCGCCCCTTCAATCTTGCATGATATAAAAATACTCCTATGTACTCAAAAATTTATGACTGTAGGGGAGACCGGGGCTAGTAGGCGCAGTTTTTAGTTATTAATTTTTATTTATTTTTTGCTTAAGTTTTTTATGAAACTTTAACTGTACTTTTAAAGAACAGGTATTGGGCTATAAATACCCGGAGTTTTGAGTTTGTAGCTTTTGTAGTTTATGTTTAGCGTAAGCCTAAAGTAAAAGGAAAATTGTGCGCCAACCTACCCCTTCACGGAGCAAGTTGCCTATACCTATGGGGTAAGTTGGCACACGCTTTATAAAAATTTAAATGAATCTCAAATAAGACATGCAGTTAAGTGAAATCAATTTTATTATTACCAGTAAGTTTAAACAAAGGTGTTATAGCCGTACAATGTAAAATAAATTATACAGACATAAAAATAATGTATAAAACATTAACATTGAGAAACTTCTACCCTACTCTATATCATTATCAGAGTTACAGTTGCCACAAATAAAAAATCGAGTGTCTCCGTTTGGGCAAGCCTCGTGTGCCCAAAATCTTGCATTGCAACCACTTTTCTCGTTGTTTTCTGTTTTTCAAGCTACCAGCATACACCAAACACGGAGCCAACTTGCCCCGTGTTCAATGCGCCTACTAGCCCCATAATAAATTTCTTCACAAAAGGGACACGTAATCCTCTAAGAATAAATAATCCAAGGAAATCACATATGGGGTAGGTACAGTTAATCATACACTAAGAAAAACTGCACAAGTTAAAGCGGAATTATTAAGATAAGTATTAGAAATTAGAAAAAGAATGAAGCAACAAAAAATTACTTATGAGTGCAAAAAGCAGAAAAATCGTAATAAATGTCCACTGCACGTAGGTAACGCTCCAAAACTACAATGGACATTGTAAAAAGCAATAAGAAAGGTACTCTGTGAGTGGTTGCGTAATCTATCCACAAACAGGCGAATTATGAGGACTGCACCCACTTACCCCTATAGCCAACTAGCCCCGGTCTCCCCTAATGATCACAATTAAAACAATAAGAACGAAGAGGAATATGTTTTTTTTATAAATAATTAATTAATTGATCGAAAGATAAGAGGTTTCATGCAATGAAATTATAATTGTTAAATTAGAAAAAAAAATATTTACCATAACTGGGGTACTAACAAATTTTTGTTAGCTTTAAAGTATAAAAAGCAACTAATTTTTCAAATACTTTTAATAAGTACTTTTCGTAATTAAAATTTTATTTATTTTATAAATCAAGATTTCATTATTATTAATATTTAATTCGATGAAATCAGTATGCAATGTATTATAAAAGAAACCTATTGCACAGTACCACGGTATATGTAATTGGGAAAAAACTTTAAAAATAAACTTTTGTGTTTCACTTTTGAACCATATAAAATCGCATATTGAGAAATTTATCAAAATACAACGCAACTAAATATCAATGGCCAACTAATTACATATGTTGTGCGAAAGCGACGGTTCTAGGAAGGTTTTGTTCAGCGAAATTACTTGTAACTCGAACTGAATCTATCTCATGCAGCACGAACAATATGATTGATTATTGGGAACATTTGCAATTGTTAATCAACTTTCAGATGTATGCATATATTGCATCTTCGGTATCTGTAAAGCAAATCAAGTTATGGTTAGTAAAGTTGTTATTTGATTGTGCATTCAGAGAATCAACTAAGTCGCATGAAATGCAAAGAAGAATTTTTGATTCTTTATTTACTTTCTTTAGAAAGGCTAGTGTATTTTAAAAATTAACAGTAAAATAGATACTTAAAACAAAGTTCTTTCAAAATGCAAATAAAAATTGAAAAAGGGAATAACTGTCTAATGATTTAGTATTACTTGAGTGCTATTCCAAAATTATGTTTTTTAATATTTTGCAATAGTTGTTGAAATGGCTTAAAATTATAATCATGATTTTGTTGTTTCATTTGTTGATTTAAATTAAAGTCAATAAAAATATTAATTTCCAATTTAGTTTGCAAAAAGAATCTCCTAATTAGGATACTATTCTTTATGTAAATATATAGATGATATTTCTATATGTGTAATTAAATTGGAAAGTTAAGTACTATAGTTATGTCATTCCATCCTTTCCATCCTTTATAGACAATCCTACTTTTAGATAATCCTAGAAAATGAAAAGACACTAAGTTTCTACAAATATGACAAAAATTCCAATCTTAAAATGCTTATTGTAAAAAAATGGGAATATTGAATTTTAAATAATGCGTAATTAATACATAGAAGACTTTTTATAAAAGTGAAAACAACAAATTTTAATACCACAAGAAGTTTTTTCTTTTTGCACATTGTAATAAAAGAGAAAATGTTAATCATTTTAATGAAAAATGTTTTTAAATCTCCATTTGAATTAACTATGAGAAATTGAATTTTTTCTCGAAACTTCGTCATAAGTCTTATATGTTGCATAAGCGGATTACAGTATTAGGAAACAAAGCATAAATTTCAGAATATTTTATGAGTATTTCTCGGAAATGTCTAGTCTTTTGTTTTTCTCCGGTCCTTAAATCTTTTATAATACCAAATATTGCAAAATATATATGATCGCAGCTTTAGTTTTCTTCTTTTGTGAAATGTTTAGGTTATTGATATCAATTCGCAAAATCTTTACTTTATTTTTTAAAGTATGACAACAATTCTTTACTATGCTTATTATTAATTCATATATCTAATACATATGTGTAATTTCTAATTCGATGCATTTTCCATGCAGTACGCAAGCTTAAAGCAACGCTTTCTCAAGAGTTTTTAAATTTTAAACAAGGATATATCAAGCTTTTGACAAGGATTTGATCTGTCTGCTTTATCTTTAACTATCAGTTTTTTCTAGCATGTTCCTTTAATCTTTATATTTTCTAACATTTCAGGATAAGAATATTTATGACAGTTAAAAAACAAAATCATATGTGGCATGATATTTCCAAAAAGATAAACTTTTCAGGAACCACATTTGAAAATCAAATGTAATACTTGCAATAAATAATAAAAAGCAAAATATATTTAGATATAATTTTGTAGCTATAAAACAAGCAGGTAATATTGTTTTTTAACACTTTCCAACAAAGTTCAAAAGTGTTTATGCATTTGGTTTGTCTGCCCGTCTGTCCACGCTCTAACTCCCGTAAATATACTCGGATTTTCATGCAATCGATAAAGGTTATTTAGGGTCACCAAAGCATGTTTGGTATTCTATATGAAGTATGTAGGATTAATAGTTCATTTACAGGGGCACTCAAAAGTATTCCATTACATTGTGTTATATGGAGAAAAATCGTTTGCAGAGTATTTTAATGACATGGCGTATTTCAAATGTACTGAAACTGATATAAATCACTCAATTTCACTACGATCACGTTAGAACAGACAGGGCATTCATAGAATTTTTTATTCATTTACAGGGACACACAAAAGAAATCGAATACAGTACTGCCGTTGAGTAATAATTGCTGGAGTGTACGGTTTTAAATTTGGTATGCGTTTTTAAAGTTAATTACTTTTTTGCATTTTACTCGTTATGTATCAATTCTATACCTCATATACAGGGCTGCACAAACATATCCACATACCATTCTCCTTATTAAGGTAAATTGCTGAAGGGGGATTTTTAACTTAAGTAGTTTTGTTACATCATGCTGAATGTGTTGGAAAGTGTTTCATAATCGATGCTTGACACATGATTTTTTTCTTTCTTGTTTTATAATTTGCATGGATTTTTGCATTGCTAACAAGACGTAAAACAGAGAGAGTGAAACAGAGTCCAAGCCAGGACTCGAACCCTGGTCATTGGTATAGTGTACCAATGCTTAACTAACTGAGCTACAGTGTCCCAGCCTGGCAACCCTCCCTCTTATATGTTGGCAAGGCTGCATCTGCATAACAAAGACGGAATATTTCCATAAACCACAACTCAGTGACAAACATGAGACGAAATTAACCCCACATCGGTGAAATGATATATAGGTATATAAATTGTAACTATGAAAATGCATCAAAAATTCACGCAGTTAAAAAAAATCAATATTTCAGGTACATTTCACGGCTACAAAATTATATCTTTATATTATTAAACCGATGCTCAGATAATTTCGTCTCATGCTTGCCACGGGGTTGTGGTTTTTAAAAATACTCCTTTTTGAGCTCAAGATACGGCCTTGCCAACATATATTGGTGAAGGGTACCACGATAGTTGTCGTCGGAGTATCTCAGTTTGTAGAGTATTGGTGCACTATGCCAATGAACCGAGTTAAGTTGTCGCTTGGACACCTTTTAACTCTGTTGATTTTATGCTTTGTTATCATCGCAAAAATTCATACAAATAAAAAAAATCAATATTTCGGGTGCATTACGAGTGTTTTACATAACATTTCACCGATTTTGGGTTAATTCCGTCTCATGTTTTCCAAATGTGGCTCAGAATGACATTCAATATTGTGCTGCAGATGCAGACTTGCAAACAGATAAGAGTGAAGAGTGCCAGGCTGGGTGTTGTCAAAGTAGCCCAGTTCGTAGAGCACTGGTGCGCTATGCCGATGACGCGGGTTCGTGTCCTGACTTGGACACTAATTCACTCTGTTAGATTCACATCTTATAAGCAATGCAAAAATTCAAGTAAAATATAGTTATACTATATACTGCTAGTTTTAAGTATATAACTATATTTTACTTTTGAATATGCATTTTTTAAACAATTATTGATACCGCATTTGCTAGCAAATGAAAAGAGATCTTTTAGAGTGAATTTGAAACTGTAACGAATATTTATTGTGATAATTTAACAGCTTATTTATTGAAATAAGTAAATATTTTTCTATTTAGGCGTTTTCAAATATAAATTAATAATGGAGAATTCATAACTGGAAATTCATTTAAATTTTATTTTATATCACAATTTAATACTATGAATTTTTCAAATCGTTTAGAGCGTTCTGAATGTCTTTATTTCTATAGAAATAAAAAAGTGAACAGACATAGTATCTATAAATCCTAATATTTGTAGATTTGAGGTTTGGTATCTTTCTGCATATCCCTTTAAAAAAAAAGTAGCAGCGGCGGCATATTCGAAGAAAGGAATAGAAGATTTTGGAAAATCGAATATTCTATTTAATCCAACGTGCTGGTGTGAAAAAGCTTCCGCCTTTACCAAACTCTCTTTTACAAAAAATTTCACTTTCCGTTAAATTTGATTGAAAGTGTAGGCTGCATTGAAAACAGCTTTAAGATTCATGGAATAAGATAAAAATACCTTTTTCTAAATTTATGTTACTCAAGCTTTTGGTAGATATAGTTACTAAGCAAATATTTATGCGCCAATCTATCTAGAAATCAGAACTTGCATTTTATTTTTGTAATTTCTGCAAAATCAGGTTTATTGGGAAAAGATAAATTAAATATATTTAACGTTAAAAACATTCTTTATCAACAGAGTTACCAGAAAAAACAGCTTTTTTAGAAAGTTAAAATGCTGAATATGAATCTTTTATCTGAATTTTAACATATTCACAAAGGTTTTAAAATCTCGTTTTTTTCTGCTATTACAAAGCTGAATATTCTTCGGGAGCTTCTTGAAGTATTCCTTATCGAACGTTAATAATATAATAAATCAAGAAATAAAGAAAAGAATTTGTAACACAATACCGTTTCACAGGCATTGGAAAAACGTACATCCACGAGTAATTCTGTTGTGTAATTCTAGTGAAAAGAAGCTGGTTTAAACTTATTGGTATTATTGTTTGTTATTAACACATTACCCGCTGACGTTGCGTTCACGCAACAGTCAAAATAATTGCTCATACAATGAATTAATTACATTTGCACCACAATTTTAGGATTAAAAAAAATGTCTAATTTATTGCAGAAATTTTGCTATTTTAGTAAAGCGAAATTCACCTTACTGAATTTGTGGTGGGAAACGACTTTCAAAAATAAATCTGAAAATTTCTACTTTATAGTTTTGGCGGTTAATGGGTTAACGAGATATGTAAAAGACATGAAACAAGATTTGAAGTAGGGGAAGATGGGGTAAAGTGAGGAATGGGGAAATGTGACGAACTAAGTATTTCTCACAGTTAATTACAGGCGGCAGCACGTCGCGGCCACCAAAAGAGTCCCCTGCAGGAATCACAGGTGGATCACTAAGGGAAACATGCGCATTCCCATTTTAAGAAAAATTACGAGCATTAGTCCATTTTCAATGCCCTAAGATATTTGACCATCTCGACATAAAAAATCAACATTTTACGGTAAGATTTTCAAAATCTTCACTAAAATATTTTAAAAATATAACCTAAAACCTAAAAATTAGTAGGAGATCCATTTATTTTGCAATAGTCTGATAAACATTGGTTTGATAAATAGGGCGTGACGGGGACAGATGACAAATTTTCAATGGGGAAAGATGCGAATAATTCTCACTTTGACATCTTACCACACATGCTCTTTTAAATTGTTCAGGTCCATTTATAAATTATTTTCCGCCCCTAATGCTCAGTTGTCTTCGATTCCAGGCGTGAGAAGTTACCGCAGGCGCAACATGATCGAAAATACCAGGAAATAAATGGTAATAATAAATACATGGAGGCAGCTGTAGTACGTAAGATCTCCAGTCTGAATACTGAGCATAAAATGCAATATACCTGAGTTAACGCTGAGAAGATGTTATATTAAAAAACGAGTTCGACCTTCAGAAGGAGCAGGAATTGTTGTAGTTAGTAGGCAATTACATACCTAATCATTAAACATTAGATTATCGCACACTACAAAAGCCTTTACTGACAAACAATAGAGATGCAGACGCTACTTGCTTTGGTTCAGGAACATTTTTCATGGACAAGGACTCAGTAGGACTCAGTAGTTGTTTCGAACGAATCTCAACTCAACCTCCATGGATTGAACGTCAAGCGGTATTTTAAGAGAAAAAAAAAGTGAAGTATATCATCAAGACTGCCTTTCGCTGTCTGTAAAATTCCTAGCAAGCCAAAAGGTTTCGAAAAGCCTATCCAGAAAAGGGATTGGACGACTGAAATTGTTGCTGAACATCAATTTTCACTGACAACATGAAGGAGTGTTTAAAGCCAGTTAGTCGAAATAATTTTAAAACTGCAAATAAAACACATTTTCAAACAAGACTTAGTACCCTTTCATATTGCTTAATTAGTAGATAGAAACTAATTTACTATTACCGTAATTTCCGGTGTACAGCCCGCAGATCAAACAATTCAGTTTCGACCCAGAAATTTTATTCAGTATTTGAAGACTAATATTTACCGTGCTCTAAAAAGTTACATTTTATTTAAAAAATTTTCTGGGTCCAAACACCATTGTTTCATCTGCGGGCTATACACCGGAAATTACGGTAATTTATTTTGTTGGGTTATTTGCAAGTTTTTATCTCCAAACCTAATATATTTTAATGAATAATTTTCCTCCTACTTCCGAACTTTAGATGTAGGCATATCTGAAAAAAATCTGATATTAAAGCTACAGACAGGTCTGAGTAGTCCTGATCTTAATCCATTCATAATTTTTAGCTTTTAATGGGTGCTTAAAATTGCTAAAAAGAAGCATATCACCACGATTAGACTAAAGGAAAGCCTTATAATGGTTTGGTGCCATGAGATTGAGCACGATTACATACCGGAGATGATTTATTTCATACCAGACCACTGTAAGGTAGTCATCGCCATTCGCGGGGAATCTAAAATGTATTAACTCCTTTCGCGTCTAACCGCATCAATGGGCATGTAAATTATATAAAATTTATTATTATCTACACATTTGTGCTTAATTACTTTGTTCCATGGTTCGTAAAAATAGTGCATTTTTCCTTTTCAGAACTTATTCAGCATAATTTGGTGTTTCAATAAACTAATTTTTATAGGAAACTAATAGTACAGGTTTATTTTAATGTAACAACTTTATCTTTATATGAAACATACACATAAAACACATTATTTGAGCACTTTTCTATTATTTCACAGGTGGTGCAGTTTTTTTGTCCGCCATTTTATATATCGACCTTTAACCCTTTAACAGTCGCATTAAATTACGGTTAAAAATTTAAATTGCTTATTGGCACCACTTTTTGAAAAAGAAATATTCATCTTATTTAATGACAGATAAAGTGGTACCATAATAAAGCCAATTACACTATTTTATAAAACTGGTGGGAATCAAATAATCTGAATAAAAGATGCAGCCCATGAATATCACGGGAGCGAGAATTAAGAGGTTAAAAAAGTTATTTTTAACATGCTGTCTTATAAGAGCTATAATCAAAGTATAATCAAAAACACTGCTTTTAGTAACATAAGAAAAAAATTCTGTATTACTTGAAGAGTCAAACAGTTCAGTATCTATGTAACTAGTTTAATCGTAAGTTCGTGAAAAAAATTACATATTTTTCATTAACTCCTGGAAAAAATATTTGGGGACTGGTAATAGAATTTCTAAACAATGCCAAACACAATTTGCCTATTCTCTTATTTTAGTAAAATGCTTTTTATTACAGGAAACCATAATGAATGTACTAAATTGAATAACATCCGGACAGAAATATAATATTCCGGCGGATGAGGAATATTCATGCATAATTTAATATTATTCATAATCACAGTATCAGACAAGAGCTAAAGTCTGCTTCGCTGAGATAATGAGATGCTTTATTCTTTCCGCTAAATCTGGAATACCTATTTAAAGTTACGCTGAACCTTTTAGCTCGCAGATACGTAATATATTATGAATAATTAATAATGATGATATACACGAAAAATTTTCATGAAAGTGTTCTGACGTAAAGTATTACAAAATTAAACAGAAGTCAGCTTTTCGAAATATGTTTTTATCCTTTTCTTCTGTGAAATATGAAAATAAAAAAATACTTTTTGGAAACAAGAGCAATAAATGAACTAGAACAAAATTTCTTGCGAAAAAAAATTGAATGAGTGATGGAATTAACTAAAGAAACGTTCTTTTCCACGTAAACCATAATGTAAATCGTATATCTTTCAGATTATTTCAAAACTCTGGAGCCTGATGAGTAATTTGTTCAATATTCTGTTGTTTTCTTTTTTATTTCCCATATATTATGTAGCGTGCCTTGAAAATTCTCCAAAATTTATAAATGTAAGGAAATATGGAAATATGTATTGGGATGTACCATTTACAAGATATACCGTAATTGTATGCGCATAAACCACAGCTGAAAATAAGTCTGTTTCGTACATTTTTTTTTAAAAATAAAATGTAACTTATTTCGTCTAGGCACTTAATTAACTTCATTTTTGAAATAAAATTTATGGTATGAAACAGACTTATCTTAGCCGCGGCTTATACGCCGGAAGTCACAGAAGTAATGTAATGTTATTCAGTTTACATTAGAAAAATCTCGTCGTGACATCCCTGTCTGCAAACTTTTTTTTTTTTTACTAGACCTACATTTTAATATTACATAGTATCATATAGCGATATTAAATTCCATTTTAACACACTTGACATAAATTTTAAACCTACATTATAAATGGAGATATTTTTAGAATAATTGAGATTATGATTTTGGGAAAATAACAAAATATTGGATTAATGTTAACATGCGCATCTTTTTTTTTTTTTTTTTTTTTTTTTTTTTTTTTTTTTTTTTTGTAATTTATACTTATTTAAATATTAATATCCATATTTTCAGCTTAAAATATTCTTATGTAGGGTTCGTACGCCTCCTGGAATTTTGCTGGGCAGATAATATTTGGCACCAATATTTCCTTATAGAAAGACCTCTTAAACGACCTCTTTAGAAGAAGTCGAAATTTTGCGTGTTTAACCTATCTTTCATTTTCTATAAAAGAAATACAGGTAGTTCTCCCGGAAAAATTTTCTGACGCGTACGAACCCTGTCAATGTGTATCAAGGGCTTAACCCTTTAAGGGGAAATGTGCTTCTGTGACTAAAATGATGAATGAGTTATTGACACCAGGGTTTACAAACAAATATATTTCACAATACATTTTTCTTCACGTACATTGCAAAAGCAAAACTTTATTTTAAAGTTCAGTTGTTAATGTGGCATTTTGGAATTAAAATTAAGCGGGATATGTTATTTCCCACCACCTTTCAAAGGGTTAAAAAGTCACCAAATTAAAATTAACCAGTATTGATTGATTTATAACAATGCCGTTAGGAATATTAATGTTTATAGTTTTAAATACTACAATAAGCCGCAGCTCAGATAATTCTATTTCCTACCTGAAATTTTTTTAAATATAATGTGAGATACTTCTGCTTAGCATTTGTTTGACTTCATTTTTAACCCTAGAACTACCGGAAATTTTACTCAAGTTTTATAAAAACATTCTACACCAGAATTTTTACTTAAAACTATTTAATTTGTTTATTTAACTTATTATTGTCTGATTTATACATTTAGTTTGTTTTGAAGAAATTTCTGGTTTGAATAAATATTTTGAATGTACATGTCGGGTACATTGGACCCTTCTGGTAGACAGAGGGTTAAAATAAAACTTTCGGTTTTAAAAGACTTAGCTGCGGCTTATACGCCGGAAATTACGTTTATATAAGTTATCGAAAACAACAGTTAATCCTTTGGACTCGAGAAGTAACTCTCATTCACCATTAGTGTAGCCAGGTGTCCCGGGTAAATTGGGGCACCAAATGCTCCTATACATATAAACACCACTATATTCCTGCATTTTATTTCGCGATCTTTAATTACAGATAATTCTGTCATTAGATAAGGTGGAAAAAATTACTTTAAAATACTGGTGTCCAGAGGATTTGGAGCCCCGGGACTAGTGGTGACTCCAGCGCTGAGTCACCTCTCGTTTGCAAAGGGTTGAAGTTTCAAAAGGTAGCGCTTCTAATATTTGCACTAAAATTGTTATATTAACCATTCTGATAACACTGTGAATATTTAAAATAATTTACCAATCTTTCTGAACTACTTAAACTAAATTTCCATAATTTTTAATGTAAAACCAATGAATACAGCAGCTTCCCAATAATTGGCGAATACATATTTGTAACTAAAATAAGAATATCAACAGAGGTTAATTGACATTGTAATACGATTATTTATATCTTGTGGTTTAATATAAAATAGTTACTTGAAATTAAATTATGACCTTTTAGCATAGAATGTTTTTATTATTTTTATATCAATATAATCATTTATATTAGTATATATTTAAAGTCTATGCTAAAGTATTTTTTAAATTTGAGCATTTTTCAATGTCACTCTTATTTTTCATTTAAAAAGTAAATACCCGCTCTTTTATGATAATAAAATTCAAAAAAGTAAATCTAAAAGTAAAGTAAACTAAGTAAAAATATTTCTTTGTGACTATTTGTAAATTCGATTTTTATCACTTCTTGTGCTACATAGCAAGGTTTTATAAGGTGAAAAGGTCAGCAACAACGTAGAAATCAATATCAAGTGAAATTCTAACCATAATTCTGAAATGCTCCGTTGAACGAAATAAGGCGACTCGCTGTAGAAACTTTTATTTCTTTATAGTCTGCTTTAAAATTTTTATATCTAGCAAATCTTTTTTTTTAGTTCCTAATGCATTATATTATGAAATTTTATTGATAATTCTATATGTATAATTACTTTTTATGATATCAAAGATTAGCTATTTGCCATGTTAATTAGTTTATTTTGACTTCCTACTTCAAACTTTATTTTAAATATTATTCTTATCTATCTTCAGACTTAGATGATAAGAATAGTCAGATGAAAGAAATATCTAGTTAAGAAATAAAAAAGAAATTTCTTCAATACATATTTGAAAAGAACCAGCTGACGTTGATAAAATATGCGCATGAGATTTATAAAAACGTATCTTTGTATGTTTTACGAAGCTTCAACTTTTGTTCTTTTTTCAAATTTTTGTTATTATTAAAGAACATGACATTTGAATTTTAGTATTTCTTGCAGAATACATTTGAATTTTGAGAGGAAATATTCATTCTCCTAATGGTATATCCTCGCTTTGAACTCCGAAACCCACTTTTGGAGCAGAAATAAATGATATAAAAGCTAAATCAAAATCAAATATGGAAGATGGAGAAATTGAAACTGAAAAACAGAAATGATTGCAAATAAAATCTAGGCATTATTAGTTTTAAAGAATGGGAAAAACAATTTTATTTTTAATAAAAGTTTAATGTCTATAGTAAATGTATATTAAACTTAAAAAAAAAGGAAAATTATTGCTTTTTAATAAGATATTTTATCATAAAATTCACGTAATGATTTTCAATGAAGTATTCTTATAAACACTACGTACATTCAAGGTTGCCATTGTTGAATATTGATTTTATTATTTTCTCAATCCTATTATTTATAATAAATAATCTTTGTGGTCAGTTACAGTTAATATTCAACGTAGACAATTAATGGGTTTTTTTATTAATAGTTTCCAAAATAATAAAAATATATTTGCCAGTAGCAGCCTTGTACATGTATGCAGGTAAAAAGCTAATCATTATCCCTTTCAAGGGCGGTGGTATGTTTATGAAACCACTTAATTTTAACCCTTTACGCTCGGCGTCTCTTACACAAATTTTATTCGATCGGCATCACTTTTTAAAAAGAAGTTTCGTTCACGTACACAATTTCAAAAATGCTCTGATTAAATAAGGTACATTTTATTTTCCTTTATTACTTTTGCCAAAAACAAATTTTGCAAAGAAAGATTATGTCTCCGCAGCGGAGCCCTCGAGTGCAAAGGGTTAATATATAAATGCCCCAATGAAACCAGCATTTTGGTACAAAACTTTTCCGTTAACTATGCATGTGGCATTTAGCTTTTTCTTTATTTGCAAATAAATTTGTTCGTAAATTCTGGTGTCACCATTCATTTCAATATTTTAGCAATGAGACAGCTCTGCTCCTGAGGGGATTAACCCCTTGAAGGGCATCGGTATATTATCTATACCACTTGATTTTAATTCTCAAATTCCCCATTGCCACCTGAATTTAAAAATTAAATTTTCCTTTGCATAATGTACGCGAAGTAAAACGTTTACGTACTTAAAACGGCAGCGCTACTTTCATTCATGCAACGCTGCTGTTCGCAGCCAAGTCCAACAAATAAGAGTGAATTATGTCAGCCATGTATCGTCCGGATAACCTAACAGGTAAGGCATTGGCAAGGCACGCCAAGTATCCAGGTTCGATTCCTGGTCTGGACATCTTTCGCTCTGTTGTAATAAACTTTAACTGTGCTAATCCAGCCTTGGATATGATTTAATCCAGTTGTGAAAAAATATTCGTTACCTTCATTATAACAGTGAGATTTCTTTTACACCCAAAAATCTAAAATAATTATAAAATGCAAATTCAACACAATGAATTCCTACGCAGAGTTTTGGAATAATATTTAAATATTTTAACTATATTAGAAAACATGTCGGAAAAAGTAAAGCTAGTTTATACATTTCTAAAATCATTAAAACAACAATTAAATTACTTTGTAGACAATATTTCTGACACGCAACCTATGTAAATTTTGGCAGTTCATAAATTGTATACTTTTAGCTAGTTTAATTATAACTTTACAAAACAGAGATAATAACTTTTGATAAATATTCGTTATGTGAAATACGTGGAAGTTTTCTGTTTTTATAATATCCCCAAATAACCTTGTAGTTATTGATTTTATTGAAAATTAAAATTGATGACATTACTCTTCTTTCAAAGATAAGGAAGTCGAAATTTTATGACAACAAATACTGTAAAAATATCAAAGAAAAAAAAAGTTGCAAGCGCTATAAAGCAAACAAAAGATAAACGGGGAAATTATGGGAACAGCTTTGATGCTTTTATTCGCAGATCCTTTTTTTGACCTAGTGTTATGGCTGTATTTATAGGTCAATAAGCCTCAGAAATGTTTTCTGTTAAAGAGACTGACACTCTTAAAGAAATTACTTAGAAAGTTTGTTGTTTAGAAGTTTTTGTTTCTTTTTATATTTTATGTATTACTCAAACCATTCCACTGACAATGATCATTTAATGATTAAATATATATAATTATATTTTTTTTAAGTATCAAAAACATGTTTTTATTAAGCTGCATGTAAAATTTCAGTACATACAAGAAAATAATTCTGTAATTATTCGTCTAAAGCACATATAAATAACCTAATTTTAGGCAATGTACTTTTTAAAAAATTAGACTTCAAATGCAAATATACAGTATTAATATATAGTAATATCGGCAGCCCGCCGTATAGGTGCGCCATATCCTGCTTTGTTAGTTCGTGGAAAAACAAAAAAAGAAGTATTGTCTTCCATATAACTCGAAAACTAAAAGCAATATTCCTATTTTAGGGCTCATTATAACTCAATAGTCAAGGTCCGTACATTTATACCACCAATTTGTAACCGAATTTTTCGCCTTATATAATCTCAAAAAAAAAAAAAAAAAAATGCCACAATTAAACATATTGAACACGAATTATGCGACTGAAATATTAAAATAAAAAAAAAAATGATAAAAAAAAAAAAATTGAAATAGTGATACCAGAATTCATGAAAAGTTTTTAGTCAAAGCTAGGCGTTTCGAATTATTCATTCCTTAGAAAATTATTTATCATAAATCCCAGCCTATATTTCTTATATAAAAAATTGTTTCAAAACGTATATTTTTCTTATATGCAAGTAAATACCTTCAAAAATTACGTTTTATTAACTCATTAATGCCGGTTGGTACGAAAATCTGCCGTTTAAGAAATACGAAAATTTTATACATGAAAACCAGTATTTTAATAAGAAATTTTCTTATTACTTAATCTCAAACTTTGAGAAATTAGATAAGTTAAAATTTACAATATGGGAAAATTGGTGTCAACTGTTACCGAGGTATTAAAAATGTGTAAAATAAACTCGGCATTAACGGGTTAAGTAAATATTCTGGTACTAACGTGTTTATTCTATAGGAGAGTTATAAACCAGAAATTGTGATAATTAAGAAAACGGTTTGTGCAAAGGCCATCTATGAAGGATAAATATTTAAGTGCAAATTATACATAACCCTGCATTTCTATAATATAATTTAAACATTTTCATATTTGCTTTACCTAACACATTGTATGCGAAGAAAAAGTAAGGCGTAATCCAATCGTAGTTGCTTTGGATTCGTTCTAAAAAGATTTCAATTTATAATGAATTTCGTACGCAAAAATGCCGTGCACATTTTGGAGAAAATGCCCGCATGCAATGTGTTAATATTTTGTTTTTTCTTTCTACTTTTTTTTTCTGGGACTGGTTTAATAATTCTCTTAAACACATGCGTTTTATATATTTTTTTAGAAAAATTGGCAGAGATACGCAAGGTTTTTTGTTCAGTTCATTAATTAAACGGATGCTATGCGTTTTCAAGTGGCTATGGTCACTTTATATGAATGTTAAATCTGAGAAATCCAACTTGTAAACAGTATTCATTGCATACAGTAAAGAAAAAAATATTTTAGTTTTGATCACCGGATGTATCTGATTGCAGCACAATATGCTAAATTTCTAAAGAACAGTGTTTACACAAGTGGACTATTCTTTAAAATTTTCAATATCACGATTTCCAAACCGGAACATAGTTCCAGCCTATTTTGTGCTTTAATATGATAGAATTTACTGAGCTTTTATGCGATTTTCCTTATTTTTACATTTTTTATTATAATCTTAACATGAAACGCATGTGATCTTGATTCTACGTTTGATAACAATTCCAGTTTTGTCAAAATCTCAGATTCGCTAAACATAGACAGTTTAGGTGTCGATACATTTTATTTATCATTCAAATCTTTACGAAATATGTTCTTTCAACTTCAATAAAGCTTTGTTTTGGAAATCGTATTGCTTAAAAATTGGATAAAGAAAACATGAATCACACAAAAAAAATTCAATATTTTCAAGACCTTTCTTTCGAAGTACAACATTTAAATAATTTTATAAGTTTACAAAAACATAAAATAGCTTTTTTTTACATAAAGGAAACTTTTTTTCCTATTGAAACAAAATATTTGAGTAAAATTATCGATAATCACTGTTCTATTATAAATCAATATGTACATGCGTATAGTACCATGATTCCATTTTATTAATTTTTATAAAAAAAAAAAATACAGTGAAGAAGTTTGTAACCCTATCAAGACCTTTCTACTCGGAATATTCATATCAATATGTTTTATTTTTAAAAAATATTTTTTAATTTTTTTTAAATAACATTTTTCTATATTTTCCTCAATTTTTTTAAATAATTTAATATTTTTTTTTTATTCAGGGATGCAAGCGCTGCGCCAAAAATGACTGATTTCAACCACTAAATTTTAATAGTATTCTTTTCGCTTTATTAATTTTTAGAAATTCGGTCATTAAATAAGGCGAGGAATACTATAAAAAATTAGTGGTAGCAATCAGCCATTTGTGGCGCAGCGCTTGCATCCCTGTTTTTATTTCTATATTTTTGTAAACACTTTCTTGTAGCAATGCTAACTGAAATCCCATATATCGCTATTCCATCAAGAAAATTTTAATTAACATTGCATTGATAAAATGTTTAACATAAATTAATCTTAAATTTTCTAAAACATAATAATTTCGAATAAAATGTTCATTAAATATGCATTGTTAAACTTTTTTTTTACAATTTTGTTTGTTGTTTTCATACCTTTGGGTAATGTGTTTTAAACGAGATAACATTATTGATTGCTCATTCCCAGATTGAATTTTGTTTCACAGTAAGTAGCTCAATCCTAACTTCTAATTCATATTTTACATCGCAGTAATTATATTTACTTGAGATTTAGTATTTGCGGAAATATAGCCGACATCCGCAGTAAACGCGCCTAAATATATAATTCTCTGTGTACACTAGAGATTTGACCACGTTGCTTGGTAATTTAAAATAACACTTAACTGAACTGGCCACAGATAAGCGACTCAAGAAATTAAACCTGAAATAAATGTACATTTCCATGTTTATAATAGTGGAAATTAGTATAATAGTCTTTGTAATGTGGAGATATCTAAAAATGTTTAAATTAATATTAAGGATATCATAGCGATTATGAAATGTATTTTGCAAACATTTAGTTCATTTAAAATAAATATAATTTTGTTATCTCTAACGATATTTATTTTAAAAATGTCATTTTTTCATATTTATTCAAAATTCTGAATCTTTGAAATGCAAAATGCAACATGATAATTAACATACACAAAAAATATCTTTTGATTGTCTAAAAATGACATTTAAAATATAAAGACTCAGTTATTGGATTGAAAGTTAACAGTTTTCTCTTTGATGATTCCAATAAATTTTAGAAAACGTAATGTTCTATAATGTTCAGATGTGTTTAGTTACATCAGCGTTCATTGCGGTAAATTTTTTCCGCTACCGCTATTTCCAAACAATAAACTTCGGTTAAAATTTCTATCGTTAATGTTGTAGTAATGTTGGTTTTACTCCGTTGTAGATTTCACTTACAAAATATATTAAAGATATTACTATTGAAGATATTATAATCTACGCTATTTTTTTACAGTTAGCCGAAATAGGTGTCCGTTATATAGAAAGGGTCACTGATTATTTATTTTTTATAAATAGTGAATTTATGTATAAAATAGATGTCTGTTTAACTTGTTGATTCTGATTTTACACTAGTAATTTTTTTTCACAAATTGTTCTGAGATACTAAATTCATTGCAACATATAATTTTTTTATAAGTACGTAGGTACTAAAACTTTCCAATAAAAAAGCATTTTGTTCAGAAATAAGCATTGTAACACAAGTGTCTTGAATGTGCTAATTTTTACACAAAAATGACTGAAAATATATTTTATATTTATTATTCATCAAACTACTAGTCGATTTTTCCACGACAAACGAAAATATATATGAAACTTTTAATGTAAACTCTAAATTTGAGCCAATTTAAAACTTCGTTTTAATTATCGTACATAAATATTTGCATGCATGTAACCTACTCAAAGCATGTTAATTATACATAGGTTTTAATTAATGTTTTAATGGCGAAAAACACATCTGGTTGTAATTACGCAAAACATTTTGCGTTTCTCTGCAATTCTGTCAGACCCAGGTATTTGATTTATTTGCTAGCATTACGGGGTGGCAATTAGCAAAAGTAGTAATTTTGCATTTGGAAAGATGAAATGATCTTTAAAACAATGTTTTCACTGCTGCGATGCAGATGTTGATACTGCGCAGTAGATGTGCATATTTAGGGAAAGAAAAACAGAAGATTAGTCTGCTGAAAAGGAAATGATGAATTAAACTTGATTTTAAGAAGATTTTCAAACAGCATTGCAGTGGTTTGTGAGTTAATAGCGATGCGTTTGAAGATCATAATGATTAATATTTTAGTTTCAAAATATTTTTTCTTTTTTTTTAAACGTCTTCGTAGAATTTCATTAAAAAATGTTCATAAAAAGCCAAAAATAATTTATTCATATTACATATAAACCAGATGCATGTGTGGCGGTATGTCCATCAACCTAATCCACTACTGAGTTTCAGTATTCATTTTAATTCTGTATTAAACAGCACATAAACGGGAACGGCTACGATTTTCTGCTGTATTGCGCTTTTCAGTGACGGTAAAATTTGTGCATTTTCCCTATAAATACACTTTTACAACCCGAAATTACACAGTGTGCTTTGACGTGAACCTAAGTTTATTTTTTGTATGTTAGATGAATACTACGTCCCATGGCAGGACTTACATTACTTGCAGCCTGATCGATATTTTAAATTGTTATTTTAATGCCAAATGCAAACAGTACGTTTTTCGTTCCCAGAGATTTTATTAACGTTTTACATTTGAAACAAATCAATATACAAGCATAATTAGTTAAGCATAATAAAGTTAAGCATAATTAGTAAAATGCGAAAGAATGTGAGAAAATAAGAAAAAAAAATGTTTAGAACCATTTGCAGGGCTCGCAGCGTTCCTAAAATTTTCGCACTTTCCTACCACTATTTTAAAACGATAATCTTTATTGTATAATTCTATTACAGATGTTAAAGGAATCAACCACAAAGAATTCTTATTTAAAATACTGGTAGCAAAGTGCGAAAATTTTAGGAACGCTGCGAGCCCTGCATTTGTGGGGAATCGTGTGATGAAGGTAAAAGATTGTGCATATGCAAAACATTTCAGTGTACGTCGACAAGCCCATAGCACCAGCGTAACTGAGTAAGAGTTGGTACAAGGTAAATACGAGTAAATGAGATCTAACGGCCCGAAGTGGTGTACCCAGTTCAATCACATATTTTGCATTTGTCGAGGAAAAAAGCGTTGGTAAATATAAAAAGGGACAAAAGATGTCACAAAGGTGCCAGCGGAATATGTTTGTGAAAGGGAGAATTATTGGAAAGCTTGAATGTGGACGATCTCAAACCGAAGTGTCTGGAATTCTGAATGTGTCTCAGTGTGTAGACTCCAGACTGTGAGAGAGGTTTCAGAGTACTGCAGATGTTACTTAACGACCAGTACTAGGTTAACCAAGAGTGACAAGCGCTCAGCAAGACAAGTATCTGACAGTAACTGCGCGACTTCAGCATGACTATTCTTCCAGACAACTGGCTTCAGAGCTGACAGCATCCACAGGAGTAAGAGTTTCGAGACTAACTGTTTACAGGGGACTCACCCAAGTTAGCTTGTATGCCAGACGACCAGCAGTTTGCATTCCCCGATCGTTTGCACATAAACGCGATCGCTTGCAGTGGAGTTTCGAACACCAGCAGTGGAGTCGAGCACCATGGTTCAACGTCATGTTCAGTGATGAGTCGAGATTTAGTCTACAATCCGATTCTCGTCGTATAACGATCTGGAGAAAATCTGGAAACGAGAAACATAAAGGAAAGGCATGATTTTCCTTCAGGGGGAAGACATGATGTGTGTAGACATATTGCTGGACAGCCGCGCAGACCTCCACATCTTCGAAACGGGGTCAGTTACTGCTGTACGATACAGAGATGAAATACTCGTGTCTTACGTTCGCCTGTTTAAAGGTGCTGTCGGCCCGGTATTCGTATTCGTGGATGAAAATACACGTCCTCAATGTGCGGGCATCATGGACTAATTCCTTGAAACTGAAAATATCAAGCGCAGGCAGTGGCCTTGTATGTCTCTTGGTCTTAATTCTATAGAGATGCTCGTCAGAAAACTTGATCCACCACGTTCCGTTCCAGAATTGAAATGTGCTCTCCATTAGGCTTGGAACTCTTTGCGCACAAATTTCATAAAGTCTCTCATCGACAGTATTGAAAATCATTGTGTGACATGTGTGGCTGTCATAGGTAACCACACACCTTATTAAACAGTAATATTTCTCTTTTTTAAATAATTATTTTTCGCCAAATTTCCAACTACTGATTTCACCATTTTCCTGTCAACCTTATTATTTCGGTAATAAAAGTCAATATTATCCTTGTTTTTCACTGATTTACACTCCTGTAACCCTTTTATACCTGCGTATCATTTTTCTTTCAATATTGATGTACAAAGTCTTAGCAGGAATTATCCTTAACTATTTGTACATATATATAAATGAAAATATATCATATGTATATACGTATATACATATATATAAATGAAAATATATCATATGTATATACGTATATATATATATATATATATATGTATTCATACCTGCATACACTCGTATATATGCTTCGCAAAGCAGTCGCTTTCAAAAGAAACTTTATAAAAATCATACATTTTCGACGCATAAAACATACAACTACAATTAACCTTTAAGAACACGGGTGGCGTATTGTGTGAGGAGGGAGTGGGAAACCCCCGTGCTAGCTAGATTAACCATTATTTCCAAATAGTAATCCTCTCCTTGATTCATTGCTGAATTTGTGTATTTAATTAATTCGAAGATTATAATTCGAAAATAGTGATATCAATTGATCCGCTGAAGCGCGTGTTAACAAACAATATCATACATAGTACGCCGCTCCATCCGGGTTATAAAAAAAGAATATGTTTCTCTATCTATCTCTCTCTCTAGATATATAAATATGCAATAGATAGATAGCTATTACGTTTAACGCTTGATAACGCATAATTAATATATTATTTTAAAAGCTGCATGATTTTCTGGTACAGTTTATTTATATAAAAACCAAGTACATAAGTAAGGAGTTCAGTATTAATAATTATATGCAAATTAGAAATGAGCAATTAGCTTTTGAATGTTCATATTTAAATAAGTACTTATTTCACATTTATTATATTTTCTTATTCATTATTTGCCAGTCATGAATCAAAATATCTTCCAAATCATATCAAATTACTTGTGTCGGAAAAAAAAGTGTCGGACGTACAGGGTAAGTGAAACATCTGGTTTATACCAAAAGTAAGAAAAGAATGATGAAGATGATGTTATGTTATATTTTTATAAGAGACGTGAATTGTTGAACGAGGTATAGAAACGACGTGTTAAGAGCATAAAGTCTCTGATGATACAAGATTCCATATTATAATGCGCATTAATATTTTTATGGTTCTGTTTCCTTAAAGTAACTTATCTTCTTAACCTGATGGGTGTAGTTCTGATGGGTGAATTTCTTCCAACTTAATTATAATCTCCAAATGTCACATTGGCACCGGTATATTTAACCAAATTTATTAGAAAATCGATTAATGCATTTTATCGTGCATATTATAAGCCGAATCTTTTGTTTACAAAATACTTGTGCCAATGTGACATTTGGGCATTTGAAGAAATTCTCCTCCAGAGCTCAAAGGGTTAAACAATACCGATAAATTAACCCCCTGACTGCGTAAGGTTATTTTCAAAATCCTTTCGAACAACATATAATGGACCAGTACGTCCTCTTTTATTACATATTTCAATTCATCATGTATTTGAAATATGTAGTATATTTATCATTTACATTTTCACACTTTGAATAAGGTATTTTAAAAACAAAATTGTATATTATCTAAATTTTTCTACAAATGTCTTGCCTGTGGAAAACGCGGGATACGCAGTCAGAGGGTTAAATGTATATTTAAAAGTTTCTTTTAAAAATTGACCATTCTTCAGAATAAAATAATTTACGAAATATTTTGTCATATACACAGGGAACATCAATTTACACGAAATCCAAGTTACTTAACCCATTAACCGCCAAAACTATAAGGTTGAGGATTTCAACTTTTTGGCTGAACGTCGTTTGCCACCACAAATAATGAAAGATAATTTTCGCTAAGTTTGATGTTAAAATTTTGTGTCTTTAAATAAGACTAATTTTTTCATTGAAAAATAGTAGTGGGTAGGTATATAATTTAAATATGCGCATTTATTTTGACTGTTGCGTGAACGCAACACCAGCGGGTAATAGGTTAAGTGAAAAGATAGATAAGTATTATTGCAAGTAAAATGAATTTTAAAATTTTAACTGACAAATTAACAAATCTATAATCAAGAGTTAGTTAAGTGATGGCATAAATATCAATAATTTTTACGACACTAATTTAAGAAAGTGTGTTCATTATATGTTGATTGTATTTATTAAGTGTAAATCATTCTAAGTGTAAACTTGTAAAAGTAAGTTTATTTTTATTTTTTTAATCAAGGATCCAAATAAATAAGTCATAATCTCATCTTGTGGATTTCTTTGAAATACGTATTTTTTAAAAATGCTTAAATTATATGTTCAAGCCTATGTTTTGTGCATATTTGTAACGTACAAAATATAGGGCGCTAGGCGCAAATGGGTACATATTTTTATTAACCATTTAGTCCTTTTCAAATGATTTTGAAATAAATAGTTTTTTAGCCTCAAATACGATTATTTTTAATTTATTATTAATAATACTTATAATTTTATTAGTCTCTGTAAATAAATAAATATATTTTTAATAGTTCATTAAAATACTAATTATAGTATATAATATACAATTTAAAAGCTTAATTTGTATAAATTTAGACAAAATGTATAATTATGTATTTTTCCAAATATGGACATTAACATATTTAAAACGTTTACATTTTATCAAATAAATACAAAAAACATTTGAGCGTAATTATTTTTGTTAGTATTTTTCCAGTTCATTTTTCAACATTTTGAAGTGATTTTAAAAACGAATTTCAAACAACAAAAAAAATCAGGCACAAATGGGTTAAACAAGTTAAAATTCTTAAGCTAATATTTTAATCGTTGTAGTCTCGTTCAATCGTTCAATTAAAAATTGAAATATGTAAGAAATTGTAAGTTTACACACTCTTTAAATATACTTTTCTGAGAAGTCTAAATAATTAGAATAAATTTACATTTTATTTTGCAGTGTCATCGTTCTTCTTGAGCGAGTAAAACATAAAGCCTTTAAGATTATCAAGAAAGAGAAATAAAAGATCTCCCATTCATTGGATTGACATATTTTCTTCATCTCCTTGATAGCGAATCTTAATCCCACGTGAGTGATTTGTTCTCATCAATGTCGATAAAACAACTTTCAATTACCACCATCTACATTTTTATGAGGGAAAGAATTTTCTTTTCTTAGGTGAAAGAAAAGTTAGTAAAAGTTTCCATTCACATAAACGCTATATATGTAAATTTTACCACGGAATTTTAATAGAGTCAGCCAAATGTTCAGACACTGCCTAGCTCCAAATCTGGACTTTTAAAGATTTCTTTGTAGATAGTGTATATTATATCTATATTATATTGCGCACTGTATTAGTATTCTTCATAAAATAATACTGTTAAATTTTCGAGTAGTTTTAATCATCATTGTAAAATGTGACACTTTTTTTTACATTATATTTCAGTCTTTCGATAAAAATTATCAGTATTTTATTGAAATATTCTTGGAATTTTTTATGCTTGTTCTGGTTTGACTGTTTTTATTATTGTTTTTATTATTATTGTTGTTGTTGTTGTTGTTCTCTATTGCTCTTTTTATTTCTTATTTTGCCTTCATGGTTTTGGTTGTTTTCATATATGCATAAAGAGAAATTTGTTATTATAAAAACGTTTTAACCCCCATGCGATGTCCTTATGTGATCAACCGTTTTTAGAACATAATATCTTTTTTGATCTTCGCTTAATTAGTTCCATATTTTCTTTTTCCAAGCATAATTTTATGCTAGAAGCATTGTTTTTTAATTTAAATTCATTTATATATTGTATATGCATAAACATTTGGGTTTAAAATATAAATACTGAAATTGTTTTACATTGACACTGTACTGTCTGCGCTACTCATGTTTTTACAGACAACTTATTTTCAAGGAAATAAAATGTTCATATTTTTTCATGTCAAGTATGCATACATGTATTATTTGAACCTCTATTTTTTCACTTAATACCCTAGTGCGAAGTATATTGAAAATATCTAACAAAGATGACCTTAACCTACAAATTCCATCCCAATTACTTCTGACTAACGATCGATATAGATTTACTCACGGAGCATGTACAGTGTTGTTAATGTAGCGCATTTCTATTAGTGAGATATATACCAGAATTTCCGAACAGTAATATTCACTTTATTAAATATATCATTCAATAAGACGAATACTATTATTCGATAATTCTGGTACACATCTGATTAAAAAAAAAATTGGCTCCTGCAACACTGCTCATACGTGACCTTAACCTACAAATTCCATCCAAATTACTTCTGGCTAAAACATTCTGAAGTACGACCCAATTATTTCTGAAGTATGATAATTTACATGAAATACACGTATTAGATTAATCTTCGATAACAAACTCGTAAGATTTCTTAATTTAATAAAGAGAAATGGTGTCTCGTATCAAGTCATCTATATTTCATCTTCCAGCCCCTTTTCAAAATCAAATAAACGATTTATCTTAAGCACCAATAAAGTACCCGCGGGGTCACTTTCTTCAGTCATTAGGGAATGTGAAACGGTAGGAAGCACGTTTGACGAAAATTGTTTTAGGGAATCATTTAAAGAGCATAAGTTAAATTTCCTTAAATGTGCACATTTATTTATTATTATTATTATTTCTATTTCTAAGACTTTGCATTCGCAGATTAGATGTTTTTTGTTTAAAGAGTTCTTAGATTTTTTATGGAATGTGGTGTACATTAAACCCTCCATTTTACTAAATAAATTAGTTTTACATATATAAAAATGTTTAAGAAACAAAAAGATTCAGCAGCTATGTTTCTCAAAAGAATAAAAAGTATCTGTAAATATTTTTCATTTGTAAGTGAAGTTTCTTTAACCTTTAAGAGCCCGCACTATTCACTCGGAAAAAGTCGAACGCTAATGGTAAGTCTATGGGAGCGTTATTTCCAAATTTCTCGCTCAAATTTTAATATTTTTGAATGATTTTTTTGTGCATAGGATAGCTGAGGATAATCTACGTCCGGGCTGGTTTTTACTTTTTCGATTTTCGTTATAGTTTTTTGTATAATAGGATAGTTTCAATTCCGAAAGTAATAGTAATTAAAAAAAAAAAAAGAATCTGAAACCGAAATCGAAAACTAAAAAATAGTCCGGTTGTAGATCGTCCTCAGTTATTCTACGCAAAAAATCATTCAAAAATATTAAAATTTGAGCGAGATATTTGAAAATAACGCTCCCATAGACTTAGCATTAGCGTTACCTTTCTTCCGTAACTGAAGTTAGTACTCTTAACGGCTGTTAGCGGTCACACAGAGAACTGCTTTTTTAAAGTTTCACAGTTCCACGTAATTTCTAGTTTAAGTATAGTCACTAGTACATATTTATTTCGTTTTGAGTCTTAATACGATCTCTAAAGACCTCTGAATGCGTTGAATTTTATTTATAATAGTTAATTTTATTTATAATAGTATGATGTACCTATAGTTTAGCATAGAAAAAGCATTCTGAATTAATGAAGCCTTTTACTCAACCTTCGAAGAAGCGGTCTCATAGACCGCTTGTACTAGCTACGTGAAACTTTCTGTAACAACAGATAAAGGTTAACTGAATAATAATAATAAAAAAATATATATATTACAAACGTGCATAGTTAACCTTCTGAAAATAAAGAGTTTTGAACATTTCAGAAAAAGTCACACATTTACAGAATTTTCTGTCTTTTTTTTTTCTTCAGGAGAAAAATCATTTTGAATGTTCCTGTAGGGTCAATTATAGCGTTCTGGTAGGCACCAGTACTAGTGACGTGGCATCAGAGGACGCTGGATAATTTTTTTACCAGTATTATATATTAAATTTGGCCTAATAAATAACTTGAACGTTATACAATTTAAAACTGTCAAATTTAGCATATAATAATACTGGTTGTAAAATTATCCAGCGTAACTTGATACTATGCCACTGTTAAGTTCATACATGTTTTTTTAAGTTCTAAGCAGTTTCATAAATATTTGCGCGAGTATTTTTTAAATACTGCATAAGTTTATTAGGTAGATCGTTAACCAAATTAAAACCAGTATAACAATTACCTTATTTCCTACTTAGTTTAATGTACGATTTCGTAAATATGGCACAAGTTTAATATAAAAACTTTAACTTTTATTTTAAATTATTATATTGTTAGCACTAAATGAATAGAAACATCTCGCAAATTTTAATTATGATTCTCGATTTGTGACTAATTCTGCCAATAAAATAAACTCGGAGTATAAAAGAGTTTAAGATAAGTACTATAAAATATGAAGCAATAAGTATATTTTTATGTATTTATTTTTTATTTTAAAAGTATTAAAATGAGCTAAATACTTACTTTTTGTATAAAGAGAATAAAATTTTTAAGTTATTGCGAGATTTTTACGGAAAATGTAATGAGTTTTATGTTTCTTATTTGCTCAAATAATTTATTTTTTGTTTGAATGATAAAGTATATCAAACGCATTTTTGTTATAAATTATTTCTGTTTTTATCAACAACTAAGAAGGAAAAAATGTTGGATTTTGTTACGTAAAAGAAGAAAAATATTTCGATTACGATGCATTATCTAATACAAAACTTTTATCAAAATTATCGCAGGTGTCCAAACAACATAAGTTTCATTTGCTGAGAAAAAACATGTATTAGCGTTATTTTTAAAAATCTTAAAAACAAAACACGTAGCATTTCCTAATTTAATAGCAAGAAGTGGAGTTTTACTTAAAACTCTCTTTATCTGGTATTTTTACTCTTGCCATGTTAAGGGAAATGCTATGAGTAGCAATAACTTATCCACCAATAGCTATTTTTCGCGCTCTGAGTTCGAAGCACGTTTCGAAACAGCTGGTACGTAGCAAAAATTAAAGGGTGTAGGTGGAGTTATATGTGATTACAGTATGTATATATGTGTTGGGGACTTTAATGTGAGGTCGAAACTCTTTCCTTACTACAAAATGGCGCCATAGGTCACATGACTAGCAGTACTCCAGTGTCCCCATCGATTGATTTGCTGGAGCGATGCTAGAGAAACTAGGTCAAACCAGAGCGTGCCTTTCTCTGCCAGTCTTCCCTATTCTTCTTTTCCGCGGAGTCTATCCTTTTCAAAAGCGTAAAACAGATTCAATCTTGATATGCTCTGCATCTCATAAGAGTATCGAAGAGGTTCTAATGCGCTGAGATATATTTAGAGTGTTAGCCTGTTGCGATAGAGTATTTCTGTTTAGAATACCGCCAGTGGAGCGTATAGAGGCTGAAAAAAAAGTATTGAAGGGAAATTTAGTTTCTTTTTCATGGAGGTGCTTTCAGATTTAGCGTACAAAGACTACGTTGATTTTAAAATAATCTAAGATATTTTTCATGATAGCTGACGTAAATTATTTTGTAAAAAATGGAACCTTTTACTGTATTTTTTAAGGGCGCCCTGAAAAGCCTTCAATTTCCGGTGTGAAGTAGAAAATTCTTGTTAAATATGTCTGTGTCAGTAAACGAGATTCCAGCTCCACTGGAAAGAAAATAAATTAGCAGGTTTCGACATTCATGTGAACTATGTTTAAATATTTTCGGTCGATCTATTTTATTTCAAAATTTTAATGATAATTTAAAATTTTAACATTATTGTTGTAAACTGATTTTTTTTTACTTCAACTTTGAATAAAATATGCAGAAAAAATCAGAACAAGAATTTTAGATTAAAAAATAAATAAATAAATAAATAAATAAAATAAAACGCTCTCAACATCTTACATCACATAAAAGCCGGTTTCATTGGAGGGATGGTTAAGAGCCTAAAATAGTCACAGAAAGGAACGTTCATGCTAACGATAATCCTATGGAAGCATTGTTTACAGATTTCTGGGTCTCATTTTAATATTTTTAAATGGTTATATTTTTTTATATAAGGATATTTTCACTTCTACAACCGGTTTCAAAAGTATAAGTATTCGCATATAAAAAAAAATAGTAACTAAAATAGAAAAAGCACAAACGCACAGTAAAAATTATGAGCCTCAAGTACCCTATGCAAAGAAAAATCATTTAAAAATATTAAAATGCAAGCAAGAAATCTGTAAACAACGTTCCAATACGATTAATATTAGCTTGCGGGTTTCTTCCAGTGACCAGTGTAGACTCTTAACAATCATGACAACGTCAAAAGAAATGTGGGCTAATGACACTTTTTAAAGAGAAGTATGATTAAAAAATACTTTTTATGAAGTAATAGTAAAACAACTTTGTGTAAAGTAATATTAAAATAGCACACTACCAATGTCTTCTCTTAAACATTACATATGCTATTTATTGATTAGATTTTTTTAAAATATTGTGCTAAATTAACACGTAAATACAGGCTTTTCCCCACGTTAAATTTTATTCTAAAAAATTATTCTAACTCACTAAAAAAATTTTCATCTCGCTGCACTGATGAAAACCGTAGCTATATTTCCGCAACCTTATTCATCCCATACTTAAATTTCCTCGGTGTACTTAACCTTCCTACCCTGTTGAAATTTTACTCAACCTTAACAAAAACCTTTCACACCCGAATTTTCTTTAAAAACTATTTAATGTATATTTTGATTTTAGTTTTCGTTCCCTTTTATTTATCTTAATTTACGAAAAAATGTCTGGTTCGAATCGAATGAAATGAATCATAGAAATGTGTCGATTAGACCCATTCAGGGTAGGAAGGTTAACACTAAACATGCCAAGATTTTAATTAAGTTTTATAAAAATATTCACACCAAAATTTTTATTTAAAACTATTTAGCTATTTTATTTAACTTATTTTTGCGTGACTTATATTTTATTTATTTTATGAAGAAATTTCTGAATAGAATCAAAATATTTTCATTTGACACCTGTCAAATGTCCGGTTGTTGATATTATTAGCGTTACATTATGATGATTTATTCAAAATGTCGATAGAACTTGATTAAAATTTTTCGCTGTACATCTGAAGTCCTCTCACAGCACACAAATGTGCCACGGCACGCAGTGTTGCCAGTGGGCTACTTTTTTTAAATTCAGATTTCTTGGTTGGTACCACTTTTTTGAAACGGTAAAATTGCCTTTGTTTTCGCACTTATTAATATGGCATTAAATAAGGCACAGTTTACCATTTAAAAAAATTGGCGCCAATCGAGAATCTGAAAAAAAAAAAAAAAAAAAAAAAAAAAAAGCCCATCTGGCAACACTGGCGGCATGCCGTCTGACAAACTCTGCTTTAAAGAAGCAGTTCTCTGCAATCATTTATTTATTTAGTGTCCTTTAACCCCTTCAAGGTCGGTGGTTCATTTTTGGACCACGTAATTTTAATCTCTATACGGGACTTTGACACGAGAATTTTGTTTTGAAAATTTTCGTTTTATCAAGTACGTGGAAAAAAAGCTTTTACTCATTTTCAAATAAATTTGTTTGTAAATTCCGGTGTCAGTCATCCATTTTAGTATTTTACTAATAAAAGTGTCTTGCCCCTGAAAGGGTTAAACCTTTGGAGACGACCATCGCGTAAACGTGCCGCATAAGATTCTCAGAATCCAAGATTATCCTCACCAGTTATTTATTATTGTATACTTTGCATTAAGTAATCGTAGCATTTCTGTGATTCAATTAGGGAAAAAATTCTGTTTTAATAAATCAGTGTTAAAAGAATAAATATTCTCTAAAGGGCGCTCGTCGCGAAGGGTTCAAATAAGAAATATACTATGGGTAGAAATATTGTAACAAAAAAAAAAAAAAAAAAAAATCACAGTCTTCTTATCTCCAGTCCAAGTCAAAATTTTTGTATATTCCGTTCTCGAGTATTGAAGAATTGATATTGTTTAAGTATATTTCTAAGTTTAGTAATGTTTTCATTACACGGACTATAGTTCTATCCGAAATATACAGGGTGCAAAGGAAAGTCCCTTTAACCTGAAAATACGCCCGATTTAATGGAAACGACAGCAGCGCCCGTAATGGCGAAATATGGAAAATAGCCATTGCAAATCGAAAACGTAAAGAGATAGTGCTAAATTTCCAATTAAAAAGTTTTAGAGCATCAATTAATTAGTATGAAACGACATTTAGTTTACATGGATAAGATAAATCTTCGCCTGTATACCCAAAAATGTCCGAAATCGATGCACTTCATTTAGTGTAAACGTTTGAAAAAATAGCCAGAAGTATGAAGAAATACGCACCATTTATGGTATAAATACGTACTTATCTCAATACATTTTTATAAAATCACACAAAAAATACCAAAAAAGATAAACTGTCTCACAGTGATAAAAAGTTAATATTCAGTGTGTTCGAAAAGTTCGCCATTACTTACGATACACGTTTGTATTCGTGAGAGTAATTCTGCATGCACATTTCTCAGTATGGAACGTCTATAGCAAGCCTTCGATACGTCGACAGAGATTTAACTATTTCAAGAGCGGTGGCTAGACGGTATAGCTACCTAATTTTAATTCCAAAACTGACAAGTGGCACCAAGAATATTTTTATAAAATTTTGCTTTTGTAATGAAAGTGCAAATTAGCGGGTTTTTATTTTCTAAGAAATTTGTTTGACTATTCTGGTGTCAGTTAATTATTTCATCAGTTTACGAACAGAATTCTTCTGCTCCTGAAAGGGTTAATCTAAAATTTTAAATGCACTGAAAATTAATTTTTTTTAGACATTACAGCGCAGTACAACGTCACAATCTGCAATTGTGCACGGCTACATTTCCGGAATGTGAATATGCAAAGTAGAATTGTCACTCATCGATTTCGGACATTTTTGGGTATATAGGCGACAATTTATCTTATCCGTGTGAACTAAATGTCGTTTCGTACAAATTAATCGATGCTCTAAAACTTTTAATTGGAAATTTTGCTCTATCTTTTTTCGTTTTCGATTTGCAACGGTTATCTTCCAAATTTCGCCACTAGGGGGCGCTGCTGTCATTTGCACTAGGTCGGACGTAGTCACGTTACTATACCGCTACCTCACTTGCGTAACTGTATCTCTATCGTTCGCAAGTATTTTCAGGTTAAAGGGACTTTCCTTTGCATCCTGTATACTACCATTGCCTCTCGCTTTCTTCGAGCGAAACTTTCACGTTGCAAATAGGGTTACTTTGAAGACTGAATGAAATCCTCAAATGTATGAAACGCGCGAAATAGTTCGAGAGTAATCACTGCAAAGTGTTTAAAAAATTAATTAAAATCCTGAGAAACCCCAAGAACTGAGAAAAACTATTTTTACTCTTTTTGGTTGGAGAAATTCAAGCTGTTGTCTTTCATAGGATATACAAACAATCACAGTCACAGAATCCTAGACCTACGCTGTAAAACAAAAATGCCGATTGACGTAGTCTGAATTCATTCCGCGTTTGTACGGTCCCTTGAAATTGGTCATCAATAATTTCTAAAAGTTTTACCCTCCTTAATTTTCTGAGATTAAATAAGCCAAAAAAAGCTTTTAGAAAATTCTGGTATCAAAATTCAAGGGGCTGTAAAAACGCTTAAAAATATCCTCCTACAATAGTCGCCGACTTTTGTGTCAGTGCTTAGGCCTAATATTCAGGGGGCGGTGCAAAAACAAGAAATTAGTCTTTGATGCGGTTATAAGATAGGTTAACGATCACATGGTGCGTTTTCGAAGGTTTCCCGCTTCTAAAACCTGCTTTTGAAAAAATATCTGATATTTCCTATGATAGACAATATCATGTAATCGCAGCTTTAGATATTACTCAAAAGAAACCTATGATAGCGCTGGGCAGCTTATATGAATAGGTTATTGTTAAAAAAAAACATTTAATTTAGATAACATTCACTTCTAGATATGTAAGAAATTGTGTTTTAGACATACTCCTTTTTGAGGAAAATTTCATAAAATTAAAGAAGATAGGTGTTGTACAGAATAATGTCCGCGAATTTAGAACGGAGTTCGCACATTAATGATCAACATACTAAATACTCGGTCGATTAAGTGTTCCTAAACTCTCTAATTTTCGAAGATTATAACTTCACAATACAGGCTTAGTGTACGAAAAATGAGTGTTTGCATCTCTGCCCCATAAAATTATTCATGTTACATTCAACTCCCTTGGGTTTTAAAGCCATTATTCAAAAATAAACAAAACATTATTCTTGTCTTTTATCGCGTGCTTTTTCTGAAACTATCTTACTCAAACCTTCAACGCGAGATGTTTAATATTCAGAAAATGTTTTTGTAAGGAAACGTATGTGCTTACTTCAAACTGGAAACTTAAAATAAACTGTAAATTTGTTCTTTACATGATTATGAGTTACAGGATAAGTTATTTTTTGTTACAGCATTTCGTTTACAAAAGCATTAAAATTGATTTTATTCTTTACTTAACTGAATTGAGCGCATGTCGCTATTTCAGATATTTTATTTGTAAACTACAAAATTATTTATTATGATTTCTCGCGTGAAGAATTGTGTTTGTTATGAAAGACATAAAAATTTCTTTACGTTTCTATATAAAAAGATAGTGTTAGTTTACTTTACAAACACCTTATATTTACATTCACAGATTTATTTATATTCAATATCAAACTATTTAAAATTATTTATTTAGAAATCACTGAATTTAAGAATTTCGAAATATTTTAACTTTACAGTCGTGGGGAAAAAAATATACACCCCCTGCTAACTCTGCAACAAATTATTTTAGAAGAAAGTTACAGGTACAAAACGATTGGAAATAAAGTCTACTTTCAAATGATATATATAAAATTTGTTTAGGGGGCCATCTACATATATAAATGAATCCAAACTTTGTTTTTTGCAATAGCAGTAATCATGTTTGACACCATAAATGAATTCTATACCCTTCAATTAGTCTAAAATAATAGTAAAATGAAAGCAAATGAGTAAAATGCATAGCTGCCAACTTGTACGGATTTCTTTTACCACTAAAAATACATAGAAATTTTTGACTTATTTAAACGTTAAAAATTCTTGAATTTCGGTGATTTAATTAGCTAAAATTTACTATTAAATTTTAGTGGTACAAAAATCCGTACAAGCTGGTAGCTATGAAAATATATTTTTCAAACTTTGCTTTCCTGCACATCATAGATTTAAACGATCATTTTGACGTATTTTAATGATAATTCGAAAACTACTTGAAAGAAAAATTTGAAATTCGCATAAAACAGGACTTAATAAATATAAATCTATCAAACAAATCGTAGGTTGCAACTCTTATTTTTTCTAATATTAATTTCATTGTTCATATATGATATATTCATATATTATAAATATTTGAAAATTGCAAAATGAGCGTATTTTCTTTGACTTTTTTCGTATTATAAGAACACACAAAATTATTAAATTAGGATTGTAATTTCAGGAGATATTAGCAAAAATATGATAATGTAATTTAACATTAGAAGGTCTAAATTTTGAATGTTTATAATTCAAAATCTTATCATCCCAAATGACAAGAAATTTCGTTTCTAGGCATAGTTTGTGACGAAAATTTAAAATATATTGTCAAAATTCGTTGTTGCCATTGAAAAAAAAACGAAGTTAGGTCTTGTTTTCATTTGTAGATGGCCTCCTAGGCAAATTTTATATCCATCATCTAAAAGTAGGTTTTATTTCCAATCGAATGATACCAGTAGCTTTTTTCTGTTATAATTATTTGCAGAGTTAGTAGTGGTTGTTTACTTATTTTTCCACGACTGTACATTTAAAAATAGTTACCTGACTATCGTATTTTTTACTCAAATAATTTTGATTTCGGTACTTAAAGTTCTGCATTCAATAAATATAAAAAATTAGAAATGCAAGAAAATTTAAAATAACATTTTGCAAAATAAATGCAATTTTCTAAATCAATTATTCTGAACAGCTTGTTTCAACTTTCAAGGTAAATAAAATTTTTCCAAAATTAAAAGTATCCCAAAATTCATCCTAAAGAAACTTTGAAACATACACGCACTTTAATTCACTTAATTTTTTTAAATAATTTGATTTTCAATATCATTTTCAAAGAAATTACATTACTGAGAGTGCATTTGATTTAAAAGTCTTTATACATGTATCAATAAAACTGGCAAAAAAAAAAAAAAAAAAAAAAAAAAAAAAAAAAAAAAAAAAAAAATCTTTTAATCGTTTAAAAACCCTTTCAAAATATTTAGAATTTCAATCTTTTTTTTTCAGTGCTTGCTCCTGCGCATTTATTATGTATTAGATTTATTTTTATTCTTGCATTTATATTATGTGTCTTTAAATTTTTCTTTACGCAGCATAATATCTAAAAATCTCTATTCTATTTTATGACTTTTTTCACATTAAATATATTGCAAATGCAGTTTATCAAATTTATTTATGTTTCAATTTAAGGGTATAAGTTCATTATTTTTATTATTTAATTTTTTAACATTTTGTTAGAAGACGATATTTTGCATAAATATTTATAGTTTCATTACTAAGGATACCATGAATTTATAGCATTTTTTAGACACTTGCCTATTTATTCCGATTTAACTTGGGAACACATAATTTGTCAAAAATCATTAATCCATTTTAATTGCACAGGTAGTTTGCGGTGAAATGTTGCTTAGTTTTTAATTTATTTATTGTTATATTCAAGAAGGAGATGTGCAAAACGTTAATTTATTGAAGTTTTTAAATAACAACAGATTGCTGAAATAATAAGAACTTGAATTTATTTCCTTGAAAACACTTAAATTTTACAATATTTTATAACTAGCATTTTCAAACATAACGTGATTAACCCTTTAAGGGGCAAGGTAATTTTATTCGTAAATTGTTGAAATGATTGATTGAAACCAGAATTTACAAACAAATTTATTTTAAATTAAGATATATGATCTTGTTCATGTACTTAATAAAAGGAAATTTTTCATTCCAATATTCTGGTGCCTCTATGGCATTTAGGGATTAAAATTAAAATTTCCAAAAATCAACCACCGCTCTTGAAAGGGTTAATATAACGTTAATCTAAATCACATATGTCGAACATGCTAAATAGGGCTAAAGTAGTCAATTGTTTTATTGACAGCTTCCTTGTGAATGGAAACAATCACAATTACATTCTCTCACTCATATTTCACTATTCCCCCACTATCAGATTGCTAAAAATAGTAAATAAAAACATCATTTTTTAATTTTTTTCAAGCATTTTTTCATATTTTCGGTTCCATTCGCTATGCTATTTTCCTATTAGCTTTCACGCGTAATTTGCTATTTTCTTATTGGTACATAAACCTTTCATTGGAATCCCCCTCTCTTCTATATATTCGAAAAAATTTCCATCATTTTTAGAGTTCCGTACTTAAAAAGTAAAAACGGAACGATTATAAGATCACTCCTGTGTCTGTCTGTCACAGCCATTTTACTGGTAAACTATGGAATGTGGAAAGTTCAAATTGGGGGAAGTAATAAAGACTGTTGACCCACATATTTACATATTAATAAACATTCACAAATATATTTAGGGAAATTGTAGAGGGGCTAATTAAGTTACTTGAAAAAAAATTCTTTGTATATCGTGTGGGGTATCGTATGAAAACTTTCGTAACGCTGAACTCAAAAATACATTTATTTTAATTTTAGATATTATATTTTCGGAGATATCTTCAAAAATGTAGTGCAAAAATATGTCCCCCCCCCCTCCCCGCTCTATTTCCGAGTCTTCTGAAACTAAAATTATGAAAAATTTAGAGGTAGTAGAGGTTAATTTAAAGCTTGCGGGAAAATCATAGCGATTACCCTAGGTCATGTAGTTTTGAAGAGAAGCTCATTTTCCCGTTACACACAAATTTCGAACTGCGGGCATTCAGCAAAGGTGTTGAAGAGCGCTGAAAGTACCTATCGTAGCAGAAGTATAAAAGCATTGTTGATCATGATTTTCGAAAAAATTCGCCGGTAATTAGCCGAGATATTAAGCCTTAAAAACACGGACAGTTTGGACATACATAATGACAGGGGCGGCGTACTTTACGTACCATCGGCTTTTAAATTCCAGATAACATCTTTTAATGATATATTTGTGTAGTGTAATGCCCAGTAGCAGTATAAAAGCAATAAACGTCAAATTGATAAAAACAGACTAATTTACTTACAACAAGTAAATACTATGGGATTCGTGCCTAGTTTGCATTGAGTGGGTATCTCAATACGCCTCCCGTGTGCTTAAAAGTTAATTAAAAACCTATATGGAAAAATGCGGCACGGACCAAGGCGGCGTTGCAACTTTGCGACCTCCTTTCAAAGCGCACTTAGCACAATGCCAAGTTTAAACTTTAAACAATGACTTTGATTTAGCTACACTGTAAAAGAAAAGATTATTACTACGCTCAATTTACTTTTATGAAATGCCAAATGAAGTTTAAATATGCACTACTTTTATTGTCAGTACCGAATTAAGTTCTATCATAAACAGATTACGTTGAAATTAATGGGTCTTGTACCTTTTAAACGCGGCGAAATTTAACGAAAAAATTCAAAGTTTGAATTAGTGTATCTTCAAAACCTTTATATGTATAAAAATAAAATTTTGGATATTGATTAAACAGATTGTGCTTTGTAATATGCTGTCATTAGAAATTTATTAGCCTTTTACAGAATTTGTGTATTGTTGAAATCAAAATAGCTCTTTTTTTAACTCCAGAAGTGATTACGCGCATTATATCTTGAGAAAGTATGTATGGATTGTCATGAAATTTAGTAAAGTTACTAAACATATATGTGTGTTTAACATGAACTGATCAAGAACAGCCCAAAGGATGGCGTAACACTTATTTCGTCCATGTCAGATGGCTTCATTTGACAAAAAAATCGAATTTTTTTCTTCGGAAACAATCAAAATTTCGATCAAGCTATTAATGTAAGATTTACTTTCATTATTTTTACTGAATACTTAAAAATATAAATAAAAAAGTTGCAGAGTGTTAAGTCGATAAAATTAATTATTTTAAGCTCAATTAGTTGCAAAATATAGCGATACAATATTTTAAAACCCCAATTGAGTACATATGACACACACCATAAAATATAAAATTTCAGCTGAAATTTTGAAATTTAATTTTTTTTACTATTTTCCCCAATGTTAGACCGATATATAGATTTCAAATAATTTTTTTCATAAAAATAGAAAAAATTGTGCAGTGAAGGGTTAATAAAATAAAAAATACAAACATGCTGGAGAATTATTCTTATAATATTTTATCCCTTGCTGCTCTTGTTAATAATACAGTAGAAAAGAATGCATTACTTTTTAAATAAAACTGCATAAAGAATTATTTAAGCAATCAATACTTTAATATGCGCAATTATAATTTTGTTACATGTTTAAAGTATGATTGTGATTCTAAAGACGATAGCTTTGCTTTCTAACTTCATGCATAAAATTTAAACCGGGGTGATTCTGAGAATGGAAGAACGCACGTATGACTTGCATGAGACTGTGCATGAAGATTTCAGTATAAATCAAACGCAACGAACGGGGAAAAAAATAGTATATCTCAATAATCAAGGAAGGTAATGATCTGTATTACGTGATTTATGAGATTTAGCAAAAGTTGCTTCATTTGAAAGATTGAACCGATATATTGTCAGCTGTTGTAAAAGCATCGTGTGCGGTCAATTTTTTTTTTTTTTTTTTTTTTTTTTTTTTTTTTTTTTTTTTTTTTTTTTTTTTGAAAACGACTCTGATATTGCTGCATCTACTGCTACTTTCCAACTTAATTCACGCCAGTTGAATCACTCTAATAGAGCTTTACAAAGGACACTCCTGAAATCTTGACATATATAGCTCAACATTGCAATATTGTTAGTGTTCGTCCCCAATCATGGATGATTATGGTCGAAGATTAAAGAGGGAAATGCACGTTCTATCTCATCCTGCTCTGTTCACTCCAACGAAAATGCAAAACCGATATTTACCTACTTCATTCCTTGAACAATTATTACAAAGAGATAATGAATATGATAGCTTCAGAAATGATTTAAATATTTCTTAACAATTGGGATTTTAAAAGCTTCTTGAAAGATGGAACAAGGTCTGATAAAATGAAACACTTTGCCCCATGAATTACCTATACTTAATTGGCCCTTTAATCCATTTGCTGTTACCTCAGTACATGCATTCATACAACAAATAATGTTACATTTGTACGTATCTTTTGAGTGCCTCTTTTTACTCATAGCAATCATTTCTCTAGCTAATCGTAGTTGTGTACCACCATTTCCAAATAATAAACTTAGCTTTATCTTATCGCAAATTTTCTGTGGTTATATTAGATGAAGATTACTATTCAATAATAGTGGTATTCAAAAATATGATCGCCTCATACCATGTACTTTTGCAATTTTATTTAGAAAACGACAATTCTTAAAAGCGAAAATTATTGCAGTAGTGTTAGTATCGTATCTTTCTTGCAGCAGGAACTGACGGTTAAATCTGACGATTTATAATTTCGTACTATTTTAATACAATGGGAATGAATGCCGTAAAAATTCCATTCTTTCTCCTGGTGCTGATATTTGAATTTTTTCTTTTAGAATTTTAATCTTTGAATTTGCATTTTATATTTACGAAATTTTAATGCATATAATCTTTCATCTGTTGTGAGGACTTTCTCTGATGGTAATTTTCGTCACCGAAATATATATTTTCATTTATTTCAAGCGATTACTTAGTTGTTAAATACTTTACACAATTTATTATATGGGCCAAAAGGATTAAATTTGAATTGCTTATATAATTGACACGAACTCGCCGGTGAACTTGGAAATCGAAAAAAGGCACTGTTCTAAAAATATTTTTTTTTTTTTTTTTTTTTTTTTTTGTAATAGTAAATAATTATATTTTTACAAATTAAGTAAAAAAATAATCAAGGAACTCGCTCAAACATCAAAGCACAAAATATTCTCCACTACTTTATATCTTTATATACATATAAATATATGAAATCGACAAAAAGATAAATGGAAACCTACATAGAAAAGCTGTCATCCTACTATAGTAAAATTTTCTTTGAATAATATGTTATTTCTATATATGTTCTAACAAAATATTATATATAGGGTTAACATTTACTTAAAAACGTATACATAAATATATGTAAAATACATTTTTAAATCATGTAAGGGTTACCTGCTGAGTATAAATATGCACATTTTAATTATACACATTGGAATCCGCTAACAACGAAGCTTAAAGGAGCGTACTGATTATTTGTTATACACGAACTTCGTTATAATCGGTTTAACTGGGTTCTATTGCAGCATCAATATATATGGTAAAATTATTGTATTATATCATTTGAATAGCGGCTAGACAAGTGAGTAATAATTTTATTAAACGAAACTTTTTAATATATTATTCGTTTTTAATTCTAAAATAAGCTTTGAAATCTACCACGTAACCCTTTCCCTTCACTCTCTTAAATGAAAAAAAAATATATTTTACATTGTAAACAACTCTACAGTTGTATAACTCACCATTATGACAAACCACATACCTTTATTTTATGCCGTTAACCATTAAAATCTTTATTTGAACGTTTATAATACACCATTCGTCATCTAAATTTCAGAGTAGGGTTGAAGTGTGTGACCTTTAAAAACAATCATTGAATGTTTGACATTTATAATACACCAAAAATATATGAAATAGGAAAATGTAGTGGATTGAAATGTGAAAAGGGGAATATCACAGGATTATGATGTAGCTTTTTTAAAAATATGATCATAAAATTAATCATGCGTACATTACAAAAATTATTATATATAATAGAGCGAGTACGGTTTTCCTACAATTTTTAACAGAAATTTTCACCTTATTTAATCGAAGACGAATGTTATAAAATTCTACGATGAAATTAAATTAATGGTTATTCTGAGATCTAAATGTTAAATAGAAATATTCTATTCTGAAATATTGGTGCTACACTCCTTGGTAATTCTAAGACGTGTATGCATCTTGATGTAATTAAAATAAAACATGTTCGTAACACAGAATAAGTCTATCACGCATGTAGATCACAGAGTGATTTATAGTGAAGAGTCCTACTTTGCTAAATTTTATTATTCATCTTTAAAGATACAGGACCGGCCTACTGAATGCTCCACTCAGTGAAACAACAATTCCAAATTCTAAACTAATTACGTGGTTAACATTTGCGCTTCATTAAACCTCGTGCCATTGTCCTATTAAAGTTCAAAGAAAGTTTAACGTGTCAGCACACGCGCCTACTTTTGTAACGTTAGCACACGCGCCTATTTTGGTAACGTTAGCACACGGATGGGATAAATCTCACCCCATTTTGTCTCCCATTACATTTTTGGCTACATGCATTTAAAAACAAATCTACTGCTCTTTATTGTAAAATGCATTAGTACTGCTTCTTTTAGGGAAAAAATCATGCTTTTCATGTATATTTTTTTTTTCAGATTTTGTAGCAGTTTGTGTAAAAATCCCGTTTTTTTTTCTTTTTTTTTTCTTTTTTTTTTTTTTTTTAGAAGATATGCAAATGATTTGTTTTACATCTTAAAAGATGAAATTATTTCACAAAATAGATATTACATTTAATACCCTTTCATCAATATATACAAGTAGCTTTATGTTAGTCTTTCATTAAAATTATTTTAGTGTGTGTTTTCCCGTAAGAAATGAACTTATAGAAATGAAACGTTTGTACACGCGCGGGATTATTTAATCCCAAGATGTGAATTTCTTCCCTCCTAGCGAACAAATATAAGACATTGCTTCACCCACCTCTTCTCGACCTTGACCTTGAAAGGTACAAGGCAGGTCAGAAGCGTCCCCAAACAATTTATCCTTTTTTAAAGAAAAATATGATTGGGGTGAGATTTATCCCAGCGCGTGTGCTTACGGGTTAAAGTTGAAATTCGTCATTTTTCTGCTCCGTTTTATTATTTTTATTGATAAGTCCTGACTGGTAATGCGAAATATGTCACCCGTGTATTTGAGTAATATGATCTATTTTCTTTCTTAATTAAGCTTTGCTTTATAAATGTGATGTCTATTACTATCGTATTATTACTAGACATTAGACACAATTCTTTAACCCGGGAAAACACGTGCATATCCAGGGTATGAATGTTTTTTACTTTGTCACCAATGAATAAAAATAATAATCGTCACCTTATTTAGTCGGAGACAATGGTTAAAAATTTTGCGATAAAATAAGTTGAAGATTACTCTTAAAAGGATAGTGGTGGCAATTGTGAAATCCATACGCACGCTGGGTGTATTAGGCCGGGCACGCGTCCCCCCCGGATTAACATCAAAAATTGATATTTTAGGCTTTGAAATGCATAGGATCATGGAGTACGCCGCCCATGTTTTTGTATTACGATAAACAGTTCGTGTTACATTAATAACACGATAATAACACGATAATAACACGATAACACGATAAGAAAAAATATATATATATTTTTTTAACAAATCGCATGCTTATTATTTTTATACTATTACTAGACATTGAATTAAACATGTATATTGTTAAAAAGTTGTTATTTAGGTTTAAGTATTATTATCTAGGTTTTGGGTATCGATGATGCATAGAGTGTCTTTATATTACTACAGACTTTTAATAAAAATAGTCATGTTTACGCATACTGCAAAAATTATCACCTATTTAAAAAGTGGAAATCATAAAAAACTTGTGAAAAGTAGCAAAATACAAAACCGGTTTCCATAAAGCACAATTCTTTAAATCACCACTGATCATGTTCAGTTCTTGGGAGGGTGACCTCTTCTCTTCCTTGTACTGTACATGTCATAAAATTGAATGTAATAACTGTGATAAGAACAGACTCTTCGCCTGTATGTGCGAGACAGGTTCCGCTCAAGGCGATTCCTCCTGCTGGTAACAATGAATATTTTTTTGAAACATTCACCCGAAAATGACTGTTTTCTGCGCCTGTTGTAACGGAAGCTGCACCCCTTTGTCTAGCATTTTTACACCCTAGTCTGACGTCTGAGACGACCAGAGAGCATTAGGCATAAGAAATGAGTTAAACATAAATTATTTCTACGTGTATTTTTTTTTTTCATTAAGTGCAGTAAACATATTAATGTTGAACAACAATTTAAGCTAACGTTTCAGTAAAAGAATTCAAGCGTTAAATAACATCCATACTAATTCATAGAAAAAAAATGAAATGAAATAATTTTGAGATTTACGTAATTAGTAAAAATGCACCTATATTAAAATGTATGCTACTAGAAAGATTTCTCAATTTCTATTTTGATAGTATAAAAGTTTTTCAAAGATTCACTTCCATATTATATCAAAATTGTGCCAGAGAAAATTGTATTTCATTATGTCAGATGAGAACAAAACAAAAAGGGCAAAGTAGACCAGTTACAAGCAAAAAACGTGTTTTTCATCGAAAAAGAGATGCTAGTGTTATACACTACATGGCCAAAAGCGATCGGCCTCTTGCGATTTTTGACGTTTTGTTAAATATCTAGAAAACTACATAAAAAATTATCCTGAAACTCCAGGAATTTAAACAGAATAGTACAGGTCATACATTTCCGTGAGGATTTTGCCCCCATAGGAGGCCGTCAATTAATTGAAAAAGAAAAAATATCTTTTGGATAAACCTGTAAAAACTAATGTAGCAGAAGCGTTAAAACTTCAGATTATGTTTAAGTGCCTTATTGTGATAAACTGTGCTCAATTTTATGAGGATAGCATGTATACTCGTAGAGAAATTAAAGTTTTTATAAAAAAGTCCCAAATTTTGCCAAGTTCTTTGCTTACAATTTGTAGAGTTCTTAACGTAAAAAAGTTCTTTTCAGAAAGTACGACAAACAACAATGTACACAATACTCTGCAATCAGAAAAAAAAATGTATGAAAAATAAGCACGTTTACTAAATAATGATTAACTGCACATGCCCTAATGAAATCAAAATATAATTTGCCTAATGTGTTAGCTAAATGTATAGAGCAACTTTTGTGAAAGTCTCAAAAACATAGTGTGAAAAGTCTAAAAATTATCGTTGATATAATAAGCTCAAAATCCGTTATTCCCAAAAGGAAGTAAAAAGATGAGGGGTTGTATCCAAATACAGTAGTGCGTGCAATATTGTGTAGGCTATGTTGGCACTAATCAATAGATATATGGATACAGCCCCTCATCTTTTTGCTTCAATTTGGGAACAACGGATTTTGAGCTCATTCTATTAGCGATAATTTTCAGAATTTTCAAGCTATGACTTGAGACTTTTACAAAAGTTGCTCTATACATTTAGCTAACACATTATACACATTATATTTTGATTGCGTTCGAGCATGCGCAGTCAAATATTATTTATTAATATTAGATGTAAATTTCCAACTGGGCGAAAAATGTCCGGACCAGGATTCGAAACCGGGACCTCCCCTGGCTGAGACGCCAGTGCTCTTCCATCTGAGCTATCCCGGACGATTCTGGTCGAACTTTTTCACCCAGCTAACCTTGATGATTACAGCATCTGGTCTGAAACCTGGTTCAGCTCAACAGAATAAATCTCAGGTAATGGAACGCCAGAAATCGCTGGATACGAAATTACACTAGATTAATATTAACACAATTATTCTAATTGGTAAACAAGAAATGGATTTTTTTTTTTTACATCAAAACAAATTGCAAAATTGGATTTTGATTTTACCAAAGCATAATTTAAAGATTAGAATTCTATATTTTCATTTTACTGTTGATTTATTTTTACATAACATAAAACTTTTTCAATATTTATTTTCGGAAGATTCTAGTTACCTAGCTCAACATCTGCTGGGTCACATTCGAATGCAATAGCTGTTTTCGTACGTTTCAAGTGAATCTCAAATCAACACAATAAAAACATATGATATTGAAGGCAGATACGTGAAAAAAAAATGCGTAGTTGATCAGGTATCAGCAGGAAAGATTTTCCGTTTTCTCCTAAATCTTCTTTTTGTAGCATTTCTGGTGTTGAAAAATGCTATAAAAATTTTATTTTGAATTTTTATTTTAAAAAAGTTGTGTTATTAAAAATCAATTCTCAAATATTCCTGTTCACTCATCTTCGCCCCGAGAATATTCGGTAAATTCTTGAATTCACATTTCAGATAATTTTTTTTAAATATGTCTGGAGAAGCAAATAATACGTATATCTGAAGTTTGTCTCATAATAACGATAAGATGCAGTTGATAAGGTATCAGCAGGAAAGATTTTCCATTTTCTCCTAAATCTCCTTTTTTTAAATATTTCTGATGTTGAAAAATGCAACAAAATAATTTTATTTTAAATTTTTGTTTTAAAAAAAGTTGCGTAATTAAAAATTATTTCTCATATGTTCTTGTTCACTCATCTTCGCCCCAAGAATATTCGGGGAATTCTTGAATTTAAATTTCCCATAATTTGTCTGGAGAAACAAATAACACATATATCTGAAGTTAGTCTCATAATAACGAGAAAATTATTTTATTTGTAGAAAAAAATAGAAGCTAACGCAACACATTTCAAAGGAGAGATTTTTTCCCCCTCAAGCACAAAAGGAGTGCTGCACTACCAGGTAAGAAGAAAATCTACCTTTTACTTTGATGCTGGCCAGACGTGCTACAGGTAGTACGTACACGCCGTAGCAAAATCCCTAGTTAATTTTTTATCAGGGTGTTCATGTGGACGAGAAACTACTTCTGATTATGCGTGAAATCGTGTACGGGTCGTAAACGGACATGTGGATTTCTTTGAATTATTTTTTTCCATCCCAAACTCTTTGACAAGTCTTATAGTGAAAACAGTACTGCGATAAAAATGCCTGTTAAGGTCTAAGAATTTTTGAAATCTGAACTTACTGATATGATTCGATGGACTATTTTTTGCTTTACTAAAAAAAGTCCCTAACATTCTAACTACTTGTTAATTCTTATTATTAAACCTCAATCCGATACGACAATTTGTTATGAACTTTAAAAATATTATCGGACCTGTTGGGTAGCCAAAAAATAAACCTTTGATTGATATTCTAGACATTATAAAAATATGTATTATAGGCAAGGAAAAAAATCATAAAATCTGCAGCCACATTTTTTTATTAGGCATAACGAACTCTTTTCATTTTCTCAAATATAACAGTGATATATGAACAGAACGCGACTCTCAAATTATGACTAAAATTATCCACTTCTTTATTATTTTGGTATAAGTAGTTGAATACTTAAATGCTTTAAAGGAATAAAAAAAAATAAAACATGTACATCTAAAATGTAATCTAATATTGAATAATTATTTGTGCATAACTATTATGTTATTTTGTTATTAATTAAACTTTTAACAATATCACTTCTTACTATATATTGTTTAGATAAGACCCTGTTAATTTCTCCAGATGCTACTTCTGGGGATGGGCAAGATTTTTATTTAACCGAAACTGTCTAGATATAACGGTTTTTTATTATTGTAAGTAAGCTATGTGGTTTTATTTATGAATTCTAAAAATATATTTTAGTATATACACTGATTAGTCGTTGTTATACTTTACAACTGATATAGTGTTTTTAATGCAACTGTAGAGAGATTTATCTCTGAGCAAACTCTTTCCTTTAACTCATAGAGTAGACATATTTTCTTCATGGAGTATATGTTATTTTCTTCTTCTATATACTTTCCAAAGTACGTAATGACATAATTCAGACATCGTTACTTCCAATATTCAAGAAAAAATATCGACTAATTATTTTCTTTTCGCATACATATAAAGTTTTCTAAAAAGACAACTGATCTTTATCCCTTCACTGCACGACGTGCCACATCCGGCACATACCTAAAAACACTGTAATTCCTATTATATGCCATGAATTTGGCCAATATGATCTCTATCCCTGATCAAGAACAGACCAAAGAATGGAATAATAATTATTTTGTCCGTGTCAGATGGCTGCATTTGATTAAAAAAAAAAAAATAGAATTTGTTCTTTGGAAGCAAAAGATATTCGATCAAGCTATTAAGGTAAATTTTATTTTCATTATTTTCAGTGAATACTTAAAAATATAAAAAACAAAAGTTGCAGAGTGTTAAGCAGATAAAATTAAGGTTAGAAATTTCACTATAAAAGGACAAATTCCTATAACTTTTAAGATATACTCGAAAACATATATTTCATGATTTTATTTAGGAGTTGAATTTAAATAGATTGACTAGGTTATTTTTGCGTTATCTTTCAATATATTTTTGAACATTTGAGAATCTATACCTTCTTTGCAGAATTTAAAATATACACAAAATTTTGTAGGTACAAGCATTTTTTAAAAAGGCTTGCACTGAATATTACAACTATAAAAATGTAAATGAAGTTTGTCGACTTCTTAGAACTTATCAGTGTAGACAGCAATACCAGACAAATTCATTAAAAGATCTTATTTAATTTAAACAGCAGTGTTTAAAGTGATAATTAGAAAAAAAATGTTCATTTGAACTTTGAAAGATTTGAAAAAAGTAATTTGAAGGAAGTAAATTCATATCATCTGTAACAAATTTATGATATCGCTAATTGGATTGATTAAAAGAAAATATATGTAAATCATAAAAAAAATTGTAATGGAATCCATGATTTAATTACTTTATTAAATGAAAGTGAATTTTTGAGTAAAGAACTTTCTAAAAAACAATTTAGGATAATTAGTTTTTAATTATATGTCGTAATAACATGCACAAGTTAACATTTTAAGAAGTGTGAATTAAAAGTACTTTATTAATGAATACTTACTGAAGAAATATAATTTCGTCAAAGTGCTTTGACGGAAAAAAAACACAATGAAGGCACAATATACATTTGGCATAATTTGAATGAAATAATTTTTTTTTCCTACGTAGGGCTATATTATGTATCTTTAAAATAAGATAGAACAAATTATCAGAGGGAAATTTATTTTCTCTACTTCTAGCAATACCCTTTTTTTCAAATATCTTGACCAAATCAAACTATATGTTCCTGAATGAAATCTTTAAAAGAATGTTGCAATGAATTTTGAATGGGGTGTATAGAGTGAAAATGATTGATCAGCTGTTTCTGTCACATTGACTAGTAAAAGCATTCAATACTCGCGTTAGTAGTTGATGTGCCACCGAAGTATACAAAAAAGTAAAGCAAATGTCCGAAACACACAACACATTCTAGCACAAAAGTACTTTTCACAAGAAAAAAAACCTATTCGCACAGTAGAATGTAAGAATATGGAGTTAGTGTTGGGAATTTTTTACAAAATAATGCATAATGTTTACAGTAATGAAACGAATCAAACTATAGGAAAACGATGTGTGATAAGACATTAAAGTATAATTTATATATGATATAACATCAAATAAAATAAAAGTTCATTCCAGTATAGAACTATGTTATTCTACTTTGAAATAAGGCAGAAACATTTATCGGTGGATACCCCTTTTCTATGCTTCTAGCAATAAATTTGCTTTAAATCTGTTGAACAAATCAAACTATATCGTTCTGAGTCAAATCTTTTAAAGAATGTTACAATAAATTTTGAATGTAGTGTTTAGAGAGAAAATCATTGATCAGCTGTTTCTGTCACATTGACTAACAAAAGCATAAAATGCTCACTTTGGCGATTTATTTGCGGCAAGGCATACAAAAAAGCTCTGTAAACATCTGAATCAAACAGCACATTTAGCAAAAAATATACTATTTACTACAAGAAAACTTATTCGCCCAGTAGAATTTGAAAATTTAAAGTAAATGAATGAGAATTTCCTACATTAAAATACAATGTGACAATAAGAAAGTAAATGGAAATAGGACAAATGATGTGTGATAAGCAATTAAAGTATTATTCATATTTGCATAATATCAAGTAAATTAAAATTCTTGCCTACTTAGATCTGTATTATATATCTTTGAAATAAGGTAGAAAAAAATATCAGTAGAAATTTATTTTCTTTGCTTATAGAAATAAATTTGTTTCAAATCACTTGAACAAATCTAACCATATCTTTATGAATCAAATCTCTTAAAGATTGTTGGAATTAATTTTGAATGGAATGTATAGCGTGAAAATCATTGATCAGTTGTTTCTGTCCCATTGACTTGTAAAAGCATCAAATACTCGTTTCGGCAATTGATTTACCACCAAAGCATGCAAAAAAGTTAAGTTAACATCTGCAGAAAATAACATATTTAGCACCACTATATCATTTACTACCACAAAAACTTATTCGCCCAGAAGAATTTGAAAATTAGAATAAATGAGTGGGAATTTTCTACAGCAAAAGTACAACGTGACAATAAGAAAACGAATCGAAAAGGAGAATATGCTGTGCTAAACAATTAGAGTGTTATTTATATTTGGCATAATATCAAATAAAACAAAATTTCTTTCCTACGTAGATCTATTTTATATATCTTTAAAATATGGCAGACAAATTTATCAGTAGAAACTTTTTTCTCTGCTTCCAGAAATAAATTTGTATCAAATCTTTTGAACAAATCAAACTCTATCTTCCTGAATCAAATCTTTTAAAGAATATTGGAATTAATTTTGAATGGAGTGTATAAGAATGAAAATCATTGATCAGCTGTTTTTGTCACAGTGACATGTAAAAGTATACAACACTCGCTTTGGAAATTTATTTACCAGCAAAGCATATAAAGAAGTTAAATTAACATCTGAAGACAATAACACATCTAGCACAAATATACTACTTATAACAACAAAATTTATCCGCGTAGTAGAATTTGATAATTTAGAGTAAATGAATGGAAATTTACTACAGAAAAAGTACAATGTGACAATAAGAAAAAATCCTTGCCGGCCCGGCCTACAGGCGGAGGTAGATTTCGAAGTTAAGTATACTAATTTCACAAACAAAAATCAAATCGTGATTAGAGATAAACCCACTTTAACAATTTTATCTGGCCGCTTTTGACGAGTTTTTATTTCATTTTTATATAATAACTGGTTTTATCAGAGTCATGTTAGGGCGGTATTAAAAAAAATACTTTTCCATGCTCAACAACTCGAAATTTTCTGGCATAGCTCCAGATTCATTTTTAATAGGAAAAACATGAAACTTGTTGACGTGATTTTTGAAGAGATTTATTAGCTACCTATGCTTTTAATTTTCGTTCAATTAATTAAGACTTGATATATAAACAATTATATTCTCAGTAAGACAATATTTTTGGTTTCTAACACAATCGCTTCGGGAAATTCCGTTGAAAATGCCCACTTTGACATCATTTTTTTAAATATATTCTGCCTCTGTCAAAAAATCGATCATTACAGTAAGTTATATAGTTTCTGAATAAGCGAATCTACCAATTGGATGCGTTTGAGAGCAAAAATGAATTTAAAAATGAGTCAGAAAATAAGCAGTTTAGATTTTAATACTCCCTTAATACGATAATGTTTCCAACACAATCCGCTTCGGGAAATTCGGTTCAAAAGGCCCACTTTGACAGCATGTTTTAAAATATATTCTGCCTCTATGAAAAAATTGATCATTACGGTACATTATATAGTTTCTGAGTGAGAAAAGGTGCCAATTGGAAGCCTTTGGGAGTAAAAATGAATTGTAAAATGAGTCAGAAAATAAGCAGTTTGGATTTGAATACACCCTTAATAAGATGATTTTTTCTTCAACCGCTATGTATTTTTAATTTGTTTTTGCTGTAAGAATTGGTCCTATCCAAAACTTGTCTATATAGATGTTGTAGACAATCTGTTAAAGTGATATATGATAAATTCATGAGGATTTTATATCTTTTGAATTGACGGAGTTATGGATTTTTTTCTTCTTCAAACGCCCTTTTTGTTTTCGTTTTTAATTTTTTTTTTGCGGTACGAATTGGTCCTATCAAAAACTTGTGAATATAAAAGTTGCACATAATGTTTAGGAGATTCATGATAAAATTAATTGGATTTGATATCTTGAGATTTGACGAAGTTATGAATTTTTTTTCTCCCCAAAACCCTATTTTTGGCGCCCCTTGAGCCTATTTTTAACTTTATCAAAAATCTGTGATACATAAATTTTTGGCCCTATTTTTAGAAGTAATAAAAACTTTAAACTGATTCGATATGTACAAAATTTAAGAAGTTATGGGGTTTTTCGGTTTTCACAAAACCTCTCCCTATTTCCATCCCCTTGGTCCGATTTTACCCATTTACGAACTTGACCGAGATTTTATGCCCCTTGATTTTATGTATCAGTTTGGAACAGATTGGTGCAGAATTGTGGAAGATATCATGTACAGAAGAAAGCGATATATATATATATATATATACACACACACACACACACACACACACACACACATATATATATATATATATATATATATAAAGTTTTTTACTGAGAGTGGTTTAGGGCTCTAGGGGTCATGATCGGTGTAGATCTGCAAAAATTTTTCAGAAATTCCAACATAGGAATGACGCCAATAGGTGGTATTTCATACGAAATCTACCTAAAACGAATCGAAATGAAGAAAATGTACTGTTCTAAGCAATTAAAGTATTATCAGTATTTAGCATAATATCAAATAAAATAAAATTTCTACCCGACGTAGATCTATATTATGTATGGGGCATTCTCCCAATCTTTTGACTTTCATGTCCCTGAATAATAATTTTTGATTTAATACACTTTTTTTTTTTTTTTTTTTTTTTTTTTTTTTTTTTTTTTTTAATTTCATATACTGGGGAACATCTCATTGCATGATTGCATAACAATATTAACGAGATAAATAAGTTTTGGACGATGTTGGGGGTCCAAATACCTGGAAAACTCATCTAACCTCCCGTGTCCCTGATACTGATTTTTAAGTTTGGAGCTGTCTGTATAAAATTGTTTCAATAAAAATAATTCGATGTAATTTTTTTCTGAAACTGGAACTATTGTTTTATATAAATATATAGCTAAAAATTAACTTGCATACATGTTTAGCGTTGTTATTATTTTTTAAACTCTGTCGCTGGGTTTTAGATTCCTTGCGATCCCCCTTTTAAAATTATACAGAAAATCATTTCAGATGTAGCCACAGAATTGTTTTCAAGTTTTTTCTCATGCAGAAGTATGCTAGAGAAATAATGTCTAAAATTCTTTGGCAGGAAATTTACAGTAGAATTTAAATCAGCATTTAAATATCAATTTCAAGCATCGTGGCTTTATTGGTAGTCTCACCGTCCCTAAGAATTATTCCTGCACTTTTCGAGGTAAATAAAAAAAAAAAAAAAAAATTAATCCAATGTTAAAAACTGTTTCTAAAAATCAATGAACAGTGTGGCTATCACTTTGTCTTAACATGATTTTCCCAAAAATAGGTGGTAATTTGCCTTACCGTTCCATCCTTAACGTCCTTTTTTTTACCATTTCGTCCCTTTTTTCCAATACCATCCCCTTTTTTTACCTTACCGCTCCTTCTTTAACACCCCTTTAACACAATGTTATACAAAAATTCTGTATTAAAAGTACTAAATTGTTATTATTTCTTATTTGAATGTCCTGTGGGTACTATGCAAATTCATTATAAGTAAAAATCTAGAAGAAAATATAAAGTTATAGGGGTAAAACGGTAAGGAAAATTAAACTCGCAAGTTTAACTTAAACCTCAGTTAAATAAAAAAAAATTCTCTGCTGACCATTTTTTCTTTATTTTGAATCGTTAAGGCATTCGTCCATCAGATTAAAATGTTATTTTAGTAAGTTTAATTTCGCCAGTTTTTTTTTTTTTTTCAAAAAGTCTAAAGGTTTTGAGAATGCCCCATATCTTTAAACTGAGGAAGGAAAAAAAGTATCAGTAGAAACGTCTTTTTTCTGCTTATAGAAACAAATTTATTTCAAACCTCTTGAACAAATCAAACTCTATCTTCCTGAATCAAATCTTTTAAAAAATGTTGCAATAAATTTTGAATGGCGTGTACAGACTGAAAATGATTTATCAGCTTACTCAATCACACTGACTAGTAAAAGCATCCAATATTCGCAATGGCAATTGATTTACCACAAAAGCATACAAAAAAGTTAACATCTGAAGAAAATTACACATCTAGCACAAATATACTATTTACTACAACAAAACTTATTCGCCCAGTAGGATTTGAAAATTTAGAGTATATGAATATGAATTCCCTACAGTAAAAGTACTACGTCATTGTAACAATAAGAAAACGAATTGAGTTGGAGAAAATTATCTGTGATAAACTATGAAATTATAAAATATTTTTGGCATGATTTCAAATAAAACAAAATTTCTTTCCTACATAGATCTATTTTATATATCTTTAAAATAAGGCAGAACAAAATATCAGCAAAAACTTCTTTTCTTTGCTTCTAGCAATAAATTTGTTTCAAATCTCTTGAACAAATCAAACTATATGTTCCTGAATCAAATCTTTTAAAGAATGTTGCAATAAATTTTGAATGGAGTGTATAGAGTGAAAATCATCGATCAGCTGTTCCTGTCACATTGACAAGAAAAAGCACCAAATACTCACTTTGGCAGTTGATTTGCCACCAAAGTATACACAAAAGTAAAGCAAACGTCCGAAACAAACAACACATCTAGCACAAATGTACTATTTACAAGAAGAAAACCTATTCGCCCAGTAGGATGTGAAAATTTAGAGTTAGTGAAAATGGGAATTTTCTACAAGGAAAATAAAATGTGACAATAAGAAAGCGAAACGAAATGGAGAAAATAGTGGTGATAAGCAACAAAATGTTCGAAAGTTTTAACTGTTGATATGAGATATGTCAAATATATTTTTTAAATATCTGATAACATATTATGAGACATATTTTAATACAAAATAGCGTTAAATCATGAGAATAGAAGATGAAACACAAGTATATTAATAATGATACAAAATAACAATATAAATAATTCTAAAAGACAAAGAGGTCCTGCATTATACAGGGTGATCTTTTTTAAAGTGACAGTGTTTGGAGCGCCCTGTAGCGCAATCTAATACCCAAAATGGCACCAAACTTGGTATTTAGAATAATCAAGACATGGAAAAAGGATTCCGTGAAAAAAATTTAGTTCCAAAAATCGCCGATAGGGCATTTTGTGGCGCTTTGCAATGTATAAAATGTGAGAAAAGAAAAATACTAACACATACAATCGTACAGTTAAATTATTAATGTTTATTTTCTACATTAACTTCCCCGGTGAGGAATTAGACCACCTTCAATGTGAGCACCGTTCTCAGAAATAACACCGTGCATTCTGTGCGCAACGTACTCCACAGCCGTACGTAACATATCACGAGGAATATTCCGCACTGTCTTTGTTATGTTGTCCTTTAGAATAGACATATTTGATACTCCATCAACATAAACTTGAGATTTCATATAACCCCAGAGCCAAAAATCGCATAGCGTGAGATCAGGAGAACAAGGCGGCCATGCAACTGGAAAACTCCGACTTATGACTCTATCATCAGTGAAGTTTTTGGCGCAACTGTTGCTTAACCTTATTAGTAATGTGTGGCGGAGCACCATCCTGCATAAACATTGTCTGTTGGAGACGGTTTCTTTGCTGAAGTTGTCGAATAACAAACGTTTGTAGCATTTCGTGGTACCTTTCTGCATTTATGGTGCACGTTTCGGGTCCTGTCGGAGTGATGGTCTCAAAAAAGAATGGACCAATTACGAATTCGGCTGTGAAACCACACCAAACAGTGACTTTTGGGGAATTTAATGGGGTTTCATGCACGGTGTGGGGCTGATCAGAAGCCCAAATTCGGCTATTTTGTGTGTTCACGGACCCATTGAGATAAAAATGGCACTCATCTCCCCACAGAATGTGCCATGGGAAAGCGTCATCAATTTCTGCCCTGGCAAGAAACGATAGAGCGAATGTCACTCGCTTATCATAATCACTTGATTTAAGTTCGTGCAAGCGGCTGATTTTGTAAGGGTAAAATCCAATGACCCGCCGCAAAACTCTCCATACCGTGGAATAATTCATGTCCAATTGTCGAGCTACACCCCGGGCGATGCTAGTACCAGCAATGGTTCCCTGCGATCCTTCGACAATTGCAGTTGCCACATCGTTATTACATCTTCTGATACTTGTTTACGTCCTCTCCCAGCGCGAATGGTCAGCGACCCCGTTTCCTCGAACTTCTTAATCATTTTCTTAAGACCATTCAGCGATAAAGGCCCCTTTCGTAATTTTTTTCGGGTTCGAAATTCCTGAAGAGCTGCGGATGCATTACATTGATTCATATAATACAGCTTCACCAGTAACGCACGTTCCGGTAACGTGAGAGGCATGACCACTGGAGCTCGTTTACTTCAGCTGAGATTATTTGTCGGAGCTGTCTACTACTTGCTTTTATAGCCCTATTGCTGGCGCTGTCATCACACAACATTTGCATTTTTCTTTGATACCCGCGTTTTATGCTAATTCTCGTTATTGTAAGCTACAGCAGCGCCACAAATTGCCATAGCGGCGATTTTGGGAACAAATTTTTTTTCATGGAATCTTTTTTCCCATGTCTTAATTAGTCTAAATACTAAGTTTGGTGCCATTTCGGCTATTAAATCGCGCTACAGGGCGCTCCAAACACTGTCACTTTAAAAAAGATCACACGGTATTTTAGTGATGAGATTTCAAATTGAAATTTAAGTACAAATGTAAACATTCTGATAATTTGTAACTTTAAAGCTTCATTCAGTTTATATCACAGTTTGTGGTATACATTTTTAAATAATTTCTCAAATATATTCGAATAAAAATGTTTTTTTCAATTTTTAAATGTAAATTGAACACAAATTCACACCTATCAAGCTTCATTATCTTGCACGCCTCTATTTGCAAAATTCGCCTTAATTGCAAATTAGAAAAAAAATATCAAAAAATGTCTCAAATGTTACACAATCGCATAAACATAAGCATACGTGTTAAAAAATCAAATGAAACTAAACAAGTTTATGAAATAGCAGTTTGAGTTGAATAATATTGTACTAATTTTTATTGGAATGAACTGATACTTTAACAATAGTTTCAGATTATTTTTCTTTTATTTCGATTTTTCTTTGTTACTCTTCAAATCCGAATAATTAAATGTTCTTTAAAGACGTTAATTGATTGAGAAGAGAGCTCTTAACAGCTGATCTATTTAATAATTGTTACGCAAAAGAAAAAAATATGACTAAGTGCTCTTAAGAAAATATGAAATGTCTGAACTTTTTTTTAAAATTTGATAGACGTCTTTATTTAAAAAAAAAAAAAAAAAAAAAAAAAAAAAAAAAAAACCTTTTCAGAAACACTGAAAAAAATATTACGATCTGAATTTAAATAAAAACTTTTTATCGCAGAAACTATTTTAAGAAAAATTACCTGATTTTAGATAAAGAAAAAACAATACATTAAATCTGAAATTCTTTTTTTTTTCTAATGTATTCAGAATTTCTTTTTTCAACATGAATTTTCCATATGAAAAGCAAAATCGTAAAACGTAAATTTTATTTTCAAACATTTTCAGTAGAAATTTTTTTTTTTAAATAAATATTTACATTTTTGTTATTCTCTTTGATATGATAAAATGTAACTTAATCTAAAAAGCAAATCTGCATGCTGAGCTTTTCGTGTGCTTTTTTTTTACTTTTATTCATATAGAATTTCATTAAAATATGACAATTGTCAAAAATTTCATAAAATAAGGAATATTTAAAATCCGTAAATGTATTTTTTCTCAAAATGCATTTTAGTGTTATTTGCATAATGAATTATTAAAAATAAATAAATAAATAAGTAAATAATTTTAAACTTCAATGAAATTATATTATATCGAATTTTAAGAGACAGGAAATATATAAATAGTGTACATGCAAATGCATTAGTGCACAGGAAATACATTAAATAGTGTATGCAAGGCGAATGTTTCTCTATGGAAAAATTTCCAAGTATTAATATAGTTTCAATCGATGCTGGATTTAATTAAGTTTCGTGTTTGCGCCATGTTGGTAGTTCACGAAAAATATCCCATCTTATGCTGCGTTGTCTTGCCAACTTGTAATAGTGAAAAGTTTCAGGCTGGGTATCGTTGCAAGTGGTTTAGTCGGTAGAATGTCAGTGAACTATACTGATGGCCCGGGTTCGAAACCCGGCATGAAATCTTTTTCATCAGGTTGGCCTTTGCGCCTTTTAGCAATTAATTTAAACCGGGTATCGTTCTATGTGGTTTAGTCAGTAAAATGTGAGTGCGCTATACTGATGAACCTGGTTCGAGTCCCTGCATCGAACCTTTTTCACTAGGTTGGCCTTTGCGCCTTTTAAGCAATTAATTTGAACAGGGTATCGTTACATGTGGTTTAGTCAGTAAAATGTCAGTACGCTATACTGATGGCCCGTATTCGAGTCCCGGAAATGAATCTTTTTCACTAGGTTGGCCTTTGCGCCTTTTAACCAATTAGCTTGAAATTTGGTTTTCATTTGTAATTTTTATTTTCACACATCTTTCATTTTGCGTTTATTCGGATGCAAACTGCTTCCAACTCAAAGTATAAAACAAATAGCATCTTTTATTGAGATTAGTTCTCTATTTTTTATTAATTTTAAACCACATTTGTTCTATAGATTAAACTTTCTTATACTTTTATTAGATTAGATTTTCCAACAGATTGACAAAAGTTCCAATGTAATCTGTGTCTTTTTGTAACGTATTTCTCAATAATGGAACTTAATTTTTATTATAAACTATATAAATAAAAATGTTAGTACATTTTTATATTGAGCAAAGGTCGAAAAATCAATCTATATGTCATTTTGTGTTGAATCTATGCAAGGCTCCTTTAATTTTTTATTATGGTATGAGTCTTTGTTTTTTTCCTAAACGCATACAACAGTTTGTTCTTTGTTTTTGATGTGTATTAAAACAAGACAAATGAATGACGGAAATTTATTGTTAAAACTTTTTAATAATCTTACATTATAAACAGAAAAACGTGAAGTCTCTTGTAATGATAAAAATAAGTATGGGGTGCCAAAGAAATGTAGCACTTTTCTCATCAACGTTTGTCCAGGTAACATTAAATTAAAACTTTTATTTCTTTTTTTTTTTAAATACCCGATACATCTTTGGCATTTTATGTCTGACGTTATTTCAGATGAAGAAAACTATATGGAAAATGAACATTCACGAGCATTTATTTACAGGGTTGCCACGCTTCAGAGTATTTTACAGTCTAAATAGCAGTATTTTTTTATATAAAAAATATATCTAGATTAACCGCACGAAATGTCGCCTTGTTTAACACTAGAACCGCCGGAAATTTTATTCATGTGTTATAAAACTATTTCACACCAGAATGTTTATTTAAAATTGTTTAACTTATTTATTTAACTTATTTCTCTGTGGTTTATATTTAACTTATTTTAGAAAAGAAATTCTTGTTCAAATCGAAATATTTTCATTTTTGCCGGTCAAAATGACCGCTATGGCAGTTCTAGTGCTAAAGAGAGCTTCTTTGTAAGAAAGTACTAGTGCCGAAGAATTTCGTGGTCTGGAAATTCCTTGAAGATTGGCAATCCTGATTTAGAAATTTCAAGCATTTCATATCCTTATACGTTTTTAAAAAGGACTTTTAAAAGTTTTATTATCTAAATACATTAATTGTACGCGTAATTTAAAAAGTTTCTTTTAAATTGTCAAAATTCAACGACTTTATGTTTGTTTAAACTTTGAGAAGAAAATTAGACACGAAAACACGCAAAATCCAATTTTCATTCATTGAATTAATCATGCAGATCATGTTGCTATTTCTTCTTATTTTTGATTATTATTAACGCAAATTAAAAGCTCTCCCGCTTTTGAAAAACTATAATTCTAAACTAATACATTAGAATGAACTTGATTCATACAAAATACGCAAAATGCAGAATTTCGTATTAAATTTTCCTATTCAAAACGTATGTTTTTCTTCAGAGTTTTATATTATCGCTTTGTTTAACAGTATTTTTATAGGTAAGTTTTATCTGAAAACTAAATGGAAACCAAAGCGAGAAGAATTATAAACTACTTGAGTATTTCGGTGTTATTATTCATATCGTAAATAAAACGAAAACATTTATCAAATAAATTACTCTCCTGTTTCCAAAAGAATCCGATAGTTAGATGCTCTGGATATTACAACCAAATAGAAGAGCAAAAATATTTTAAGTACTAAATGCTCATTTAACATGTTGTCTTTGTTTCTTTTCTCGTTCATTTATCCATGTTCTCTTTTAAACAATCATCAATGCTTCACTTTTGATTCCATTCCCGCCCTCTCAAACACATATTTGCGATTTACCGTGCTATATGTGAAAGATTCAGTCTTCGTGTTCCCACGCAATGTCTAAAGGAAGTGTTTATCATCAATCTTTAATTTATGGATTTCATTCTATTTCAGTAATCATGGATGTTTAGACTCAACATTCAAATTAACCCCTTAAGAGGTTCATTTTTTGACATAATAAATTAAAAATAGCGACTATACACCACATTTTTTATTACTCACACCATATTTGCCTTATGTAATCGAAATATATCTGTCATTAAATAAAGCGAATATTGAATTTCCGTTATGGATTGAGAACTTCTGAATAAAAAAGAAATTCTTTAAATGCGCTAGTTATGTAAATTGGTTAACACCTTGATTCTCACTCCCGTGATATTCACGGGCTTGGTCTTTTATTCAGATTGTTTGATTCCCAAAAGTTTTATAAAATAGTGTAATTAAATTTATTATTTTATCATTTTACCTGTCATTAAATAATGTGAATATTTCTTTTTCAAAAAAGTGGTGCCAATAATCAATTTCTTTTTTAACCCGCAATTTAATGCGACCGTTAAGGGGTTAAAAAGGGTTAAAGTATAAAGCTTATACCATTCGTGGTATATTCATAGTTATTGTAAAATAAAATAAAATAATTAAACACTAATATAAATTGAAAAATTTTACTCATAATTCTGATTAGGAAACAATTAAAAGAAAGATCTCCAAATTAAACTAAAAAATGAATTCAATATTAAGATATATTGCAAGAGTTTATCATGTTGAAGAATCATTCGAATATAGAAGTGTTTTGACGTTATCTGGAAATAATTTAGCCAATTTAAACTTATATAAAATTACTATAAATATTAGCTTTAAATGCTAAATATATATATATATTGACATGCAATTGTAATTTTTCAATAGTTTGAGAAATAATGTTGATTTATATTTAATTTGTAATCGCAGTAATAAGTATTTCAATTCCTTGCGAAAAGTGTAATGGTTAATATTGGAAAAAGGGAATTTCTATAATGACAGCTTAAAAATAAGATGAAATTTTATGTCGATTCTTTCCTTGTAATAAATATAATAAAGTTTTCTTCATCGCATTACATTACAGTAAATCTGACAGTAAATCTCTACAGTAAATTCCCTGAACCAAAATAGGAACCTTTGTATACAAGACAGCATGCCCGATAACTGCATTTAATTTAAAACATTTAATCTAGAGACTAGTCATATGACAGCAGGGAATGACCCAAATTCGTTAGAAAGATAAAATATGACGGTAGAAATATTAAAACAACAACGAAAAAAAAAAAGTAGACAGAGCTTAAGAAAAAGTTTACTACCATAAAACTTCTATATATATTGAGAAAACAACAACAACGAGGTGTTTACAACCCATGTGCTCTAAAATGAAATGTCAAAGATTCGAAAGCCATAAATTAATGTGAATTCCATTTAATAAATGATTTTTTATCCAGTTTTTTTTTTAGAATGTCACATTTTAAAGGTAATTATTTCGAAATAATATAGTAGCATTGCGCGTTCCTATGTCGCATGATATTGTTTAAAGTTTGAACTTAAACTTTAGAAATACATTGTGAAGCATCCATTTTTTATTTCATTATTGAAGTCGCTATCTAATAATCTGGATTTCATAAGGTCGGAGATTAAGGCATATATTGACACTATTTCAGATCATGACGCAGAACAAATTTAGTGTTATCAAACATTTTAAATATACCACAGCCTTTATAACTTAATATAAATTATGCGAAATTTTAATGACATGATAAAATGGCATATCTATTTATTTTTATTTTTTATTATTGTCCTTTTCTCTACAATCAGTTTTACTACAAAATGAAATTTAATTTTCAATACTTAATAAGTATTTACGTTAATAATTACAACTGTATTAAAATACAAAGATGAAATTACTGCATCATGTCGTCTTCAATTCTTATTTCGTTCACATATGTAAAACCGGATAAAGAATTTTAAGTTAGAAAGTGTAACAAGCGTAACTAGATTTTCTCGTAAAGTACGAAATCAATTACAATTTTTTTTTTTCAAAATTACTTACAAAAGTATTCTTCAGAAAACTGAGTATGTATATTTTTTGATATAATACAATTATGATATTATTTTAAGAGTGGTGATATATTATTTGTAATGCTTAATTTTAATCAGACTGAAAAAGTCTGTACCGCAATTTTTGAATATTATTTTATTTTGCACGTCAAAGGAAATCATTTATTTACTTTGAAATATATGTGGTCGTAAATTCAGGTCGATTTCAACATTTTAGTAACACAATTGTTTGCACTGAAAAAGTTAGGCACAACATGTAAATACGTTATACTTTTCTTTTTGTATGCATAAATAAACCAAGAAGTATAAGTCTAAATATTTATATGGTTTCTACTGGTTTGTTGATCTAAGATTTAAAAAAAAAATATTTTTAGTATGAATGGGAAAAATAAATTCTAGACCAACTTACCAGGTCAATGTTAAGGTACACTGTTAAAAATTTGCAGCATTCTGGCAGGTCATTTGACCGTTTTTTCCGAAAACGGTTGCACAACCGTAATTTTAACACTATTCTGACCATATTATTGGCCATTTTATGGTCAGAATATAGTTAAATTATGGTTATGAAACCATTTTTCAAAAAACGGTCGGATGACCTGCCAGAATGCTGCAAAATTTTTAACAGTGTATACAGTCAGGACAAAAGTTAAAAACATTTAATTAAGAAAAATTAATATTTCTTCTTTCATTATTTCATCAAAATATGCAATAAGTTCTTTCATAATTGTATGTCAACACATTCGTTATAACTAAACTGAGCGAGTGAAAATAAATTAAAAAAAAAAAAAAGTTTAAGCAAACAAAAATTATATTGCACTAAAGACGAGGCATTTTTAAGTTTTAACATTCTAACTCTGAATTTGGTTTATTTTACATAGAAAGTTCAATATAATCTCTTTGCATTGAGTAAATATTATTCTCTCAATAATTATTTATTCAGACTACCCCTTCTATCTCATTCAGTTTTAATAAATTCTCTCTGTTCCTATGAAATATGACTTTTAATGTAATCAAAAGTGTGTATTTAATTTTTGAGCATACATTTGGGTTGTAATTTTGTAGTACGTAAACACGGAAATTTGATAAATGCATTTGATGTAATTTAATTAAAAGTTTGTCTTTAAAACTGAAAATAAATGTACTGCACTCGGGAACAGTTAATAAAATAACAGGAATATTTATTTGCTTCGAGAGGCATGATGAACATTGAGATGAATTGAAAAAAAAAAAAGAAACTATGTTAGAATAATAGAAAAAAAACCAGTTTGTTGAAATATGTTTATTATTTCTTTGCAAGTTCTTTGTTATTTGTCATTAAACAATAAGTACAGTAGGGTAAAAATAAAAAGATAGGAAGAAATAAAAAGGAACTTCGCATAGTATTTAATTCCTATGTTACCTAAGAGGTAATTGTAATTTGTCCAATATTTAAATTCAACTAATTATCCTATCTGTCTCAAAAGTCATGTTCGTTATTATAAGGGTTTGATTCAATGAAAATTTTATTAACACTTCTCACGAACATATAATCTATAATATTAAAACACTAATGAATGATTTTAACATAATATCAAATACCTACCAACTTTCAGGCTTTTTAAAGTCAAATAAACTTATTTTGAGCCATAAAAATTACTGATTAAATGAAACAAAAAATATATTCACATAGAAACATAATCTATTTGAATAAATAATTAAAAAAAAAAGTTTTTTTATTAAAGTAGAAAAGTCAGCGTTTTGATAACTTTTTAATTCAAATCCCTGTTATACTTATAAACACCGTTTATGAAATCCATCTTCTTAAAATGACTGTATGAATCCGCATATTATAGCAGAGATTATTTTTAAGCATATCTCAAAAAGTACCTAGAGAGCGGAATCAAAATTTTATCTAAGAGCATTGGAATTATATATTAACTGATGTCTGTTAAAATATTTCTAGGTTTCTATTCATAATTTCATAATTATTAACTCACATGAATAAATAACAGAAATGGATTAACAATAAATATGTTTGGACACTAAATGCTAGTAACAGAAAAGTATAGCTTGAAAAAAATTATTAATGAGGAAAATATTAATAATTAAGATAATGCTGGATAGAAAAAAAGATAACATCTCACATATTTTCAACACCACGAAAATACTCAATCGACAGGAATTTATGTCTTCTTTCAATTTATGTTTAAAAGTTTGGTATCTTGATACGTAAATTGTATCCGACGCTGAAATTTACCATATAAATACCCAATTTTTATAATATATTTAGTCTTTTCGATAAATTTCATCTTTGAATACTAAACGAGGAAACAATAGGTAAAATAGTTTATGAATTAGGAATGTCTAAAATTTGTAACTCCTTAAGGCATTAATATAGGCGTTTTGGTGAAATTTTTCGATGTTTTTATTCTTTTATTTGAAAGAGTGGACTTTTTCGACTCCAAATCTGTTTCAATATTATCCCTATTATTACTAGAATAGGAGTTATGACCACTTTAATAAAACGGAAGTAATAATTCAAATACCGGAAGTGGACATAGGAATGCCAGGAGAAAATTAAACAAAGTTTCTATGCTTAAGTATATTACGCCTTTTTACACAAAACCACTAAAAGTCCTTAACTGATACTTCTAGATTTATTTTATAGATGAGAAACGAAAAGGATAAGAAATCTTTAAACGCGATTTTTGGAAAATGAATTTTACCGTTATTTCCATGTTCGATAAATTCCATTTTAAAAAATGTTTTAAAGATATTTCAGTGAAATATTGTCAGAATGCTTTCCATATTACTCACTGTATTCTGAACAATCCATATTACTCATTAAGTTCTGAAGTAGAATCTAAGCTCTGTGGGGTAATGTAATTATTTTATTGGGACCCAAACATGAAAAAAAAATAATAATAATTTTTAGGGTTCCGCATTTAAAAATTAAAAACGGAACCACTATAAGATCGCTCCTTGTCTGTCTGTCCGTCTGTCACAGTCATTTTACTTGTAAACTATGGAAAATGGAAAGTTCAAATCGGCTTAAGTAATAAAGGCTATTGACCAGTGTTGCCGGATTGGGGACTTTTTTGTCGCAGATTGTTGATTGTCACCGCTTTTTTGAAATAGAAATATTCGACCTATTTAGAAATAGATTAAAAAGTCCTTCCGGCCAGTGCCGGGAGGAAGAGGTAGCTTTCATATTCCTTATTTTAAAAAAGCCAACTTATATTATTCAAACACACGAAGCTCAATTTAGTGGAAACCGAATATAGGAGATTCAATACTAATTTTTATCAATAATAAATCATTATGAATGGGAATTTCGCGAAATTAGTCAGCTTTATCCAAGCTAATTTTATTTAAAGTAACTTATATTTCGTTGCCAAATTCGGCGATATCTTGAAGTTCCTGCTATTTTAAGACAACATGATGGATGAGGCTAACCAGTGAACTTGGTCGAGTGCACATGCTCACTCACATCGGAATCGACTGATATATACGAGTGCTGTCGCAGGCAAAAAATCCGATTTTTCAAAATATCACCCACATTAAATATTGAAATTGCTGTATCTGAGCCATTTTTTAAGATAAAGACAAACAAAAAATGCTCCTGAATCCTTATATCAAGGTCAAATACTTAAGAAAGAAACGTTTTTCAATTTCTAGTTTTTTTGCCCTTCACTTTAAATATAATTTTTTTTAAATTTAATGACCGCCATTTTGAAACAACATGGCTGATGAAGGTGGCCAGCGAACTTGGTCGAGATATTTATGTATACAATCCACATGCCTTCTTACATCGAAATAGGCTAATACGTGTGTTATCGCGTGACAAATACAAGATCGTTTCACAATGTTAGCCATGCTAGAAATTCAAAGTGCTATAATTCAACCATTTTTTTAGATATAAACAAAAAAACAAATTTTCAGAAACAAAAACTGCTCCGGAATCTTTGTATCAAGGCCAAACACATAATAAAAATCTTTTTCATTTTTCAATTTTTTAATACTTCATTTTAAATTAAATTTTTTTTTAATGGCAACCCTTTTGAAACAATATGGCGAATGAAGCTGGCCAACTAACTCGGTCGAGACATTGGTATGTACTATGTCCAGACCAAGTTATATCCAAATCGTTTCATAAATATGCCTGTTATCGCGTAATAAAAATCGGGACGTTTTAAGATGTCAGCCACAATAGAAATTCGAAATGCTATAACTCAGCCATTTTTTTAGATATAGACGAAACAAAAACTGTTCCGGAATCTTTGTATTAAGGTCAAACACATTCGAAAAAAATCTTTTTCATTTTCCAATTTTTTGGTATGTCATTTTAAATTTAATTTTTTTTTTTAAATTTTAAATTGCCGCCATTTTGAAACAAGATGGCGGATGAAGCTGAACGACGAACTCGGTCGAGATATTAGTATGTACTATGTACACACCAAGGTACATCCAAATCGGTTCATAAATACGCCCGTTATCACGTGACAAAAATCAGGACGTTTCAAAATGTCAGCCACGCTAGAAATTCAAAATGCTATAACTCGGCCATTTTTTAAGATACAGACGAAACAAAAACTGCTCCCGAATCATTTTATCAAGGTCAAACACATAAGAAAAAAATATTTTTTAAATTTTAAATTTATTGGTACCACATTTCAAATTTAATTTTTTCTTAAAAATTTAAATGGCCGCCATTTTTAAACAAGATGGTGGATGAAGCTGGCCAACGAACTCGGTCGAGACATCGGTATGTACTATGTATAAACGAAGTTACATCCAAATCGGTTCATAAATACGCCTTTTATCGCGTGACAAAAAATTCAGAACGTTTCAAAATGTCAGCCACGCTAGAAATTCACAATGCTATAACTCAGCCATTTTTTAAGATATAGACGAAACAAAAACTGCTCCGGAATATTTGTATAAAGTTTAAATTCATAAGAAAAAAATATTTTTCCATTTTCAATTTTTTGGTACCACATTTCAAATTTAAATTTTTTAAAATTTTTTAAATGGCCGCCATTTTGAAACAAAATGGCGGATGAAGCTGGCCAACGAACTCGATCGAGACATTGGTATGTACTATGTACACTCCGAATAACATCCAAATCGGTTCATAAATACGAGAGTTACAGTGTGACAAATGTCAGATATATATATATATATATATATAAATATAAATTTTGAACGGAGGGTGGTTTCGGGGTCTTGGGGTCATGATCGATGAAAATATACCAAAATTTTTTGAAATCGCTTTCCTCCGAATGGCTCTAATAGTAATGAACTTTTTGTAATGAAAGCTACCTAAAAATCTGAAAAATAAGCGAATTATACTATTTTAAAAAAGTGGTGACCGTAAAATAATCTGAATTAAAAAAGTCCCCAAACTGGCGTCACTGCTCTTGACCCACATATTTATAGATTATTAACGAATCACAAATATTTTTAGAAATAATATAGAGGTCTAATTAAGTTACTTGGAAAAAAAGTTTTTCTTGGTATATGGTGTGGGGTAGCGTGTGAAAACTTTCGTAACGCCAAACATAAAAATACATTTCTTTTAATTTTAGGCATTGTATTTTCAGAAATATCGCCAAAAATGCAATGGAAAATATGTTCCACCTTTTCAGTATCCTAATCTATGGAAACTAAAATTATGAAAATTTAAGGGTAGTAGAAGTTAATTTAAAACTTGCAGGAAAACTATCCGATTATCCCGGTCGCATAGTTTTTGAGAAAATCGGATTTTCCCGTTACGCACAAATTTCGATTTGAGGACTTGAGTTGGAAAGAAATTGAGGAATGCTGGAGGTACCAATCGTCGCAGAACTATAAAAGGATTGTTGATAATTATTTTCGAAAAAAATTGTCGGTAATTAGCCGAGATATTAGCCATTAAACACACTGACGGTTTGGACATACATAAGGACAAGGCGACGTATTCTAAGCGCCATAGGCTTTTAAAGCCTAGATGACAACTTTTAATGATGTATTTGTGTAATGCAATGCCCAATTGTAGTATAAAACCATGAAATGCCAAACTGTTAAAAACAGATTAATTTAATTAGAATTAATCACATAATTATTATGAGATTCGCGAAAAATTTGCATTGAGTGGCTCTCTCAATATGCCACTCGTGTATTTAAAGGTTAATTAAAATCCTATCTGGAAAAAGGCGGCACCAACGAAGGCGGCGTTGTGAATTTGCGACCTCCTTACGAAGCGAGCTTTGTACAATGTCAAGTTTAAAGTTTGAACAAGGATTTTGTTTTAATACATTGTAAAAAGGAAATATTATTACTACGCTGGATTTGGGTTTATGAAATGCCAAATGAAGTTTAAATATGCACTACTTTCATTGCCATCATCCATTTAAGTGCATTATAAACTGATTAGGATGACAGGGTTCGTACGGGTGCTTGGATTTCCAGACTAAGAAATTCTTCGGTACCAATATTTTCTTATGGAAAGTCTCTCCTGAATTAAGGCAATATTTCGTCCGTTTAAACTAGATTTATTTTTCTATAAAAAAATTCTTATATTGGTCCTTAAAAATAACGGTACCCGTACGAAACCTGGATGAGACTAAAAAAAAAGAGTTATACAGAATAGCAATATCTGATACTATTTAGGCTTCATATCTCTCTGAACTTTCATGGTATATCCATTTTTACTTTTCTAGTATATACAGCTATACTCAACCCTACGTTGTATATTTTTTTACAAACTCTTATTATTCTTTTAGCAATGACTTTTTGTAATAATACATTTACTAATTAATATTTTTATTGTACGGATTCCTCTGTGCGCCAGTAATACTCGCATTTGACCGTTTATTTATAAAAAATATGTATTTTTAGACATATTTTGAAATATTTTGGCTAATTTTGAAGATATTTTAAAACTCCTAGTTCAGTTTACAGTTAATTTTAGTATGTAGTAAAAAGGAAATTGAAATATATTTAGTTGAATTCAGTATGCGCTGTCTAGCGTAAACATGAAATTCTGCTAAAAAATGGTAAAAAAAAATCCAAATTTTGAAAAGTTATGCAGATATTGTTAGGACTTTATTTTTTTCATCATTCTGTATTGAACAAACATCAATTAGAAATATGTGCATTTATTCATTACTGTACATAAAAAGAGCACTCTGAACGTATACCCTACCCTTAAATGCATAGCTATGCATATCTGCATAATATTTTATTTAAGTCTTAGCAAACACTATATTTATGTAGAAATATTAATCCTGTAAAATGTATAAAAATATGCTACTAAATAAAGTTAAAAATCTATTTTAAGATTTCTATTGTCTAATGTTTAATATAATAATAAAAAACGCAATTCTAAAAGAATAATTCATGCATTTAAGGGTTAACCCATTACCCGCTGGTGTTGCGTTCACGCAACAGTAAAAATAAATGCAAATATTTCAATTAATTGCATACCCACCACTATTTTTCAACTACAAAATTGGGCTTACTTAAAGACACAATTTTTTAAGATCAAATAAGTCAAAAATTACCTTTCAGAGTTTATGGTGGCAAACGACCTTCAACTAAAAAGTTGAAAAACTCAACCTTATAGTTTTGGCGGTTAATGGGTTAAGCTTTACAAAAAAGAAATATATATATGGCTAGTTCCATGAGCTTTTGTAGTGTAAGTCACATTGCTTATAATTGTTATGCTTGTTGGCCACCGTTATTTTCGAAAAGTTTGTTATTCAATTATTTAGATATCTCTGATAAAATAAGTCACATTTTTCCGATCTAAAATACCGGTAGGAAAAAACCGTGGCATGTGACTTACACTGCAAGTGGTCATGGAAATTGCCATATATAAAATAAGGTATTTAGATTCATACTTATTAAAATACTTACTAATTTGCAATATTTTATTTTACTTGTATTGCAGATGTGCAACATAAGAAAAGGTTGTTGCATTATACGAGAAATGTATCTCTGATTTCTTTTATTATTTTCCCTGAGTAACAAACCTTTCTGAGAATCATATATATTTTTTCGAAACAAAATAAAAAATCATGTATTTAAGGGTTAATCTCCTCATCAGTCAGGCAGGAAAAACTTCTCTCTAATGCTAAACCTATGGGCCTGGAATTCATCCATATTTTTCAAATTTCTCCTCGAAAAATTAAAATTTTTATCTTCTGTTTTCTGTATGCTCTTCTTAAAGAAAGTTTTTACTTTTTTGTGGGACAAAATATTTTTAAAATACATTGTTATTTTAATTTAAACTTTTAAAATCTTACTTACACTCCTCTGCTTCACTTAGATTTTAACATTTAAAATATAAAATTAAAGATATACCTTTGACGACCACCGAAGTGGGAATTGCTTTGGGGCCTATAGCTACGATGGTTGTCGCCTCGAATGATCCTTTATTTTTATACACAGAAATAATTGCACATTTTTTTTTTACATAATAAATTCGTCAACATACAAGGACGACAGAGGACAAGGAAGTTTGCAACACCAGAGATAAACAGCCGAGATCTCAACAAAGAGTGTGTAACGGAGCCAGTGGGAGTCGAACCCAGCAAGCCTCCTACGCTCTCAAGCGATTAGCGGCGTGGTGCCTTAACCACTCGGCCACGAAGGCCCCATTAAATATATATTTTAAAAACATTTTGGTAAATTAAAAAGAAATAAACATTTTTCAAGAAGAGCATACAGAAAATAGAAGCTAAAAATTTTAATTTTTTGATGCGAAATTTCAAAAATACGGATACATTCCAAGCCCGTAGGTTTAGCATTAGAGAGGAGATTTGCGTCCTGACTGATAACAAGCCCATACTTGCCAACATTCCCTGAAACTTCCGTAAAAGGTGAGTTAAAATGACCCAGGTTAAACACGTTTCGAACCATAAATTTACTAAAAAAATTAAATCAAATAGTTTTCATGGAGAAACATGATTTGTATATATAATGACACATCAAAGAAATTTTCTGGTTAGTAACGCGTATAATCTGTGTCATCTTAACACACATTTTACGGAAGTTTAGTTGAATGTTGGGAAGTATGCTAGCCTTAAGTCAAACAATTTTTAATCTTGCGAAATTGTCTGCAATGTTTGTAATTTTTAAAGCATAATTCAGACACTACTTGACGGAATGAACGGTAATTTTATATGCACACGTTTGAAACTTCTAGCAATCGATTTTAGTTTTAAAAAGTTATTGGTCACAATTCATATTTTCTTACAGTAATTAATCTCCAAAATGGATTGAAATTCATTTTTAAAAAAGGTACGAAATCTGACCTAGAAAATGTTTAATACAAAATGGATTTCTGTCGCTTAAAATATCTAGTTATAAAATTCCAGCTTATTCCTCAAACACGTTTTTGACTTATTTTTTAAAAACTACCTTTGTTTTTCAACGATTAAAATTGAGTCTAACATCATGCATTCCAAACTTTAAACATTTATAACTCCTAAACTACTTCACCAAATTTCATTCTACTTAGTGTGCGAAAATCAATTTGCCGAAAAATCCAAAGATTCTGTCAAAATTTTGTGTTGGAATTGAAAATTTTAGAGTTTGGTAAAATTTCTGTATGAAGGCGATTGCCTAATAATATTTTTTTCAACATACATTACCAGTCGAATGACATTTTCCGTTTTTTTTTTTTCTGGGAAAAATTGGTGATGAAAATCTGTGGGGTTGTTCTCTCTCTTTTTTTAGGGTTTCTTTCATCTGACGAAACCCTATTCGTCTCACTACTTTGTCTGTCTGTCTGTCTGTCCGTCTGTCCGTCACAGAGCCCGTTCTCAGAAACTATACATGTTAGAGACTTGAATTTTTGGGTACTTATAGCTTAACACCTCACATCAAACAACAAATCATAAAATTTTGAAAAAGTTGGTAATTAACCTAATTACGGGCTAATTAAATTCTAAAATTAACCAATCAACCTTTTGAATGCAGGTGCAAATGCACGTTATCGAAATCCTCCCCAGTTTCTCCCAGTAAATTCGGCGGATGCTCCGTCAAATCAGCCGGTGCAGGCTTACCACGGAGTACTTTAAGCAATAAATGAAGTGGACCTTTAAAAAGCAAAATCGGATCTGCCGAAATATCGGTCGTACAAATTCGTAACAGGTGTAGAAATACGCGGAAAAAATTCTACTTTATTTTGGTATAAATTTCAAATTTCTGCGTAGGATAGAACGCAAAAAATCCACTAAACATCGACCGATAAAAATTTAATTTCTGTGTTTTTAAAGACAATGAAAACAGATTTCCATTCACCGGAAGGCAGCTATCGTCATCTCTCGACATATCGGCGCGGGAGAAATTTAAGGGGAGGAAAGTCTAATACGAAATTTAAACTTTTTAAATATTAAATTTTTCGATTAAATTTTTTGACATCCGGGCTGGAAATTTCTCGCAGATTTCATACATACCCGGTTCAAAGAGATTGCTTCATTACGAGCTGAGATATTAATTATTATTTTATTAATTCCTTTTATTTCCATCAAATGCCAGATTAAGATGGAGGCACGTGCTTTTTTAACGGAGATTTCATTTAAATTAGGAAATCTAACAATTTGCGTGGGGTGTTTCGACGGCGCGCTATGAGATAAGTATTAATTATTCAATATGAAAAAGTTTATAGGTTTATAAGTGTTCATCCCACTATTTCCGAATAGCAATTTCAGGAAATATCTTAAATTATTGTTTAAGACCGCCACTCGATGTGTTCGAAACTTTAAGATACTTTATAACACATAAGAAAAAGTGTAAAAAAGAATGGAGTGTGATATTTCGAGGAGGGGGGGGGACTAGATTTATTTATTAAATCTTAGCGTTTGTTATCGCAGAAAATGTTTTAAATTGTTGGTTAAGACTGCACCGCCACCTTCCCGACCATGTATCTACGGAGAGATTGCGCAAAGGAGTTTCGTTCAGATATGCTTTTGTTAAGAATAGAGTGCGCTCCCGGGTGGTGGAATGCGGAACTAACGTAACGCGATTTTGTTAAAATTAGGAAATATAACAAGGCGATCCGTTTGCAACTTTAAGATACTTCATGGCACATAATAAAAAGCTTATAAAATAATTGTGCATGCAATTTCCTGCGAAGGGAGGGCGGGGGAGGGGCGCTGGATTTCTTTTTTTAAAATTAGCGTTTACGACCTTTTTAGATGTCGTTTTTTGAGCACTATGATATACTCAGACACGTGCTGCTTATGAAATATAAAAATGTCAAAATTTTAGTTACCACTATTTCCGAATAGTACTTTCAGCAATTTTCTTAATTTCTCGCTTAAGGCCGCCACCAACTCGAGTAACACATCCACTGATAGGTTGTTTAACAGAGTTTCGATCTGATACACTTTTGTTATGAATAGTTTGCGCTCCCCGGTGGTGGAATTTGCAACTAACTTAACGCAATTTTGTTAAAATTATGAAATCTAACAAGTCGATCTGCTGGAAACTTTGACATAGTTCATAACACATAATAAAAAACTTATAAAAGAATGTTCCGTGCAATTTCCTGGGGCGCCTACCTATCTCGGGTGCTATAGACCCGATCCCCTCGACTAATATACCTACGGATAGGTTGTAAAACGGAGTTTCCTTTGGATAGAGGTTTGTGTAGAATAGAGTGCGCCCCCTGGTTGCGAAATGTGGAACTAACAGATTTCGCAAAAGGATAAAGTGTTTTAAAGGAATATTAAACGAAACCCTCTGTGCGATCTGTGATCACACTTACCCACTTGTTTCGAATGTGCATCAAGGTGAAAATAAAAGAGTTTTCTTAAGATGTTACGTTTAAAAAAGTAAACTTCCTTTTTTCGTGAATTTATGTGTTTTTAACACCAAGTGTTTAGTATAAAGTTAACTACAGTAACAGATTATGGGCAGCGTACTTTTTATGCTTCTAGACGTAAGATAAAAAACTAACTATATTCCATGACCAAAGTTGCATAACTCCCACGTTATTTTGAAACTAATAATTCATTTTTAACTAATTTCTAGAAATTAAATTTATTAATATATAAATATGGTACCCGAATTGCACGATGAGAAAAACATCACATGTATGTACATGTATGTTTTATGTACATGTATCACATGTATGTTTTAATAACTCAAATACTGTATCTCTAGTATAAATTTAATGTTATAAAAAATAAAAAAAGTTATATTTCTTTACATGATTATAGACATCGATATTAAAGCATATTAAACGCAACTTTCTTTATTTATTGAATTAGTAAAGAATTGTTTATAATAAATTTATATTTAATTAGCTCACTAAAATCAATATAATCAATTTTGTTTTTGTAGGCCTAATTAATTTTCGTTATTTTTATACATTTATTTAAAAATAAATTGCTTCTGAAAAAAAAAAAATAACTACAGATCGTGTAGATAGTATTTTAAAAATTATTCTTTTAAACAACATTTGATTTTAATTCCACAATATATCTAAAGTTTGAACTACATTAATTTATTTATAAAAGCATCGCAAAAATGCTTTCGTTTACTGAGAACAGGCCCATTGGGAGAAAAAAAAAGAAATATATTTCTCATACACCTGGCTTTGTGTAACAGTTTTCTATTGTGCTCTTTAATTTTTCACAAACTTGGGAAAAAAAGAATTCTACAATAAACTGTTTCTCGGTAAATATGAGTTAGTTCGAAAACTTGCGGTAAAAATAATGTGCAGAATTTTCTTAGTTATTTGTCAACTTTATCGGTTACTGTCGGATATATAAAAGTTATGTTTGTTCTTGAAAATTTTAATACCGTTATTGTTTTGCGAAGCAATTTATTTTTCTTTCTATGATAAGCCTGCGAGAAAAACATTTTTTATTTAACAGTTCATGAAATTTATTCTGTCGCATTGGAACATTCAGATAATGCATTATTGTTTTCATATTTAAAGGAGAAATAAATCAGTTAAAAATCAATAACACATCTTTCGGCTAGAACCACACTACAGAGTTACATTACTAGATTACTTTGAAGTACTTATTTTTGAGTGCAATAAATTCTGAATAGTAATATTAGCATTATATAATAGCAGAATTTCGGTGATTAAATAAGGTGAAGATGTCTATCCCGAAATATGTCATACCGATTATTTCTATTTGGAAACACTATTCGAAATAGTGTTACCGATCTGTCGAACTCTTTATTTTTCAGAAATACTGTTACAAATTATTTTTAGAATTACAAAGATAGCAATTCAAAAGAAGTTATACTCAAAAATAAGCACCTATACGTACTCTGTGAACGTTAAAAAATGAGTAAAACATTTATGTGTCAATTATTGTTTTGTATAAAAATAACAATACTTGGATTTTTAATTTATGATTTTATCTACTTCAATGTAGTTTGTAGTTATACATCATATTACGAAAATCTCAAATAAAGTTCGAGAAAAATTAATAATTTATATCATAGAAGAGACAGAACATTGCCAAGCTCTATGATTGTAATAAATATAAATTTCATCCGTCAGTATATTATATATTTACATTTAGCGTTACAATTTAAAAGATTAAAATTGTAATGCAATAATTAAATTAGAAAAATGTATAATTACGTTTGCTTTCACAAGCGGAATTTTTTTGCAATGTCATTTTCAAATAGATCTGATGTGGCAACAGCCCTTCTGTAATTTTCATATCACGTTTCAAAGCTACACTTTGCCAAAAATCATGCTGCTGCATACGCGGTCCTTTCTCCGTAATCTCTAGAAATCGATTCAGTGGTAAAATTTATGAAATATTTAGTATTAATCATAAAAAGCTCTCTTAAAATTTCGAGATTTCAGCGAAGAACACTGATTACTAAAACATGATTACTTGATCTGGATTGGATGTACTTTAGGAGAATTTCTAAGACAAAATCTAGTAGCAAAACAACATAGGGCTAATATTTATTGTATTGGCTATTAGTTTGCCAATTATCCAAACTCTTCGTTATATTATGACCATTCTTAACAATATTGGCATGAACTGATGTTCCAAAATTCGGATGTTTACATTTTGCCAATATTTATGAAATATTGGCATAGCTCGCCATGCATTTTCCGTTATTTCCTTCGTAAATTGGATATATCTAAAACAGTAGTGTTTCTTGCAAATATCGTCGGTACCATGTCAAACTATCCAATGTCAAAATAGGGGGTTACTTTTTTTAAATTCAGATTTCTTGATTGGCACCACTTTTTTGAAATAGTAAATTTCGCCTTATTTAACCTTATTTAATGACATAATAATTAAGGCGAAAACAAGGGGATTTTAACCATTTCAGTAAAGTGGTGCCAATCATGAAATCGGAATTTTAAAAAATTAGCTCATTTTTTTCACATTGGATAGTTTGACATGGTACCGACGATATGTCCAAAGCAAAGCCAATGAGTAACTAATACTGATATTACATTAAAGCATTTCCAAGGAGTGCAGCACTGAAAACTGCTGGGCTTCTATACAGAAAATATTGTCTTGCTATGAAGAAAGTATTTCGAAACATTAAATAAATGGATCATCTTTTCCTCCTGAAAACTATTAAAATAAAAACTACAGTTTCGAGGACACCTAATTAACTGCTTCCTTTCTCAGCTATAGCAGAGAAGGTTTCGACCAGAAATGTATGCACGATGAAGAGAGACTCTAATTTCTCTAGATGTAATGAATATGCTATTACTAGTTTTTTGGAGGAAGATTAAAATTGTTTTCACATGTTTCATATCCTGTTTTTTAATGTTATTTATTATACATCATTAATTCAAAAATCTACTGATACATCTTTTATGGAGAATTACATAACGCATTTTTAAAGATTCCCATGCACTCTGCCAAAAAAATTCATTTCTAACTACAGTTTCGTTAATTCGGTACAGTTTCGGTAATTAAATCACGGCTTCCTTCCTCAGGCGCAGCAGAAATGAGTTAGCCAGGAAATATTCTCATTGAACAGACGCACTAATTAATTGTTTCCAAAGCCATTTATGTGGTTTTACTAATTTTCTGGAGAGAAAGAGTATCCACTTCTACGTTTTTAATCTTAAGTGCCTTTACTATTGCTCATTATGTAGCTCATATTCATAAAGCTGCTGATATACATCTTATGTAACATTGCAAAATGAATCAATCAAATAATAACTTATACTTTGTCTAACAAGAACGAAAAATCATGCGTTTAGCACAGATTATGTAACACTTTTCAGAATACAGTAACAAAACTTCACAATTTATTAATATGAAATATTATGTATAAATAAACAATTTGAAAAACTCATATCGCATTTGAAAACCGATTTCGGTTCTAGAACCAGTAATAAAAAAAATACCCAATTTTTTGTGCAAACATGTATATGATCTATGTATTTGTATGTATACTGCATTGTATGCTAAAAGTTAGTTCATTGAAACGAATAGCACAATTGGAATTTTCCTTTCAGCAATTACCGTGAATAAACGTCTATGTACTTCAGAAATTTTGTGCATCCCTGTATATATGATCTATAGAATTTATCTGCAACATGTAATATTTAAAAAAAAATAGGTAAATTTAAAAACGCCTACTAAAGCTGAAAACGCACTTCAGTAAAATTAGTGTCCATAGGCTCCAATAGCTCAATTTCTTCTGTAGCCAATTTCTTTTGTGTGTCCCTATAAATGAACGATATATTCTATGCATACCATATTGTACAGTAAGTACGTGTAGTTCACATCAATGTGAACTACACGATATATATAAATTTCAGGATGTTTAAAATACTGTAATATTATTAAGTACAGTGCGAACGTTTTTTTCCCCCATAGACCGTAATGTAAGGGAATTCTGTAAGAGAACCGTAAATGCTATATACTTCATCATCAATACCGAACATGCCATGGTGATACCCAATAACATGTATCAATGTCATGGCAATGGGACTATATTTACGTGAGTTAGAGAATGGACGGACAGACAGGCAGATAGACAAACAAGCCGGATTAATAAACACTTTTCAAATTTGCTGGAAAGTGTTAAAACGTTCATATAAAACTACAGTTTTAATATTTTTTTTATTAACGGTATTCTTCCTCATTTGCAGCAGATATCATTTAGCCTAGAAATCTGCAATAGAAGACAGCCGCTAAATACTAGCCTCCAAAGATATTGATCTGATTTTATTAATTTTCTGGAGTAAGAAAATCTACCATCTTCAACAATTTTCCTCTCAAGTGTGTTTAATATTATACATTATATAGCATTTATTCATAAAGCTTATGAAATCACTACTTAAATTGTGTAATATTGCATAACGAAGCATTAAAAAAAAAAATTGATTTGTCAAGGAATATCATTAATAGCGTTGAGATAGACTGTTTTAATAGTGTTTCTAAAAATAAACCTGAATAACTTATATTTGACAACTACACTAACTAGCTGTCTGCATTATTATTTTAAACACATCAGCTAATTCATTCGAACAACTGCTGGGAAGCCACAGAAGTGCATTGCCAAGTAATCCGAATTTCGGTTCGTATTAGCACTAGCATATCGATTTGCCCGAGCATTAATCTTTTCAGTCTGTTAAAGCATTAATGTTTATTTTTGTGATTTATTATCACCGCTACTATATTTACTAAAATACTTTTAGAAAAGTTTAATTTTTTTTCTTTTGTAATGTTACTGAGTTTGTCTAATGCAATACTTAATCAACATACGAAACGTAATAATACACTGCTTTTTATTATAAACTTAAAAATACATTTTGAAACTAAAACACCAATCATTTAAATGTAGTAAAAGATTTAAGCTCTGTAAAAGTTTAAAAGTAAATCAACTGTTCTATAAAGCTGAAATCTTAAGGAATTAAAATTAAACAGAAAAAAATACTAATCATTTTCTATCATTTATAAGGGTTTGTTTTATATTATCTATAAATATGCATATATCTTGGTGCGTTTTACCTTTCTGCTTCAAACATTACGCACCAAAATGAATACAGTTCACTTAATACATAGCAGCCAACATCTTACGCTTTTTACTACCACAAAAATTTTATATTAAATTTTGCCCTTTTCCTAAATTTTACCCAAAGCGCCGTAATCTGCTGATTAAATAAAGAAAAAAATTCTATTAAATTTTTGTTGTACATAAAAGCGGAAGAATTGGCAGCTATGTTAATAACTTAAATTTATGTTTTCGTTATTATCTGCGTATTGTTTTATAATGTAAATATTGGATGGAAAATGTACCGTTTGAAATTAATACTAAAGATTGTGAGTTTATTTATTTTAAATGCAATGTAAAATGAATACATGCGAATTTATTTACGTGCTACAGTTGCTTATGTTAATAAAGAACATTAATTAATATTTTTATTTTATCTTTATTTTAAATGATATATAATGCGCACAATCGTTCGTTCGTTGAGGTTATTTGTGTCAAAATGTCTTTAAAAATGTTTTCAGTTGACAATTTCTTAATACATTTTCCTGCATTTTTTCATTTCCTTCACGCAATCGAAGTGCCTATCCTTTCTAATGATCAGGGTTTCCATGCTTTCATATAGATCTTTAAAATATATTTTAAAAATACATTATCACATCTTTACAAGTAAAATATGTATGTCTTAAATGAAAAAAACCATTCAATCGGTGTTCGTGGATTACTTGGTATTAAAAAGGACAATTCCTAAAAATAAGGTATTGCATTTAAACTGATTATTATCCAATCGTTATTTTAGTAAAAATACGTTTGTTCAAACAAAAGAAATAACTAAGTTAAGTTAACAACTGCGTTCCATAATCAAAAAATATAAATATAACAAAAGTCAATAACTTAACATTTCGGAATTCTCATTGAAATGAAATCGGAATTTAAGTTGAGGATAATTACACAATCGGTGTTTATTATAGTTTGCGTTAAAAATATTCTTTCAGCGAGCTAAAACAATAGCTACACTCTTATTAAAAAGATTTTATGTTATCAGAAAGCAGAAATATAAAATCCAATAAATTGTCGTTTACGGGTTCTCATTTAAATTGCGGATAATTAAGTAATCGATGTTTCCGATAAATTTTGGAAAAAATAATTTTTGAATGAATGTTAACAATTGCGAGCTGCTAAAAATAAAGTTATTTCAACAGAAATTAAAAATATATTAAATGCGAGCAAATTGACATTTAGGACTTCACATTTAAATTGAAATGAGGATTGAAAATGATTATTATTACCCAGTCAATGTTTCCTATAATTTTTATGAAAAATACTCGTTCAACAAGCGAAAACAATAGTTATACTATAATTTAAAATGCGTTTATAGAAGCAAAAAATTAAATGATTACATAAATTAGTAAATTGTCATTTACGAATTCTCATTTAAAACCAAGATTGTTACGCGATCGGTGCTTCGTGTATTTATCTTAAAAATACTGATTTAGTAAACGAAAACAATAGCTAAGCTAGAAAATGTAATTACTTAAGAAGAAAATACAAATACAATAAAAAGGAATAAATTGTCATTTAGAAATTCTCTTTTAAATTAAAGATGTAAATAGGTCTAAATAACTCACTCCGTGTTTCCTTTAATTTTTATTAAAAGTACTTTTTCAAGGAGCTAAAAAAAATAGTTACACTTTCCCTAAACGCAATCAACTACATTATCCTCCAGGCTTTCCTTAAAGTTTTCTTGAAACTACACTTTCAGTGAGCTAAAACATTAGATACACTCTCACTAAAAATTAATTTATGTAAACAGAAAATTGAAATATAATAAAAACCAATTAACGTATATTTACGGATTCTCACTTCAGTTCAAAGTTTAAACGATGTTTCCTATAGTAAAAATACTGTTTCAACGAATGAAAGAAAAATAGATTACCTGTAGCTAAAAATAGAATGTAATAAAAAAGCAGAACTATAATAAACGCCAACGAAGTGTCATTTAGAAATATTCATTTAAATTGGGGATTATTAACCAATTGGTGTTTCCTATAATGTTTGCTAAAAATAACTTTTCAACGAACGGCAGCGATAAATTCTCTGTCGCTAAAAATTAAATTAAGTAAGGAGAACATAGAAATAAAATAGAAGCTGATAATGTTTCATTTACGGATTTTCATTTAAATTGAGGATTACTAAGCCAATCGGTGTTTCCTGCAATCTTCGTAAAAATAGTTTTTAAACTATCAAAAAAAAAAAAAAAAAAAACTACTCTTTCTCTAAAATAAAATTATGTAAGCAGAAAGCAGAAACATAATCAAAGCCGATAAATGGTCATTTACGAACCAATACATTTTCATTCCAAAAAATACAGTACAGATAATCTCTGAGGTATATTCTTAAAAACATCATTGGTAAGTGAAAAAAAATGTACCTGTCTTGTATAAAATTACCTTGCCTTAGTAAATTAAATAGGATTTCCGAATTGCGATGCATCAAAGTAAACTACGCTGACTATATTGACAGACAAGATATAGTCTCTGATAATAACACAATTAACGTAAGACTAACATAATTAGTTCAAAATTATCAACGTTAATGCAATTAATGGAAGATTCAGAGTAAATCCAGAAAAATTGCTTTGATCATGGTGCAATATATTAGGGATAGTAATAAGAAAACACCTGAGACAAGATTTTGTACTTATGCAAGGTAATTACTTTACATTGTTCCTCATTTTAATAAAGGTTTTTAAATTTGTTTCGACATGTCTTTTTTAAAACAAGTTCTCTGAACTATTTTAACAAAAAAGCTTCATTTTATTTTAGATAAATTATCGTGGTTAGCACTTAATTCATTAATTCTATCAATTATCCTTCTGAGAGTCTAAAACTCTCTTAAAAATAAAAAATGTCTTAGCATACTTCTGCTACATAAGTCGTATTTCTAAAATTCTGATTATGTAATGATTTCTTCCTTGAGAAACTTGAGAATCCTGAAAAGATATTCTGACTCATAACATATTTAATTTTATTTAATGATTTTCAGAATTATTAATCGATAACATTTTCAAATCAAATTTAAATCAAATTACAAAAGGAAATCCACCGAAAACTATATTCTTTAGCCTAATATTAGTAATTATTAAAATATAAAAGGCAATTTTAACTTTATTATATTTCTCTAGCTAATCCGTCCGGCGTTATCCGAGCCCGTGATAATAACTTTAAATGTATCCAAAATCAGTGTTGATTGATTTTATATATTTAAAAGAAAATCTTTCTAAACGATCCTGATTCTGGGGGCCCCACTGCCTTCTGCAACGCTAAAATTATATAGTATAATAATTTTAATATCTTTAATATTTATATATATTTATTATCTCTAATAGTCTTAATCTATTAAAAACGTATCTTTGGACATTTCATGCTCTTGATTTATATTAGCACCACTCACCAATGAAATAATTTCAAACTGATTGAGCATATCAGGTACCGGGCAGCGGTACGTGGAGTTATTAAGGATTCTTTTACTGGGTTTATACTTGAAAAAAAACGACTTGACCTTATATATGCAAAAATTGAAGATAACGGACTTGTGTATACATAATCTGAAGGCAAGAAATAAAAATAAAAATAAAATAAATAATTTAGACAATATATTGCTGTTAGCTGTGATAAATTTGGAGTCATATATTTAAGTAAATAGTATATTGCAGGCGAATTTTTTTTTTTTTTTTTTTTTTTTTTTAATACTGAATTGCTAGTATGTAAAAATAGTCAAGACAAAATTGAAAGGTATTTTTTAAAAGGAATCTATGTATAATGAAGTTTGAAAAATTCTTTATGTACTGAATATTACATATTTAAAAATATATTGCATTTACGAATTCCAATTTCAAAACGACTATCATTAAATTTTATTTAACTTAATTAGAAACTAGGTACAGTAAATTTATTGCCATCGTACAATAAAAAAACTTTTGGCAACATTTGAAGCATTTTTAATTAAGCTCCCTCTCAATACAAAGACTAACTGGCTGATCGCAAATCTTAAGAAAATGTTGCTAAGACAAAAATGATATAGCAATTTCTATATCTATAAGAATTTTCTATATTCTTTAGTGAATTGGAAAACTTCTGAAGCATTCTAAAGCTACCTTCTAAAGCATTTTTCGTGAATTTTTGAAATTACATTAGAAGATTTATATATTCATTTAATAATTTTTAGAAGGCTTTTAGAAGGATTAATTAAATTTGAATTTATAGGGAATTTGTCCAGTATTTAGAACACCACTCAAATTTTTATTTTAAATATTTTTCTTAGTATTTTATAGAATTAGAAAATGTATAAACATAATGTTCTTAGAATAGAAATATAGAAATATTTTCGAATAAACCCTCCCCCCCCCCCCCCCAACGCAATGAAATCTGAAAAGATGCAAAAGCAAAAGAAATTATCCTTTACAAAATATTTTTGTTTTGTGTAACCAATAATGCTTTTGGAACAAGATAAAGTAATGCGTTTATAACTCAATCTAAACTGTATTACGACTAATCGATGCATTAAATTAATTTTATAACAAGCTATTTTAATGGTACTTATAAGTACCGTCTGTAGATAAAGGGTTAATTGCTGTATACGAAATTTATGAGCTATCTTACAAACGTTCCACAAGTTTCATTTTTTTTTAGGTCTAATAGTTCACGACCTCTTAAATTTTAATGTTTGGGCGGGTTTTTTGGAGGCACCCTGTATTTATTCTATAATATACAATAAGTCTTCACCATTCATATCGATGATATATTAACATTTTAGGGCACACAATAACCAACAATTTATACAAAAATGCCTTAGCTCTTCTCTTATATAAATGATTTATTTATTAGGTTTCATATTAAAAATTCATCTTTATGAATATTTTATCATATTTCATATGATATCACTTGAAAAAATTTATTATGTATGTATATTGATTTATAATCTAAACTTTTTTTGTGACTCTTAAGATAGCCTTGAAAATAGATCTCTAGTCTAGTATCATTCGACTTCTCAGAATTGATTTACAATCGATAGCAGCTACAGAAGAAGTATAGCTATGCGTGTCCAATATTATCTGTAACGGTATATTCTTTCGATCCACCCATGCGTTTTACCTAGTTTTCGTATTGAATAAGTATTTATAGAAAGCAGTATAAGCTGAAATTTCAGTGTATATCTTTTGCTTTTTATATTTGCAGTTTTAAGGAATTTTATTTCTCTGTGTATATTACGCTGTATGTCACATACAATAAAATTGCAAATATCAGTAGGGTTTTTCGATGATTTTATTTATTATCTATTTTATTTTATAACCTTCATTAAAATTCATATAAATGTTAAATTCTTCATTCAGTATGTCAGACATATAAAATGTATAGAAATTTTTATATGACCAGTACTCTTAATATATGCTATGTTATTTAGCAAACGGTATATGAGTTATATGGCAGAGATACATTTTCTGTATAGATGTAAAAATGTATTCAAAAGATTGTACTTTTTTACTTTTTATAGTTATGTTTATTAATTTATAAACAGAATTTTAGTTATCGGTAAATGTATAAAATATTGTCAATCTCTTAAATAATAGGCAGAAAGATATTTTTTTTACATCCACATCTTATACCACATTTTTAAGTATACATCCTCACACTACGAATTATAGAATTCGATTTTTCTGGTGGATTGACCCCTTTCGTTAAATGCTTAACTGCACTGAAAAAAAAAGTTCTGCCACTAGCGTCTAGAAAATAAATTGTGCCTCTAGAAGAAATAGTTCCATGTCAACCTTAAAGTATATGTCGACCTATAAATTCTAGTTCCCTTTGCTAGAGAGATCTAGTTATCCCTATTAAAATTCAAAGGCTCTTTCCCATATTACCGTAGTCAAACTTATTTAAAAATCTCTGCAAATAAATGCGAACACAAGAAGTGAGACTTAATAACTATAATTCTAGTTTATGGATTAATTCTAGAAATAAAGTGATAATTTCTCGCAAATAAAACGATTCATATTATGATGTATCGTTTCATCACCTAGGAACCTATGGGCTAAAAATTCTCGATCTTTTCCTCTGTTCAGTTTCTTTGTTTACCTTATTCGCATAACTCGAAAATCTATATTTCTAGTTTAGGGATTTAAAAAATGATACATATTCGTTCTAGATGAATGCGGTTTATTTTTTCTTTCAGTTGAATAGAGAATTTTACAAATACCTAATTGTTAAAAAATAGGGAAGCTTCTATGAAAAACAGAAAATTTACAATAAATCTCATTGACGAATTCTGCAAATAGATGTAACGTTCTCATTTTTCTAAAGATTGTTTTATCTTTAACACAACTATGATGTAAATTGATCTTGCTCAGCGGGAGAGGGCTCAATTTATTCAATTACACAGAAATGAAAGAAAATGAAAACACTTGCAGAACAAATTTTTTAGCATTCAACAATATGACTTTTATATGCGGCTGAATCCTCTTTCTGTAGCTGCGCTGTATTCACTGGTTTAAAAAAAGTTTTCTTCAGTCTTAGCAATTTAATTTCGAAGGACGTGTTTACAGTTAAGGATTAGATTACAGAATTTTCAAATGAAAATGAAAAAAATATCGCATTATATAATATTTTTTTCGAATATTTTTAATGCTATATATATATAAATCTTATCTCCATTTGTCATAATGCCACGAATCGAAATTCATTGAACATGTTCGTGATTTTCTGAGTAAATTTTGCATCATTTAAATATTTAATGCGAATTATTGACGCGTATTATTTTCCATATACAGGGCGGTCAAAAACTGTTTTTCACAATATATTGGGTTCGTGAGAATGTAGAATTCAAACAATCGGAAGAAAAATTGTGATGTAGTTAATTTAAACTATGTCCTCGGAAATATGGTGAAAGGTAAATATTTTAGCTCACATGATTACGGTTACAATGAAAAACTTTTGCAATTTTCAAATGCCAACACCCACGTTTTAATGCAAAGTGTTTCACAAAGCGAAAAAACGAAAATTAATTGGTATATGTAATATTAAATATGGGGACTTAAACACACACATACAAAAAAGCAGACGGAACAATTAATGAAGCAAAACGTGCAGCAACAGAAAAAAAAAACACTTTAATCTGACTCCAAAAATTTAATTGTTTGATTTTACAGATCATGATACATTACATGTTATTTATTGCTTACAACAATGAAGCATCTAACATAGCCTGAAGCTTCTGCATAAACTCATGTTCAAGTGAGTTGTTCATGCCAGATGTAATTAGTGGATTCGAAGTGTATACCTTGGATTTTTATCTATCCAGAAAGGGAAATCTATTGGAGTATGTTCGGATGACCATGTCGCCCACGAAAATGCTAAATACGAATTGTGTACTTTGGATTTTAATATATCCAAAGACAGAAATCTAATGGAGTATGCTAGGATGACCATGTCGGCCCTAAAAATACTAAATACCACAATTATAAATAATTGTAGGTGAAATTCTCAGCAAAGTGATCTTACAGACATATCATGCACTCACTGCTGTTGCAAAACGCAACTCACAGTTCTTGAAATACACATTGGACACTCGTTGCTCTTATTTGGCTGTATTTTATGTCACTGATTATACTGCTCCATGTGCCGTTTCAACGCCATTCATGGGTTTACATTTGGTAGATCATTTTGGGAAACAAAAACGTTGGTGTTGCCTTTTGAAATTTTGCCACTGTAAACGTAACCATCTGAGCTTGACGGCCTGAGCCATCTGAACTCTTGTTGTCCCTTACCACGTTCTCAAATTCAAAATTTGAAATATATACATCTCAAATTTCATTACTATTACTCGAATACTCTTTTTGCTGGGGTTCCGTATAGTGTCAAAGTTTTTTTTAAGATTACACTGTTTTTGGCTTTGACTAAATTTTGTATTTTACCGTTTTCTATTATGAGAAAACCATTGGGCTAGGTCACATATTCGAGAAAATTCTATTAGTGGGACATTTTGGGTCACTATGGGCCAGGGTCAAGCTAATCACATCTAAAAATCGCCTCAAACGATTTTGACTAAATTTTGCATCTACCATTTGGGTTACAAGAAGACCAATGGGCTGGGTTACATGTTCGAGAAAATTCAATTAGTAGGTCATTTTGGGTCACTATGGGTCAGGGTAAAGCTAATTTTATGTAAAAACGCTCCAGTGCTTTTGGTTAAATTTTGTATCTATCATTTGGGTACCAAGTAGACCAATGGGTAGGTCACATCTTCGAGAAAATTCGATTAGTTGGTCACTATGGATGAAGTTATTTTTATCTAAAAAACGACTCTAATGATTTTGACTAAATTTTGTATCTATCATTTGGGTTACAAGAAGACTAATGGGTAAGGTCACAAGTTCGAGAAATTTCAATTAGTGGGTCATATTTGGGTCACTATGGGTCAAGCTAATTTTATCTAAAAAACGGCTCTACCGATTTTGACAGCATTTTGTATCCTACCGATTTGGATTACTAGAAGGTCATTGAACTGAGTCACATGTTCGAGAAAATTTTATTAGTTGGCCATTTTGGGTCACTACGGGTCAGGGTCAGGGTCAAGCTAATTTTATCTTAAAATTGACTCAAACGATTTTGACTAAATTTTGCATCCTACCGTTTTGCTTTACTAGAAGACCATTGGAGAGGGTCAAATTTTCAAGAAAATTTTATTAGTGGGTCATTGTGTCACTACGGGTTTGGGTCAAGCTAATTTTATTTTAAAATTTGATCAAACTATTCTGACTAAACTTTGTATCCTACAGTTTTGGAGTATGAGAAGGCCATTGGGATAAGTCACATGTTCGAGAAAATCCGATTAGTGAACCATTGCGGTCAGGGTCAAGCTAATTTTATCTGAAAAACGGTTCTAACGATTTTGACTAAATTTTGTGCCCTACCATTTTCAGGTACTAGAAGATCATTTGACTTTGTCATATGTTCGATGAAATTTGATTAGTGGGTCATTTTGGGTCACTACGTGTAAGGGTCAAGATAATTATATATAAAAAACGGCTCAAACCATTTTGACTAAATTATATATCATACCGTTTTAGATTACGAGAAGGCCATCAGGCTAAAACACATATTTGAGAAAATTTATTAGTAGGCCATTTTCGGGTCCTTATGGGTCTAGCTAATCGTATTTAAAAACGGCTCTAACGATTTTGACTAAATTTTGTATCTTACCGTTTTGGATTATAGAAGGCCATTGTGCTAGGTCACATATTCGAGAAAATTAGATTAGTGGGTCATTTCGGGGGGTCAATACGGGTAAGTGCATTTAATGAGATTAATGGTTTAAACATTAAATTTTCAAACAGTGGGCAATAAATGAAAGCCGGAAATTATAAACATTTCGCCAAATTTAGTGATATTTTACGAAATGTTGGGGACATCGGCAAAATTTGGTGAAAAAAATCGATTTTTCAACCAATGTCAAAATACATGCTTGCTGCCAACTGAAAGAAAGTTGCCACGTTTGCAAGTTTTTGCCAAATTTTGAAGATATTTGGCATTGGGGCTTAAAAATGTTGGCTTTCGGAATCTGAAGGAATTTTCCAAAAATTCTTAATAGGAGCCGATATACATGATTCAACAAATCAGAGTTCATTCAAGTTCTTGAAAAACAGTGACGTTGTTCGATACAACGCATATCTGCTGAAGAAATACAACTGTCACATCAATGTCGATTTTTTGTCAAGTTGAACACAAAGATAATTTTAACCAAGCTTAGCTCGGTCTTCCCCGCTATTTTATTATAATGTTGAACATAATCAATGGAATATAAACACACAGGATTTCTTGATGACTTCAAGATTCCTGCTTTTAAACTTGTTGTTTAATGTTTTAAATTGCTTAACATAAAAGACCAGGCACTAATTTTATTTTAATAGGACCCTGGGCGATTTGGCTTACATTTTAATATGTTGTAAATCATGTAATGCCGATCAATGTCTCTATGGGCAAAACCCCGGAAATTGGTGCGTTTTGATGGAATGACCATCGAAATGCCTTAATTGGTATTATGATACACGATCATGAAATATATACACTACAGTTTGAAATTGTTTTTTTATATTTACTTTTGTGGATAACAAAATAGTTGTGTATTGTGAAGATAATTTATAACAGACCATGGTTAACGGTCAAGTGTAATAAGTTATTGATTTTTGACTACTTGTAATCATGTAGTCATATTTTAACAACTGTTGACCACTACATACCTAATAAGTAAAATCAGATAAATAATCAACCAAATACTAAATTTTCATTTCCTTTAACAAACAAATGCAAACAGAATTATAAACTTAAGTGTATAATAGCATATATATTAAAACGTTAAGGTAATTCGGTAAGATCAGTTCAATTCAACATTGACACATTTGCGCATGCCTGATATTAAATTTAGATCCTGTTCAATTTAGAGGAATGTGGGATGAGATCCTGATAGCTCAGTAGTCGAGAGCATCCTTTTGAATCTCTTAATTTTTGTAGAGGAAGCGGTATCGACCCCTATGACCTCCAAAATGATTTCTGTAATTTTTTTTGGTGATAATTCATTTCAATAAGGTGATATTGTACTAGGAGGAGAAGTTACATGATTTGTATTTTTATTGTTATTTTAATTCTTTAAAATTAAAATTTAACGCTAACAATATTTAAAAAAAAACATTATATTTAAAATATTTAAGCTAAAATATTTTTCATGTAATTATCTTTTAAATAAATTGAGCTGATCTACAATTTTTGTTTCATTTCTGACCATTATCAAGAATAAATATGTGTGTGTCAGACAGGAAAGTTTATCTTTCTTTTTCATAAAAAATGAAAAGATAGAAAAAATATTCATATAAGATATATAAAATAAATTACCTTGATATTCATAGTTTAATATTTAAAAAATGTATAAAAATGAAAAATAAAATTCAAGTTGTAAAAAAAAATATATATATTAAAAATCGTCAACTGTGTCAAGTTTAATATTTACGGCTTTAGAGAACGAGACTGATAAAAATAAAAATCATGACATATTTTAATGGGCCTAGTTAAATATATGTATGTATATATATATAGAAAATACTAAATAATGTCGTTCTAAAAATAACGAGACCGTAGTAAGTAAAAACAAATGCTCTACCCAATATTTTTAGTTAAACTTCTGATAAAAGTATAATTGGTTATAAATTATAAACGCTTTCACTTCATTGAATAGGTTAAACTAATAGCACCGTCTATCGTCTTTAATCAATTGGAATCACTTATACAATATCGCAATATGACACGATTTAAATACTTAATTAAATATAAAGCAACTAATTAAAAATTCAAGAATTTTTCTAATAAAACGTTCAAGCTATTTACAGTCAAATATTGACGCGTACTATCTAGTTAACTATAAAGGATAATTCGCATAGCCTACATCAGAATGCAAAAAGGTGATTTTTAGACGGTTATAGCACCATCAAAAGTATCCATTTTCAAGTCTTGCGCCCAATGAGACTTTTGATCTGCATCGCGTTAAGTAGGGGAGATAGGGGCTAGTAGGCGCGGTTTTTAGTTATTAATTTTTATTAATTTTTTGTTTAAGTTTTTTATGAAACTTTAACTGTACTTTTAAAGAACAGGCATAGGGCTATAAAGACCTGGAGTTTCGAGTTGGTAGCTTTTGTAGTTTATGTTTAGCGGAAGCCTAAAATAAAAGGAAAATTGTGCACCAACCTACCCTGTCACGGGGCAAGTTGCCTATACCTATGGGGTAAGTTGGCACACGCTTTATAAAAATTTAAATAAAACACGCAGTTAAGAGAAATCAATTTCATTATTACCAGTAAGTTTAAACAAAGGCGTTATCGCCGTTCAACGTAAATTCTAAATTATACAGATATAAAAATAATGAATAAAACACTAACAATGAGTAACTTCTATGCTACTAAATATCATCATCAGAATTACAGTTGTCACAAGTAAAAAATCGAGTTTCCCCGTTTGGACAAGCCTCGTGTGCCCAAAATCTTGCATTGTAACCACGTTTCTGGGTGTTTTCTGTTTTTCAAGCTACCAGCACACACCAGACACCGAGCCAACTTCCCTCGTGTTCAATGTGCCTACTAGCCCCATAATGAATTTCTTCACAAAAGGGACACGTAACCATCTAAGCCTAAGTAATCCTAATAAATCACATATGGGGAAGGTACAGTTAATCATACACTAAGAAAAACTGAGCAAGATAAATCGCAATTATTAAGATAAGTATACGAAATTAGAAAAAGAATGAAGCAACAAAAAATTACTTATGAGTGCAAAAAACAGCAAAATCGTAATAAATGTCCACTGCACGTAAGTGACGCTTCAAAACTACAATGAGGATTGTAAAAAGCAAGAAGAAAGGTACTCTGTGACTGGGTGCGTAATCTATCCACAAACAGGCGAATTATGAGGACTGCGCCTACTTACCCCTGTAGCCAACTAGCCCCGGTCTCCCCTACAATAGATGAAAATTTCAGCCAATACCACCGGAACACATTTTCATTTAATTAGTGTCTTATCCTTTTATTTTACATATTATTTTCGTTGTCTAATTAAAATTTACGGAAAATTAACCAGTTAAACGACTTCACTATCAAAAATTTTCATGTTTAATATTTAATAAACTTTAGATCTCTAATTACTCATAGTCAATTTTTTTCGAACTTTAGTCTTTCCATTCACTGTTTCAGTATTTAAAAATAACAAAGCTATTGTATCCGATTATCGATTTTTGAACGACAAGGTTTTTCAAGCTAATAATTGCCTTTATATTTTATCGTTGGAAGTATGAACTTCACAAAATTAATTTACTATCTGTAAAAGTAAAAAGAAGGCATAGCTATTAGAGTTATGCATCGGGTTAACAACCCCTTTTGACCGCAACCAACGAGACCCAAGGTTCGGTTCGGTTCTGGTTGGTGCTACATTTTTTCAATGCGGATCGGATTCACTTCTACTTTTGTGCTGTAGGTAGGTTCGGGTTGAGTTGATTTTGATTGTTTCGGGTTCGCGTCGGTTTCGGATTGGGTTTTGACTCGATTTTCCGAGTTTTGAAAAGAATGTTCAAAATATTATTTTCGTATTGAAAATCTTTATAAAATAAGACCTGCATAACGTACACTCCTGGAAAGCAGATCCTCTATTTTTTAAACACTTTCCAATTCGTAACGCACTTATATATCTGTTCGCAAAATAAAATAACACCAAATCTTTATTAAACTTAAATATATTGAAAATTAAATATGATCCCTTAAAGTTGCTTATTTTAGAAATTTATTTATAAATTAACAAATAATTGTGATAAATAAAAAAATATTTTAATGTGCTTTCCGAAAATACTGATCCTAATGATGACAAATAAATAAGTACATATACAATTTTAATAGCATTATTAATTGATAACTAATATTACCAATTAAATTAATCATCCATCTGCATTATGTTTTGGTATTTACAAATTATTCCAAAAACTAAAATGTAATGCTTTCCTAGTTATTTTCACGGAAGATTCTGTTTGCATCAATCGATATATTTTTCAATAATTTTAAGCCTCGCTAACTTATAATTAAAAATTCATAAAAAATTGTATTTCTACATTCTTTGGCATGCTGAATATGTAATAAAATAATCACTTTGTTATTGAACTTTAAAAGCTAAGTTTATTTTTATTATTCCAATGACGTCTTATGGTAAAAACAATAACCTAAATATGTACAGAACTTTCTAAGAACTCAAACTGTACTTTTTGTTTTATTTTGCATTACTTAGAAAGGACTTTATGGCCAGATTCGGATTTCTTTTTGTCTGCTCTATTCTGTGACAATAATGGTGAAATAAAATGCGCGTAATGTTTCTTTTTGGCTTTTTCTGGAGAAGAAAAAAGCCTCTAGCTTCTAAGAATAGAAAATTCAGTACAATTCCCTCTGTAGTAAATAGTTTAGTAATATTTAGATAGCAGCGGTATAGGGCCGAAATTGCGGGGCTTTGTAGAAAATTAGTAACTTTCGTTTATGAAGTTCTTCACTTTATTAGATGAAAAAAAGTATTCAAACAACGTTCATAATTTTTGAATAAGGAAACATTTACATATTTTAAAGGATCCGTTGGAACAAAAAAATATATTCAGTAATTTTGAAGCGCGATATCTTACCTTAATAATATAATTTTTATGAGTGCTCGTGATTTTGTTAATGTAACAATCATCTAGATATAAATAAGTCGTAAGTCTAATTTTTGTAGCTGTTAAAAAATAAGGATTTTCTGGATGGGCTCCAATGATTTTGAAAAGTCTTCTGAATAACAGGCCTATGCGCAACACAAATATAGCCGCTGTTGTAGACAGATTGTTTTCAGCGTTTGTGCGGTCCCTTGAATTTGAATACTGTTAAAAGTATTCTTCGCCTTATTTCATAGTTAAAAATATGCTGAAGAATAAGTTTAGAAATTATTTCTATTCATATTCAAGAGACCGCACAAACGCTGAAAAATAATCGCCTACGACAGCCGCTATTTTTGTGTCAGCCAGTAGGCCTCGTATTCTGAGGATGTTGGATTTCTTGTTGGTAAAAGCCTTCCAGTGCTATTTACCGGTAAATTTCGCGTAACAATATCACATATACTAATATATTTATATGCAGATTGAGATGTCTAGTTAACTCTCATGCACGGAATTATTATTATTATTTTAATAATGACTTGTATGACTCTGTTTTTAAACGGATTATATTTTAAAGGATTTTTCCTAAATTAATGTCTAAAAAAATTGATTTTGTAATTGATTTGTTGTTTTTGAATATAAGAAATGCGTATGAATATTGTCTCATATACACATGCAGTCCAAATCTGCATCTAACTCATTTGTAAGAAAATTTCTGCATGAAAACATAATTTATCAACTATTTCTGCCTTAAAAATATTTAAAGAAATAAAATGCTTTACATCATATTTGCTGGAGGCATGAATTTTAGAGCTAACGAAATCTGACGCATGGCTATTTCAATATTCCTTTGTTAAGGGAAATTTCTTCGAAAGTTATGAATTTATAATTCACAAATTTTTAAAACTGTTTAATTTATTCATTTATCTTCATCAGTAAGCATTACGCAATGCATTTATCAGTCCGTTGCATAATATCAGGCTATAGCATTAAAACATGCATAATTGTTAGTAATCTAATAACTCAGTTTAACTTTTTTAACAGTGCAATCTTTTTGAAAAGAAGTTTTAAAAATATACCGGAGTTTATTTAAGTTTACTTGCATATGAAAATTATCTTAAGTGATTTACAGAATTTATACATAGAAAAGTCCATAAATATAAGGAATATCTACAGCTATTTAGGAGCACATCATTATAATTAAACGAATTTCTTTCATAGTTAAAGAACCCTTTTTTAATTATTCAGACTGCTTGATTGCTAATACTTTTTTAAAAATATTAATCTTCCACTTATTTAATAGAAAATTCAATAACACGAATATCACTATTTCACATAAAGTGGTAGCAATCAAGCAATCTGTATAATGAATAAAAAGAACCCGCTTAACTGGCGACACTTTAGAAGAATTCAGCGGAAAGACATATTATGTTACTTTTTACTCGACTGAAAAGAAGGGTTATGTGATTCACGCGTATCTGTGTAAGTGGATTTCTTTATACCCTCGAAACATCCCAACGGCTGGATGGATTTTAATAAATGAGGTCTCTATCAATTTGTCTTAAACGTCCGATGGTTAAAGGCCAGATTTTGCTTTTATAAATTCAAAATGGCGGCCGTAAAATACAAAATGGCGGTAGAGACGAAAAAAAATACGCACCCTATTGAGTGGCATATCATTGGATAGGTCTTTTAAAATGAAGACGATGTTTCATTGACTAGTTTACAGTCAAAAGCTCCGTTAAAATATTATACAACCTGGAAATTGTGTATGTATTGTGCATCTCTAGCTTTACTGCAACTCTAACCATCATAGATATCTATAGACCTCGTCAAAACAGTGTTTATAGATAGGAACTAACAGTTAAACACAACTTAAAAGTCACCAATACAAGTAAATAAAAAAATAGGTAAGTAATATAAACAAGTAATATAAAAAAATATATATTTTAAGTCAATTCCTACTTAGGCCAATAAGAGAATTTTTTTCTCCCATTCTTCTTTCCTTTTGAGTGGTGCTTAATATGCCTTGATCAAGAAGAGGGCTCTCTCGGTCTTAAAATACCTTGATCAAGAAGGGAGTTACCTCGATTATTGAAAATTAATTAATTAAATTTAATTAATGAGTTAATAATTGAAAAAAAAATGGATTAACATCAAGTGTCATCCACTACAAGTTTAAAAAAATTTATTTGAGCTTGATTGGATTAATTATAAGTATTTTATTAACGATTGAAAATTTGAACAAGATATATATAGCGAGAGTGTGAGCTAATAGTAGGAATTGAAAAAAAAATGTTTCACATTGATGAGAAATAATTAATTAGTTCGCATTTTACGCAGTCGGGTTTCTTGATTTTTTAAATTTAATTGTTTATTTCTTTAAATTTACACCACTGTTTCTAAAAAAAATCTTTATAATGTATTGTTTATTATTGAAAATGCTGTAGAGGAAGATGATTAAAATGACGATTGTTGTTCAGAAATGGTGGTGTTAAAAATTTTTGATGACATATTTTGTGTGACAAACGAGGAAACATAACTGAAAAGCTTAGTAAAAGAAAATGTAATGCCACATTTTTTTCGAAAGTTGTTCCATTATATGAATGCTGGTAAGGAATCTATCAGGTAAATCTATCAGGTAAAGCAGAGGTTGTACTTGTCCTGCACTGTTAAAAATTTTGCAGCATTCTGGCAGGTCATTCAACCGTTTTTTGAAAACACAGTTTCATAACCATAATTTAACTATATTCTGACCATAAAATGGCCAATAATATGATCAGAATAGTGTTAAAATTACGGTTGTGTAACCGTTTTCGGAAAAAACGGTCAAATGACCTGCCAGAATGCTGCAAATTTTAACAGTGTGAAATTTCGCGCGTTTAACCTAGATTTATTTTTCTATAAACAAATAGTGACATTTGTCCTGAAAAAATCCCTTAAGCGTACGACTCCTGGGTATAGTAATCTATCAAAGGTAAAGCTAATAAACGAAGCTAAAAGCTAAAAAGCATAATTAGTCTTAAACACATGAGATATAAATTTTTAACATGTAGTATTATAAAGTATAATAATTTAAATGCGATTATTAATTTTTAATATTTGATAATTGAATGTTTATAAGGTTTTCTGAGAGAATGTAATACCCCTTGTTATCATTTTAAATTTAGGCCGCCAAAGTAAGATAAATAAATAAAAAAAATTAACTTCAATTTTCTCGACATTCGATTTTGTTACACAACACCTTCAACACTGAGCTCTTCAATTATGAAATACATTAATATCAAACTTTAAATCATATTTTATGCAAAAAGTAATTTGCTTTGGTGTAATGCTGCTTTGTATAGTTTTTGCATATCCGATGTTTATTATTTTTAAAGAAACACACGCATAAGATCTGTTGTTTCCTTGAAAATTATTTCTTCTTTCTTATTAATCAAGACAAATATAATACAGAGGTGCCAAGTTCGCACTAATCTTCCGTAATGCGTGAATTAATTTAACCCAGTTTAACAACGTTTCGAACCAGAAAAAATTATTTGATGAATCTTTATTTATTTAATTCCAGTTTTCTACGTGGAACTTATTTAATTTCATCTCTAAAAAAAAATTCGGATGCGAAATGTATTAAACCAGGGTTAAATTAACTCACATATTACGGAGGATTAGTGGCAACTTGGCACCTCTGATAATAATACATTTTAAAATTTCAATACAAAAAACATATTGGACAATATGAAATATTTCCAGGTTGTAATTTTCTAAAAAGTAAATTAAATGTACATTACACCACGTTCACGTAAATCACCAATACACGCAAACCACCAATACACGTAATCACGTAAATCACGTAATACACCACGTTCTTGAAATTATTGCTTGTTAAAATCTGTAGAATGATTTTTTTTTTTTTCATAATCTTGAAGGACAGTAAATGACAGTTTCAAAACCAGTGACTGGATACATTTCTCTTAGAAATCTCAAAACAACAGAGAAATAATCAAGCATTTAAAGTGTGCCGGTATATTATTTATACCAGCAAACTTTAATCCTTAAACATCAAAATTTTCCCTCGATTTTTTGTAATAAAAATATTTTTACAAGTCACTTAAAAAATACATTAATTTTATTTTTAAGCTAACTGAACCGCCTGGCTTTACCCGTAACTTTAAATCAACCTCAAATTTGTATGACTTTATATCTTTAACCTGATTTTGTCTAAATTTATATTTTAAATGAAAAATTTGCGAAAAATATAGATTTTTTCTGTAAAAAAGGCTCATAACAAGACAGTTTCTTCTTTTTTCGCGTACGGTCTTTTCATAGTTAAAAAAACAAAAAACAATTCTTATTACACTGAAATTTTTATCGGTTATAAATATAACGATTTTGAAGCTCGTGTAAAAATTTCGTGAAAATATATTGATATCTAGTTGTAAAAGAAATATATTTTCTTCTCGCTATTTTTTGTTTGTTTGATTTCGCATCCGGTCCTCATAATAATGAAAAAAAAACTGGTTCTGATCGTCGGAACTCTCTGAAATTGTAATATTTTTAACTTGATTTATTCTGCATGTATATTTAAAATGAAAAAAATTGCAAAAAAATATTAATTTTTACTGGTGAAAGTGATCGCAAGAAGACATTTTATTGTTTTTTTTTCATGTAGGGTCATTTAATAGTTAAAAAATGCAAAAAACTTCGTGAAAATATATTAATATCTAGTTCTAAAAGAGATATGCATTCTTTTCAGTTACTTTGTTTGTTTTTCCGTCGGGTCCTTTAAAAGAACATACACACACACACACAAAAATTGTTCTTACTGTTTGAACATTCAAATATTTTAATTGATTGTAAATATAATGGTATCCAAGCTCTCTTTACATTTTTCGTGAAAAATATGCATATTTCGAAATGAAAACGTGGGCAGAAACTGAGAACACCTCGCTTTTTAGTGTTTTCATATTTTCCCGGTTTTTTTCTCTTATTTAAACTAGGAGGGCTCCGCCCCCCTGCTCGCTACGCTCATCAACCCCACGTGTAATCGCTTCGCAATTCCGTTCGGTATCGCGAAACAAACCCTATTTTTTAGCCAACCCTAGAAGAAATCGTTTCACGTTTCCATTCTGGATCGCTTCGCGATTCCTCATTTTCTATGCATTAAATTTTTAATGTTCCACTTGGTATAAACGCGCTCCTCCCCAACTCCTGACGATTTTATTTCCTTATCTCTAAGCAGGTAATCATTAGAGTTTACAGAGTTTCATAATTAAAAGAATTATTAACTATAAAATCATTATAAAAGGTAAAATGTATAATTTATTGAATAATTACAAATTAAATAAAAATTATATATATAGTGCTACGAATATTGTAAATAAGTAGTGTTTGTGCTTAAAAATAATGTAAGTAGTTCAATTAAGCTCTATTCATAAGCTAATATTAGTTTTTGTTGCATTGAAATATCTCAATTTGTTGATTTTCTGCAAGCAAGTAAACCCTATTGGTTTTAAATGGGAGTCTATGAAAATTTGGCAAAATACTGGAAATAGCGCCAAATTGGCGTCACTTTTGGCGACTAATTTTGATCGCCAAATTTGGCGATATATTGCCAAGTTGTTGGCAAACTTGGCGACAGAACCGGGATCCCTCCCTTGGTAACCCCCCTTATAGCGTCAGATAGTCTCTGACCAATCAGACTCGTTTCACGGTATCTACGCAGATTTTCATTGTTCCATTCCCAAAGCGTTACTTTTTTTTTTATACATAGAAGGATTATTCTACTAATGTGAACCTTTTGAAATTTTTGCAGATGCTGTAAATTTGGTATTCTGAGATGCTTTAAAAGTATTGTGTTGAAATACGCATGTTTAGTTACTTTTAGCGTAAAAATAAAATCGTCACCGGGAGTTGCGAAGAGACCTGCGGTTGCAAATTTGTTGCAAGGGTTAAATTCGCATTTTTTTCTAAACAGATTGCACAGTCAAAGAGAAGAAGATATTTTCTTATTTACGCATTTGCGTGAATCGGTACCTTTAAAATGCTGTGCTTGGTAAGTGTTTGCGAGAAAGGAAGAAAAAGTCGACTGCGAAAACGACGGTTTTTGAATTTTTATTTTCCAAACGGTTAAGAACCAAACTTTTAAAAAACTTATTGCAGCTTTTGAGACGTAAAAGTACAAACTTTAAGAATATATCGTCCATTTTTCCGTATTTTAAACGATACGGCCGATGGACGTTAAAAGAAAATGGCAAAAAGCTGATATTCTGTTTTTCCTTCCTTTCCGTGAGAAAAGCAGGTTCTGGGCATGCGCGAGCACGCCAACAACAAAAAAAAAAACTGGCTGCGCGATTTGCAAAAATGGTCTGCTTTTTGATGAGTTTTTACTTACTATCTCGGCTAATTATAAAATGATTAAATATCTGAAACTCATGTGCATCAGGACCAGCCTTGGATCATACAATTTTGCAGACCTCTGCACGCGGTAAGTCTCGCTAGCCACCGACAGCAGACACACAGATAGACAGAGATATTTTCCTTTTTCAGTATAAATGTGATGCGTTCGTACAAATGGTTGTTAGAACAACCAAAATACGTTTACCTCGAAGGGTTAATGCATTAAGATAAGAAGGAATGTAAATAACACGTAAGAAATTGACGTCGTTATTTTGTGACCTAAAGGCAACATTACCGTTCATACAGCCACAAATCCCAATGACAAATTGAAAAAGTTTAAATCTACAGACAGTTGCGAACTGTGCGAAATGAAAGTTCTACTTATTGGGATTGTTATGGAATACGAGGACTGTAGTAACTTTTACTATTGCAATAATATCACTGATGACGGATAGTTTTTACACCTGAAGAATGGGACGTAGCAGTCAGTCTCAGCAGTAGATCAAAGAATTTTCTACGAATTTTTCTATTTTAAACGAAGTTTATACTAAAATTTTTGTTATCTCCTGTAAATATGTGCATTACCAAATATTGCAAATACATTTCCTGGCATCAAAGAGAAACATGTAGGGAATTCCTATTTATCCTCGATAAGTGGAATTTATAGAAGGCTCGCACAGTCCTTGGAATTTCCAAGTTTAGCACCAATATTAATGTTATGAAAATTTCTATTTCATTTTTAAAACACAGTATTCGTAACCGCTCGTTTATTCACAGAATATATTTCTTAGGTTCAATATATGGGAACGTCCATTCGTTACTCTTGTGACAATTAGAGCAGTTTTTCATATATAATTCCAATTATTTTGCTACAAAGTATAATTAAGATAAAAATTAATATAATCAGCTAAATACCACTGTGTTTCGAACACAAACATATATCTAATTTCTAACACAAAGTATTTTACTTGTGTATATATTAAACAACTCTTGTGACACTCTGGTCACAAGAGTAACAAAATTTTGATTGATTATATATACAAAGGAAATGCGTCCTGTTACAAATTAGATGTCAATTTTTATTTTAATTATATTTTGAAATAAAATAATTGGAAGTATTTGTGAAAATTTGCTCTAATGGTCACAAGAGTAACAATGGACGTTCCCATATTTATTAGGATCTAGTTACCGACAATGCACGGAAAGCACGAGATTCCTCCACAAACTTTAAAGAGGCGCCATAACCCCTGAAAATGCGACCTTCAATCACCATTATTATGGTACATTGTATTAATTTTTTTTTCAGAACGTTTTGCGTGATGAAAGATGAAATCCACGCTTTTTCGGGAAAATTCTATTATTTGAGTGGGAAATCTGAAATGATGAATAGGTTTTTAATCAACCACATGTCATCATGATGCCTTGGTTACAAACAGACTGCATACGTGAATATAATACAACTATATGTAATATACTTTAGAGCAGATCTTCCCAATATCTCTACACTGTCCACCCGCAGCAAAAATATCTTGCAGTATCTCTGGAATAAACTACATTATTTATAAACACCATTGGTAATCAAATCTTAATTATCTAATCTGAAGGCTTTGTTGTATGGATCTTGCCTTTAGTGGCATATCTGTCCCTATTTGTTGACTTTCTCGGTACTCTTTTTGACTTTAGTGGGACTGAAATAAATGTCAACGATTCACGCCTCCCTCAAGACGATTGGCGCGCTCGGGAGTAGTACCTCAACTGTTTGAATCTCAGACTCATTGTATTTCTATACAAGAAACATAAAACAAAAAACTGTTTAAGACTCGCCGATAAAGTTTGTAGTATTGATCAGTTTACACGTCAGTAGAATTTCGAAACAATTTCCAGCATAAAAGTTGACCCTGAAATGATATTGTGCTTATCTAATACCAGAAAAAATTAATTCGGCAGTGTCTTCAAATTCCATTTCAAGAAGAAACAATTATTAGCCTCAGAAAAATAAGTTTTCCGAAGTTTATACAATCAATTCGGAAAAAAAGGTCTGTTTTCTGCCAACCACTTTCCCAAAAAGGATTTTATATTAACTTTCGGAAAAAAAAAATGTTTTTTCGACAGTTTTCTAACAGGTTTTATAAAGGATTTTAAAGGTAATGGAAATGTTTTCAAAATTGCTGGCAACTACGAATTTCTTCAGTATTTTCATAAACTTTTATTTTTTTATGACGTAAGAAACGCATCTGCCATTTTTACAATGTAGGTGAGGTACACTGATTCTTTTTTGAATACATGATAGTGTAAGGATTAGTGTTACATAACTACATCCTAATTGGATAATAGTGATAGCTTCTGTTTTGTTCTTGTTGTTTTTAATCTCCTCAATATGCAACATAAGCGAATATTAATAGAAATTTTCCTTTATTATTATTTGTGCAAGCCTTGTGGTTATAAATATGTTCGTACTTTGAGGTAAATGAACTGGCTTAGATCATATAGTTCTTAAATTCCCTTTTTTATATTAATCGGGACCTCAACTTACACCCGTTGCAAAGTTGCGTGGAAATTTTAATTTTGAAGATAAATATTATTAAATTAAATCAAGTTCATTTAAACCAATTGAAATTTACACAAAATTTATCTAAAAACATATATTAAACCATTCGGGCAAAACAACGTGTCAAGTCTTTTTGTGGCCAAATTGCGCGCAACCGTGTTTCTTTGGAATGACGTTTTATGATAATTAATTAGTCTGCCTAATACTGTCATTTTAATTGATTTCGAATAATAATATTTTATGTTATTAGAAAATAATCTTCTAGTTTGATGCATAGAGGTCCTTTTATAATTTCTGTCGTATTTCAGTAAGAACGGCAGTGGAAATAACACCACAAAAGTCACACACAGGAAAATAAGAGGATTTTTTATTGATTCGATTTCTGTTTTACTTCTGTTTTTTCGAATGAAATTTCTTGTGGTATTTTCGATGTTGTTATGCAACAATGCAATAATTACAATGTAATTTTGTTAAACTACATAATCTTTACTCATTTTGTTCATATTCAAAATGGCTGCCGCGCAAATGGAAATAATAAACTTTAATGGTTTAAAGATTATTTTCCACGTGAAAGAAATTTATACAGAAATTGACTTCATAGAGAAGTTTTCAAGATGTGTTAACAGTAATTCTAATATTATTAGTAATCATGGTATTGCCAATAGGTGTAAGAGACTAAAATCTTTCAGGATGGCCAACCTTAAACGTCATTTTAATTTCAGTGCCGGCATTTGCTAATTACGAATTGCTAATTGCCGATTACGAAGAAGTTCTATATACATAAGATTCTACCTAAAATCCCTTCGAAAATAATAAATTCTTGAAAAGTTTTGTAAAACTTACAAGGAAGGTCTCCTAACTGGGCATTTTGAAAAAAAAAAAATGCTAATTAAACTAGTATGTAATAACCCCTTGAGGGGCAAGCAAAAATGTCTCTAAATATTTAATTCTCACCGGAATAATCGAAAAAAATTATTTTTAAATAAGGAAAAGCAATTTTTCAACGATTTTCCTCCAAAGTTAAGAGTATAAAATTTAGTTAAAATTTTCTGGTACAATCTTGTTTAAATTAGGTGGGATATATTTTATCCCACAGCCCCTCAAGGGGATAAAGGATCAGTCAAATTTAGTGGCGGAATTACTGTAGAAAGTCTGTAAAAAAATAAAATTCGTGCGAGTATTTTGCGCGAAAAGATGTAAGCGCCACGCAATTTGGCGAGCAGCTCTTTTCCTCGCCGAAGGAAATGATTTTAATGCATCTGAAAATATATTGATAATTGATTTTGAGAATACGTTTAAATAGTATTTAATGAATTTAAACTTAAACAATGAGAGAGTTTAATGCATATATATTTTGTATTACATATTTATGTTGCTTGTTGCTGCAGTTATTAAATTTTATCACTGTATTAATATTTGTCTATTAAAAAATATATTTTCATATATTTAAGAGTATTCCAAAATAAAGGCCGGTTGAAGAATGCTGCAGTTGTACATTTCAATATCGGAGAAGTTGTTGTTTCTATAGCAACATAATTGAAGCTACAGTGCTTAAATGGACCTAATTTTGAGATTGAAACAATTTTAATTAATTTAAAATTTGTTTTAATTCATAAATTTCATAGTTAACTTTCATTATAAATATATATATATATATGTATATATATATATATATATATATATATATATATATATATATATATAGTTAAAACAAGCAAAATCTGGCAAAACTAAAGTTATTTAAATTAAATTTATTTAAACAAGTTCAACATAAAACATTTTTACATTAAAGTTTATTTGACTTTAAAAAGTATTTTTTTTGAAGTTTTATTCCTTCGCCATCCGGTGATAAATCGCCAAATAACAAAATTTTCATTATTCTTTTACCGACACTCTATTGAGTTTCCGCCGAATTTTTTTTAATGAACATATCTATCCTCATGAGATGAACATTCTATTTTTTTTCAGATTTTTCGAAGTATGCCCGTATGGAGACCTTCGTTGTTAGTGTCAAAGGTACCACACAATCCTTATACGGGTTATGTCTCTTATAAAACAACAGCCGAGAACCTTTTTCTTGTTCTTCAGAATTTTACCCGATTTTATACAGAGTATTCTTAATTCCCATACAATCGGAAGGTTTCCACACAAGTACTAATGTGTCAGGGACGCGATGACTGAAATCTTAGTGTATCGGTTTACTTTTATATTTGGCATTTGAAACACTACCGTGTCGATGCCATATACCTGAACGTAAAATCAGTGGAATGGAGAGTTTTCTTGTTTTAATGTCGCTAGAAGACAGATAGGTGTGGATATAGGATATTTCTGCTTTCTGGAATTGACCAAATTTGCTAGAAACGTGTGGACCAATCAAAAAGCAATAAATCGAAGAGTTTTAACCCCTTGAGGGGCGGTGGGATTATTATATCCCAACTAATTTTAATCAAGATTAGCACCAAAATCTTTTAATTAAATTTTACTTTTACAACTTTGGCGAAAAAAAAGTTGCAAAAAATTGCATTTCCTTATTTTCAGTTTTTTTTCGAAAATTCTGGTGTGAATTTGACATTACAAATACACAATTACTTGCCCCTGAAAGGGTTAAAGCAACATAAATTCGATCTTTTATCAGACATAACATTGTTATATATCGGACATGTGTCGACTACGTAAACTATTGTACATTCTATTTCTAAAATTATTTGTCAAAAGAGAAGAATGTAAAAAACATTGGAGTCGTTAAATATGTTTAAAAAATTACATATTAATATCTAATTAAAAATATTTATCTGATAACTCAGCATTTCTTCCAATGTAAAAATGAAATCTGTTTTTAACTGATTGACTTTTTTAATACAAATAGAAGATAAATGTAACAACATACCAATAACTTTAGTATAATAAATTTATTGATTCGTAAATATATATATATATATGTGCAACCATTAATTAAACATTGCCGACCATCATCAAAAACCGCAATATTGTGAATGAATTGACAATAAAAATGGATGCCACAAACCTATAATATAGAACTGTATGTATAAAATAAAGTGCCTTATACTTAATTACAAGAATTAATATGGAAGAAAAAAAGAAGAATGTGGATATCGAAAAAATTGAAAAACTTATATATTGAATTACGTTTTCAAGAGTACAGAATTCAATGATATAAGCAAATCGGTCATTTTCTGTGAGAAAAAAAGCTATATATATAGATATATATATAAATTAATTAATAAGGTAAAAGTTTTGGAAATCATAGAGATAAGAAAAATATTTAAGAAAATTATCTAATTATTAATCCGAAAAAAAAATTGGATTGTATATATACAAAATTTCCATTCCTATTAACTGTATTTCATATGTTATTAACGGTTTATTATTTTCTTAAGTTATGTGCATTATTTAATTTCTGTTTGCAATGTAAAAAAAAATGAAAATGAAGCATAAATAATTTATCTAACATAAATCATTTACAGAAAATGTTTTCTAAATTTAGTGTCAGCATCGAAAATATATTTAATTCGGTGAACACGTTTGACCTTCATCTTAATCATTATGGGAGAAATTCATCGTTTAGTCTCTATAAGTGGCATAAATATCCCTGGCATTTGACAGTTATATTAGAAATGCCAAAGACAATCAGGCTAAAACCTGATGATCCGACACGTCTGGCATCAATTTGGAAAACTCGCACGCTAAATAATCACGCTATGTTTCAGCCTTTTTAGGATACAATTTTTTGTACAACAAATACATAAAAAATCACTTTTTATTATTTTCAAGCATAAGAAAAATAAATACGCCAACTCAGCATAAATATTCAAAGTGTATTCTAAAATTTCTGAAAAAGAAATGATGCACTTATTCCACCTGAAAATATTTTCCAACATTAGAGCCGTTAGGCATTGATTCATGTGATGTTAATATGCATTTTCTAGTTCAAACCGTGTTATGTTTTCAGAAACATCTTTGAGTTATATTTTAAACACGTTACACAGATTAAAAGGATTTTGAAACAATAGTTTCATGTAAATATTTTTAAATTAATCTTACGAATTCTCAATTGGCATAAAAAAGAAAACATATGCATTTTGTTAGATTTCTTTTTGAAAGAAACATTTTGAAATTCACAAAAATAAACAGAAATAATTTCCAAATGATTGTTTATAAAATTACATAATTATTTTAAAGGCGTAAAAAAGGAATTTATTTAAAATTATTTGCTGTTGTTTTACGTACAGAATATTTAAGGGGTCTTGAACCTTTATATATCAAAAGTTAAGGTAATTTTAAATTCTTATTTTAAAACAATTAGTCGAGATTTTATAATAATTTAAAATAATATTTACATAAACGTAATCATCTTTTTAACTTTTTAAAAATTGAAAATGCTTATTTGTTTATTAATTTTGAGATACATAAAGATACACATTTTACTCACTAAGGATTTACTCTCACTACACTGTTACGTACAGGAAAAATTATTTTTAATGCGTATATAAATAGGATCCAAAGAACTAAAATCTAAATAAAAGTTTTATTATTTCAATAAAAAAAAAATATTTTTCATATTAGTTGGATATTTCAATGTATATATCTAACGCATATAATAATCCAGCAGATGATAAATAAAAATAGCATATTTTGAAAAATATTAACTGAAAGGTATTATTAACTGAATATGAGCATTTATTTATGTTATAAGATGTTAGAGTTTCATTAAATTTCGACATGGAAGCTAAAATGAACCACTTTTAAAATGTGATTTATGTACGCATATAAATTAATAAACCTGTGATTTATACGGCTATAACTGAAGTATTTTTTTTATAACTTTTGTTCTAAAGTGAAATTTCGAATGTAGTTTTGTTTAAAATATTACAATAGAAATTTACACTCTAATATACATAAACAATACTACACCCCTTATCATGAATTTGTTTGTGTGTCAAAAATATTAATTATACAAAAATGACCTTGAGGATTATGGTGCATGGGAAATGTATTGATAAGATTTAATTTCGTCGTAAATATAGTCATTTATGCATATTTATAAAATTCCAGGCATAGTTTTAATAAAGTCTGATCATGCATTTTACAGTAATATAGTTAGATTTTTTACTTTATTACTAAGTAATTTTAATCTAAGGCAACATTAGTTTTCTTGCCGCTTACGTATCATCTAAGTTGCGGTTTTTGCATTTTTTGTAGCCTTAAAAAATATTAAAATTTCTGTGATTTTTTTAAAATATATTTACCTCTTAATTGAAATCTTATCTTTTGAAGTGAATTAAGAAAAAAGAAAGAAAAAACTTACAAAATTCGTTAAATATGCAAAGCATTTTAACTTTAACAAATTGTTAAAAAAAATCTAGGTCAACCAACGTAAAACTTCTAAATGTACGGACATGAAATATTTAATTGCACTACCGTTGCAAAAATTCTTAATTTTATAAAGTGAGATCAAATTTATTCTAAAGAAAAATATTTAATTGACTGTATGATTTGACCAAAGCAGATATACTCAACCCATACATATACATAAAAATACATAAAAACCCTTACATAAAAATCCATTTTTCCGGTATATAAAAAATGCTAGACCCCTTAACATGAATTTATTTATGTGTCAGAAATATGAATTATACTGAAATGACCTTGGACATTATGATATATCGGAAATATATGGGTAAGATTTAATTTCGGCGTCCAATATAGTCATTCATGTATATTTATGAAACTCCAGGTATGGTTTTATTAAATTCTGAATATACTTTTTATAGTAATATAGTTAGATTTTTTTTACATTATTACTAGAAATTTGAATCTAACGTAAAATCAGTTATTTTGCAGCTTACATATCTTTTAATTTTGCGGATTTTGCAGTTTTTGTAGCCTTAAAATAATATTTAAATTTCACAGTATTTTTTTTTTTTCAAAATTTTCCAACCTCTTAATTAAAATCTTATCTATGGAAATGAACAAAAAGAAAAGAAAGAAAAAAACTTGCAAAATTCGTTAAATATGTAAAACATTCTAACTTTTAGAGATTTAAAAAAAATCTCGTCAACCAACGTATATTACGTTGGTATATTACGTTCGTATAGTATTTCTAAATATACGAACATGAAATATTTAATTGCACTACGTACGTAAAAATTTTAACTGAACCACTAAAAATTCTTAAATTTATACAGTGGCATGAAAATTATTTTAATGAAAGATATTTAATTGACTGTATGATATGTCAAAAGCAGACATTCTCAACCCACACATACATAAAAATATACATTAAAATACATAAAAATCCATTTTTTCCAGTATATAAAAAATACTAGATCACTTAACATGAATTATTTATGTGTCAGAAATATTACTTATACTGACCTTGGGCATTATGTTACATGGAAAATAAATTGATAAGATTTAATTTCGGCGTCCAATATCGTCATTTGAATATATTTATAAAATTCCAGGCATTTGTTTTATTAAATTCTGAACATACATTTTAGAGTAAAATAGTTAGATTTTTTACTTTATTACTAAGGAATTTTAATCCAACTCAAAATCTGTTCTTTTTCAGCTTACGTATCTTCTAAACTTGCGGTTTTTGCATTTTTTCATAGCCTTTAAATAATACTAAAATCTCACAGTGATTTTTTTAAAAATATTTCAACCTCTTAATATGTTTAAATCTTACCTATTGAAGTGAATAATAGGAAAAGAAAGAAAAAAATCATAAAATATGCAAAATATTCTAACTTTAAGAGACTGCTAAAATAATCTAGGTCAACTAACGTAAAACTTCTAAATATACGAAGATGAAATATTTAATTGCAATACAGATGTAAAAATTCCAACTAAACCACTCAAAATTCTTGATTTTATAAAGTGGCATCAAAATTATTCTAATGAAAGATATTTAATTGACTGTATGATATGGCAAAAGCAGATATTCTCAACCCTTGCTTTTTCGGGCTATTGAATAGCTCCATTCAAAATAAAAATATCTACTGTATGCAAAATCAAATTATTCACTAAATACAAAATAATAAAAACCACTCACAAAGAAAAGTGAATGTCTGACACAACTAGTTCCCTTACACTTACAATATAATGGCCGGAAAACTAGTTTTACAGTCAAATCATAGGTTCTAAAGAAAGAGTTTTCTCCAGATCGTGATTAAGTATTCAAAATTTTTCTACTCGGATTTTTCAGACATAAAGAGTTAAATGAAAGAATAAAATAATGAAAATAATGAAAAAATAAACGCTTTTTAAATAAGAAATATAAACATTCTAAAACATTACATTATGGAGTATACATATGAATAATTTATATAAATAAAAGATATACATACATATTAAATGTATCACGGTTTACAGCATCAATTAAAGTAAACATTGAAACATGCAGATTGATGTTAAAATTAAATTCATCAAAAAATATGTTGTCACTCGTATTTATAATAAATTAAGATTAAAGAATATCGCTCTATTTATTAATTTGCATGTTTATAAATTTTTTTAAAATAAATTTTCAATTATTTTTCAAAACTATACACGAAAATCAATTTAAGTAAGGATTTTAGATAGAATTTAAACTAAGCAATTGAAGTAAATTTTAACACGTTATATAAATGAAATTTTTAATATCCCTGCATACATAAATTTTCGAATTTTATGATAAGACTGAATTTTTGCCTTAGAGGTTGCTTTTAAATATATAGACAGGTTTCTAGTCATAACTAAAAAGATTTTAAGCCCTATTTACTACAAGTTAAGTTAAGCAAGTGTTTGTCATGCATCATCTTTTTTAATTTATGCGGTTATAATATTTTTTTTGTATTACTGCTGTATAACTGAATCATATTTTAAAAAATAGTTTCAAAAACACTTTAATTAAATATATATATATATATATATATATATATATGTGTGTGTGTGTGTGTATATATATTAATTTATATAAAATCTTGCAACGTGTATAAACATTAAAATTTTTTAACCATGCGTTTTCTGTTGATTATTATGCGTTTTTTTTTTTTTTTTTGTTTTTTTTTCAAATAATATTTTAGATAATATTTTACATTTGATATGTAAAAACAGTTAAACATAAATATGTTCTTATTAATTTATTATAAAATATGCTGCAAAAGCCTTCAATCTAAATAATAATAAACTTTAATACTTACGTCTGAGAGCTCCGAATCTTTACTTAAAGCATCATACAAAGTTGTTTCTGCGGAAAATGCTATACATATTAGAGAAAAAAACACAGTTGCGCATGCTATGTTTTTTAAATGCACCATTTTCATGGTGGATTTGGTTACAATATTCTTGGGCGCTAAAACTTAGAACTGTCCTCACTCCAATAACAATGTCACTACAGCGCCGGCTGGGCCGCTATGGCGTCCTGGCCTTTCTCCGAAATTCGTCTTTAAATCAGGCACAAACAAAAAATTTTCGAATTTTTATAATTTAGATACCGCAGTGCATTATGTCCCTCTACCGCTTCTGTTTAGCTGGATAATTTCACGTTGGAACACTGATTTTCTCATACAGCGGATTGAGCGGAGAATTTCAGCTACCTCTCGGAAGATATCTTGGCATTCACTCGGATTTACCTCTACGAGCTAGGCAGGGTTGCTTGGCGACTGAATGTTTGGCTTCTCCGCCAAGCAAGTCCCAGATATTTCGCCAGGGGAGCCCTCAAAGTGAAATTTGTGCGCATTATTTTACGTATAAGTTGATGAAGTAATAAATGATGGAACTTCATATTGAATTTTACACATATTTCTTTCGACATATTTCATCAGAGTTTTTATTTTACGAAGCATTTTACTTTATTTTATTATCTGAATATAATCCTTTCACGATATTTTGATTTTGAGTATCCCCTACTCTGAACATGTGGAAATTTTATCATTCGATTTATATCGAAAGATGTACCTTTAACTACAAAAATATAAAAAAAAAATCAATAAGGTTTTAAACTGATTGCATGTAAAAATTATTAGAAAACAATAATTTAGATAAATTAAAATGCATCTAGATTATGCTAGTTTTAAAATATAAATATAAAATTCTTTTCTCAGACGTTTGTGAAATTTGAAACAAAATTCACATTTTATGAATCTACCATGAGATAAATTTTGAAAAAAAAATGTGACATCTGTGCTGAAAAATTAAATGTTTTAATCTGAAAACTTTTTGACCTCGGCGCAGAACGAGAGGTTAAGCTTCGACTGCAGTCATTCTCCTGTCCTAAAAATGTAATAATGCTTATCATATACCTTTTTATGCTGATTAAAACCAGATACATTTCGTATTTAATGCCTTTAAGGAAATATATATTTTTTTTAATGTTGAAAATCTTTTAATTGCTAAATTTAATAGTTATTTTAACTCAAAAATGCCTTTTTGTGTACTATAGCGGTGATATGCGATTTTGTCTTAAAAGTTTTTAATGCATATATATTCAATTTTTAAAGGTCTGTTTTAGTATTTTAATTTTAAAGCTCTCTAAATTAAACATTTTTTGTGTTTCTCTAATTCATAGTTAATGGTAGCTCTCCAAAACTTTAATGGAAGCCAGATGATCTTTAAAAGATTTCTAACTGATTTCTGAAATTTAGATTTGTTCTTTTTCAAGTAAATAATACGATCATACCAGTTAATTGAGATAAACAATTATCAATTAAATTGAAATATTATTGTACTATTTAAGAGTTAACTCTTTATAAAAATAATAATTCCTGCTCTTATAAGCTACTTTAAAATCACAATATATACACATTTTTATTACATGTATATACTTCAATAATTATAAAGGCCTAAAGTAATGGTACCATGCTTTGAAAATTATAAGGGAAACCATCTTTTAATATATATTTATAAAATAAACTATATTTATTTTGAAGCTTTATTAAACATGAATAAGGAATATATATCCACATTAATAACATGCAAAAAAGAATCCACTTTAATTCAACATAATACATTTATTGTCAACCTCGATCAAATTTTATAATATAAAAACCCCAATAAAAATTTATTTTTATTATACATATTTTAAAATTGATATAAATTTAATATTTGCCTTTAGTTATGTATATTTTGCTATAGAAAATTTAATTGTTCTTATCAGAAATATTCAAGCTTTGTATAATAAATTATAATCTTGTATAGCCATTTAATCATATTCCTTTAAAAAAAATCAGACAAGTGTATTTATATTTTTTTTTTACATACAAAATATAGTTTATAAATGGGTTCAATTTATTTTAATATTTCTGATTCTCGTTAAATTTGTTATACTGCAAGTTTATATAATGCATTTATATATTGCTATAGCTATATTTATTAAGTTAAAGATGAGTTCTTCATAGTGTTATTTTACCCCTTTTATTCTTATAGCTCTGCTATTAATCTTTCACACATTTATATATGGGCCACTCTACAAAAACTTTTCCTTTTCAACAGATGATAGTTAATTTTAACACAATATTTAAAAAAAATGTTTAGGGATTTTACATATTTCAACACAATCAAAATGCACATTTGATGAAAATTGATGATTTGTGAATTTTGCATTTTTTTCTTTTTAATGAACGGAGGTATACTTGTATGACAACGTTACTTTTGATACCTAGTTTTCTCTATGAGCACCTTCATTTATTTTGTGATTTTGACAAACATATTATTCATTTAATAATTCATTTTTTCTCTGAAAATTCCTCTATGACTAAATAAAATTTTATTAAAAAAAATATTAATATTATTTTCAAAAGTAATGTTTGAATTGCTGAAACAAGCCTTTCGCGTATCCTCCAAATACAACATATAATTTACAAAATATAGTAGTATTTGTCATAAAAAATATCCAGATGCAGGAGGTATCCACTTTAAATTTTATTTGTTAGCCTTGTATGTGCACAATGTCGTTTTTCTTTAATTTTGAAGCATTCTAACTCAGCTAGTAATAGTAGCAGATTTTATTCATCCCCTGTTCTTGATTCCTAAGATAATCATCATTCATTTAATAAAAATGTGTTTACTAAGTTTCTATTGTTTCATATGCTACTACAAATAAACCTGACATTGTACAACCAAACACTGTATATCTGTATCCCCAGTTACAATATTTTTACAAATATTTCCTTTAAAACGTTATCAAATATATTAGGTACTTAATAATAAAAGCAGTGTAAATCATCTACATATGTCTAGCAACAGATAAAACATGAACTATGGATATTAATATATGTTTTTTTAGGCTATAGCCATCTATTTAAAATCACATCTGTTCGTTTTCAAACTAACGTTTTCCGTAGAATAACCCATATTCACTATAAATAAATACGATATTTATTAATACAGTTTACCTCTTTCTGGAGATTGACGAAAAAATAACATTACATATTCTGAGTTACTTACAATTCTGAAAAGTGTTCGTTTATCTTTAGAAGCTTCTAAATCTAAACAAATTCCGAGTTTTCATGGAGCATTTAGGAAAAACAGTTTATTTTGCTGCCAGTATTTTTCAGAAACGTTACCGAGTATCTTTTATCGTGTATTAATCAAATTTCTCAGCCGAAAATATCGTTTTTTTAGAAGCTATCTTTTTTCAAGTAAACATTTTCATGTTCATCAAACGTGATACATTAGCAGCATTAACAGTAATATTAAAATTAAAATACTATTATTTTGTTACTATTTCATTTATAAGTTATAACTGTTGTTTCAGGAATGTTATCGTGGGAAATCAATTGGATTCAGAGGCTTCTTAACCCTTAATATCCTGAGTATCATTTTAAGCACATTAAAGAAAAATCAATGTAAAATTTATTTAATTCGTCTTTTAACCCCTTCGGGACGAGCGTCATTTATAAAATTTTTAATCTTTTATGACCGGTTTTTTAAAACAGAAATTTTTGACTAATTGAATCATGAAAATGCTCGGATTAAATAAGGGAAAATTTTCAATAAAATTTTACTGATGAGAATAATCACTGATTCTGAGCTCCTTACACGGAACGAATACCGGTCGCTCGTCCCCAAGGGGTTAAGAGAAAGTAGATTGGATTTTTCGCACACAATTATTTGCTCAACCATATTTAGAAAGCACAGTGAAACGGTCGAAGTTAAATATTTTTTTAACGTGGTTATTTTCTAAACTATTTTACCAGGTGTAGCTTTTATCCTATTAATGTTATACGAAAAAATTGCGACTACAAAACACTTCTTTGTTACAGATAGGATCACAATACATTTACGCTGTTCTTATAAGAGTCGTGAGATTTCCATAACAGTATTTTTTGTTAATTAATCTTATTATTCTTGTAAATATTTTGACAAAAGTGCTCTAACTACATATTTATTAAATCCGTTTAATAAAAAATACCTAAAAATCAAATTATTAGTACATATGTTATTCTGGATATCATAGACATCAACGTAAATAATTATTCAGGTTAAACAATTTTTGTATTCAAAATTTAGCATATAAAGGGTTAAGAGATAAAGGAATATTTATCAGAATCGCGGATAACTCGGAAAAATTTATATTATAATTTCCTAAAATTTAAGAAAGACATGAACTTGGTTAATGAACATTTGTCTTTTTTTACAATGCACACACATATAGATTGTGAAAAAGAATACTTACTTGTATTTTAAAATATATATAATAAATTTTTATATAACAATTTCTTCATTTGGATCTACGACTTCATCTAGGAAGATGAGTTTATCTTTTAAGCATCATTTTACACCAAATAATAATAATAATAATAATAATGTTTAGGCAAGAAATTCAAATGGGTAATTTTAATTGATAGAATATTTCGTTCTGCTGATCACAAATTTTAATGAGAAACAATATATTAAAAACGGAAGCTTTTTATCATCTAATTTTCAAATTTTTGCAAGATGGTTACACTTAATGAGATAAAAATAAGGTTATAGATAACTTCAAAACTAATAATACTTCAAAACTAATCGGCCAGTTTAAGTTTCAGATTTTCAACTCACGCTATGATATTGCTACATGTAATCACTTTAATGAAATATATGTTCACGGTATATTTCACTAGTGCAAATTTATTATTAAGTCTTTCATGCAAAATTGCATAGTTACTTATTTTAAAGTTACAAAATGAAAAACTATTTTCGGAAACTTACGAGAAAATAGTTGAAATTTAATTTTAATAAGATAAATTTTGAAAGTTTTTTTTTAATTTTTCAATTCGCTGAAATTCCATTGTTATATAAATGTTTTTTGAAACGCATTAATTGTAAAATATGTGCTCTGAAATAAAGCAGACTAAATTATAAGGAACAAATCAACAATTGAATAATAAATGAAATTGGTGTAAACAAAGTTGTAGTAATAATAAATGAGCATTTTGCGTTTAACTAATTAACGAAATGTTTTATTTAATGTAACAAAAGTAATACTTGCTGTAAAACGCTTGCAATTCGCATAATTATATTAATCGTCTTTGTAAGCTAAAAAATTATAAAAATGATAAATCTTAAAAAAAAAAAAAAAAAAAAAAAAAAGTCGTGCATATTTTAAATAAAAAGAAAAACATACAAAATTCATTTTATTGCATTGAATTATGTATTCTTATTAATTACTTAGTACAAATTCTGTTCTTATAAATTAAAGATGTAATTATGCATATTATGCCAAGATAAAAATAGTAAAAACGGTGCATTTTTAATTCCCTTCTTTTATTATTAGTAGCTCTGTATTTTGGTGATAAATAAATATGAATTTAAATATATATATATATATATTTTATTTACAGAACATATTGAAATATGTAATCTTATTCTGGTAATCAGGGTCCCACAAAGCCTTCATTTGAACGGGGGCAGAGAGTCATCGCTATTTCCGAATAATTGTTTTGTTAACTTATTTGCAAATAAGATAAAACATAAATTCAGCGTTTAACCCCTTAACAGTGTGGCCCGAACTGGATTCGGACAAGAACACTTTGCTTGCTTCGTTATTAAAGGCATTTTGATACCACTAATTTGTAGCTGTAAATTTATCTTTATTGATTGTCAGATATGTTTCGATTATGTAAGGTAAATATTTTTGTATGGAAAAAGTGGTGTCTAGCCCCATTTTTAATTTTTTTGTAAGAAAACAAATGTCACTGTTAAGGGGTTAAATAATGGGACAATTACTAATCTCAAATAGTGGAACTTCCTCACTGATGAAGCTTCGCCGTATGCGACTGCGTAATCAAGATCTGCTGGTAATATAAGGTACACATTATATACATATATACAACAATTTAACCTTGACGCTATAAAAAAAAATATTGAAGTTTGTTTATCTATACTAAAAGAATATTTTTTTTTTTTTTGCATTCCTTCATCAGGGTTAGTGTGCATCAAGGGATTCAGAGGATTTTAGATGTTTTATCAGGGCTAACTTTGCGCCAGGGCCCACCGGAGCTGAGCTCCGGTACATCTATCTTTTTAGTAAATATTTAAATATTTGTCGGAATTCACCGGAGCTCATAAATACAGGGCTCCGGAGCCAGTGCAATAGCGCTTCCAAAAAACCGAAGCCTAAATTACCCTTTCCTTTCCGTCCCATCTGCAAGCTTTTGCATTATTTTTTATCAAAACACTTATATGTGACGTAATGTGTCGCACACATAGGAGATGGAGATAAAACGGATTCAATTTTTATATCAGTTTTTGGGATTGGACTGACTCTATCTGCCTTACATTCAAAATTTTATTTGTTCATGTATAGAAGAAAAAACATTTCTTCCTTAAAAATTACGTATTATATTCTACTTCAAATCATTTTAATGCTATTTTGATCGGAATGAAGGGAAAACGGAAATCGTGTTTTTCTGTTCTAGTGATATTTGCAAATTTATGTTTGCCATTCATGTCCGCGATGCGACGTATTGATGCGGCGCAACTCAAGAGACCGAACAATGAATTTTCTTTCAGTTCGATTTTCTTTTGTGGCAGTAGGATAATTTTTAATTGGCTGTTTTTTTAAATTATTATTTAGATATCTAACTTGAAAGAATATTTTCTGTTTTTAGCCAACTAGCAGCAGTTTGAAGTTTTGTTTGTTTGAGTATTTTTGTCTTTTATTGTGTACAATTTTAAAAATCACGTTAGTGATTTTTCTACTTATTTTGTATCATGAAAGCTGCCCATGCTAAGGCTGTGTACTACATATTTATGAAGTCACTTTCATTTGCAAATACATATAATTGCCATGCGTTACTCTGATAAAAAGAAATGAAGCAGTGTTTTTCTATAAAAGCATAGAATCTTTCCGATAACGGTGTGACATTTTTAATGTAATCTTATTTTCAGGGATTCACCAGAAAAGATTGTTATACAGAAGGAATCGATTACAGTTTAAGGATCTTTTATAGTAAATTGAATGTAAAATCTTGCTCACAGTTCGACCGCTTTTAGCACATAAAATATTAAATTCAGCATAGATTTTAGAAATAGTTTGAAAACTAAGAAAAAAAGAGACATCCTATAAGAAGAGTACACTGAAAAAAAGATGTTAAAAGTATGAATTTCCCAAGAAGATATTTTAAATATACGAATGCATCAAAAGTTCACAGACTTAACATTACGGAGGAGAATTCCGAAGTTGAGTAACCAGCCCCCTTAATGAATGAAATACGCATTCGTTTTAGTTTTCTAACAAGAAACAACAGAAGACAGTCATATCAACATTACTGAATGAGGGATAAGTTATGCAAATAACTATTTGGAGATATTAGGTTTGGATTTTCAAATTTTCGAATTGCATACTTTTTAAATGTTATAGAAAATCCTAAAATATAAAAAGCTGCATAATTAGAGTCGCTGCAATCTTTAAATAAACACATTGATTTGAAGTATCTCAGTTGTGTCCTTTTAAATTCAGATAATTTTTGTGAATATTTTATTTTTTATAATTAGAAAAACATTTTTGTCTGTATACAATTTTAATCATTAATATAAGTATTTGATAACAATCTTCTTTCCTTTCAAGTATTTTTATGTCACGTGTATAGAATGAAAGAAATGAAAATATAGAGCCTATTTTTACATTACTCAACGGTGAGCAGTACCTTAAATTATAACAATAATCTTATTCTCATTCTTGGATAATTCGTGAACACTGTGCAAAAGACTATATTTAAAAACTCTCTTTCTTATCTAAATTAAATGGGTGACTATACGCAAATGGGCGATTTTTATCATAGAAATGAAGAAAAATAAATCTTGTCAGAAGTTTCCTTTTTTTTTTTTTTTTTTTTTTTTTGTAATAAGACACTAGAAAATATACTTATTGGAAAAGAAAATAGCCGTCAGTCTTAATATTAAGAAATTTTACAATTTTTAGATTTTTAAATTTTCATTAAAATGAGGGGATGATTACAATGTAAGGAAATAACAATTTTGTGAAAAACAATTTTAAATAACATTTAAAAAAAGTTTTTCCAGGAAAATTAAATCAACATCCTCTGCTATCAAAATGTTCTAGATGTTCCCTTTTTTATGACAATGTCGTAAATTGGGTAGTCATAAGTATCCTCTTTCGTATGACAATTAAACTTTCCATGCCTGTAGGTTAAACAGCATTTACTTTGACTGATTTGTCACCAATTTTCAATAGTTCTCCAAGATACATTTCAATGACATGCTCCAAAATTATCTAATCCAAATGCTTTATATACCTTGTTAAATTAAATTTATTAAGTCCCCATTGTTTATATACATAATATCCGAATGTATAATTCTTTGTTGCCGACATCTTTCGAAATGTAAAGCCAGGATTTCTTCAGCGAATTTACAATTAATTTTTTCGCTGAAATCTATATGCAATAAGTCATACTTTGTGTTTAAGATTACTTTATTTTCTTAATTGCTTCATATTTAGAAGCTACATTTCTGCTCTGTACCAGGAATATTTTCAACTGAATGTTAAATTTTTTCACAAGTTATTTTGATGAAATTTCTCCACGAACTTTTTTATCGTTTCCTTGCTGGATTTTCTTAAAGTTTTACATAATAAATAAAATTTTATACACTGATTTGCTTAAAAATACGCTTTAGTTTTCATCAAAAGCATAAAATTTTCAACACAAATACCTTTTCTGCAAGTTTTTAAAAATAATAGTACAATTCTCCGACATTAGAATCATTCTCTCACATGAGGGAATGACTAGAGAGAGAATGATCAAATGTACATTGTTAGCTTTTAAAATTTGTATTAATAACGTAAATAAAAAAATACATGTTCAAAAAACATACAAATTATTCCTCCAGGGAAAACTAAACCATCCATTAATACATTTTTAGAAAGTAAATTATTTTTATAAATTTAACACGCTCACGCCGGCGCGGTGGGTCACACTCGACTGTCTCAGAGTTTTGAAGTCTCCGGCTTTTTGCACACCACTGTTATTTTAGAGAAAATGTTGTTCCTTTAAATCGCCCAATTGTTCTAATTAAATAAAACAATATTTTCTGTATTAAAATACTGGTATTCAAAGCGCCGGAGACTTTGTAGCTCTGAGACATTCGAGTGTGACCTACCGCGCCGGCGTGAACGTGTTAAATGAGGGGATGATAACATCATCTTAACACTTGCACAATCTGTCTATTAAATTATTCCTTACACAATTCCTTTCAAGTATTTTTCCAGGATGGCTGAAAAAATTTTTACAGAGTCCCATGAGCTCAGAACACGTAGAATGTTTCAGCATACAGTAGTACCATCTATCTCAACTATCCAGAATTATTAATGAGTGAGTGAATGATCTGAAATATGAGTTGCAAACTTTTTTCGAAATAAAAATTGCATGTGCAGACAAAAAAGTAATGTAATATACATCTTTACCCTTCAGTGAGATTCTTGACGATGGAATTAATTTTTGAGCTTGTACTCCTAGTTGCTAAAGACATGGCTAGAGGACTTCATTTCTGTATGATCATCAGCCATACATAAAGCTTATTTTTATTCAAAATATTGTTAAGTTTTATGTTATCGAAATGTAAATATTTATTAAACAAGGTAAGGAAACCGTGTGCCATTATAGTTTCTTCCATGTGGAAGTTTGTTAAAGTGATATTTAAAAGCTATTGCATACTTTTCTAACTGGTGAATCATGTAATCTTCTCATGTTATATGCATTCTCCACTTTTTATTAGTTATTTTATTGTGTGGTTCTCTCTGAAAGTGTTTTGCAAAATGTAAATTGCTGTAAAGTACATTGTGTCCGTAAAGTCATGGTGCAGTCCTTAACAGTGTGTGGCAAGAACTTGAATATCGTTTACATGTGTGTAGGGCAACAAATAGAGGCCACATCGATCTGCACTGAACAGGTATGAAACTTGGAAAGTTTTTCTTTTATTTTGTGAAGATTTCCCATTTCTGTCTTGTTTCGTTTATTTCCTGCGATCGGTCTAATGTGCACTACGACTTTACGAACACACTGTACTTTTAATTTAAAATAAAAGTACAGAAAAATAATGATGAATCAATACAATTTGTTTAAGTTATTCAATGCAGTGTAAAGGTAAAAGCGTCGTTCTAGAGCATCTTTTAAAATCATCATTTTTCATTCTATTCTTTAAAAGGGGAAAAACTTAGGAATTAGATATTCTTTACATATGCATATATAGAATAGCATCGATTTTACACACACACACACACAGAAAAAAATAAACATGTTTATCAATTTTACTGACTTCACTAGTTCCTTAATAAACTAAAACTTTTCTGTTGGAGACATTTTTTTAATTTAAATACAGGAACGATTTATTGTAAGATAAAATCACGTGTAACGTACCGTATTTTCCCGGGCATTTTAAAGCCTAAATAAAAGCTTATAATAATGTACTTGTTTAATACAACGTCCATTAGTAAAAAAAAATGTATACAAAATCAAAATGTTCAAACATAAAAACACGGGCGGTGTACTTCATCTGCCAATGCCTTTTAATTTTTAAATATCAACATTCCAAGGTAAAGAAGAATAGCGTCTAATATCTCGTAATAGCATTGGGTCGTTCTAAAAGTCGTGTCCGTTTGTGAGAATCAATTCGAACTGGAAAATTCTGCCCGGTAATTATTAAATATCGGGATCAATGTCCAATAATTAAATGATAGAATTTTCCGGTACGAATTGATTTTCCCAAACGGACACGAATTTCCGAAGGACCCAATGTAAAAGTAACAGGCATTATATTTTTAACAAAAAAAAAAAAAAAAAAAAAAAAAAAATACTGAAGGGGTGTTTTACTTATTTGGCTTAAATTTCACGTGTCTTTTACGATTTTATATCGATTACAAAGAAAAGAGAAGTTACCTTTGTCCTTTTTCCTTTTTATTTATTGAAATTTCATTAAAATATTTAAATTTATGTGTGGAAAACATGAAAATACGCTTTGTGCGAAGGAGACCATCTGCAGGTGCACGCCATGTACTTCCAATTGGGCAACAGTTTTTCGCGGGTCACAAAACTCTGAAACAAATTTGTTCGCAAATTTTAGAATGGCATTAAACTCTTTTGAGCTTAGATTGACATTTAATTTAAAATGTTGATTTTTGACAAAATGTTGTGCATTTGAACAAAAAAGGTAACTTCGTTCGCCTTTTTTCAAGTTTTTGCGAGATCAAACGAATAATTAATCAATGAAAATTATATTTTTCGGATATATAATCTTCAGCAAAAATGATTAGATTCCTTTTAAATACAAAATGAAAGGAATCGGTCGAATAGTTCTCGAGAAAAATGCTCGTCCAGTTTGAAAGATATATTTTCAGAAAATTAATAATAATAATAATTTTAAAGTTTTACATTAGTGTTACATTCAACGAGTGGAGTTACGTTCAGTGAGCAAAAAATATTACAAGGAATATCACGAAATCGCTTTAAAGCAACAATCTTCAGACTTGATGAACGCAAAAAATGAAAACAAAAATCGAAAATTTTGCCCCACAGATAAAGAACCAAGCCTTAAGAAATAAAAAGATTAATATACACAGATACACGGGCGTCATATTCTGTACCCCAGTGATGACGTAACATTAAAAATTATAAAATAGAGCAGGAAAAATTGCAAACTTCAACTTTCTAAACATTTGTTGAACATTGACGATTGGTTCTTTGGGAAGAGAGTTAATGAAGAGCAGATGTTAATCATGTAATAATTCTATAATTCGCAAATGATTTTTCGTTGAGTGGCGCGCTCAATACGCCGTCCGTGTCTTTAGTGATTGGTTATAATTTAAGTAAAAATAAAATTTAAAATTTAAAAAAAGTTATTAATTTTTTTTAATACTTTCCAGAACTCTTCAGAACTATCGATATTTAATTGGAGAGCATTGTATCAGACTGCATAATTCTGTCAAATAACATTACTACTCGCTATGTAATTAACCCTCTCGCTGCGTAATTACTTTTTTTTATCAAATTAGGTTAATAACTTTAGAAGTTATTTTATTACATATTTCAAATCTACATATATTTTAAGAGTTAAAATGAGTTTTTTTTTTTTTTATAAATCGATTTTTTTAAAAATATAGGACTAGATCATAAAAAAAAAGATCGCGGAAGTCGTGGGTTGCGCAATTTTTGCTATTTTTACGTCCCCAATGGAAATCGCGGTATGCGCAGCGTGAGGGTTAAATGCTGCGCAAAAAATATTTGAATACCAAGAATAAAAAGTAGTCAAACATTAAATTTTAAACGAATAAATTCTTTTATGTGCCGTCGGCAGTAATATATCACACTAAGGAAAATACACTATTCGAATTTATATTGAACAAATTCACTAGCATCACAGAAATATATTCAAAATGACCTAGATATATTTGACTTTTAACATTGTAACATGACCTTCCTCTCAATGTTAAAAGACGAGATTAAAGATGAATGAATCAGTTTATGTAATTTTTTAGACCGAAGAGATAAACATACGACAAGAGATGAAGTAACGTTTCTCTATCTTATTTAACTACAGCTCTCCTCTATGTCAAAGGTCAAAATAGCTGAGTTTTTTCAGCGGTGATTCTCTTTTTTAATTAATTAAAGTGTCGCACGAAATGGCATTTGGTGTATAGTTTCCAAAAGAACACTCAAGGCCGTGGCTGCCGCTTAAAAGTCCTCTAAATGTCCTTAAGTTACTACTATTGAAATTCTTATTTTAGTTTTTATTGGCTCTGACTTAGGTATTTTTTAAATATCTTAGTTTTGAACTATCGCTTAAAATGATTATTAATGGTAATTATTGATTTATGATGGCTTATAAAATTTATAGTCTTTTATTAAAAGTGACAATTCATATTTGACTAACTAAACTTTGGAGATTGTATTTCTTATCCGTTATCATTTTTCATCATATTTATAAGAAACATTAGTAAACATTTCGAAGACCCAAATTATTAACTCATTAACCGCCAAAACTATAAAGAAGAAATATTCAAATTTGTTGATGAAAGACGTTTGCCACCACAAATTCACAAAGGTAATTTTCTCTTTATTAAAATATCAAAATTTCAGTGAATAAATAAGGCAAATTTTAATTGTAAAATAGTGGTGTCAAAGTAATTAATTTAAGCATGAGTAATTATTTTGATCGCTGCGTCACTATCACCACACAACACCATCGGTTTGTGGGTTAAATTGTAATCGTTATTTTTTACGAAACAAAATTTCACCCTCATTGCCAGTAAAATATAGTAATTAATGAAACTTTTAGAAACTTAACTTTTTGAAATTAAATAAATTGATGAAATTTTAAAAACTCAACTTTTTGAAACTTAATAAGGCAATTCAACTTTTTTAACATTTTCATGCCCTGGTCAAACATTACTAGTAAAAATAAGTATGGATTTATTGAGTCTATTATAAAAAAAACATATTTTCTGCTATGTCGATTTGAACAACTTGAGCTCTGGCGCTGTTAGAGGATGTATGTCACTAGTTACCAGTGTTGCCGCACCTGGCAATTTTTTTTTAAATTATTAAATCACACCACACAAAAATGTAATTGGTATTTTCCTTTTAAATTTTTTATGGAAAATAATCATCTTGTAAAGCAGAAATAAGAGTTAAAACTTTCTGGTGATAATTCGGAATGTCTAATTAAAAATTCAGCCTGATATCATGACGTACGCTGTGTACGTCACAGAGCGCAATATGCTAAGTAGCTAAATCTTTTTCTTTTTTTCTGTTTCTTTTACTTTCTCTAAACATAAATTACATACAGCTGTTAGTGTGTAACTAGTTTCTTCTGAAAAGAATCTCGTTTCTTCTACGAGTGTTGTTAGTTTGTACTTTTAATCATTCTATATTATGCTGAATGACCCTGTTATTATATATTTACACAACCGACTCTTAAAAGTTTATTTTTGTTTTTATCAGAAATATTTCTTTTTATTGTTAAAAAACGAAAAATATTTTTTTTTTTTTTTGACGTTTATTTTTATTACAAAAAAAGTAAAATTGCTGTTGAAAATTTGAAAACATTTATGTCAAGAGTATGAAAACGTTACTTTTCGTTGATTAAAAAAATAATAAGATTGTTTGATTACCAATATATTTTGAAATCGAAATAATTCGCTTATTTAATAACGGATTATATAAGTAGAAAACCAGTAGAATATTACTATTTCAAAAATGGGGTGGCAATCAAGCATTCTGAATAAAAAATATGCGGAAAAATAGCGTTTTCCAACAACTTTGAAGTATGGAGCAGTGTTGCCAGTGGGCTACTTTTTTTAATTCCACTGATTTTTTGATTCCTTGATTGCCACCACATTTTTGAAACAGTAAAATTACCTTTGTTTTCGCCTTAATTAATATGTCATTAAATAAGGCGCATTTTACCATTTCAAAAAAGTGGTGCCATTCCAGAATCTGAATTTTAAAAAAAAGTAGCCCATCTGGCAACACTGGTATGGAGGATTATTTTTTTAACTAACGAAAAGGTAAAAATTGCTGGTCAAGAGTATGATTACAGGGGTATGAAAACGTTACTTTTCCGCTGTTTTATTATTAAGATTGCTTGATTGTCACGACATTTTTTAAATTGAAATAATCCGCTTATTTAATAACGGATTACATAAGTAGAAAGCTAGACTATTACAAAAATGTGGCGACAGTCAAGCAATCTGAATAAAAATATGCGAAACGGTAGCGTTTTCCAACCACTTTGAAGTAGGAAGGATATACGTTTAACCCTTAAATGCTTGATTTTTCAAAAATCATTTTAATAATGTTTTTCGTTTTTCATTTTTAAAATAAATCATGGTAAAAATATTTTTAAAACTCATATTTTGTTTTAAGTATGGTTTACGGCTAAAAATCTGTTTGTTACTAATCGGCAATACTGTTCTTTAATTGAAAAAACAATTTTCCTCAATAAAATTCTACAATGTTAAACACACAAGAATTTTAGGAACTATGATAAGAAATAAATTTTACTTGTTCACTGCTGAACTAAATAGGGTATTTTGCAAGTTTACAATCAAAGCAAAAAGAACATGTAGCAACAATTGAAAAATAAATCTATCTTTATTCTTAAACAGCACAAATTTTGCCATCTACATGTTGAAATTCGATTTAATAATATTTTCAGAATGTATTTATTGGCAACATTATAGCTTCAAAATTATTGTAATAGTATTTTAGAAGCCTAAATTGGGTATGTTGCCGAAAAGCAACACCCGGCATTAAAGGGTTAAATTAGTCTAATGACAGAAAATTTTTCGCAAAATTTTGATATGTATATTTTTATATTACAAATTATATTACATTTTTATTTTAACTATGTGTAGTTGAAGCTGATGAAGGAGCAAAAAAGGTTATGTTTGAAACTATTCTCTGAATAACAACAGAATTTCGCAATATATCGCAACAAAATCATCAATACGTAATTAATTTTTAAAAAAATCTAAAAAATGAAGTTATTGTCAATCCCTTTTATGAAAAATGAATGAAATAAAATTTATCAATCGAAAATATTTGTGTGTTGAATTTTCTTAGAATATGAAGACTGGAATACTAGGAATAAGAAAATGCAAACAAAATATCCGCAAATGCAAATAAGGAGCTCTCGAAATTGGGAGGAAACGGAAAAGGAAAGTGAGACAAATATAAGATTGAAGACGAAAAAATAGGCTTTGAAAAAATGATACAATAAGACAGAAGGGGAATCGTTCGAATATTCCTCGTAAAGAGCTCGCAAATAAACAGTATTCTGCGGCTGAACATGTTAATGTATGATGATACCCCCCCCCTCCCCAAATTACTTTTTTAATCATATTTTATTTAAGGGGGTCCGGGACACATTTTAAAATATTTTTTATTTATTGAGTTAAAATTTTGAATTTTCCTGTGGTGGTTAACCATATCATTTGTAAACAAAATCACACGTTAAAACTTCTCATATTTTTTTTTAATTTAAAAATTAAAAATTTATTAAAAAAGTGGGGTAATTTAAAATCGTTATAACTTGAAATAGTATTTGTAGAATTTCAATTTTTTATCCTTTATATAAACAGAAATACATAAGTTTTAATATTTTAAAAAATGCTGAATCTAAATTAATTAAAATAATTAAAAATATTTAAAGTAAAAACTAAGAAAAAATGATGTAACTTAAAAAAATCATATTTTCAAAAGTAAATACTTTTTTTCAAATTTCCAGAATCAAAATTACAGTAAACTAATTGAAAAAGACATGTTCCAAGTTTGAACCATATATCTTTAAAGGTTCTTGAGTTATAACAATTTAAATACGGGAATTGGTGAAAAAATCCATCATGAAGTAAAACGCATTTTCACAAGAAGTCGTTTACATGACAACCATTGCTTGAAAACTAGACTTTGAAAGCAAACCAAAACGAAAAAAATCAGTATGTTCTGTTCTAATAAGGATATAAATATGGTTTAAGCGGCATTTTAAGCAGAAAAAAGCGGATAATTTCTTATTGCAATAAAATATTTTTAGAAAATTTGAAGATTTCTGTGTCCCGTACCCCATTAATGCTAAAAAATGACTATAAAAGACAACTAAAAGTGATTGAAACCAACTATTAAATTGCATTTGAAGATTAAAATGTGAGCTATTTCCACATTTATTTTGCACGATGTATATTTTATACTTTTTTATATTCTTCCCCTACACACGCTAATAATAAGGAAAATTTGTAACGCTGTGATACACACATACACAGAAAAAAACCATAGATCTCAGTAACTGATTAGTATTTTTAGACAAACTGAAGAAAAGCTATTTATGTGACGCTGGGCTTTTACATGTTAAGTATCTAATGATAAAATATTATCTGCAAATCAAAATAAAAATTTTTATTTTTTAACACGTTCACGCCGGCGCGGTGGGTCACACTCGACTGTCTCAGAACTACCAAGTCTCTGGCTTTTTGGACACAGTATTTTAATACAGAAAATGTTGTTTTATTTAATTAGAACAATTGGGCGATTTAACCTTCCGTCTACCAGACGGGTCCATTGGACCCGACATGTACATTCAAAATATTTATTCAAACCAGAAATTTCTTCAAAACAAACTAAATGTATAAATCAGACAATAATAAGTTAAATAAACAAATTAAATAGTTTTAAGTAAAAATTCTGGTGTAGAATGTTTTTATAAAACTTGAATAAAATTTCCGGTAGTTCTAGGGTTAAAGGAACAAAATTTGCTCTAAAATAATAGTGGTGTGTAAAAAGCCGGAGACTTGACAACTCCGAGACATTCGAATGTGAACCACCGCGTCGGAGAGAACGTGTTAATCAAGACGAACATGAGAAATTTACAATTACGTCAAGCCTAATACAACTAGCCACTGTTTCTTAACACTCTCACTGCGCATCCCAAGATATGTTCAGGTATGCATTTTTCCGTTAAATTAATACTATTTGGTTATTTTTTAGCGAAAACTTTGATTTAATCAGGACATTTTCCCCGATTACGAGGTCAAAAATTTCTGCTTTAAAGAACCGGTGAGAAACAATTAAAAATTCTGTAAAAGACGCTCATCGCGAAGAATTACTTACACAGACTGTTAAGAAATTATAAGACCAGTTGGGGAAATTAGCATATTATACGTCAAATCAGAATCATTATAAAACGTACGCGTTTGTATGTCCTTAAAGTATTCCCGAGAAGCAAAGGTGCATGATTAGATACTGTTATTTATGATATATTTGAACATTCCGCAACATTGTCTACTACCGAAGCAAGGGAAATTTGGTTTTATAAGGATTCTAGTAAATCTAAACGAGAAATAGCTCGGTTAATAAAGCGTTCTAAAACTGCCATTCACAATGAAATAATTAGAAAAAAGGATTCAAATAAAATTTAACGATCTGGGAGCAAAATGATTTTGACAGCACGGGATGAACGACAAATATTTCGATTATCAACTCAAAAATGTCTTTCAATTCGGGAAATGTCGAACCGTTTCAGCAAAAGAACCTTATTCGTAACAGTTTGGAAGAGTCTGAAATCAAATAGTAGTGCAAAATGTATGAAACTGTTGAAAAAACCGAGGTTAATGAAACAACATAAAGACGGAAGAGTGAAATGGGCTAAAAATGTCATGTCATGGGACAAGAAATAAAAACACGTGATATTTTCAGATGAAAAAAAAATTAATCATGACGGTCCGAATGGTTATAAACACTATTGGTATGATCTGGGGAAGGAACCGAAACAATGCTTCAGTCGACAAATGTGCGGGGGACCAGTAATGATTTCGGGAGCTTTTAGTCATGATGGATTTTGCGATTTACTCGAATTTTGGGACGTTTTAACTCTGCGCAATATCAGGCTATGTAATATGATTATTTGATAGCGTTTGGACCTTTTTAGTTGGTGCTATCTGGATGTCAGATGAACAATGCTTCTTGCCATGTAACTAAATCCACCCAGCAATGGCTTAAAAAAAGCAAAAAATCACATTTTCTCATGGCCAAGTCGAAGGCCAGACTTGAGCCTTATGTAAAATCTTTGGGGCGTATTATGTCGCAAAGTTTATGCTGATAATAAACAGTTTTTATCTGCCAATGCACTAGAAGTAGCCATTGTAAAAGAATGGCACTATATTTCTAAAGCTGTACTTAATCACCTGGTCACTTCTAAAGAAAACATAGTGTTTGAGGTTATAAGGAAAAATGGAGCACCAATATCCTATTAATTTACATATTATTTATGTTTTTAAACAAGTGGTCTTATAATTTCTTAACAGTGTACTTTTCAATCATTGCTTATATTTTTGTTAACATACCATAGCTGCCAACTTTTACGCTTTTTTCCTACCACTAAAATTTAATAGAAAAATTTCCCTTATTAAATCATCGAAATCAGCAATTTTAATAAGGCAACAATTTCTGTTAAATTTTAGTGGTAAGAAAAAAGCGTAAAAGTTGGCAGCTATGACATACTTATTTATTGCATTATTCAAAATTATTGCAAACTAATTTTTATATGTAGTATTTTGATATTTCATGTGTTTAAACTATAATTAAAACCTTTATTTACTTCATAATTTTCAAATTCAGAGTGGTCTTATAATTTCTTAACGCACTCTAATTTAAAGTATTGAAGCTTACACTGTTCTCGTTTTTGAACATCAGTGTTTCCAAACAATAATATTCCTGGTACATTTCTATTGCAAATTGAGTAGAAATATACCACGAGGAATATTGTTTAAAAAATGAGGTATTCAAAACACGTCCTGACATGCGGGAGCACTGAGCATATAATCACAATGATAGATGACGGGTTAGCGATTTGGGTGGGTAGCAGGAATAATTAAAAAAATCTCTCAAAAACTTTTACTAACAGAAAATATTGAGCCATGTATAGATTACAAAACTTTCTGAAATAATTAAATCAGATAATTTTGGCTTCACATCTTGTATACAATGAAAAAGCATTTAAATTCCTTTCTGTAGACCTTTAAGTAAATATCAATGTAATATGAATAATTTCGAATAAATAACCTGCTAGAGTATACTTTAGTAACAAATTAAAACTTCTGAGGCATACAAATTCTATTTACGATATTCACGAATTATATCAGAATGAAAATGGAGACACATTCTTTCGTGCGGCACTGCATGCTTAAGAACTAATGATGCTAGACGAAGTCAGTAGCGTTAGGGGGTGAGGCACGATTATTTTACTACCAGCACAATTATATGAAAAATTCGGCTTTATTTAATCCAAGAACGTTACAATATTAAACAAAGAAACATTACCATACATTAATACTTTTAGTAAAATCATTGTCATCTTCCCTCTAACGCTACGACACTGGCTAGACATACAACAACCCATTGTACAGATTTGATCCCCGAAAAGTGCACAACGCAATTTTTACACATTTTAAGCAATTATTGGCCCTAAATGGCAATGTGTCGAATTCTTTTGTGCGGCCATGTGTAAACTTTTCTCCAGGGAATATATTTTAGAGTATCGCGATAACTTATTATATCAGTTGTATTATATTTGGAATTGAATAACCAACGGAAATTGAATTACAACCTTCGGAAAACTATTATTCTGTTTGTGATGCTTACTTCGTAAACAAATTATAAATACTAACTTTTGAATAATACATTATAAATATTGTCAATAGAAAACATGATGTAGCAATTCTCCAGAACACATAAATTTTATAATTATAAAGACGTATTTATGAAAGATACATAGCTGCCAACTTGTACGGATTTTTCATACCACTAAAATTTTATAGTGAAATTTACCTAACCGTATCATAGAAAATCAACTAAATTTCACGTTTAAATATTTTAAAACTTCTATTAACTTTTAGTGGTACGAAAAATCCGTACAAGTTGGCAGCTATGAAGATAGAACGCGGAAGCAAGCACGAAAAAAAAAAGCACGAATATTTTAAAATCATGTTTAGAATTTTTCTATAAAGCTATAATTAAAACAATTGTTACTTTGGGGAAAATAATATAATTATTTACTAATAAATACAATACAAATAATTAAAATTTAATGTAAATACGTTGGGTTCAATTGTGTACCGTAAAATCGGGTTACTTGGACACTGAGGGAAGTGTTGCCAGATTGGGGACTTTTTTATTTCAGATTATTTGACTGTCACCACTTTTTAAAGTAGTATAATTCGCTTATTTTTCAGAATGTTTAATCTATTTTTAAATAGGGCGAATATTTCTATTTCAAAAAAACTGTGACAATCAACAATCTGGAACAAAAAAGTCCCCAATCTGGCAACACTGACTGGGGAGTTACGTGGCGTCTTTTTAAATTTAGGAGAGCTTAATAACTTACAGAATACAGGGGTCGTACTTGACCTGAAATTTCACGACCAGGAAAGGTCTTCGGTAACAGTATTTTCTTATGGAAAAATCTCTTGTTAAATAAGGCGAAATTTCGTGCGTTTAAATTAGATTTATTTTTCTATAAACCAATAGTTATATTTTTCCTGAAAAAATACCTGAAGCTCTGAGAATAAGCCCTTGAGGTCTGCGTTATTTCAGCCGCATGTCTCTCTCTGGACTGAGGATATTTGGTACTTTTCATGATTCTTAAAAAAAAAAAAAATACTTGGACGATATGTATTTTAATATTTTTTTATTATAAACTTCAAACTGTTCTAATTCATAATCAAATAACAATTTAAATGTACTAAAATTTAATATTTAATGAGAAATTATTGAACAAAGCATGTTTTATATTTTAAAAAAAGATCCGCATAAGAAAAAATAATTTTTTAAAATAAAATTTTACATAGAATTGAATAAAAACTTAACCAAATGTTGTACAAATATCTGAAAATAGGTTTTATTTGTAATTTGCATATAAACATTATTTAGTAAAATTTGCTTTTATGTGGTACATCTAAAAGCACAAAGAGCAACACCACAAGGTTCACAATAAGTTCGAATTAAGATCTGATTATAGATATTTTCATATACTTACTTCTGTTTAGTACTGACACCTATTGTTTTTCAATATAAAAGGTTCGTAGGTAATATCTGAAAAGACTGCGAACGTATATAATAGGTATTTTTATAACACAGAGAGTTAAAAGTTGACCCCGAGAGATTCTCGGGCTTAGTTCGCTTCAACGAAAACAGAAACCCGAGTGGCAATCGGCCTTAGACTTCAAAGCGTTAATCTACTTTACATCATAACTTCTGCCTATATTGAAGCACTTATCGTATCGTACGACCAGCTTTTGTAGTCCATCCTCATAGAAATCTACCGCCTGCTGTGTTAACTACTGCACCACCGCCGTTTTGACGTCAGCATCGTCCTCGTAGCGCTGACTGCAAAAGTGCTTCTTTAACCCTTAATTGCATAGTGATGTAAATTTCCATCACCTTTTTATTTAATTTTTAATACACAAATTAAGTTCTTACAACCACTAAATTTATATAGAAAAAATAATCCTCTAAAAATTACAAAAATATGCTACTAAATAAAGTTAAAAATCTATCTTAAAATTCTGGTATATTATCCTTAATATAAAAATAAAAAACACAATTCTGAAAGAATAAATCTTGCAATTAAGGGTTAAGTGCAGGAACAAGTGGTAGTTATACCGCGCTTGGTCAGGTTTATACCCAGGATCTCATTCCGTCATATAGTTTGGAACAATTTCACCATCCTTGGTATAGCTCTGACCTAGTGACAAGTTACTATTACTTGTTCCTGCACGTAAAGTAGCACCTTAGCGGTTAGAACTATAACGATGACGTAGCAAAAAAATCCTTGCCGGCCCGGCCTACAGGCGGAGGTAGATTTCGAAGTTATGTATACTAGTTTCACCAACAAAAACTAAATCATGATTATATATAAATCCACTTTAACAGTTTTACCTGACCGCTTTTGCCGAGATTTTATTTCATTTTTATGTAATAGCTGGTTTTATCAGAATCATGTTAAGGCGGTATTATAAAAAAGTACCTTTCCATGCTCAACAACTCGAAATTTTTTGCCACATATTCAGATTTATTTTTAATAAAAAAAAATATGAAACTTGCTGACGTAATTTTTGAACAGATTTATAAGCGACAAGTGTTTAAATTTTTTCTTTCAATTAACTAATACTTGATTAATAAACAATTATTTTCTTAGTAGAAGAATATTTTTCGTTTCTAACACAATCGCTTCGGGATATTCTGATCAAAATGCCTACTTTGACATAATTTTTTTTAAATATATTCTGCCTCTATCAAAAAATCGATCATTACGGTACATTATATAGTTTCTGAATAAGAAATGGAGTTATGAATAAAAAGGAGGAGACACATAGTGTATTGTCTACCAGTTGCGAGTGAAGTAACTGAGGAGGTTGTCACAATATGGCGGCTGCTTTTTTAAAAACGGTTCTTCAGTTTCTGACTACCGGTAGGTGAAACATCCCACCAGTAAAATTGTATAGAAGATTTCGTCTTAAAGAAGCGTCTTAATAGTGGATTTTTTTTTCAAAAATGTCGTAAAAATTTCTATTTGTTTTTACCGGTGTCAGTATGCCTTATAAAACTGTCAGTTTGTTTCCATGGTTGTCACAATATGGCGGAAACTCAGGGCCTAACTACCACCGAAGAAAACTCCTACCAGTAAAAATGAAAATCTGTTTCTATCACTATTTATGACTGAAATTTTGTAAAAATTCGGCGTTTAAATAAGTTGAAAATATCTATATAAACCTACTGGTGGGAATTTCCACCGTCGATAAACAAACCCTTTGATAGCGGTTACAGTTGAAGCTTCACTATTTTAAGTCTATGTCAGTTCCTCTTTATTAATAGTTCCATGGAATAAGAGAATCTACCAATTGGATGCGTTTGAGAGCAAAAATGAATTTAAAAATGAGTAAGAAAATAAGCAGTTTGGATTTGAATACACCCTTAATCAGATGATTTTTTTCTTCAACCGCTATGTATTTTTAATTTGTTGTAGCTGTAAGAATTGGTCCTATTAAAAACTTGTGTATATAAATGTTGTAGACAATATTAAGAAGATATATGATAAATTCATGGGGATTTTATATCTTGTGAATTGACGGAGTTATAGAAAATTTTCTTCTTCAACCCCCCTTTTTTGTTTTCGTTTTTATTTTTTTTTCTTGCGGTACGAATTGGTGCTATCAAAAACTTGTAAATATAAAAGTTGTAGATAATATTATGGAGATGTATAATAAAGTTAATTGGATTTTATATCTTGAGAATTGACGAAGTTAGTAATTTTTTTCTCACCCTATTTTTTGCGTCCCTTGACCCCATTTTTAATTTTATCAAAAATCTGTGATACATAAATTTTTGGCCCTATTTTTAGAAGTAATAAAAACTTTAACCTGATTTGATATGTATAAAAATTAAGAAGTTATGGTGTTTTTTCGGTTTTCACAAAACCCCTCCCTATTTCCATCGCCTTGGTCCGATTTCGCCCATTAACGAACCTGACCGAGATTTTATGCCCCTTGATTTTATGTATCAGTTTGGAAGAGATTTGTGCAGAATTGTGGAAGTTATCGTGTCCAAAAGAAAGTGATATACAGGGTGTCCGGTTTCAACGGTTTTCAATGGCTAATTCCTAAACCATTAGTCATAGACATATAGTTCCAATTGCAAAAATGTTTAAATTCAGGTAAACAAATATTTTAAAAGCGATTTGGGTCAATAAAAACATTTCTTAAAAAATTACGAAATTTAAATTTTTATACGGTCCCACGGTCCTATAAGTTATATTTAGTAAAATTTTCCTTTTACACTAACAAGTAATACACAAAAAGTCCCGTTATTCTACAATTAAAATTGACCCAGTAATAGCTGTTTAAAATTGGAGCATATTTTTTGCTGCAAATTGGGGGTCATTCACAAATTTAATCGAAATATAATTTTGTCGGGTATATTAAAAAATGATCGAGAGTAAAATTAACATTGCAATATAAATTTGAAATCTTTAATTATTCTGACATATTAATGCAAAATATACAATTTGTAATAAACATTTAAGAAGAAAGGAAAAACAGAATTTTTGTTACATAAAATAATGCTAAATTAACAGCCTCAATTCTTTACAAAATGATACGTGTTTTAAAATATTGTTAGATTACTCTATCCTGCAAAAGTTTGGTTATGTCATGATTTTTAGCTTTTGATAATTGATTCTTTTGTATTCTGTACCGCTGAATCTGAATTTGACCTTCATTTTTAACCGTCACATTAGAATTTTTCGCAAATTTCAAAGTTGAAAAGTTCAAAGTTAAAATTGAGTCTCCTCCCTCATCTCCCCGTATTTACGCATGGAAATACATGGTTCAAAGAAAACCACGAAAACTCCGAAGGATTATGCCGACGGGCGCGATTGGGCTCAAACCCAGCACCTCCCGTCTACCAGCTTCGATAGCAGAACCTCTCGGCCACTGGTGGGGCCATTTAGCCGTAAGAATCCCAGGATAAGCAAAAATATCGAATAAATTATTGAATAAAATAAAATAAAATAAAATAAAACAAAAAAAGTTTTACATATGTTTTATAGTAAGAGATTTTCGCTATATTTTAACTTATATATTTACGATTTGCAAAAAAAAAAAAAAAAAAAAAAAATGTAACGTGATTTTTAAAAATGAAGGTCATTTTCAGATTCAGTGCTAAAAAGTACGTAAGAATCAATTATCAAAAGTTAAAAAACACAACCATCTCCTCTACTTTGTAGTATCCGATTTTTGTTATTCTTTAACTTTTACAATTTATGATTTGTGAAATATCCTGACATGATGGTTAAAAATTAATGTAATTTTCGGATTCAGTGCTAAAAAATTCATAAAAGTAAAAAAAAAAAAAAAAAAAAAAAAAAACCAATCGCAGTCTTGTATTATCTAATCTAAAACTTTTTCTTAAACTTCTCGGTAATCTATCCGAAATTTTTGGTGTTATCCTGTAAAAAATGTATAAATGGTAACCACCGAAAATCATAATAATATTAGATTGTTATTGGATTTTTGCCAGTATGTGAAATGTAATCTCGATCGGATATTTAAATGTCAGTTAAAGTTCGAGTACAAATCTTGAACTGGAAAAACATACATACGATCGTTGAAGTAACATAAAACGTATAAAAATAACATAATTTTTGTTAAAAGAAATCATAAAAGAAACAGTCTCAAATCCTGGCAAAATAAAACATATGTTATTTTAGCCAATCTGAAACATAATAAATGCTAACTTAATCGTTATACTTATACGATTTTTTTCAAATCGCAGACACACATGAAATAAGATCTTCGAATACTTTAAGCACTTGATATGTGACCCCTCAAAGCCAAGCCGAACTCAATTGTTTTCGGAGCAGAAAAGTGGCATAAGTCATGCATTTTTAAAGTTTTATAACTCGCTCAATTTTAGTGAAGTATTTATATGAATATTGAATGGGATATATATGAATTTATATGAATGGGACTTTTTTTGTCTTACTTGTCAGTGTAATAGGAAAATTTTACTAAATATAACTTACAAGACCGGGGGACCGTATAAAAATTTAAATTTCGTAATTTTTTAAGAAATGTTTTTATTAACCGAAATCGCTTTTAAAATATTTCTTTATCTGATTTAAAACATTTTTGTATTCGGAACTAAATGTCTATGACTAACGGTTTAGGAATTAGCCTTTGAACACCGTTGAAACCGGACACCCTGTATATATATTATACATATTAGGGTGGTCCTTAAAAAATAAACTTTTAAAATCTCTATGGGGCACCCTCCTATTTTGTTCTATGTATAAAATAAAGACTTCCACAAAAATTTCAAATTTTTAAAACATTTTTTTAAATGGTCGCTATCAAGGTTTGAATATTTTGAAAAAAATTAAAAATTGACATATTTTGTAATTTAATAATATATTATTAATACAAATCCATAGTAATTCACAAATTGAATCATGGTGTGGTATTAGGTTGTAAAGACTGTCAGTTCTTTCAAGTTTCAACATATTTACGCGGTCTATTGTCCAAACACAGACAGGGGTATTTCATGTCTACACTCTATTTCGCCTCAACTTGGCAGCATTGTGAAAGGTAGAGAATCTAACATTCCGCCTTGAAAAATAGTTCTCCGTTATTTTTTAATCTTAAATAGCTAAAATGCGTAGGAATTTCTAAGATAATGTTTATAAATTATAGAATTTGATTTTTTATATACGTAAAATGTCGTACTATATGGCCATTTTTGTTTCAAAAACAGAGCACAAAACTTAGAAAAAGAGTTTTCTGCAAGCGTTCCTTGTACTGTTCACTGGGATTGCAAAATTGTAGAAGACATTTCAGGATCTGAAACTGTAGACAGATTACCCAATATTATTTCAGGTAAAGGTACTGACCATTTAACTAGCTGTTCCAAAATTTCAATCAGGAATAGGTGAGGCAATAGCTTCTGCTGTTAACGAAACATTGGAGTTGTGGGGATTACAAGCAAGTAAAATGTATGACTTTTGATATAACCTTTGTTAATCCCTTAACCCTCGAATTAAATTACGGTTTAGAAATTCAGATTGCTTATTGGCACCCCTTTTATGAAAAAGAAATATTCACCTTATTTAATGACAAGACGGCGATGCGAAGAACCTATACCGAATGACAAGTAAAATGATACTAAAATATAGCCAATTTCACTATTTTATAAAACTGTTGGGAACCAAACAATCTGAATAAAAGACACAGCCCGTGAATATGACGGGAGCGAGAATTAAGGGGTTAATGCCCGATTATCAGGAGAAGCTTGTGCTCTTCTGGATTAGAATATGAACAAAGAAATGATTTGGCTTGCCATCATCAATCCTTGAAATTATGCTTGAAGAAGTTGTTGTTAAGTCTCATGGAGTTCCAAGCGGACCAGACATAGCTATTAAAACGATTTAAAATTTCGTGGATGTCTATCGATTATGGCATATTTCATACAATTTAATCAATGAAAAAAATAACACGTCAGTAATTACGGAATTTTCTCAAAATCATCTTAATGATTTTAGAACAAAGGAACGATTACTAAGAACTGATAGTGCTTGCCATTATTTTCTTAGGAGCAGTACCCGAAACAGGTTTTACATTAGAGCCTCCCAGGTGGATTGCATCGAGTTCCATGGATGATGAAGGACATATACTCGCTCAAGGTTTATTTATTTAGAGATCAGTTTAAACTCTCTAAGCCGGAAGAATCTGGAGTTCGTCAAGTTAGCTCGTTTGTAGTGAAAATCTACATTCACAGCCGGTATCAGGCCCAATGATTTATTGCTCCTGAAGAACTTGAAAAAAGACAAAAATGTCTATAAAATCATTTCTTTTTGTGCTTTGAAGAAGTTCCTAGGACATTTCTGTACTTCACAGAAAAACTAGTTGCTTTTGAATTTTTCGATGATAATGTATTTTTTGAAAGTAAAAGAAAAATGGTGCATGCTTTGAAAAATGAAGAAAATTATGAACGCTTGAACCATACACGTGCTGATCCTGATGTCATTCTCCAAAATGACTTGCAAGATTTTCTAATAAGCAGCACTCTGAGTTTTTTTTTAAATTATGGCTAAATCTTCAGACATTTTTGATACAATAAATTTCATACAAAAGATAAAGAGCAAAAACAGTATTTCAAGGATATGATGACGGCAATCCAAATCATTTCTTTGTTCATATTCCGTTCTAGAAGAACACAAGCTTCTCTTGATAATCCGGTATTAACAAAGGTTGTATCAAAACTTGCTTTTTACTTGCTAGATAATCCGCTCCACACGACTACAATATTTCGTTAACAGCAGAAGCTATTGCCTCATCTGTTCCTGATTGAAGTTTTGGAACAGCTAGTTAAATGTTCAGTACCTTTACCTGAAACAATAATGGGTAATCTGTCTACAGTTTCAGATCCTGAAATGTCTTCTAAAATTTTGCAATCCCAGTGAACAGTCAAAGGAACGCTTGCCGAAAACTCTTTTTTTAAGTTTTGTGCTCTGCTTTTGATAAGAATATGGCCATTTAGTATGATATTTTACGAATATAAAAAAATCAAATTCTATAATTTATAAATATTATCTCATAAATTCCTATGCATTTTAGCTATTTAAGATTAAAAAATAACGGAGAACTATTTTTCAAGGCAGAATGTTAGATTCTCTACCTTTCACAATGCTGCCAAGTTGAGGTGAAATAGAGTGAAGACATGAAATACTCCTGTTTGTATTTGGACAATAGAGCGCGTAAATATGTTGAAACTTAAATCAAATGACAGTCTTTACAACCTAATATCATACCATGATTCAATTTGACAATGACTATGGATTTGTATTAATAATATATTATTAAATTACAAAACATGTCAATTTTTAATTTTTTTCTAAATATTCATACCTGGCGAAACAGCACCGAAAACTGGCGATATGAAGCAATTAAAATAATAAAACTTTGTAAAAAATCACCATAAAATAAAAACAAAACACAGGACGCGTTTCGAGCTAAAAACATAACAGCTCGTCATCAGCTACAGCATACACGTGTCCGCAAGCGAACAAGTTCAAATTCAGTTCATTTTTGAACTTGTTCGTTTGCGGAAACGTGTATGCTGTAGCTGATGACGAGCTGTTATGTTTTTAGCTCAAAACGCGACCTGTGTTTTGTTTTTATTTTATGGTGATTTTTTACAAAGTTTTATTATTTTAATTTATTCATACCTTGGTAGCGACCCTAAAAAAATATTTTAAAAATTTGAAATTTTTGTGGAAGTCTTTATTTTATACATAGAACAAAATAGGAGGGTGCCCCATAGAAAATTTAAAAGTTAATTTTTTAAGGTCCACCCTAATATATATATATATATAGATAGATAAAGTTTTTTACTGAGGGTGGTTTTGGGTTCTAGGGATCATGATCGGTGTAGATCTGTAAAAAGTGTTCAGAAATTCCAACATAGGAACGATCCCAATAGGTAGTATTTCATACGAAATCTACCTAAAACTGTAGTGATGTAGTTGTTAGTAGAATAGGCTATAGATTTCTATAAAGTTGGGCTATAAAAGCTGGTCGTAAGATACGGTAAGTGTCTTAATATAGGCGCAAATTATGTTAAAAGTAGATAAGGTCCAGGCTTCCAAGTAAAACTAAAATTGTGAAAAAAATAGCCTTGTTTTTTTTTATATCAAAACTGTACTTATTTAAAAAAAACTCGTTTCGTACTTTGTTCAAAAAAAGCTTTAGATCAGTACTGGGTCAACTGTGCTTACCATATTCACGTGATTCACCAATATTCTTACAGTTAATAGCTGTAGCTAGTATCACATATGCTCAATTACTACTATCTCTTCTCGTCTTCTTCTATTTAACGAAATGTTGATATTTGATAAAACCCCGACATTTTGTGAACTGATAATTTCCACCTTGACATCTTTGCACACTGCAGCTGCAGAAAAAAGGTAAAGAGAATTTTACATTTCATATTCAGTTCTTAACAAAAAAAAAAAAAAAAAAAAAAAAACAGTGTTAAGTAAATACAAAATCACTTAACACTGCAAAATTTATAAGTATGGAATTTATATGTATGCATTTATTTAGTATACTATTTATTAATTAGTATACTATTAATAACCTAGAAATGGTGTTACTTGAACCGAATTCTGGGCTGCGTCAAAATAGCACTTAAGCATATTTGTTGTTAAATTTATTAAGGTTTCTCTTTAAAAATATAACTATTACATAGTTATTAATTTTATTTCATTAATTGGTTTAGGCACTATACATATGAAATTACTGGCATATCTGTTACGAAATATTCCTGAAATTTACTAAAAATCTCCTGGAAACATAAAGTATGCAGAGACTATACTGCTGATAATTTAAAAGAATGTATAAAGGCTATATGGTTAGGAGAAATGACGCAAAGAGAAATATCAGCCTAATAATGATTCAAGAAGAATTGATAGACAGATAAATACATTTAATCTTAGTTTACGCACTTCAAAAAAAGTATTTTCTATCCTATCAGTACGGTATATATTCTTCTTGATTCCAGTTACACATCTATAAAAATTACACAACTCTCCATTTTTAAACTTAAAATAACAGCAAAATGTTACTTATTTATAAGACATAAAATTACATTACATTCCAAGTTCTTCAATCGTCTGCGGAGTTGTTTAGCAAATTATGTCTCCAGTATCTTTTGCTAAATGTTTAATTCAGCGTTAATTTAGAAAACCATTTTTAAAAATAAATTAAGCTTTTAAGCTGAAGGAAATGTGTTTGTGAGAGTTTTAATGCAACTCTTGAAATTTCTCATAGATGTTAATTTAACAGAACGTGATATTCAGTAAAATGTTTTCACTGCTCAGATTGTATTAAAATGTCTGACATGGGATGATTAAAATGACTTGCACAGTTTAAGTTTCACATGAATATTATCATTATTCAATTAGCAATTTAAAATCGAGTTTAAATCGACGATGCTGTTATTTAATTAGAAATGCATATTATAGAAATGTAAATTGTTTAGTGTCTCAGTTTTGAAACAAAATAAAAAATTAAGAATATCCTGTTTAATCTAATCTTTTCTACATAAAAGTAAAAAACAAAATCAGCAAAAGAAATTTACAATGAAAAGGTTTATAAAAATACACATATTATTGCTTTGGATTTCAACTACACGGAGAGGACCAACCATGGTAATCACAGATTTTGGATTGTTTTTATATCTGTTATAGGGTAGAAGCCCCTTAGTGTCAGGTTCAATGGATTTTATACAACGTTCTTTAGTTCTCGAGAAACAGGGGTGTCTAATATTATAACACAACTTAAATAATATGTAACGCGATAAATACGTTTGTCGCAGCTCTGTTGGTACGGCGTCTTCTCGTTGTTCTGCTAACTCGGGTTCGATACCAGAGCGCGCTACATTTATTTTTCGCCATTTTTGTTTTATAAATATACTTGTAATTAGAATTTAATAATCTCAAATAGAAATTTTACGTGTACATTAATTATAATATTAACATATTTTAATTTTAATTTAGTAAATTTGATTTGTAAATTATTATTAAACATTTCTCATCATTTAAAGAGATTTAAAAAAAAATGGATCTGTTATTGCCTAATACAAATTCCAAAATCGTTATATTTTAAATGCTAATTACAAGTATATTTATAAAACAAAAAAAAAAAAATGAGAGAAACAAATTTAGCGCTTTGCGGTATCGAATCCTAGCACGCTTAACAACGGGAAAACGCCGTACCAACTGAGCAAAAACAATGTATTCATCGCGTTAAAAAGTAAGTATTTAAGTTGTGCTCTAATATTAGACCCACAATCCCCGTTTCTATAGATTTAAGGAGCGTTGTATAAAACCCTGTGAATCTGAGACTGAGGGGCCTTTGCCCTACAATATATATATAAAATAATCAAAATCTGTTATTATCATGGTTGGCCCCCTTCTTGTTAGTAACAGCTTAAGCTGTTAAATTAAAACACACACCTTTTTAACTGTAAATAGCAACCGTTCCAAAAACAGAAAAAAATATTTTTAAACATTTTCAGCATACGTGTGAGACAGTGTTGCCAGTGGGCTACTTTTTAAAAATTCAGATTTCTTGGTTGGCACCACTTTTTTGAAACGATAAAATTCCCTTTGTTTTCGCCCTTATTAATATGTCATTAAATAAGGCGCATTTTACCATTTCAAAAAAGTGGTGCCAATCGAGAATCTGAATTTAAAAAAAGTAGCCCATCTGGCAACACTGGTGTGAGACAATAAATCTAATAATTTTACAATTTATAATAAACAACAAATTATCTCAATGCATTAAACTAATAAACATTTTTTATTACAAATGTGGAGTGAGTTGAGATGTACTGGAAGCCACAGCATGTCTGTGTTATTGCAACACAGTTAAAATGAAATTGTTGGTTTCTTGTAAATGCAAATCCTATAAGTTTGAATTGTCAATTTTTGTAAGACATGTATATACGATTTTTAATATTTTTTCTATTAAAATCGATGATTTGCAGATTTTTTCAAATTCCAAATGAAACACAAAGGAAAGATTAGCTATTTATTAAGCTCAGACGTATTCCCATAACACACGTTTGCCACCGAAAAACTGATTTGATAATTTTGGCAGAGTCATATGTTTTTCTAGGGGAAAGGAGGGGGTGGTTTAAACATAAAAAGAAGTATATGTTTCGCCCTATCTAAAGCTTTCTTAAGTTTGATATTACATACAATATCTGTTCAAGTAACTGTTATTAACTAGATGAAATAATTAAAAATAAAGAAAAGGCTTTTCCTATTATATTTACTGGGATAAGAAAATTATCGTACACGACCCAAAAATACACTTTTTACGTTTTCTTGGGTATTTTACTTTTATTTGGTGAATTTGGTGATTTAAATGGTCAAAAGTAGTTAAAAGATACTAAACGAAATATAGAAATACTGAAAAAAAAATTACATAAAAAATACTACAAATGTAAATATTGTATGGAATGTTGTAGAGTTTTATTTGGTGAATTTGGTGATTTAACCCTTTCACGGGCAAAGTACTTTTATTCATAAAATTCTAAAATGTATGACGACACCAGAATTTATAAACAATTTATTCCACAGTAGGTAAGAGCTTTTTATTCTTATACATAGCTAAATAAAATTTTCATTTTAAAATTCCGGTGTCAATGTGGCAGTTGTCAATTAGAACGTGGTGTTGGCAAATGCCAACACTGCCCCTGAAAGGGTTAAATGGTCAAAAGTAGTTAAAAGATACTAAACAAAATATAGAAATACTGAAAAAAAAAGATATAAAAAATACTACAAATGTCAATTTTGTATAGAGTACTGGAATGTTGTAGAGTTAACAGGTCCTGTTACTGATATTACGGGTTACTTTTAAAAGTTACTTTAAAATATTTACCATCCTTAGCAAAAACAAAACTTTTTGAATTATGGCGTTTCATTAAAACTCTTCTTTCAAAAATTTCATTCAAACAACTTCTAGAGTTTACAAAAAATTATTTCCTGTAAATCGCTTGTTGTTGGATCAGGTGCATCTCCCATACTAAACAAGCGCTTTACGTTCTAAACTGCGCAATAGATATATAAGTTCTCCATTCTGAAAACATTTTTCTGTATAACTATAGTAGTGTTACTCAGCAGTGGATCACAGTATTTATATTATGCGTTCCATTATTAAGTGATTCGTTGAATGATTTACATTTCTTATGTTTAAGGAAAAATCAAACTACATCGTTTCAATTATTTAACCCCTTGAAGGGCGGTGGTTCATTTTTGGACGACCTTATTTTGACCCCTAAATGCCAGATTGACACCTGTAGTACGGAATCAAAATTTTCCTTATATTAAGTAGACAAAGAGAAGATTTTACTTATTTTCAAATAAATTTGGTTATAAATTCTGGTGTCAGTTAATTATTTCAGCATTTTACGAGTAGAAGTATTTTGCCCCTGAAAGGGTAAACCGAAATCATTTTCTGAAACGCTTTTGCTTGATACCGTCGGTTGTCTGACTCGTTACCTTTCTCGTACTAAGCGAGTGTGAGATGTTTATTATCTGAACTACCAATAGTCCAAGCCTATTATAATCTAAAAACTTTTTTCCAAATAGTATTCGAGCGTAATTTAAACGATGGCTAACTACGAGATTTTATTCGAGAGCTGTCTTTTAAAAAGACTTCTATAATTTAGGCGATTTTTATTTAAAAAATGAGTTTGTACGTTTCGATTCGCACGTACGTACGAAATATTAAAGCCGATAGTGAGTCATGAACTAGGAATTAAGGTTTTTGTATTATAGGTTACAAAGCTTGATCAGAGCAAGCCGTTTTCTCATATTCTTACCCATACTTTTATACTAGCTACGACTCCAAATTTAACACTAGAATGTCCAGCTGGTGTCATAGAACAATTAAGAAACAGGAACTGACACATCCTTAAAATAGTGAAGCTTCAACTGTAACCGCTTTCGCAGGAAGTCATTACCACCAGGGAAAACTTCCACCAGTAAATTTAAGTAGAAATTTTCTCCTTAGTCAAACTCCTTATTAATGGAAAATTTCAGTCAAAAATAATAGCAAGAACTGATATTTATTTTTACTGGTGGAAGTTTACTTCAGCTGTAGTAGTTGCGCCATATTGCGACAACCAAGAAAACCTCCTGTCAGTGTCAGTGAAAAGATTATAATACCTGGCAAACTGACGTCAGTAAAAATAAATAGAAATATTTTACTATATTTGTGAGAGAAATTTTCCATGAATAAGGAGCTTAAATGAGATGAACTTTTCAATACAAGTTTACTGGTGGAGGTTTTCACCTGCGGTAATCAAAAACAGTGGATCTGATTAAAAAAAGCAGCAGCCATCTTGTGACAACCTCCTGAGTTACTTCACTCGCAACTACTAGACAACACACTATATGTCTCCGCCTCTTTATTTCTAACTCCATTGCTGTTGCCAATTCGACACCGATTAAATGAGAAAATGCCGATTCGAACCAGAAATTTTTTCGTAAAAGTAATTTAATGGTAGCTAAAGAAAAGTCGGTTGAATAAATAAGCGAAATTGTTTGAAATAAAAATTCTGGTGTTAAAATGTTTTTATTAAGATTGGGTAAAATTTCCGGACGTTCTAGTATTAAAGAACATGAGACTACTTTACACGGTTGTATTTCTATATAATAGATATAGAATTTTAATTAACTGCGTACTTATAAATCTGCAAAACTACCCTTTACTCTTAAAGTTTACAGCATGGCTATTTCCATGAATACGTGTAGTGTAAGTCACATGCTACGATTTTTGTCTACCAGTATATTTGAACTGAAAAATGTGACTTATTTTATGGGAGATATCGTATTAATTAGATGCCAAGCAAATTTGAAGAAAATACCGGTGGCCAACAAGCATAGCAGTTATCAGCTATGTTACTTACATTACAAAAACCTATGGAACTAGCCAGCATATATTTGTACAGTTTCAAAAAGATTGCAACTGTTTTAAACATTTATGATACAAAATCAGTTTAACACCAGAACGCCCGAAAATTTTACTCAAGTTTCATAAAAATATTTGACACCAGAATTTTTATTTAAAATTATTTGACTGATTTATTTAACGTAAATCTGCGTTGTTTAAATTTAACTTATTTTATGAAAGAATTTCTGGTTAGGGTTGACATTTAATCATATGGTCGGAGTCGGATCGATTCCTTCCGGGCGTTCTAGTGTTAAATGGCGCTAAATTCAATAAAGAAATATTTGTAGGTATCTTCCAATCAATCAAATAATGAGAAGATATAAAAGTTTATTGATATCTAACAATAATTTTATGGAGCAGATTCAATGTAAAGCCAAAGATTCCAATTGCATGTATTATGAGACGCATGCTGGATAACAGCAAAAGTTGCCATTTCATCGACCATCAATAGAGCTTCAGTGGTCAACTCACTTTCTAAAATTAATTTTTATACAAAACTCATTAGAAATGTTTCATCGATATGCTATTACCGTAATTTCCTGTGTATAGCCCGCAGATGAAACAATTCAGTTTGGACCCAGAAATTTTATTCACTATTTGAAGACCAATATTCACCGTGATCTAAAAAGTTACGTTTTGTTTAAAAGAATTTCTGGGTCGAAACATGATTGTTTGATCCGCGGGCTATACACCGGAAATTACGGTAACTAAATTAGCTAAGATGACATTTGGATAGAAAAGTCAAAATTTACCGATGATATTAATTGTAGAGATAAGATGTTATTGTTTAAATCTGATTTTATGATTCAATTTTCTTCCTGAAGTGATGAAGAGAATTTTCTTCATCTTAAATTTTTAATATTGGATTTGAATTTTATTTTACCACAAGCTGAGTAATCAATAACTAGTATTTAGCAATGTGATTTTCCTATATTTAGGTCTAAAACCTTTCAGAAATTGCTCTAAATATCATCAGACACTTGGCGAATTTTGAATTAGATCGATGTCAGTCCGATTAAATAGTGATGGGGCCGTCATTATAAAACCAAGTGTAAATTATAAGTTTGAAGATTCTTTTCTTTATTTGCCCCACCAGTGGCTGAGAGGTTCTGCTCTCGAAGCTGGTAGACGGGAGGTGCTGGGTTCGAACCCAATCGCGCCCGTCGTCCTAACCGTTATGGAGTTTTCATGGTTTTCTTCGAAACCGTGGATTCCCATGCGTAAATACGGATTAGGTTCCCTTAGAAAGACCCCCACGAAGGGCACTCCCCCTCCAGGGCCTATATCCCACGTGTTGATAATTGGCCGTCATAAACACAAACCAAACCAATCTTTTCTTAATTTTGCAGATAGACTAATTTCTAGATATTTTGTCTAGGCGAATAATCCTACGAAACCATAGAATGTAGGATCAGGGAAATTCGAATGTGGAGATGATGGTAGACTTTTGCAGCGTGCTACAATAGGAATCACTTGAACAATTCAACACTGGAAACGCAGACGTTTTCACGAGAATGAGCAACATTTTCATAAGAATTACAAAAATTTAATCTCTGTATTTTTTTGTAATTAGATATTCTTCTTAAGTATAATAGTATATACTAGGGATGAGAGCGCTTCCACCCAAATGACTGCTTGCTACCACTAAATTTTAATGGTATTTATTGCCTTATTTAACGGCAGAAATTTTGAGATTTAATAAAGCAAAGAATACTATTAAAATTTGGTGGTTAAAATCAATCATTTGGGTCGGAATGCTCTCATACCTGATATACCGTAATTTCCGATGTATAGCCCGCGGATTAAACAATTGTGTTTCGACCCAGAAATTGTTTTAAATAAAGTGTTTTTAGATCACGGTAAATACTGGTCTTCAAATACTGAATAAAATTTCTGGGTCCAAACTGAATTCTTTGATCTGCGGGCTATACACCGGAAATTACGGTAGACTGTTGCTATAAATAAAATATCCAAGCCAAATTAATTTTTCGTTTTAATAATTCTTTAACACTAGAACGGCGGCAAGGGGTCATTTTGACCCCTGCCAAATGAATACATGTCGATTCGAACCAGAAAACTTTTTAAAATTTAAAATTAATATATGCTGCACAAAAATATCTTAAATAAATAAATTAAATAGTTTTAAGTAAAAATTCTGATGTGAAATATTTTTATAAAACTTGAGTAAAATTTCCCGCCGTTCTAGTGTTAATGTGCTTATTTTTAATTGTTCAAAATAATCTCGTCATAAAGAAAAGTTAACCTGATTTTTCGTTTTAGAGAAATCAAATAAAACAAAGGAACATCTCAAATTATTAATATTGGATTTGAATTTTATTTTTTCACAAACTGAGTAATCAATAACTCGAATTTAGCGATTTGATTTTCCTATATTTTGGGCTAAAATAGATAAATTAAAGCGAAAATCTTCAGGTTATTATGGAAACAAGCAACGAAAGCGTCCTTTCAATTTACGGATTCTTTTGAGGATGCACAGAACTTGTGGGAACGAGTTTGTGGACATGGAACAGGAAATATGGTCAATATTTTAGCCCAAAAATATTTTTCCACATTTAAAAATATTTTACTCATCCACAGTGTTGATGCAAGGAAAGGGTTACAACTACTAAACTGCATATATCAAACTTAAATTTTTTATATATAATTTTTATTTATTTATTTTATTTATTTTTTATAATCTTATATGTAAAAATAACATAAAAAATCCATAGGAAGCATAAACTGCAGAATACAGTTTTTCTTGAATTTGCTACATTAACCTTCATAACAAGCCTCTGATTAAATACAAGTACTAAACACTTGAAACCGCCACCATTTATCAAGCGAAACTTGTCAACGCAAAATCTTGCGCTGCTTAAAATCACTGTATCCATATTACTCGGATGTCCGCATCGACATCTGTCGACATCATAATTGGCGATAAAAGCCATCATTAAAGTGCATTTATACCTCTCATTGTGAGTAAACTCAGATACTTCAAAACTTTCACTTCAAAGTAAAGGCTTTAGAGTGTCTTAAAGTTACAAATGACATGTAAATTTTTATCAAGATTTATTAAAGCTATTTCTTTTTTTTTTTTTTTTGTAGTTTTGAATGAATAATTTATTAATCTTTAGCCACAAATTCACTTTCGCAAACAAACATTTTCTGGGCTTTTCAAGTGTTTGCCAAACAATCCACTCCACAAATTAAATTTCATTGCTGGTACATCAGCATTCTCTATAAGGGGATTCTACTATACGTCCAAAATGTAATTTTTGTAATTTTCAGATAATTTACGAACTAAAGACGATTTCTTTCTTAATAAATATAGTACTATAAATTTCTTCTAATTGTAGAATAAAATTAATATTTTTCCACAAAAATCGAATGATGTCATGCAATGGAAATTAAACAAATCAGGTTGTTACGCAATAAATAACAGTTTTTATGGGATTTATGAAGTGGAAATACAATGTGCACATATCAAATCGATTGATCGTTTGCTTGTTCTAATATTTATATTTGTTTAATAAATATTGTTTGTAGTTACAAAAGGTCTAACTTAAATAATATTTTTAATAACATAACTGCCTAAGATAATACTTAAAAAAAATATTTTTTTTTTTAAATTTTGAATGGAAGTATGTCAGCACGTATGAATCTACTATCTTGAGGGATAAAAATGAATGCGAAATAACATGTAAAAAAAAAATCAAGAATTACTAAAGCTATTTCGATTTCTTTTTATAGTTTTGGCAGTAACCGGGCTTAAAATTGATCCTTCGATGCGAATTTGCTAACAAAAATAAACCACATGTGAAATAGGTAACATTCATGTACACCTTTTCAGAGAACTACTGAAAATATTCATTTCCTTTTTTCATAAATTTGGTAATTGCTGCTCAATAAATTAATTGGTCGGCAAAATAATAAAAATATAAAAGAAATAGTGATGTTAATTTTTAAAAATAAGACATAGTTCTCTTTCTTTTTCGAAATTGCGAAATTGTTGTATTAATTTTTATTTCTTGACGAACAAGTTATCGTTTAGCCATAGATGAAATATTAAAGAAAAATATGGGAATGGCTTTAGTACTCATGGTTTTCCAGAAACATTTACATCCGTGTGAGCTGTTTTACATCTGATTTCGAAACCTTTGTTGCCCTATTAAATTGTACTTACAGTTATATGAAAATAAATTCTTTGAGAAAAAAAGAGAAAAAAATAAAACGTCCTTCTGTTATTTATTGGCCTTAATAAAAATGGAATAAACAAAGAATAACAAAATAAAATTTACATATTTTTTGGTTTAGGACCATTCCGTGCAGAGAGTAACACACATAACGCAGGCTTTAATTTTCATTTATTCAATTATTTATTAAATTTTAATTTTAATTGTAATTTTAGGTGGTATGGTAAATAAGCTATTACCATATTTTTTAATTTAAATGTGTGGCAATAAAACTCGCAGAAATATATCTTTAATATCATTGCTCAAAGTTGACTTTTTTCTAAGTCACACACGAAACTTTAAAAAAAAACTATTTAAAAAATAAATTTGTGGTACAAAAAGCGTAAGATATTGGCAGCTATGCAATATATTCTGCATTTTGTTTTTGTGTATAAGAAACTCAAATTTCAGTCAACATTTCTTTCAGCTTTATTGATTGCCGAGAGATGGCGCCAAAAACGTTTAAAAATAGACGGAATTTCCTGTAAAACGCAGGCTGAGGGCGCTAGTGTAGCGAATACAGCTTATACTTCCGAACAATTAACTCCATTTTTCACAAAATCATGAGTTGATATGAAAATGTGAAAAACGCATTTCAAAATATTTAAAGGATTTAATATGCTTTTACAAATATTTTAATAGCAAAATCAAATGTTAACCTGTATTTTTTTATGAAACGCTGTAAGAGCCGTTCATTTGTTTCTAGATTTGGAATTTCTTTTCTAAATGGCAACCGTCTTTCTAAATGGCAACAGTTTGTTTATATCTGGTTATCCGTTGTTTCTAATGACTGGTTAACCGTTATTTTTAATTTATAATTTAAAACATTATAATTATTAGTTTTTGAATGGATTTTTGGGATAGCATTTCAAGGTTTTAGAGAAAATAAAGAAGAATAGATGTGATACACAGCAGATTATGTGTATATTTCCATAAGTTGAACAATCGGCAAACTTACAGACTCTTGAATACGTACGTCTAACATGAGTTACTTTTCTCGAGGATGAGTCTGAGCCGGGAGCCGGAATCATCATCTTTGCGTATTATATAAATAGATACTTACCGGGGTTCCAAAAAAGAAATCAATTTTGTTATTTAAATTCTTTTACTAAAAATTTCATGGTTGCAAACAAAAATATACACTTGTGTTTGTGAAAATTGCAACACCTATGAAGGAATGACGCGATTGAACTGAAAATTTCAGAGAATGCAAAGTATAGTGTGCTATGCAAATGATCCCAATTTCAGAATCACCACGTATGCGTAGGCTGAGCAGCGCCCTCTGAACTGCTGCTGAAACCGTATACATAGAGGTCCGTAGCGGGACGTTGAAATTTGTTTATGGTTATCTGCTAGTGGGTAAACATTAGGTTAGAGCTAACTATGCCTCTTCGTCGAAAGAGGGTGACATTTCTACAACTGACGAAGTTTGTACGGGGGAGAATCATCGGCCTTCGTGAAGAAGGATTTTCCTAACGTGCAATAGCAGCTCGTGTTCAGTGTAACAGCAACATACTGATCCGAGTTTGGAAGCAATTGAACGAAGAGGATCGGAGAACTCGGAAAAATCGGAGTGGACCTCGAACGGTTACGTCAACGCGCGATGATAAACGCATGGTTCGCATGACGCTGATGAACCGTACAGTTACATCTAGACAGTTGGCAGCACATTGGTAAACTTCTACATGTGTACTATTATCTGCTTCGCCAATACTTCGACGTCTGCTGCACCGTGGACTGCGTGCAAGAACTCCTTTATAGATGATTCCTCTCACGCAAAACCATCGACGCCTGTGGCTGCAATGTGCTTATGAACATAGAGACTGGCATTCAGATTGGCAACATGTCGATTATTCTGACGAATACCGCTTTTGTGGTACCACAGTGGCTGCATTTGTGTTAGACGCTATGCCGGTGAACGCTACATTCCGGATTTCATTATCGAACGTCATAGTGGACGAATAGAGTCATGGTCTGAGTTGTGATTGCGCATCATGGAGGATCGCAGCTGCTACGAAATGTGTGTAATCTGAACAGCAACAGGAACATCAGTGAACTGCTGGAGCCAGAAGTCGTTTCTTTCCTTCAAGCCATTCCTGAAGCTATCTTTCAACAGAATAATGCCCGCCCACATGTTGTAAAGAATGTTCAAGACCTCTTGTCAGCAGAACACACACAGCTTCTTCCGTGGCCTGCGTATTCGCCGGATATGTCACCCATTGAACTTGTGTGGGATTTCGTTGATTGGAGCCTCGCTCGTGATCCTCGTCGTACAGTTTCTACAGATTAACTTTATGTACGCATACAAAGACTATGAAATGCTCTTCCCAAGGCAGGCATTCAAAAACTCTTTGAATTTATGCCTCATCGTACAGCAGCACTTATTGCAGCGCGTGGCTGTTACACCAAATGCTGATTTCGGACACTTAATTTTTTTTTAGCTTTTAAAATGTAATCATTTGTTTGTACCAATACCAGTCGTCTGTGTATTAAATTTCATTTATTTCTGATGATTCCTTCATGGTGTTGCAATTTTAACAAACATAAGTGTAAGAGTAGGGACGGCAAGGACAGTAACAAATAATTACTATTAAATATTTAAAACACTGTTTCTCGGTCGCAAGCATGTAACCGAGAGGCGGCAGTCAATCCGAAGGAATAAAATCTGTATGTACAAGAAATATCTGTTATTAAATAATTATAATCAAATATTACTTAAATAGTATTGATGCCAATGCAGTCTGATAAGTAAACGTAAACATGTATTAATACACGGTTGCGTTGATTTATAGCTTGAAAGCTTTACTGCACATGAATTTAGATATGAAACACACAGAAGCGAATTATTTTCAACTAATTTAGTTTTTGATCCTAATATTGAAGTAAATGCTTTTCGCGCGGGTAATAAATAAAAAATATATAGGATCATTATTTTGAAAGAATGTGTGAACATATTGATTAGTGTTTTGACAAAATCCGTTACTAAGATTTCATTAAAACTATATAATAAAACAGGCTATTTACATTTTTTATGAATGGTTAGAGAGTCTCAATACTTAAGAGTTTAAAAAAAAGATGATTTATAACAAAATACATGTGAGACATTCTCCAATAATTTTAAATTTCATGAATAAGGAATATGTGAAATTCTACTTTAAAAAATAGCATTTTTAAACTTCCAGATTTAAACTTAAGAGTTCTTGTTACTATAATTAAAAAATATTCTTATTCAGCGTTAATGTGCAAAACTGTAATATCCCAGTGAGACCCTTGTCACCCATTTAATAGTGAAATAGAACAGGGGCGGTAAAGAAGAGACGGTAAGGACAATTAGCACCTATATTTAGGCAAGTCATGTTCAGCCTAAGTGTTACCCACAATGTTCATTGATTTTAGCAACAGTCATTTACATTGAATTATTTTTTTTAAATTTACCTCTAAAAGGGCAGGAATGAATCTTGGGGACTGTAAGACTACCAATAAAGCCACAATGCTTGGGATTTATATTTAAATGCTGATTTAAATGCTGCAGTAAATTTCCTATAAAAGAATTACAGCCACATTTTTTTATCTAGTATACTTCTGTATGAGAAAATATTTGAAAACAATACTGTGGCTGCATCTGGAGTGATATTCTGCATAATTGTAGAAAGAGGGACGGTGAGGAATCTAAAACCCAGGGGCTGAGTTCAAAAAATAATAATAACAGTAAAAATGTCTGCAGGTTAATTTTTTGCTACATATTTATATAAAACGTCCCAGTTCCGGAAAAAAAAATTACGTCGAATTATTTTTTTTAATCAATTTTATACAGACAGCTTCAAACATAAAAATCAGCATCATAGATACAGGGCGGTACGGAATTTCATGGTACATTTTGATCGCCAACATCGTCCAAAACTTATTTATCTCATTAAGATATTCACTGAAGCAAAAAGTAAAAATTTTCAAATTTCTTCTTGAAAGTCATTTGCCACCACAAATTATGAAAGGTAAATTTCGCTTTAATAATACAGAGAAATTTCGGCCAATAAATAAGGCATTTTTTTAAAAATAATGGTGAGAAAGTAATAAATTAAAACCACGAATATTAAAGCTACGAGTATACTCGTAGCGTGGCAGTCAACGTGTTAACACTCTCGCTGCGTAAGTAATTCTTCGCGATGAGCGCCTTTTACAGAATTTTTAGTCATTTATCACCGGTTCTTTAAAGCAGAAATTTTTGACTATCATAGTCGGTCCTGATTAAAAAAGTCAAAGTTTTCCATAAAAAATAAATGGTGAGGATAACCGAATAGTATTAATTTTACGGAAAAATGCATGGCCGAGCATATCTCGGGCTTCGCAGCGAGAGGGTTAATATTGTTATACAATCATACAATAGCATATCTTCGAATATAAGAATTAAAAGAAATCCCAAACATATGTACTAAAATAATAATAATTATTCAGGGACTTAGAAGTCATAATTGAAGAGCCGAGTGGATGAACATGTTGTGCTACATTTTCTAAAAAAAAAAAAATTTATCTTTTGGATGAAAGCGTTATGAGGTATCCTATCACATGGTGAAGCTAAAATACTAAGATTCCATTTAGTCTTGAAGATTTAAGACATTATTCATTAATATTTAAGATTTTAATATTTAATAATGTCAATAATATTAATAATTTTTAATATTTGAAAATTAAATATGAATAAGTTTTTCTGAGAGAGTTTAGTAATATACCTGTTAATATTTTAAACACATAGTATCAAGTAGAAAATAAATCATTAAAATTTACAGGAAAAACTTTCACTTCAAATTTCTTCAAATGCCATTATTGTTACTTAACATGTTCTTCTACTTAGCTCTTCAATTACGTGAGAATGCCCAATAAAAAGCATTATTTCCGTTAAGTCTGTTTTAGAAATCGTGTGTTTAAAAATTGCATAAATATTGTGCTATTTATAAAGCAAAAATTCTGCAGTAAATTCCTGTAAAAGAATTACAGTCATTTTTTTAAATCTAACATACTTCTGCATGAGAAAATTCTTGAAAACAATTCTGTGGCAGCATCTGGAGTGATATTTTGCATAATTGTAGAAAAAGGGACGGTAAGGAATCTAAAATCCACGGACAGATTTAAAAAATAATAATAACAGTAAAAATGTGTGCAGGTTAATTTTTTGCTACATATTTATATAAAACGTTCCAGTTCCGGAAAAAGATTACGTCGAATTACTTTTATTGAAACAATTTTATACAGACAGCTTCAAACATATAAATATGCATCATGGATACGGGACGGGGCGGCGCGGGGTGGTACGAAATTTCATGGTACATTTTAATCGCCAACATCGTCCGAAACTTATTTATCTCGTTAATATTGTTATACAACCATACAATGGCATATTTTCGAATATAAGAATTAAAAAAATCCCCAAAAATATATACTAAAATAACAAAAATTATTCACGGACTTAAAAGTCATAATTATGTGAGAATGCATAATAAATGCATTTTTCCGTTAAGACTGTTTTAGAAATCGTGCGTTTAAAAATTGCAGAAATATTGTGCTATTTATAAAACAAAAATATACCCGTGAATGACGCTGACATAAAGCGGACAGTGGCAACGAAGAAAGCAATTCATTTCTCTTTTTTAGCAAATGTAGTTACTTATAAGCATCACCTTATTTTAATTTTTACACCGTCGAAATTGGAGAAAAAAAGACTCCCAAATGCCATTTGTCTAAAAATTGTATATTAGTTCATTGAATTTTTCTGGTTTATATAATTATTTTCTAGCACATTTTTTAAAAATCTATCTCTACAGCGTGCAGCTCGATTACGAAAGATTAACCCATTTCCAAGTAGAACAATAGATTTGCTGCTGTCTAATAATCCAAAACAATATTCGTCAAATGAAACAAAATTTTAACAGATACTTACAGTTACTTTACAGTTAATTACAGAAACCAGAATAAAATAAGCTGCTTTAAATAACAAAACCTTTGGCCATTTCTTCATCTATTAACCTATGGCTGATACGGAAATATCATTTTTAATAAATTTCCAAATTTATCTGAATTTTTAATTGATATTTTTCATACAAAATCCTCCCTGGTGTTCTTTCTGATTGACTAAAAAATACATTAAATTAAAAAAAAATATATTAAAAATTTCAGATAAAAGACGGTTCTTACCTATATTCTGTGAAAAAAAGGTAAACACCACCTACTAATTCTGCAAAACATTATTGTAGAAGAATGATACTGGTACCAAACGATTGGAAATAAAGTCTACTTTTAAATGATGTATATAAATTTTGCTTAGGGGGCCATCTAAAGATAAAAACGAACCCAAACTTTGTTGTTTTCAAATGCAATACTCATGATTGACACCATAAATAAATTATACACCCTTCAATTAGCTTAAATACAAATTTTCATTAAATTGATACGATTAGTTTCAGAGAAATTAATTATTTTAAAATGAGCCTATTTTAGGAGATGTGTACAAATTGAAGTTCGATACTCGATTGTTGAAATATTGCAGAATGATGATGTCACTTCTATTAATGTTATATTTCTTGCAAATATGACCATTTCACTCGCTTAATATGTTTCAACTGTTGCCGCACAAATGTTAATAAAATGAGTAAAAATTTTTTTTTTCATTTATGCGCATCATAAATGCATATCTTAAGCCATCATTTTGAGGTTTTTAAAACATAACTCGAAAACTACTTGGCAGAAAAATTTGAAATTCAGAAATTGCATAAAGCGGGACATTATAAATATTAATCTATCAAAAAAATTGTAGGTTGTAATTAATATTTTTTTCCGAAAATTAATTTCGTAATTAATAATTTATATATTTTAAATTTTATAATTACAAATTCTATTTATTTATGTTTCGGTTGTTTAGTATTATAACCAGACAAAAAATTATCACATTAGAATTATAATTGCCGGAGATATTAATAAAAATATAAAAATGTAATTTAACATTATAATACTTAAATTTTGAATGTTTATAATTCAAAAACGTAGAGTCGAAATGGCTTGAAATTTCGTTTCTAGGCATAGTTTGAACCGAATATTTAAAATATATTGTCAAAATTGGGTGTTGCGATTGAGAAAATAAAGTTTTGTCAGGATTTCATTTGTAGACGGCTCCCTAAGCTAATTTTATATACACTATTTAAAAGTAGACTTTATTTCCAATAGTTTGGTACCGGTAACATATTTCTACTATAATTAGTCACAGAGTTAGTAGGGGGGGGGGTGCTTACTTTTTTCCCCTGGCTGTACATCAGGTAGTATGTTATGTAATCCACGAGGTCCGGGTTAGCTCCTCTGATTTATTTTGAAATTGCACTCATCGCGAGCGAATATTTTCATGAATCTTATTTTTTGAATCGTGAAAATAATGCCTCACTTTACAGAAACACTTTTGGCTATTTCCATGCAAACTTGTCATGTCTCACACACAGCTGAAAATCGCTATGCTTGTTGGCCACCGTCATTTTTTAAATGTTTGCTTGGCCTTATTCAATTGATGAGATATCTCCGATTAAATAAGTCACATTTTTTCGTTCTAAAATACTGGTAGCCAAAAATCGTAGTATGTGACAGACATGACAAGTTGGCATGGAAACAGCCTTTTTATAATTTCCACTAAATTCTACTATGATAACAATGGCAACACTCACAGAAGTCAAAACACGAATCTAAAATATGAAATAGAAAATTTGTAAACGTTCTGTGATTTAAAGTAATCTACAAAGTTCGGGTTAGATCCTCTGTTTTATTTTGAAATTGTACTCATCGCGAGCGAATATTTTCAGGAATCTTACTTTTTGAATCGTGAAAAAAATGTCTCACTTTACAGCAACACTTTTTATAATTTCTGCTAAATTCTACGATGATAATAAATCAATAGTCACAGAAGTGAATACATGAATCTAAAATATGAAATACAATGAGTGTTAACATTCTGCAATTTAAAGTAATCTACAAAGCTCGGCTTATATCCTCTGTTTATTTTTTTAAATGGTACTCATCGCAATCGAATATTTTCATGAATCTTATTTTTTGAATCGTGAAAAAAGTATGTCTCACTTTACAGTAACACTTTTTATAATTTCTACTAAATTCTACGATGACAATAATGCAATAGTCACAGAAGTGAATACATGAATCTAAAATATGAAATACAAAGGGTGTTAACATTATGTAATTTAAAGTAATCTACAAAGTTAGGGTTAGATCCTCTGTTTTATTTTGAAATTGTAGTTATCGAGAGCGAATATTTTCATGAATCTTATTTTTTGAATCGTGAAAAAAAATACTTCACTTTGCAGTAACACCTTTTATAATTTCTACTAAATTATACTGTGATAATAACGGTAATAGACACAGAAGTAAATACACGAATCTAATAAATGAAATTCAAAGGTTCTATACATTCTGTAACTTAATGTTGAATATTTTTTTAACTACACATTTTCAAGAAAAAACACAATAAAAGATTTCTTGCTGTCAAATTGAATCTTCGTTATTTTGTCAGGGAGAGGATTAGAAGCAAATACACTTAAAAATAAACAACTAACGGATTTTTGTCATTTCTTCCCCATTTTTCAATGTCGATGACAAGTTTTATATCGATTTAAGTAAGTTTATATAACTGTTATTATGACTCTTTGTAGCTACGGTAAATCAACATATCTTTATATTTCAAAGGTAATTAATGAAGATAGATATAAATGGCGTTCTACGGATTTTAATTACAGCATAATGCATTGGATAAAATAAGAATTTTAGACAATTTTAGATAATTAGCAATTAATTTTGATAAAATAAGTGCTAATTATCTGCAGTTTTCTATTATATTCTCCAGTCACAGGAAAGCTTGTATTTAACTTATTAACAAGCAATTATTTAAATTTTTTCATATGTGTTTTCTGTTTCAAATTTAATGATTTATACCTCCACGTTTCAGCATAGTATTATACATTTGTTATAAAATATTTGTTATACATTTATTGTTTTTTTTGTTTGGGTACATAGTAATAAATTTAGTAATACATTATATACTAATATATTTGAATTTTTTTCTCCTATGCAAATGAAAAGTTTAAAAAAAAAATTGAAAACAAAAATTCAAATGTAGCGTACCGTGAATATAAAAGTTAACTAATAAAAAAGGAATACATTAAATATATAAAGTTCCAAATCTTATAATCAATAATGGAAAACAAGTATATAATTTAGATATAAACAATTGTACAATGCTGGAAAACAATTACCCCCCTACTAACTCTGCTGCAAGTGATGTTTTGAAAATGTAGCTAAAGTAGCAATCTACTCGTAATTGCATCTACTAATTAATGATATAATAAAATTTTGCTTAGGGGGTCTTCGGCATATAGAAATTGTAACATATTTTAATATTTTCAATACGAAAATCCACGTTTGACATCATATTTGGATTCTTATGTAACATTTACCTATGGATACCAAAAAGAGCAATCATTTAGTCAAATAATATAGGAATAACGAAAATTTAAAACTCCTAATATTAAATTTGTTTTTAACTGTTGAGAAATAACATTGCAATGCGAGTATATTTTTAAGCATAACATTTTAAAAAATTAATTGTATTTTTTTTTATCAAAAGTCTATATGTAGAAGCTTTAATTATGTAAAAACAAAATTATTATATATTGTGCCAAGTATTTTTTTTTTTTTTTTGAGTTAATTTTGAAAGATTATCCATATAGAAATCTGTTCCACAACGATTAAAAATGAAATTTACATCAAGAGTTTCAAACTTTTAAACTTCATAATTTCTAAACTACTTGGAAAAATTCTTCCGTTTGATAGCCGAAAGTAAAATTTACCGACATCTCCAAATATGATGTCAAAATTGTGTAGATGTGTTGAACAATTTAAAGTTTGTTGTAGTTTCCTAAATTAGACCATTCCCTAAACGAAATTATATAATTTATTAGCAGGCGTTATTACTAATCGATTGGTACCAATTGCATTTTCAACCCTTTCCGGCTCAAAGTACTTCAGTTGCTAAAAAGTTGAAATAATTTATTGACAGCGGGACTTGCGAACTTATTTAAAAATAAGTTAAACTATTTCTTTGTGTACATTCTAAAAGTCAAAACTTCATTTTAAGAAACTGGTTCCGGTATGGCATTTGGGAATTGTGGGACAAGTGGGACAGAATTTGACTCACCATGCCGGAAAGGGTTAAGGGATTAGTTGCGGCAGAGTTAGTAGAATGTTATCACTTTTCTTCCAGAAGTGTAATATTACACGATTTACTTATATAATTACTTTATAAGAATATCATATGTATGATAATTGTTATACGAATTCACACAGCAATTCTTAGCTCACAGGTTATCAAAACCTGAAAGCTAATGTTCCCAAAAATTCTGTATGTACGTATGTATGTATGTTCGTAACGCGATAACTCTTGACAGAAACAATTTCCGTCAGTTCATGTTTCTAAGTTCATTCTGATAAGGCGCTTTCCTGATTAGTTTTGGCAGTTCATTGGTTAAGTATAAGGGGGGGGGGGGCGGCGGCTAATGTCCCCCTTAATTTAGATACAGGGGTTTTTCCTGCAGAATTATCAGATTTTCTTCAAATTTTGTATACCGGTTTGTTCTGATCAGGCGCTTTCATGATTAGAATTGGAGGTTCATTGTATAAGTATAAAGGGGGGAAGGGGGCTAATCCCCCTTAGTAGAGATAAATCGGTTTTTCATGCAAAACTATCCGATTTACTTAAAAATCGGTTTATTCTGGTAAGGCGCTTCCCTTATTAGATTTCGTGGTTAATTGGTTAAATATAAAAGAGAAAATATGGGAGTAATTCCCCCTTAATTTAGCTAAATGGGTTTTTCATGCAGAATTATCCGATTTCCTTCACATTTGGTACGCAGGTTTATTCTGATAAGGCGCTTCTTTGATTAGTTTTGGAGGTTCACTGATTAAGTATAAAGGGGAAACGACGAGGTGGGCTAATACCCGGTTAATTTATTTTTTGAGGGGCATTATTCTTTGAAATAAGAGTATAATATACAATTAGTCTGAGTATCCTGTTGTAATAATAGACTGGGCACTTTTATTTATTGCATTAATTAGAAGTCAAAGCATCATTGTTAACATGAATTTTTAATATACTATACTTACATTGCAGAGAAACTCGATAAATCAACTTTTTATACAAAAGCTTATCAATAAACATTTTTTCAATCGTGTGAAAAAAATATGAATAAAAAAGTCTGTTTCTTTGGGAAAATGCAAAAATGTGAAAAATAGTAAAGGAAGTTGTTAAAACCTGTTAATTGTAATAAAAATTATTTAACTGTTAAAACAAATCAGCAGAAAATATTTTTAGTAATTTTATGTTTCAGAAATTAAATATGAAAAACAAAAAAATATCAATATGGTTTCAAAAGGAATAAAATATGTATAAATTTAGTAAAAATACTAAACTTTATGTTATAACTAAAATATCGAGCACATGTATTCCAGTTAATAACAAATTGTATTAATTACGGAAGACTGTCTAATATTTTCAATGATTTAATAAAATTACGGTCATTTTTACAAATTAGCAGAAATAGTAAGGAAATATGTTTACTTTCGAAATAGTTAAAATAGAAACGAAAACTTAATTTTCGTCATAGTGTATGCATTGTAAAGAATAATACTTTATTTAAGGGGAGTTAGTACCTTTCTGTCCTAGTTTTACTCAAAATAACACACTTTTTTCTATTTTGCTTAAATAAAAAGGTTTTGTATATTTTGGAGTGAAATTGTTACATTTTCAATAATAATGCCCTAGCTCTAAAAATTTGCCACAACATTTGCAATTTAAATAACATATATATATATATTTAAAATTATATAATAAATACAGAAAAGTGAAAGAAAAATTTTATTCTTAGCTCTCTTTCTTACAATATAACTTTTGAAAAATATATAAGAGAAATTAAATTTTTATGTCAAATTTAAGCTAAATATCACCTTTATTCTGTAAACCTAGAACATTAAACTTATCAAATGTTTTAGTTTTTTTTTTAAAAATAAAAATAAAAAAAACTAAATTTTTAAATTATAAGCATTTATTATGCCAATTTTTTAATTAAAAAATTATAAAACATTTGATAAGTTCAATGTTTTAGGTTTACAGAGTAAGGTGATATTTAGCTTCAATTTGACATGAAAATTTTGTTTCTCTTATGTATTTTTCAAAAGTTATATTGTAAGAAAGAGAGATAAGTATATAATTTTTCTTTTACTGTTGTCTATACATTATATATTGTTACAAATACATATATTATTTAAATTGAAAATGTTGTGGCAATTTTTTTAGAGCTAGGGTATTACTCTTGAAACTATAACAATTTCATTCCAAAATACGCAAGACGTATTTATTTAAGTTGAATCGAAAAAAGTGTGTTATTACGAGCAAAATTGGTCCTCGAAAGGTACTAACTCCCCTTAAAATAATAAATATGAAAAGAATTAACTGCATTTCTAATTTTTAATCTTAAAATAGTCTGTGTTTATAATTTAAATCTAGCTATCTATTTAATTCTAAAGCATACATGCTAACCTAAAAGCAAAATTTGTTTTATATATTCAATATCCAGTAATTAGAGAATGTAATTTGATTTTATGTATTTTAATTATACAAGGAGATAAACCCGGGCTTGTCGGGTTACAGAATATAGGTAAAAACTATCATATATATTTTTTCTGTTGTTAACACACTTTTTTCTCTGCACATACTAAAGGCATAGCGATGAATGGGGTATTTTTCGAAAGGTTCTTACATACAGTAAAACAAGTTGCTTGATAAAAAAAAGCAGTTAATAAAAATTAATGAAATACGTATCAGCAAAACATGATATATATACAGGGTGTCCGGTCTCAACGGTGTCCAATGGCCAATTCCTAAACCGTTAGTCATAGACATATAGTTCCAATTACAAAAATGTTTAAAATCATGTAAAGAAATATTTTAAAAGCGATTTGGGTTGATAAAAACATTTCTAAAAAAAAAAAATAAGAAATTTAAATTTTTATACGGTCCGCTCCTATAAGTTATATTTAGTAAAATTTTCCTTTTATACTGACAAGTAATACTCAAAAAGTAACGTTTTTTTACGATTAAAATTGACCGAATAATAGCCTTTTAAAGTTGGAGCATATTTTTTGCTGCAAATTGGGGGTCATTCACAAATTTAGTCGAAATATAATTTCGTCAGATATATTAAAAAATGGTTGAGAGTAAAATTAACATTGCAATATAAATTTGAAATCTTTAATGATTCTGACATATTAATGCAAAATATACAATTTGTAATAAACATTTAAGAAGAAAAAAAAATAGAATTTTTGTTAAATAAAATTATGCTAAATTAACAGCCTCAATTCTTCACAAAATGATACGTATTTTAAAATATTATTAGATTATACTAGCCTGCAAAAGTTGGGTTAGGTCATGCTTTTTAGCTTTTGATAATTGATTCTTATGTTTTCTGTACCGCTGAATCTGAAATTGATCTTCATTTTTAACCGTCACACCAGGATTTTGTGCAAATTTCAAAGTAAAAAAGTTAAAAGTTAAAATTGAATCTCCTCCCTCATTTCATCGGTCCACTCAGCTATTTAGCTGTAAAAATCCCAGGATAAGCAAAAATATCGAATAAATTATTGAATAAAATAAAATAAAATAAAATAAAACAAAAAAAGTTTTACGTATGTTTTATAGTATGAGATTTTCGCTATATTTTAGCCTACACATTTACGATTTGCAAAAATATTCTAACGTGATGGTTAAAAATGAAGGTCATTTTCAGATTCAGTGCTAAAAAGTACGTAAAAATCAATTATCAAAAGTTAAAAAACACAACCATCTCCTGTACTTTATAGTATCCGATTTTTGTTATTCTTTAAATTTGACAATTTATGATTAACGAAATATCTTGACATGATGGTTAAAAATTAATGTAATTTTCGTATTCCGTGCTAAAAATTACACAAAAGTTAAAAAAAAACCAACAATCGCAGTCTTGTATTATATAATCTAAAACTTTTTCTTAAACTTCTTGACTGTAAGCTATCCGAAATTTTTTGAGTTATCCTATAAAATAAGTATAAATGGTATCCACCAAAAATCATAATAATATTAGATTGTTATAGGATTTGCGCCAGTATGTACACTGTAATATCGATCGGATATGTAAAAGTGAGTTAAAGTTCGAGTTAAATTTTGAACTGGAAAGGAATACATATGATCGTTGAAGTAACATAAAAACTTATAAAAATAACATATTTTTTATTAAAAGAAATCATAAAAGAAACAGTCTGAAATTCTGACCAAATAAAACATATGTTATTGTAGCCAATGTGAAACTTAATAAATGTTAACTTAATCGTAATACTTGTACGATTTTTTTCAAAGCGCAAATAAACATGAAATAAGATCTTCGAATACTTTAAGCACTTGATATGTGACCCCTTAAAGTTAAGCCAAACTCATTTGTTCTCAGAGCAGAAAAGTGGCGTAAGTCATGCATTTTTAAAGTTTCATAACTCGCTCAATTTTAGTTTGTATGAATGGACTCTTTTTGTCTTACTTGTCAGTGTAATGGGAAAATTTTACAAAATATAACTTATAGGACCGGGGGGCCGTATAAAAATTTAAATTTCGTAATTTTTTAAGAAATGTTTTTATTGACCCGAATCGCTTTTAAAATATTTCTTTACCTGATTTAAAACATTTTTGTAACTGGAATTATATGTCTATGGCTAATGGTTTAGGAATTAGCCATTGGACACCGTTGAGACCGGACACCCTGTATATATTAGAATGCCATTAACAATACGACAAATAATATTTACATGAAAAATACCAACAATGCGTTCAAATTAAATTTTGAAATTTATTAATATCGGCCTCGTACCAAGAGTTTACAGACGAAGACATCACAATTTCATTTATAGTTTTTTATTCTGTCCATTCGAGTAGTTTAAGGTCGTACGATTAGCTTACATACCTTAAATTAGTGATTTATTTATATTTTATTCTTTTATTTATTGATTGATGAAAGTTTTAATTTTGTTACGTAATATAAACTGTAAACAAATGCTCAACTATTTATATAAATTTAATTGCAAGCGTATTTATCTTTCCTAATCATGTGCGCGCGATAGACATAATTTTGAAAAAAAAAATCGTTTCAATATTATTTTAAAAACAATAAAAAAAATGATTAAATTGCGTTACAGTTTTCCAAGAAATTACGGTACAGTTTTCAAACAAATTGCATTTTGAAGTACATTTTTTTTTTCCATTCCACCGTGTGAAAATTAAAAATGTGCGGTATTTAAAAGTTTATAAAATTGCAATAAAAATTAATAAAAGTAAAATTTAATTGACTGCTGTTTACACCCTCAAAATGACATGAGCGTTACGATGGACACGTTTATCCTTTATAGTATAGATAGATAGGCAGACAGAAAAACATTTTAAATGTTTCTGTTTATTAAAATTTCGAAAAACAGATTTTTATACAGATTTATTATGAATAATTTTATTATATGTCTCAACATATATCGAAATATAAATGGCAGAGCATTACTCTTCAGGGAGTTTCTTAAAAAAAAAAAACAGTCAAAAATACTCTTTTCCAATCTTTCATTACAATGAAATATTCCCCATGTCTAGACAATTTTGAAATTGTTACATCTCTTGTTGCTGTCAACTTTATAATACAGCAATTCCGGAGTTGCAGTTATTCTAAACGACAAAGTGCTCCTGTCAAAATGAGTTCAGCTCCCGATATCTGACCCCAATTGAAACAAACGGAAAGATTTATCATGATCAAAGACCTTGAATCAATGCGGCAGCTCGCTTTAAGGTAAGAGAGAGCATCGATAAACCATCGTGTAAGAGGTAGAGGGAGAGTTACTAAAAGATCTCAGAAGAATTTGAATAAAATTTATGCAAGCGCAATTATAAAATCTTTGAATTTTAGAAGCTACATATTTTTCTATTGTGAATATTATTTATTTTATTTCTAATGATTTAATATGCATGTAATATTAAATTGTATTTATTATGCAACGTGAAAAAAAGATAAATATTTAAATTTTCTATACGTGTGTTATGATGTATATATGTGAGTTAATCCATTTATGCCTAGCGTCTCATTTTTGGAACGCCTCGAATTTTAATAAATTTGTATAATTTTAATCTACTTAATAACATGAAAATTGTATGATATAATTATCTATAAATATCTTTATCTGTTACCGAAAAGTGACAGAATAAGATGGATATTTATTTGCCTAAAATTAAGGCTTTTTTCGGAGCTTATACATTTTTCATTTTTCAAGATGGTAAAATGTAAAATTAAGTTTATTTGTGTTTTTTCTACCAATGAACCAAATAAATAAGTCATAATCTTAGCTTGTAGACATCTTTGTAATACATATTTTTTAATTGTGAAATTATATGCTCAAACCTATTTTTTATGCATTTTTGTAACATATAAAATATAGGGTGCTAGACATGAATGGGTATATATTTTTATTAGCCATTTAGGGGAAAGTTATTCATGTAAAGTACGTTTGACGGTGATTATGAAATAAATTGTTTTTAAGTCTTAAATACGATTATTCTTAGTTTATTATTGCTATTACTAATACTTATAATGTTATTAGTCCCTGTAAAGGAATAAATATATATTTTTTATTAGTTCATAAAAATACTAGTTATAGTATATAATATACAATTTAAAAGCTTATTTTACATAAATTTAGACAAAACATATAATTATACATATTACAAACATTACGCATATTCCCATATTTAGTACGGTTACATTTTATCAAATAAATACAAAAATGTTTTAGCGTAATTTTTTTTAGCATTTTTCCAGTTCATTTTGCAACATCTGAAAGTGATTTTACCAACAAATTTGAGAAAAAAAAATCAAGCACAAATGGGTTAAAATCTAATTTAAGATCAAGAAAACTTTTTATAAATCTTTATTTATATTCATATTAACCCTTCAGATCCCAAATGAGATATATTGGTGTAAATTTCCTTGATAACACTTTATAACATTGCCAAAAGTTGTTTACGACTGTCTGTCGTCGTAAATCTACCCGGATTGCCAAGCAATTTATGTATGTTATTGATGTTTGATATGAAATTTTCGATATCGAAAACGAAGTGTGTTGCTTTTATAGATCGTTTACAAGGACACTCAAATGAATTCCGTTACCTTATGTTTTGTAAGGGTAAAACGTTTGCGGTGTAATTTAATGACATTAACACTATGACAAACATAATGAAATCGGTGTGAATTAAAAGAAAAAATTAAACAAAAAACTTAATATTAAGAGAAAAAACCGAAATTGATTGCATTTCATGATGATATCGCAGGGCTACTTAAGATCAGCATATAAAAAAATCACTTCGCGGAGCAACACAGACAGTTTACTATAAAATCCGACCAAAGGTGTCAATTTGCTCTGAATAGTGTTTTCTATTAGAACATGAATGCAACTTCTAAAATAAACACATTAAACATAAACACATTAAACATAAACACAATAAACAAATCACACATTCTGCTACATATTATCCTGCTCCAAGTCCTCCATGTTTTCACATCTCTGGGTGCAGGAAAGCACAATGATAAACCTACGAGTCAACTGCTAAAATCAAGCTTTCAGGTGTTTTCCACCAAGATAGAACTTGGTAGACCGTTTGCGTTTTAATATGTGAATCAAGTTTTAACTAACTCTGGAATTTCTGTGGTGAATTCAATGAGGTGATTGTCTGTGCTACCGCCTCCCCGTATATTAGCTACTTCACTTCCAACTGGTAGACATTACATTATCTGTTTGTTCCTCTCAATTCATAGCCCCATTGTGTTATACGAGTTAATAAGTACTGTTATATTTGCTTACAATTTTTTGTAGCAAACTATTCCCAGGCATATCCGGGATAATTTCTTATATATGTTAATATTTAATATTAACATATATAAGAAATTTGAACGTTGATATACATTTTTTTAAGTTAAAAAAACAACATTGTTATATATACAAAACCTAATATTAGACCACTCAGTTTTATTCACTGTACCGGGTGATTTGAAATGAGATGTATTGACAATTATCTCGTAAACGACCGATGATTATAAAAGCGCGATTTCAAATGAATACGAGGTGCATTCAAGTTCTAAGGCCTCCGATTTTTTTCTAACAAACGACTCACCCGAAAACTATGAAACTGGCGTTACTTCTCGACGTAATCTCACTGCAGACGTACACATTTTTCACAACGTCGACGCCACGATTCCATGACCGTGACGAAGGCTTCTTTGTGAGTCTGTCTTGACCACTGGAAAATCGCTAAAGCAATAGCAGCACGGCTGGTGAATGTGCGGCCACGGATATTGTCTTTCATTGTCGGAAACACCCAAATGTCACTACGAGCCGAGCCAGGTCAGGTGAGTAGCGTGAGAAATCACTTCAAAGTTGTTTTCACGAAGAAACTGTAACGTAACGTTTGCCCAGTGTGCGGGTGCATTGTCTTGGTGAAACAACACGATTTGCTTCAGCGATTTTCCAGTGGTCAAAACAGACTCCTAAAGAAGCACTCGGCCATGGAATCATGGCGTCGACGTTGTGAAAAATGTGTACGTCTGCAAGGAAATTACGTCGAGAAGTAATACCAGTTTCATAGTTTTCGGGTGCAGTGTTGCCAGTGGGCTACTTTTTTTAAATTCCTATTTCTTGATTGGCACCACTGTTCTGAATAATAAAATTCGCCTTATTTAATAACATATTAATTAAGGCGAAAGCAAGGGGAAATTTATCATTTCAGAAAATTAGTGTCAATCAAGAAATCTGAATTTAAAAATATTAGCCCACTTGCAGCACTGTTCGGGTGGGTAGTTAGTCAGAAAAAAATTCGGTGGCCTTAGAACGTGAATGCACCTTGTATAAGTAGGCACTGTCAGGAAAATTCGTCTATATACATTAAATTATGCCTCATTTTTTAGCACATAATTTCCGTGCCCCTAGAAAAAATGGTTTAACCGTGAATTCTTACCGAAAGTCTGAAAAAAGGGAGAAATACCGTTCATTCCTAGGATGCAAGCGTATTGGCTATATTAATACTAAAGTCCGGATTTATCTTAAAAATGAAAAGCTCAAAAATTCTATAAATTAAGATTTCAAATTTAATTAAAAAAAGAAATTAAACAATCAAACAACAACACCATAAAGAAACATTTTCGAATTTAAAAATAAATAACAATTTTCTCATTCATTTAAAAGTTACTCACTTTTATTGTTTAAAGTTATAAAAGAAATATTTGTATTTAAAATATATTCTACAGGCATATTTAAAAGAGATATATTAATTAAAATATGAAATGGAAAAAAATTGATTTTACATGTTCAAAAAATCTTTTCGAATAAAAATATATTCATATTTTACGTTTAGAAATCTACTTAAAAAAATATATAATTCATATTTGCTTTGTACATTAATAATAAAGTATTAAAACCCCAGCCACAATCTCATTGAATACGAAATCTTCAAATTTCAAACCTTTTTAAAGAAATTAATCAATCCATGTATATCTGAAGCAAACATATTTACTTCAAACTATTTCTCTACTGGACAATCGTAGCCGTGTTGTTAAAGTACTCGGACCGTAACATTAAGGTAGCTGGTTTGACTCCAGGGTCAGCACTTTTATTTTATCCCCGCTTTGTGCAATTGACATATATATTTCCTCCTGTAACAGAGAAAAAAGATACAGATATTCGCCAATTAATGGAAAAATCCCGGCAGCACTGCTGCCAGGAAAATTTCCGTGAATTGAAGAAAGTATTTCTGAGAGTGTGGTGTTTGTTTTGTTAAAGGATGTATACAAATTAAACTACGAATTTTAATTTTGTACGCCAGCCCTTATATATAGAAAATATATATAGAACTTATATATAGAAAATTATTACCTTGAGTGTCAAAATGAGATTTAATACATTCCACTCATTTTCGACAAAAACATAGCCGTCATGGTTGCTGAAGTTCCAAGCACAAGTACAATCATACTATCTAAAATATACCTAACCGTGTCTGGCTTCGTCCCAAACTCTTTTTCGCACTGCAAGTAGGCATATTTTGAAGATCGAATGGAATCCGCAAATGTAAGAAACACGCTTCACATTTGGTGAGTAATCGCTGCGACTTATTTTAACACACTGACATGACATTTCACACGAATAGTGTGCCAGCAATATTTCAGTAGGCGCCATACCACACGAATACGCGAGCCAGCAATATCTTTGATGAAGATAATTTATTGCTATGAAATAGGACTACTGATCATTTAGTAACATATATTTAAAAAAAGAAATCCGCGGCGGACAGGCACGTTTAGTTATTTCAGGTTGGTGCTAAACACGTAAAGATAAATCAATTTTATAATTTTAATTCAAAATGTATGAAAATAACACTTCGTGAAAAATTAACCAACATTGTCATAATTAGGAATTGCGGACCTACTTGATAAACACTGAAAACCGCTTGCGACAATTGGGAATTGAGAACAGACTGAATAAACACTGAAAATTGCTTTGTCAATGTCTGCCATAAAACACACTTCATCGCAGTCTGCGGCTGTTCAAAATGTTAAAAAGCTACCCTAGAATTGAAAAAAATAATTTAAAGCGTTCTGATTGGTGGAATGCGAGCTCAGATTTGTCGTAAGAGATATATACCACTCGGAGAATTTTCGAGAGATAAACTATCACGCGGTGTATTTTCGACAGTTTTTACCTCAAAAAAACACGAGGAAGTATGCAATAGTGCTTATGTCATGGTAATAAGTGTGATCACAGCTTAAGGATACAGGGTGAAATGGAAGGACTCGTTTAACCCTTTCCGGCTCGGAGTAAGTCTGTTTGCAAAATTATGAAACGATGGGTTGACACCAGAATTTATATATGAATTAATTAGAAAATAAAAGCTTGCTTATTTTCCCGTACTTTATAAAAGGAAAGTTTTAATTAAATATTCTTGTGAGTTTTGAAGTACAATTAGGTGTCCTATTTTGTAGACACCGCCCGCTAAAGGGTTAATGTGCTGAAAGTAAAATGCGTGCACTCCTTGAAAGTTGAAAGGACTCTGTCACCGCTATTGAAGATAAGAAATTTTCCATTAATTGTTTAAATTGGAGAATTCGGAGTCGCTTCGTTTATTCACAGAATTTGTAATAATTTACTGTTGTTAAATTAGGCGAAATATTCTATTTAAAAAAATTAGTAAAACTATACGCACTCTGTGAAAATATTGAGCATTACAAAAATTCAAAGTATAACAGGTCGGTAATTTTTAGTCTTAAAACTACGGGATATTATGTCCTACGTATACACAAAGAATTTTTTAAAAGGTAAGCTTTAAAAAAGGGAGCCATGAAGAAAATATAAATTTTGTATTTTGTTATGTAATCAACCCCTTGCAAATTAACTGCCGTTTTCAAAGCTACATTTGATTTGTGTATATTTTTGTAATTTTAAGTATGATTCTTTCGTCAGCGGTTTAGAGATTAATCGCCATTATATTTTACCTGAATTACATCAGAATACCATAATTGCCAGCTTTTACGTAGATTATATAGAATTAGATCACAAAACAATTACCTACTAATTATTCAGATTTTATTTCATTTTAACCCCGATTTTCCTCACATATAACCTAGTAATCGTATGTGTACATATTTCTATTCAAATCTTCTCCCTACTGTAAGAATAACACGTGCCATACTAATGTCATTTTAATAATAACCATATTTTATTATGAATATGAAATAAAAATGTGTAACAAATTTTCCTCTAATGAAGCATCAAACGTGTAAGATTCTCTGCAACATTTTTAAGAGAACAAAAGACTTTATATCCATTCATCAGACGATAAGAATAAAAGAACCTCACATAAAGGAGGATGTATTCTCTTGAGACAGCTGCAAAGCCGTTTATATATTTTGATGTTGTATTCAAAACAAAGACTTACACACACTTACTTTACTTGCGAAGAATGTTGCAAATATTCATTTTTGAAGTTTAGTTTATGAAAAGAAAATTTGCGAGGTAATACTTTATTCTATATATTCAAGAAATAAATATATAAAGTGTATTTAAATGTCAGTTTTTAAAAACTGTACTTTACAATTGTTATTAGAGTCTATTAAAATTGTTATTACATTTCTAAAATTATATAATATTTATCGCTATCTGATGTATTTTGTTGTAATACCATTGGTTATTTCCTTTTTAGTATTTTAGGCTGAAAAGTTTTATTCAATGGTTAAATAATAGTAATGAGCTGCGAATCGGATCTTTAGTAATACTTATTTTACTGTGCAAAAATTTTTGATACTAAAATTTAGTGAATGTGCTCAACAACAACAACAACAAAAAATCTCAGAAGAAATGTAAATCGCTTAAATAAAGAAAACCTCTTTACATTCCTTATTTTTTTTGGTTTGCAATGCACATTTCCCAACGATTACATAGTTCATATAATTGTAGGCAATTTCATCTTTTCTATGAAATGGATAATACTCGTTACGTGCCTTTGAATTTGTGCATGTAGATTCGGCTGGCAGCATCGTGGAAGAATTTACGGCCCATGGAGGATTTGAAGTCTTCAAGCATCCACCACATTCACTAGATCTTGCATGACCACACTTTCGATTTTCGCTCTAAAAAAAAGAGCGTTTAAACAAGAGTGATTTTCAGATATTCAAAACCGTATCTAGAGGTTTTTACATTAGATGCAGAATGAGTACTTTGTTCGCTGTTTTCAGAAATTATACAGTTGTTGCCAAAGTGCATTGTTAACGACAGATATTAATACTAGGGAATAGAAAATGGTATTTTATTTCTGAAACAATTCAAGGAACTTTATTGTCATAACTTTAATGTCAGTTTCAACCACATTTTATAAAATCCGTTGTACGAAGTGCTTGTGAGGTTTAGTTAAACTAAAGAAGCAGTAAAAGTTAAATATGACACTGCTTTATTGACGTTTAAACAATAACAAAGTTTACTGAAATAGATGTGCGCTGTAACACAATTAGTCGAAAAAGTTTCAAGTAAAAAACTTTATTAAAAATTTACATGTGAAACACCGTTCAAACAGTTAATTTCTAGAACAGAAGACACAATAGTAAAAATGCTTAAAAAAAAAAAAAAAAAAAAAAAAAAAAAAACTCTCTGTAAAAGTTGATGTCTCAAAACAAAAATTAATGTTGAAGTAATATCATAAAATTATATATGAATTGAACAGTTTTTTTAATGAAGATTATAAAACTATAATTTTTCAAATAATTCTTTGTATTGTAATACACTGTAAAAAAAAATCTATAAAGTTACTAAGAATTTTCTTGAAAACTGGGATGCCTAGAACGTTTTATGTAACTGCAACAACATAAATTCATGTAACTGATATATGTTTGCACTGTAAAATAAAAAATCTGTAAGGTTACTCAAATTTTTTTAGGAAACTGGGATGCCTTGAACATATTATGTAACTGCAAAAAAAAAAAAAAAAAAAAAAAAAAAAAAAAAAAATCATTTAATTATACCCGGGTTACAGATAAAATTTTAGTAAGCATACAGATTACTGTAGGTTTACATAATACAGGCAATAGTCTTTCCAGCAGCAACAGCGGCATATCTTGTAGTTCAGTTTTTTACCAACAGATGACAGAAGTGCCGCTGTTGCCTTATATGTGATATAATCTGAATACATCATCATATAATCATATTTATCATCAATATAACACGGGGTGTGAGGGTACTTTTTTTTGCATTATTATTAATTGAATCCTTACGGAGTCATTTAGTACCACTTAACACTTTTGACAACAATGAATCGTGTAAATTTTGCTTTTCATTACAAGGCGAAACCTGAAACCCATTAATCTCAGAACCTGATTTTTTGAGTTTTGCCACTATTGCAGCCCACGAGCGATATTTTATCTTTTGAATATGTTACATGGTTTAACAAATGATAACTGTGATTTTACATCTTACAAAGTATCAAACTAAGCATAATGCACTGCAACGTAATGTTGAAGTGCTTAGTTGTGCAGCTAACAATAGTCACAAATAAAAATGCCATTTTCATAACTCATTTGCTCTGCCACAACTCTTGGCATTTACAGCACTGCATCCATTCTTCTGTTCATGGATCACAATATTCCTCGTCACAAGCAGGACATCTGAAAACACCATCCATGAAGTTGATGCAAGTGAACTGTTAAGTGAACTGGATTTAATAGACTTAGGCTTACAAGAACTTAGTTTGAGTTTTTTACTCCCTTTTTAGCTTTACGAACTTCTTTTCTCTATTTTTTTAAACGTAACTGTTCTTCCTTCTGCTTTTCCCCTTGTTCTAACATTTCTTTGATGGGTGTGCTTGTAAAAATGCTTGAGCTCAATGTTTTTCTTTTTCTTTTTTTTTCTCACATTGTGTTGCTTTATGCAATGGTTTGAAATCAAAAACACTAACAGGCTTCTTTGGTGCATCGTAATCAGCATTTGCCATAAGTTCTGGTTCTTCTGGAGGGTTTATACGTTGGTTTCTTACTACCAGTATCTGAGGATGACGAGCTTGTCATCTTGCCCGGGACTGACTGTTAAAAAGTATTCGCTTTCATTCCATGAAGGAAGACGATTAATTGACATTTATTCATGGTAATAGGTAGTATTTGAACTAATTTACTCATAAATATTAAAGAGATACGATATATCTTCCCTGTATCTATAGAAGAGCATATTTACACATGCATAAAAGTGATAGCGTGGCAGCGGTAAATAATCAAACCTTCACAACTGACACAAAAATGACGATTTCAGCATCTCTATACTATTGTTTAACACACGGCCAATAGGAGAGCCAGTTGTGTACAGTTGATGCTGCTGCCTAGAGGAAAATGGAAAAATTAAGACATTCGTCATCTTGTCCCGCTCCTCATCTTGCCCCGGTCTCTCCTACCCTTATTGTTTTTCAAAATTTCAAAATTACCATCTTTTGCTATGGTTCCATCAGTTTTTCTTCTAATCTACTCAAAAATATCTCCTTATTTACTTAATAATCCTATTTTACGCCTCTTTAATACTGTCTAATACTATTTTATATTATTTGTGGTTAATATATTAATACTTATTCTTTCTACCATACTTATTCTTTATACATATAATTATTTTAACTTAAATTAAAAATTTAACCATAAAAATCTAATTGTATATTTAAAATTAAATGATACATGTTAATTAAGATGTTAGTTAATTAATTCTTTCGTTGAACTAAACAGAGTATTAACACATTCATTTTCATTAAAATTATCATTTATTGATAAATTGTCAAATTCACTATAGCAGCGCAATTTTCATTTGATATCTAATATGAATACCGCTTGAGTTATAAGAAATTTAAACATTTAATAATACATCTGAAATTGTGTAACTCGATAATTAAATTACAAAGATTATAAAACGACAATTGTTCTTTGATCATTATTCAGACGAAAATATCTTGTCCTATTGTTATTCTTAGTTAAATATGAGAGCTATACTATAGAAAGAAATAATTATTACAAGAGTGCTGAATTAAATTTAAGATTAATAAGCATCAGTTGTTAAATTGTTTTTTATATGTTTAAGTGAAGAAGAAATAATTAAATATAAAGGTCTGTGAGACAGTTTGTCCATTTTTCTTCAGTTTTTTCTTTACAGTACATTACAAATTTATTCTAGAAAATATTAAACAAAGAGTGTAATATATGGAACAAGGACATTTTTTTTCTCCATATAATGAACAGAAAAAACAACTTCAGTTTCGAGAGCAATTCATTTTTTTGTAACTTCATCAGGTGATTAGTAGGGGAGGGTTGTTACCCCGACAACGGGAAATACGTTCTGCACGGATATTTTAAATTATTTTATGTATAAAAGCACTATGCGGAAAGGAGCGGAAAATAATAAGGATAACTATAGAAGAACGTTGAGAAAATGATTATACTTGGGGCACTAAATAATATCCACACAGAAAAACATAAAAAGTCATTAATAAAAATGGTGATTTTTTTTTTCCTTAAGTCATTGACCCAAACTGATTTTGGTGAATGCGATAGAAATAGTTTTAACATTATCATTCATGATAAAACATAATGATAATAATAATAATATTATTATTATTATTATTAGTAGTAGTAGTAGTAGTATGAGACGGCCGCCCAGCGTGATAATAACGATAAATATACTTAAATCAATGTTTTATGATTTTATATTTTTAGGCGAAAATCCTTCCAAACGAGCCAAATGTTGGGGGGAGGGGTGGCGCAACGTATTGTTTATTTTTTATCTTATGCACTTGTTTAATTTTATAATTAGAAATAAAAATCAGTCAAAAAGAACATAGAGGTGGGTGGCCCAATGCCTGTAATAGTAGTGCTACGGGCGTTTCGGACTATTTCTGCAAACGAAACTCGAAATCCTGTGATTTTAATATAATGGAATAAAAGTTTTAAACTGGATTCTTTTTACGAACATAAAAAAATGTTACAAAACGCAAAGAATCTCTAATAATAGCACTAAAAATCTGCGAAAAAAAATCCTTGTACTAATTCCGAATAAACGTTATCGAAATGAGAATATAATTTACTATTTTCAGCTAAAATATTGAAAGGGGATTCTTTCTACAAATGTAGAAACATCGAAGCAAAACACGAAAAAATACTAAAAATTGCACTAAAAATAACTAAAATTTAAAAATTAGCAGAGTATGAAATTTATATAGCGGCATAAAAAATTAAAACTAGATTCATTTCATGAATGCCAAGAATTCAACGCAAAATGCAAAATAAACTGTAAAATCGCATACAAAATCGCGAAAATTTTTTAAATTGCTGTACCAATTCCAGATAAACTTTATTGAGTAAAAGGACAACATTTACTATTTTAGGCTAAATGATTGAAACCTGATTCATTTTATTAAAGTTGACAAATCTCCTCGAAACTAAAAAATCATCCCTCGAAACTAAAAAATCATCCCTCAAAAATCACATAAATAATCGCTATTAAAAATTCAAAAATAAAAAATGAGAAAATTTACTATATGTCTTACTTATAACTATGTAAATAATATAGCTATATATATATAAATATAAATATATAAATATATAAATATTAGAGGAAAAGGTCCAAATACCGGCTACCACTTTTGTTTTCAATCTAGATCATACAATTTTCAAAATTAATAAAACAAAAAGTGACAGGAGGGTATTTTGATATGTTTTACACCTGTTTAGAAAAAAAAATCAGTTTAAAAGTCGTTTTCTGTTTATAAAAAGCAAAATTCCGAAAGTCTTCAAATTTTGGCGTTTTAAAATGGGGTCTAAATGCCGGCTACCTAAGTTTTCTTCCAAAAGATCACACAAATAGAGCTACAGACAATTATTAAGCAATAAGAGTATTATTTTAATAAATTGTATTGATTAATAACATTTCTTATTCCCAGAAAAAATACGCAATTTTTAATAAATAAGTATTTTTGTCAAATTTCTAAACCTCTTTACGACTATCTCTCACAGTCTTCTTCCCATTATGTTTCTAATTTTGTTTTTTAACGTGTAAAACAAAAAAAAAAGCTTGCTGATTGAAATGAGAATTATATTATCTGAAAAAATCTAAAACTTAATATCACTCTCTGCGTCGGTATAGTCCCTATCAGCCCGCATATCGCATTCTTAACATTGAACCCAGAATCCCTTCCCCCATTCTTGTCTACAGAGAAAGCACCCTTGCAGAAGACACAAATTTATCATATTCCTCTGTTGGATATTTTTCTCTTTCACTTTTTTAACCCTCTCGCTGCGTAATTGTTTTATCAAAATAGCTTCAAAAATTGCGTATTTAACCCCTTTGCGACGAGCGTCGTTTAAGTATTTTTATTCTTTTGTCACCGGTTTTCCAAAACAAAATTTTTTTGTGTAATTTAACCTGGAAAATGTATCGATTAAATAAGGAAAAATTTACAATAAAAATAATTGGTGGGAATAATAAAGGAGGGTTAATTAGACGGAAAAAATGCATCCTCGAGGAAATCTCGGGTTGTGCAAATTTTGATACTTTTACGTTGCCCGAGGAAATCTCGGGTTGCGCAGCGAGAGGGTTAAAATCAAATTTCTGCCTCTTTCAGCTGGTTTACACCGTCATTTTTTTTCTTTCTCTTCACATTTATTACAGGCAATTTTGTAGTGTCCAACAGCGCTTTTTTGGAAAGTGATCCGGTAACCAGTGTCGGTCCTGAAGAATTACGGCCACTTTTTTTTTTTTCATATTGCGAAATGGGACTGGAATTGTTTCTGAACCATTTCAATTAATTTATTAATTATGGAACTATTTAAAATTATTTATTTTCCTCCCCTTCAAGCAGAGCAACCGAGGGAGGTCCAAATACCGTTTAGCCGGTATTTAGACTACTCTAGGTAGCCGGTATTCGGACCACTGCTATGTTTAAGTTAAAACCGGTATTACTCATTCATATAATTAAATACCAATAATGTGCGCGTGGCGATTGAGAGCTAAATATGTCTAGAAAATAACTTAATCAACAATTCAAGCCCATATACGATCAGTATATTTTTAAAAATGAGAAACGCATATCTGAAAAACTTTTGATGAACCAGATTACGTAGTTAAACACAATTTGCATAACTACAGATATATACACATTAAAATTTTATTAAAAAAAATTAAAATATAGTTAAAAATATATATAAACGTTTCGGCTATTTTCATAGCCCTCATCAGCCCAGATTACGTAGATTCGACACTTTTGCATTTACTATTTGTAAATGACACTGACTTCAGCAACGTACTTTTCGTAACTTTCTTCTCTCAATTAAAGTTACAAACTCTGCCTATCACCGCTAGGCTGCGCTGCGCTCAGATCTCAGAACACCTAGTAACCGGTATTTGGACCCTAGCAGATATTTGGACCATCTCCGTTATAAATATAAATTTACTATATTATTAAATGTCTGAAACCAGAATCTTTCACGAATATAAAAAACTCAGTGGAACGAATACTCTGACAACCACGGTGAAAAACGCACATTAAAATTCGCCAAAAATTCAAAAATCGAAGAAGTTGCTATAGTATGCTAATTTTTTTTAAACCTGACGAATGCCAAAAAATCATCACACAACACGAACTAACTTAAAAAATCGCAGTAAATTCAAAATTCACTGTGCGATTTCCAATTAAACTTTATTGAAAAGAGGATAACATTTAAAATATTTTTATAGAGCATTGAGATTGGATTGTATTTTTTTCTAATGTGGAAAAATCTCCTCGAAACGAAAAAAATAAAACCGCTAAATGTAGCAGTAAAAATAACTAAAAAATTAAAAATTGCAGGGGACAAAATTTACCATAGTAAGTTAAAATATTGTAATTTGAATTCTTTCACGAATGTCAAAAAATTGAGAAGAAAATCTAAACTTTGCATTTAAAATCGTGTTAAAAACATTAAAATTTGAAAAATCGCACAAGACAAAACTTACTATAGAGAAATAAATGATTGAAACCTGATTCTTTTTTACAAATGTCTAAAAATCGCCTCAAAATGGAAAACAAAATTTTTTAAACTTTTACTTTCAGTTTTTTTACTTTCTAAAAATTTCATAAAAAAAAAAAAAAAAAAAAAAAAAAAAAAAGTTGCAGAGGATAAAATTTATTATAGAGGACGAAAACGTTGTAACCGCCATTCTCTCACCAATGTCAATAAACCGCTGTGGAACGCTATAAAATCACATTGAAATTAATACTAAAAATCGCTAACAATTCAAAAATCACAAATGACAAAATTTATTATATTTGACTAAAAGTTTGAAACCTAGTTCTTTTTACGAATGCATTTCGTATTAGCAAAAAACGATAATTTGCCATCAAAATGCATAAGATAATCATAGCAACTGAAGAAAAGACAAAAACAGCAATTACACCATAGCAATTATAATAATTTAATAAGTGTTAATAACTTTAAAGTCCACTACTTAGTGCCCTACGTTTTTAGGGGAAACTTTCTCAACTGAAATGACATACCTCATGTTTCTTAATATTTTCTCTAGATGCACTTAACGCTACGCAGTTATCTTCTGGAATCGATCAGCAACGATAAGCAATTAATGGCAAAGTTTTCAAGTTTGCATTTGTCATTATTTACAAAGAAATTGTTTACACCTTCGTCAGAAATTCCGCCGGACTATTTTTTGGTGTTAATCCACGTCTGTTTCATTTCAGTGCTTACATATCTGAAGTATGAGGTGAGGTGATTATTTTCTATATGTGCGAAAATTTATAAATGCAACAGATTTATAAATGATTGTAGGTAAAATGACATGCCGGTTTTTGAAAAATGGAATCTATACCATGAATCGAGACTTCGTTTCCGATCACGTTTTCTGTGCTTTAGTTGTGACCAAAAGTACAATGGAAAATAAGGAAAACAACTACAGCAACACAAGTCTATAGATAACAGCCTATCTAGTACTAATCCATCAATTTTCATACTTTCAACGTCATCACCTCCAACTCCAGTACCGACAACATCTGTTTCTGATACTCGACGACGAATGTATCTTTTCAACAGACTGCATCTTGAAGTTCATCTTCATTTATTCGACCACTCTATGTGCTGCCACTACAGTATGCACCTCATGTTAGATCATAACGAGTTAAAAAGAGGAAGCATGAAGCTACGCTAAACTGACTAGAAGTCCTAGTATTGCCGAAGGGAAAGCAAAAGCTGCTGAGAAACATAATTCTCAATCAAAACGTTAAGCTCTACAATGGAGTTATGAATAAAAAGGAGGAGACATATAGTGTATTGTCTACCAGTTGCGAGTGAAGTAACTGAGGAGGTTTTCACAAAATGGCGGCTGCTTTTTTGAAATCGGTTCTTCAGTTTCTGACTACCGATAGGTCAAGCATCCCACCAGTAAAATTCAATAGAAGATTTCGTCTTAAAGAAGCGTCTTATTCAAGGAAATTTTTTTCAAAAATGTCATAAAAAATTCTATTTGTTTTTACCGGTGTCAGTACGCCTTATGAAACTGTGGGTTTGTATCCATGGTTGTCACAATATGGCGGAAACTCAGGGCCTAACTACCACCAAAGAAAACTCCTACCAGTAAAAATGAAAAATTGTTTCTTCCACTATTTATGACTGAAATTTTGTAAAAATAAGGCGTTTAAATAAGTTTTAAATATCTATATAAACCTACTGGTGGGAGTTTCCACCGTCGATAAACAACCCCTTTGCTAGCGGTTACAGTTTGAGTTTCACTATTTTAAGGATATGTCAGTTCCTCTTTATTAATAGTTCCATGAGCTCTACAGGCTCAGAAGAAAATTCGCTTTGTTAGATCCAAAGAAGACGACAAAGACATGGATCTTTAGGCAGATAATGATGATGAAGCATGTCTTTATTAGAATGATTTATTCGGTCACTCAAAACCGAAGGAAAAGTGGATAAGATGTGTTAAATGTTCAAAATTGTCGCATAGAAAATGTGCCGGTGTTTCTTGGTGTGCAAAAAAAGTATTTATGATGTAGGCTAATACAGCTAATAGCAACTTATGGGTGTGTCATTTTAGGACACCTCTGTAGGTAAAACGGACATAGTGCAGAATTTTATATAAATCGTTATTATGACGTTATGACTTTATTTGTTGCTTTTTAAAAGGCACCATTGCATTTTGTATCCGTTTCAAAGTTAGTCTGTAAAACATTAAGGTCATGAGAAAATATTTCTATGAATAAAACCATTTTTTCCTTAGCGTATGCTATTTTAGGACAGTTTCCCCTATTAAGCAAATTCTTTTTCTGTCCCCAACATATATTTTTATGTATTACCATAAAATAAATGATTACTCCAAATTGACCGTTCCCACAAACCACCTTTGTCATAGGTTTCACTGAATAATTTGAATTATTGGGTGAGTGCAAAAGTTCTACCCGTTTTTTAGTGAAAACAGAAAAACGGAGAACACAAAAAGTTAAGCACGTATCAATTCACGCAAGTACCCATAATTTTATGTATGACCTCTTGCCATCTGTCTGGCAGTAAGTGAATCCTACGCGGATAAAACTCCTCTGTTTTACAGTCAAAATTCTGTTGTAATGCCGTTTTTATAGTCTCCACATCATTGAAAGTTTGGCGAGCGAAGCCATTGTGAAACGATGAAAAAAGGTGATAAATCGCAGGTGCAAGGTCGGGGTTATACGCCTAGTGAGGTAAAACTTTCCAACCAAAGTCCAATAATTTTTGCCAAGTCCTTAAAACAACATGAGGTCTGGCCTTACTGTGATGACAGATAACTCCTCTGCGATTGATGAGTGCTGTTCTCTTAGACATGAGTTTTGCTTGCAGTCTGTCCAATCGTTGGCAGTAGAGGTCTGCATTGAACGTTTGGTTTGGTGCGAGGACCTCCTACTTGGTTATTCCCTTGGGATCCCACCGTACACTGGGCAAAACATTTTCGGGAATATGTCTTGCTGTTTAGATCGATGATGTACCCTTTGCAACATCGGCACACGGTCCTTCGACGCTTCACATTTACGATACAGTGTCCACTTCTCATCATCCGTTACAATTTGGCTTAAAAATTGTTCCCGACTTTTCCAGTAAAGCAAAGGGACACAGGGGCTGATCCTTTCTTCTCGTTGCCTTACTGTAAGCTGGTGTGGTATTCACTAATCGAGCTTGATGATGAAGCCAAGCGCATGCATCAGTCTTTCGACTGTTCTTCTTTTTACTGAGAACGTTTCCGCTAATTTTTCGACTGTTGGATGCGGGGAATTCGTAATGGCTGTGTCCAGATCCTCGCCAGAAACTTCTGAAGGGCGTCCAGAACGGGAATGAATTTTACAGATCTTGCCTCCATCCCGGAATTTCCTAAGCCCTCGACAGCAGGTGCTACCGTCCTTGGCATCCTCCCCATACACTTGACAAATACTGCGGCAAACTGCGGCCGCTGTAACGGCTTTGTCATATTCGTACAGTAAACAATGTCTGATGTGGTACTTCTTACTTGCCATGATGTTTCCCGTTCGGCATGAGTTCTTTTGACAAACGTTGTGCATAAGCATACTCTACTACTCTACACGTTATAGGCCACTTTTCTGTCCTCGAAACGTCAGCTGTAACGTCTGTACTCCACTGGACAAACACATATCTTCAAAACGGGTAGAACATTTGCACTCACCCAATAGTATGGGAGCCAAACAAAATAACGTAAACACAAATTAAACCTTTTAAAATATAATTTATTATATACATTACGTACTCTTAGTGTAAGCATGGAAAGAAGTTATCTTAAAAAAAACAGTTATTTTTCTTTGGTTTTAAATTTCTCTGCAGCGCCCACTGCCATGCTGAATGGGTTTTGCTAATGTGCAAATAACTATTTTCGATTTTTTTGTGCGTCTATTTGGCTATAAAATAGTTTGGTGGTTCCCATCTTTTCTTTACCGCTTATGAAAAACAGACAATAAGCTTCCTGCGTGTTTGGTTTCTTCACACAATTAAAGAAACCCTCTTTTCGGCTACAAATCAATACTTTTACAACACTGCCTATTGAAAGAATACACACAATAGATTCCTTTGCTCTGCGGTCGCAGTTAGAACTGTTTGATAAATGATAAAATAGATAATATTAAATTGAAATCTCTGAATCCCTTACAAGACAAACACATCAAGTCTTTAGGAAAATCAAGATGAAACATTGCGACTTTTTTGTCCGATGTTCTTTTACTTTTATTTTTAATTAAAAGAACATTATAACTGAGCGAACGTCACTTTGAACATTTGAACATTTCGTAATTTAAAGTGGATGGGTGTTAAAACTCAAAGAACCCAAATAGATTTCGTAACAATGAGGTATATTGAATAAAATAAATATACTATTGTAATCCTACAAATAGTAAATGAATGGTTGTTTAGTAAGGAAAAATATTTAAAGAAATACGGTGACCGCGCCAGTAGTTAAAATCCCTCCAGTAGTTTATCAAATTTTTGAACTATTGCGCAATTTCAAGCGGAAATGAGTTTTACACGTGGCACTAAACATAATATTTTTGTTTGAATGTTGGAGCACCTGTTGTCACATCGTTGTCATCTGCCTGCTGCAAGGGAAGCCATTTTTTGATTTTTTTATTAGAAAATGTAGAATATTAGTTTTTGATTAGTTGCAGACAATTACGCTAAGTTAAAATAATACATTTCCATCTTGTTTATTTCAAATAATAGTTTTACACGAAATATTGTTAAGGGGACGGTGGAGCTTAAAATCCTTAAAAATATTTTTTTTTTATTTTTGTAAATTTCAACTTAAATATTATTCAAGGGTACATTATATACATTATAACATGCATTTATCCCAAAAAAAAATTAAAAAAAAAAATTATTTTTGAGAAAAAAATGGAATTTTACGCGTCGTGTTGAAAAATCTTCGAAATGCCCCATGCGTCTTCCATATCAATGAAAATCCCCAATATTTTTTATAAAAGTTTGGTTTATATATAGAAATAAAATAGAGCATCGAATTTTACATATTTGAATTTAAAGGTTAAAAAAAAAAAGTTGAAAAAAATTGAAATTTTTTCGAAAAATTTTCAAAATTTCAAATTTTTTCAATTTTTTTTTTTTATTTTTTGTAAATTTCATCTTAAATATTATTCAAGGGTACATTATATGCATTATGACATGCATTTATCACAAAAAAAGATTTAAAAAAATTTTATTTTTGAGAAAAAAATGGAATTTTACGTGTCGTCTTAGAAATCTTCGAAGTGCCAACTGCGCGTTCCATATCAATGAAAATCCCCAATATTTTTTATAAAAGTTTGATTTATATATAAAAATAAAATAGAGCATCGAATTTTATATATTTGAATTTAAAGGTTAAAAATTTTTTTTTTTGAAAAATATTGAAATTTTTTCGAAAAAATTTTGAAATTTTGATTTTTTTTTTTAACCTTTAAATTCAAATATATAAAATTCAATGCTTGATTTTATTTATATATATAAACCAAACTTTTATAAAAAATATTGGGGATTTTCATTGATATTGAAGACGCATGGGGCATTTCGAAGATTTCTAAGACAACGCGTAAAATTCCATTTTTTTCTCAAAAATAAATTTTTTTTTTAATTTTTTTGTGATAAATGCCTGTTATAATGTATATAATGTACCCTTGAATAATATTTAAGTTGAAATTTACAAAAATAAAAAAAAAATATTTTTAAGGATTTTAAGCTCCACCGTCCCCTTAATCACAGCTTAAGCATGATATTTTAAAGATTAATTTTTGAATTTTCGACTGATTTCTTCGATTGATCAACTACTAGGAAATTGGTTATTAAAGAAACTATTTACTTATAATATTGCTACTATTTAATTTCAAAAATATTTCATTTTTGCCGATTATGGGAAATTCATTAAGCGTTGTAGCAGTTATGTTAGTTAACTTCTAAAATTTAAAAGTAATGAAATATAATAAACCCTGTAGCACCGACCTTATTTGATCAACTACAAGCTCGGTCACCCTATATAAATCAGGAGTGGCCAACTGTGGCAAGCTATACACCACAAACATTTATGTTAATCATTGCGTTATCTAATCATTGAATCTCTGCAATTGAAGAAATCCCCTATTTCTATAAAAAATTAGCGATATGCTGCGTGCCGCAATTGGCAACCCTATATATAAAGGAATTAAATATCTACACTCTGTAAAAAAAAGACATTTTTACAGTACAAAGTACTGTTTATCTCGCGCACAAACTCGATCACAGTGAATGTGCTGTATCTTTCTTTGGTTTCCCGATTATATAAACATGAAAAATACAGTAGCATAGCTGCCAACTTTTACGCTTTTTTCTTACCACTAAAATTTTATAGTAAATGTTGTCTTATTTAATCGTCGAAATCTCACGATTAGACAAGACGAAAATATCTATTAAATTTTATTGGTAGCAAAAAAGCGTAAAGGTTGGCAGCTATGCAGTAGTTGAGTAAAATTGCCAGCACATTGTGCTGTTAATTTTACGCAACTACTGCATTTTTCATGTTTATATAATCAGGAAACCAAAGAAAGGTACAGCCCATTCATTGTGACCGAGTGTGTGCTGGCAAATTTACAGTGGTTTTTTTACAGTGTAATTAAATATTATATTTCGAAATGTCGAAAAGGGAAGCAACTTTTAAAATTAAACAGTGAAACTTAAAAAATAATAATTTTCTTAACTAACCAAAAACCTAACAAAAATAATTATCTTATTTTATTTTTCGATTTTAATTTGCAAACCTTTAGCCAGAAGAAATGCCAATTTAAAACAAAATTCCGATTATACTTACAAGGATTAGACAAACAAAGAAAAACGTCCTGAAATTATGAATAAGAATTTATGACACTTAAATCGTCCCCTATGCATATTTGGTCATTAAAACAAGAAATACATTAATGGATTGGCTTCCAACTAGCTGAATAGATCAGGGGTGAAAACATATAACCATAATTGATGAGAAACATGTGTATTTAGTATCTATAATCTATGATTTAGGAAATGGAAGATCGTGACGATGATTTCGTTTTTAGAGAAGACTTGAAGAGAAATTGTGTTAACCGTTAATAAGCTGAACAAGATTAAATAAATATGATATATCTTAATTCAGATTTAAGATAGGCCAGAAAATAGAGCTACTACACTAGATAAAAATGTAATTCTACAGAAATCTGCAAGCTTAATAAAATTTTATCTGTACACTGTAAAAAAAAAAGATGTAAATCAACTAAACTAGTTTTTGTAAAGCTACAGAAATCTGTGTGCTTACTAAACTTTTATCTGTAACCCGAGGATAATCACATTATTCTTTTATGTTGCAGTTATATACAAAGTTCTAGGCATCCCAGATTCCTAAAAAAATCTTAGTAAACTTAAATTTTTTTTTACAGTGCAAATGTGTATCTGTTACATGAATTTCTTTTGTTGCAGTTACATAAAAAGTTCTAGGCATCACAGTTTCCTAGAAAATTTTTATTAACTTTATATAAATTTTTTACACTGTAGTGAAGGAAGGGTGAAACATTTCTCAGGCTTCTGTGAAAAACTAACAAATAATAGCTACCAACAGTATAAATTGTGACGCTTTTCTGTGAAAAAATTTGCATCATATGCTGATTATAAGAATTCTCTGTTAATAGGATCAGTTATTTACATACATTAAATAATTGTGAAATAAGAATTATTCAAAATGAGATGCGACTTTTGCGTGTATTGGAATGATCCATTCTGGTGTAGACAGATTTATTGTTCAACTTTTAAAACAAGGGTTGTTTTTAAATCGATAATTGCATTCGCATAATTTCAAGTTTCTGTACCACAAAATGTTTCTTACACATACAGGGTTCGTACGGGTCCTTAAAGTTCTAGAATAAAAGAAATTTCGGTACCATAATTTTCTTATTCTGATCTTGATTAGGAATCTTTCCCTAAATAAGGCGAAATTTCGCGCGTTTAAACTAGATTGATTTTCTATAGAAAAATACCTATACGTGATCTTGAAAATAACGGTACCCGTACGAACTCGGACATATGAAAGAGCAATTTTTTTTAATAGAAGTAAAGCAATAATTCTTCTTCTTAGAAACATTTTGGATACCCGTTTTCACCTTTGAACAAAGTTAAATTGAATATCATGATTGAAATTTAGGCATTGTTTTCGTTTTTATGAAATCGAATGAAAATAGATAGTTCACAAATAGCAAGTGAGGTATCTTGAAAAAAAAATGTTGTCACATTTCAATATCTAATGTTAAATATATTTTATAACAATTGAAATAAACTTAAGAATTCCAAAGTTATTCTTCTTTGTCTTGAATATAATACTTTTTTGTTCAAGTTTAAGCTTTAAAAAACTGTAATTCATATTTGAAAAATAATGCTCGGTAACGTGAAGATATTTTTTGAGAGATAATCAGTTGAATAATACAAAACAAAAAAAGTAAACAAATTTAAAGTATCGCAAAGAATAAAACTGACTACTCAGTAAATGTGTATTTCTTAATGCCTTGAAAAAAAACGTTTTCTTAAATCTGAAGAATTAATAAAAATAAACAAAATTTTTAAGCGAAACAACTCTTTTTATTTGAATAAATTACGCAATATCAGCATTATATTCCTAATTTTCAGAGATAGAACAATGTTAAGAGCAAGTTAAATTAGAAAAAAAAAGCAAAAATTCACTTAGGTGATAAATACTTTCCCCCTTTTTTCTTGTAAATTTAGATTACTTATAAATAACTCGAATACTTTTTTATGAAAGATGTAAAGCCTATTAAAGTTTTAATATGATTTAATTAAAAGTATATATATTTTTTGATAACTCATAAATATTCAATGCTGAAATATAATACGAAAAGTAATTTAATGTACTTAAAAAATTAATTATAGTTGAGTATATTATTCGAAAAAGCATGCAGCTTCTTTTATTCAATAAATACAGATAAAATATTTTCTTGCAATCTTCGGATGATACTGTAAGTTCATGAATTGTTACTTTGTCTAATAAACACATTTATTAAATATTTCTTTGCTTTCATTTATCCATTTATTTTTCAATTTTTCACTAAGGGTAATTTATTATACATTTGAAAATATAGAGACGTAGATAGCATTTCTATATTTCTAAAACAATGAAATTCTCCCTGAAATTAATAATAATTTAAATCATAAACAAGTTTCTTTTATAAATTTAATTGTTATTCGAATTTAATTGTATCCACAGAAAACACAGTTAGTCGTTTGATGCAGTTGTGTTAGACAAGAGAATGCTGTGATTTATGTGCGTAATTACTCTTTGACAAACAGAGTTTGAATAATGTTTATCAGCAGTGACGAATTATTCCGTAGAATGAAGTTTATTTCAGCTCTGTAAATAACAATTTGGCAGTTTCTTTTGTTGATTTCGGTCATAAATCCTCCAGTTTTAATGACTTAATTACTTAGTAAACTGAAACTGATATATCTATCTGCTACAGATTCTCGCACACTTGTGTATCTTCAACTGCAACATAAATTAATGCATGGATTCCATCGTGTTTCTCATTTCGTTGCTAGTGAGTCTGAAGCGAATGTTAAATTCAAAACATGCTTTTCGAAAATTGAACATAGTGTTATTTTTCTGGTAAACTATAATGTGCATACATGTGCGCTATCTTTTGTTCATCATGTGTTCTTTTTGTTCTGTCGTTGGCCGTTGGAGTATATCTTAGAAATGTCATTAACTAATGTTGCTTTAAAAAAAAATTAGTGGTAACGGTAAATAAAACTATATAATTTCTCTCTGAAAATATGGACCTATCTTCAAGAATGCATGTACAAAAAAAAAAAAAAACTTATTTTCAACAACCGCTTATTCTAAATCACTTCCGAAACGTTATCCCGTGCTATTTATGTGAGATAAACAAGAAAATTGCGAATACAGAGAAAATCGATAACCTAATATTTACCGGATCTGAAGCATAATATTCGGCACAAAAGACATTCCTGTGATGCTGTAATCTGTAGTATCTCAGTATATTACAGGTTTCAGTTGCTACCTGTATAGTCTAGGGAAATATCCCGAATTGCATCCTTATGTTCAACGTTCCAGTGGATATTATTCCTGCAGAGGTTTGGATGTTTAGGTGAGTACGTTTCAAAATCTAATGATGTAAAAAATCCTAGATCTTTGTCGATTTATCCCAAAAGACAGCACCAAAGATCATTCTCCATTACTATTAAAGACCCTTTGCATTTCCCTTCCATTCTAAATAAAATTATGGTTCTAGATAAAATAAATTCGCAGTTTTATTGTTCGTTGTCACGAGATACCAAATGATATACGTTTATTAATATTACATTTGAATGATATCTCAAATCTGATTTGTGGCCCTTACGGGAGTCATCATGAGGGAGCCGGATCAAACTCTGGGTCCAGTTTGAACTATGCAGTAGATCACCGCCCAAACTACAATCAGTGCCCGTTCCTTCTCAAAGACGAGGAATTACAAAATTTCAAGTGCAACAATTTCTTATCGTTTGTGTAGAATTTCTTATCATAAGGGAATTTTATAAAAAGTCCGAGTCAGTCTCGTATGCCATAATTGCCGTGTACAAGCACTAAATTAGACTCATTGCAAAGATGCATTGAATCCCGTACCAATTCCGTGTTAAAAATATTAATTATATCATTTCGAAGCAGTCATAAAAAGTATCTGAATCTATTACAGCCTTAACTAATTTACTAGTAAAATTGTTGCCTAAAATGGACGGAGAGAAGTCAGTAGAGAAAACATAAACGCCCCTATAAAGCCAACGAGACTGAAACGAAGGAAATATTAAACAACCTGTTACTATGGCTTTCAGGTGCAGTGTTCCCGGAGTAGCTTATCTATTTTTTTGGTTTATGGGGATGACATATTCTGCAGTGGAATTGCAAAAGTTTTGATAAAATACTAGTTATAATCTTAACTGCACATTATATTCCAATGCGGGCATTTTAATGATTCAAGACACATTCCTAAGTCAGAAAATATCTCTCATCATTCCAAGGAAAATTGTTTAGCGTCTAGATAGGCTCTACCGCCCAGATTATGATTTAATTATTGCAATTTGTTCTTCTAGACTTCTGCTTGTATTTAAAATATTAAGTTCAGTTTCTACAGTAAGTGTGGGGGATATCCTCATCTTTCCAGGCTATTTTTCATTAAATAATGTAAGCCCCGTTCAAGTTTAGTATCGGCTGACCTTACGAAGATTTGTCACGACCTGCATGGAAAGATGTTTTTTAATGAGTTTAACCAGTATTTTCTGTTGTGGGTTTTCAAAATAGCTACGGTTTTGTAGAGTGGCGGGCAGACAGTTCTTTTTGCTTCATCAACGCGTCAGACCCCACTCATGTGGCTCGAGGGAATCCCGCTTACTGATAGATCTTTCGCTTTTCTCCACATATTTGTTTTCCCGTTGTTCTCTTGAGATGAAGGATAGCCCTATTAAAGTTGTCTCATTAGTCTAAGACTCTGTGGAATTTAACCCTTCTCCGATACAGCTTTCTGCCGTGTCAACATTGTGCTGCAGTGGTGCTCAGTCATGGATTATGTATCTTTACCCGTCAGAGTATAGCATGCCATGGACAATAATAGCCTAACCCTTTCAGGGGCGCCGTTTGCAGTCAGAAAATGCTTGATTTTAATGCCTAAACTGCCAAATGGCACCAGTAATTTTTTAGTACAATTTCGATTTTATAATATACGTGAAAAAAGCTTTCGACAGTTTTCAAATACATTTGTTCGTAAATTGCGGCGTGAATCAATTATTTAAACATTTTTAGAACAGAAATTTCCTGCCCCTGAAAAGTTTAAGGGGTCTCAGGACTTTGAAAATTGGAAAAAATTAAATAACAGACCCATAATCAACATTTAACATCTTAAAATGTATATGATTTTATAAAACAATTTTAATTGGAATGAAAGTATGTTCTTTCATTTCATTTATTTAAAAAATTGCAAGATGCAAAATTAGTATTTACAGGGGACTCCAAGCTATTCAACATTTGACGAACAGAAAATTGATATAACATTTTACGCGCACGATTACAAAATAAATATTGCAACTAGAAGGAAAATTTTGATGCCTACTTACACTGTTAAAAATCTGCAGCTTTTGCTGCATAGTCACTCCACCGCTTCTATAGAAAACGGTTACTTGACTATATTATGGAGCCTTCTCATTGTTCAGAATAGAGATATTTTATAAAAGTGGTAGAGTGACTATGAAGAAAAAGCTGCAGATTTTTAACAGTGTATACTTCAGATTCTAATAATTACATTGAACATAAAAAAATAATATTTAAAGTTTTTTATATTTTTAATACAAAATTGCATTTCGCTAAAACAAAATTTTGAAAATGGCAGCAGTATAACCACCAAAAAAAATATTATTTTGAACAATAGAAAGGAAATTTTAGGATCTGTTTATACAGACTAACATGAAAAATGTGTTTTGAAAACTGAAAAAAATAATCAGAAGTTTTTGAGATATCTGGCGCGTTATGCCCAAACACGTCATTTGGAGAAAAATGACTTGAGAATTTCGGAAATGCCGCTTCAGCTATTGAGCGGGTATAATTTTTAAAGCCATAACTTCTGTTCTAATGGGAATTTCAAGGAATCAATTACATCAAAATGTTCAGAAAAGATAGGAGTTTAACATAAAAAAATAAAATTTCGAAAAGTTTGGAAGCTTTAAGAGTCCTGAGACCCCTTAATTGGAAAATCTCGCTATAAAGGCCTTCCTGCGTGGTGGTCATCTAGGTGTAGTAGTCTTCTTAACCTAAAAACTGTACTTGAAAAAATGACTCCGAGATGTTTTCACAGACTGTAAAATACAAAAGACTTACACTTGCGTTAAATACAAAAGAACATCTTAAAAACTACGCCAGGCCTTCAGGGAATCTAAATACCTGCTCTGGCATTCTGCATCTTCCAACTCCAGCAAACTTTCTATTTTAGACACGGTGTCTGGAAAATTGTGAAACGACCGTGCTATCATCCTGAATCCCATTTTTATCTCTCAGCCGATGATTTTTTCTCCCTTGTTTAGGCAGCCCAAGTAAAGCTTTTTGCGTTATATTTAAGTTATGATGCTGACCCTGAACTTATCCCGATTGTTTAAGGAGGTGTTGACGGAATCGTTCTAATTTCCTTAAATTTGTCAAAACAGAAACCATTCCTCACACCAAGTCTACCTGATTAGGATATTATTAGAACTGTTTTTCAGAGGTTTCTCAATAATCATTCCTTGGAGCCTCTGCTTCAGGTTTATAATTCCTTTTCGAGATTCGAGTATATAACGTCAAATTCTACATTTGTTGTCATTCTGCTTATTATCAAGAAAATAAATACGAAAAAAGAAGACTTATCTTACCTTTCTATAACTCTTACGTCGGTTATGTGCAAAATTCTTTGAGAGAATGATCTCCAACCATCTGAGATAACCGGATAAGACCTAATTATAAAAAAAAACCGAATAGACTAAGGACACATTGTTTACAACAATTTTGCGATAGTCAAACTACTAGTAAAATATTTTAAAACATGATATTCTACATAAAAAGTGGGGAAGAGTTTGTGTCTTTATACGTTATTTCTCTTTCTTAATGATATTCTACAGCAGAAAAGAAAGATAAATGGAATGTTGCAAATTTTCCTTGAACAGGCTGCAAAAAATTCTAACTGCATCGACGACCTTACCTTAAAGTGTGCGTAAATTTATATATCGGGTTCAATCCTCCATTGGCTTCACGGATTTCTTACAAACTGGAGTATCACGGTTTCTTGGATAAAGTACATTTAGTGTGCCCATGCCACCAGTATATATGTATTCTCCATACGGTGTACTATTCCATCTGTGTACTATTTTATTTACCAGATTTATTGCAGATTTTTTAAGCTCTTGAAGACCTAAGAGAATGCCTCATTATGCTGACGGCATATTCATTTGCTTATCTGTACTTGTGCTTCGATGGAATAATATCGAGATAAGTTACAGGTTGTATTCAGAGCTATTTGCCTAGTTGCGCCGCGATTGTAAATTGTTTATTTGTCCTGATAAGTGCCATTCAATCAGTCAATCCAAAAGAATTGACAAATCTTTTTTTTTATTAACAGCGCCTGATTGAATGGTCATATGAAATAAAATTCCAGGTTTTTTATGTGCCCAGGAATGGGGTTTTTCAGAAACATACGGAATGCTTACGATGGAAAGTTTCTAATCGAATTAAAATATTCAAAGCTTTGGATAAGAAAAGATATTGTTTTAGGTCTTACTAACTTCTCGTCCTTGCCTCCTCTACAAAATGCAATTTAATCGAGTACGGGGTTGTAGCTTTCAACATGGTGTGTGATACTATTTTTAACAATCTAGAAATTTTTCAAACTAGTACTTTGCGAGTAGTTATTATTCCACTTAAGTTGGCCCCAACATGTTTCTTAGTAAAGCTATTTTTATTCCCACGTTTATAGACAGAATCGACAATTTAGCTGTTAGTAGTTTCTTGGTTCAGCATCTCTCGCTGAACAGCTGCTCTCTACTCTGGAATTTTAAAGATCGAAATTCAGTCTTCTTCGCTGGTTGACTCCAGTAGATTTCAGGAGTCATTGATGAGATTGCATCCACCCTGATTATTTGATTAGCTTCCACTTTCATCTTTTGTTAAAACCTGACACTGAACAGAATCATATGACAGCCCTTTACTTACAGAGATCAGTCCGAGATGATAGTATCAAAGTCCCGCCTATTTCTGAATTTATACAGATGTTTTCTGATATATGATGATATTGCGGCTGTTGAATCTAAATCGTCTGCGATTAATGCTGGTTGCTTGCCTGTCGCCAGGTTAGGGTAGATAATTCATAATTAACTTGATGCTTAAAGCGGAGTTCCATGATATTGGCACTGTTCTTGATGAATTGAATTATCTGGATTAATCATTTATCATCCTCACAGATCGCCTGTCAGTGCTTACCGCTCTCCAATCGGTTAACATTGAATATGCAAGATTTGTCCTGATGCAGCATAACAAGATCCAGAGAGTTTCTTACAACGTTCTTTTTATGCATTTTTGCTGGATTCTAAATCACCGCGGCATCTCTTTTAATGAAAAGTAAATAATTTAAAAATAATTTAAAAATTCTGAAGTCTTGATGCATTGAATTTCACCTGAAGACCTAACACGCTTCAAAAAAACAAAAACACATTCGTATTCAGACCAGCAGTACAACCAAAGTAAATATTTCTTTTCATACGGTGATGGTCCCAACCTTAACAGTACCAATTCAAAGTCTGCAAATCGGCATGAAGATGTTATTGTAACTCAATTATTATCCAAAATGCTGACTACTGCTGCTACTTTGATTTGTTTCAGATTACTGAATAATGACAAATGTCCCAACTGTCAAATCACGGACTCTATGTAACACATTCTCTTTTCGTGTGTGAAGTATCAGTAGCAGCATGGTTTATGCTGAAACATGATTTTTTAACATGTTCACGCAGGCTCGGTGGGTCACAGTCGACTGTCTCAAAACTGCCAAGAATTTTTGCCGGCTTTTGGATACCAGTATTTTAATACAGAAAATATTGTTTTATTTAATTAGAACAATTCGACAATTTAAAGGAACAACATTTTCTCTAAAATAACAGTGATGTGCAAAAAGTCGGAGACTTGACAACTCTTAGACACTCGAGTGTGACCCACCGCCCTTGCGTGAACGCGTTAACCCGGGAGAACTCGCTAGTGAGAATGCCCAATTGCTTTTCTTTTACTTTACATTCATATAATATCAATTTTTTTGGTTAGCTTTGTACTGTTATTCACAAAATAGGTAAAATAATTGAAAAACATTTTGAAATTTTAATTAAAATAAAAATTATTTAAATAAGAGTCTTAAAAAAGTACGACTGTGAGAGAATTTCTCATGCAGCGAATTCTCCCGGGTTAAAGCAGTAACGTTATTTGGGGTAACTGGGACATGATTTTACAATGTGACTCTGGAGCTTCTGACAATTCAGCTTCAAAAAGCTAATGTTCATTTGAAATAAAGTCTGAACTTCTGTAAATGTGTTCGATTAGGTTCCTTCTATCAGACAAAAATGCTCAAAATTACATTTTAATATTTAAAAATATAAAAATATGCATATTTCCTCTTTCTTTCCTCATGGGTCCTGTTGCCCCATAAAAATAGGGTAAGTGGACCAGGATGGTCTATGTTCTACACGAGTTTATTTTTTTCATATGGGATATCAGGTCCTGTTTAAAAAAGTGTAACCAACTTAAAAATTTTTAAACCAGGCAGATCATGTAAATTATATGTCAATAAAGAGCGTTGTAAGGGAAACCTTTGCTGTCAATGTGTCTAAAAAAGCACTAAAAGTGAAAATATTAGATTTATTTATACAAAAAACATAAAAATTAAGTAAGTACTTATGTATTTTAGTATACGTAATCACTATAAAATTCACATGGGTATTTTAAGGAAAAAAATAGCTAGGAATACATAGGAAAAAATAGTCTATGAACAAACGGCTACGTAAGTACTTAAGTACTTTATCTATATCTAGGGGTCGCATTATATTGGGGAATTTTTTTGTTTCTACCAGAACCCTTAATGAGTTACCTTCTTGATCATTTTATTTAACATATTCTAAAGAAAGCTGCCATGAAGATATTATTTTCAAAATAGTGGTACGAACAATAAAATTTTCGTTATAGAATGCGACCCCTGTATATCGTACAATTTCAAGGTTTGGCTATGTCGTTTTCAGGGGCAAGTACTTGCATTCGTAAAATGTTGAAATAATTTAATGACACCAGTATTTACAATAGAATCTATTTGAAAACAAGTAAAAGTATATTTTCGCGTACTTAATAAAGGTGAAAATTTCATTATAGAATTCCAGTGCCAATGTGGCAATTACGAATTAAAATTATGTGAGGCCATAACGGCATCACCACCTCTCAAGGGGTCAAGAAATTTGGTTTGATACCACTCAATATGCTTTTTTTTCATTTTATTGCGTAATTTTAATAAGGTATTCTATAATTTTCTTTATTGTGAGCAAAAAACAATGGGGAAATTTATTTCCCGTTGTAAAAGAAACTCAAAAAATTAATACCTGGGGGTAATATTAGATAAATAATTATCATTTCTCCCACATGTGGCACAAAAAAGAGTAGAAATCGGAAAAATAACTCAAAATCTTTATAAATTTTCATCAATCTCAGGTCGACTCCCTCCGGAATTTTTTAAGATTTGGTACTCGGCGATCTTACAAAGGAAACTGGCCTACGCGTGTGCTGTCTGGTTTCCGCGTATGGCGCAATATCACGGTCGTCGACATTTGCTCTCGGCACAAAGGAAAGCTTTGTTGCTGATAACGAGAGCATATCGCAATACGTCAACAAACGACCTGCAGGTCCTCACAGGTCTCCCCCCACTGGATTTGCAGTTGGAGGCGGAGGCGGAGTATTCGGGGACGATTCGTCTCGGCAAGTCAACAGAAAAGGCTTTTGCTCCACTATACTATCCAAAATGCTCAAAATACAAAACATCACCACACAAGTGAAATACAAATTTGTGAAAAAACGACTATGTAGGCAAAATTACAATATACACGGACGGTTCCAAAATGTCCGAAGGCACAGCCTCTGCATTTTGTGTGTACGAAAAAAAAACGAGCAAATCTATACTTGGAGAGCGAAACTGTCCCAGGATAACTCCGTCTTCCAGTCAGAACTCTTCGCGATCTCTTCAGCATTACAGTGGATAGAGTCGGACAAACATTCTCAATACTTAATCATAACGGATAGCCTATCAAGTTTAAAAGCATTAAACAATTTTGACAATACAAACTATTTAATACTAAAAATTCTTCAACAATTACAAACAACAGTAAAAGACATATACTTCAATTGGACAAAAGGACATTCAGGTGTTGAGGGCAATGAGGCAGTTGACCAACTGGCAAAATCGGCAGTAACGGATGAAACACTAATACATACATTTTTACCATATCCAGCTTCTTCACTAAAATCACAGACAAAGCAGAATCTGTTAAAAAATTGGCAAAAACGCTGGACGGATTCAGACACAGGCCGATATACGAAGGAATTCTTGCCATTGGTTGACCACAAGTATTTCGTAAACAACAGATACTTACACATATTTTTAACAAATCACGGCCCCTTTCAGGAACACTTATACAAAATTAACAAAAGAGACTCCCCACTATGCATTTGTGGCTTGCCGTCAACATCGTTACACTATGTATTATACTGTACATTAACATCGCATTATCATCTCAAAAAACACACACGTATGAATTTAGCAAGTTGGTGGCGGGATGTAAAAGAGAAACCACAACTACTCAACAAGATCATACAATTCATGAGGTTTATAGAAACAAACGAGTACATCTTTTCAAATCCAGAGCCATTCTAGTCTGACTCCATCACTAGGGTGTAGCATCGAGGAAAAAACGGGTTATTAGCGGGTGCCAGAAACTTCTATCACTTTTGAATTTTTATCTTATGCATCTCTCCAAACTCTTGTATGCGCAAATTGTAAATAGTAGGTGTGTTGTAATGTGTCTCTAATTGTGATGTTCAATATTGTGTGTTTAATGTACTGTGAAATCCCTGTAAATCCATGAAAAATGTAAAAAATTATGCAATCACATTCAAATGATCCTCATGTAATCACTACATACAGTCATGTAAATAGTAGGTGTTTGATATTGTGTTGTAATGTGTTTCTAATTGTCATGTTAAATATTGTGTGTTAAATGTACTGTGACGTATATATATCCAAGAAAATTGTAAACAATTATGCAATCACATTAGGTGAAATGATCCTCATGTAATCACTACATACAGTCATATATCTTGATGTGAAATCTTCGGTTCGCCCAGAAAAATTGGGTAACCAATTGTGATTGTAATTGTAAATCTCACAGTAACTGAAATAAATCTCACAGTAACTGAAATAAATCTCACAGTAACTGAAATAAATCTCAGCAGTTTGATCAGGGACCCGACGCTCCCTCTCAGACTCTGGTTGAGAGTCGGGAGGAGTGGATGTGGTCTACCCCTCGGGGTTGCACTAACACTCTAAAGCGAAAGCTGAGTTCCCGAGGTGGTCATCGCTGTCATCGCTGTCGCTGATTAAAATTTGTTGGAAGGTACAGTAATTTCCTGCGTATAATCCGCGGATCAAACAATCATTTTTCGACAGAGAAATTTCTTAAGAGTAAAATGTAACTTTTCAGATCGCGGTAAGTATTTGGCTTCAATTACTAAATAAAATTTCTGGGTCCAAACAGACTTCTTTGATCCGCGGATTATACGCCGGAAATTACGGTAATTGAAAACTTCTTAAAGTTCCAATCATGGCGCTATTCTTTCTAATTATAAAACCCTATCAAATATCCCAGTTAGGCAGTTACAAACCACTATTTTAGTACAGTAAAATGAAAACAGACGTGATTCCCAATTGAATAGCTATATTTGTGATTTTTTTTATTCAAACTAAAAGTGTTAGAATGGCTGGATTTATTACACATTCGCATAACAAGCCCTTAAAATTAAATTACCGTGCAATTATTCGCAGTTTAAAGTCCATAATGCTTTTAACTATCAATTCCATAAACCGTAATTCACGCAGTCAGTTTTTTGTACGCAATACCTTTATTTGGATCCCATGGAACAATTAGAGATTTATTTAATTTAATAAATGTGGATGCATTTCATTAATAATTTTAACAGTTTTAAAACCTACTTCGTATCTTCCACGAAGTAATAAGTATCCAAAGTTTTCTTTGGGAATAATTAATTGCGAAAATAATGTTATAATATAATATCGGTAAACAAAACTTACTTCGTATTTACAAAGCTAAGCGAAACACATAAACTAGTTTTATATATCAAATATAAGTTTCAGAAGTATTTTTAAAAATTAAAGCTTTTCTGCACTTACTCAATGAAAAATGTAGCGATTTACTACGGCTAAGAAATTTCCCCAAACTTATTGAATGTGTTTTTTTTCGTTATCAAGCAAAGTTTTTCAAAACACTGTAAACAATATAGTGATATTACAAGGACTATACGGGTCTTGGAAAGTTTGAACACAAACATAATATATCTTTTCTTTTTGAAAATATACATAAAGAACTTTCTATTAAATCATGATAGTTTGTTAGAGATAGCGATACATTGCGATTTCTTTCCAAGTATATTTTGGATAGACATTCATTACTGCATAGTACAAAATGCATAGTACACATCGTAAAAATTTTCTCTATAATTAGAAATAATTGAAAAATTAATCATTATATACAGGGGTGTAAAAATCTAGGCGCCAGCGGGCAGTCTCTCACCACTAAATTTATTAGTTTTCTTCGCATAAATTTTATTAGCATTCTTACAAAGAAATTAGACGAAATATCAGACAAAAAATAACTAATCAAATTTACTGGTGAGATGCTTGCGGCTGGGGCCTGGATTTTTACACCCCTGATTATTCAGGAGTATTCCCTTTAAATTTCGCTTAAAACTGAGTAAGTAATCCCCGTCATTGTGTCACCTGGGATCCAGTATATATAGTCTAGCTTACAATATTAAAAAATATATATGTCGCTATCAATGTTGCTTTAAGAATGCATTAAAAGATACTGCAATTTAAACTGTGCGAGGTGCAAAATAAAGGGCAGAATATATACACGAGGCTCTCTGGAACAGAACACTGAAAATCATATAACACTCAGATTTCATACATAGAATTTGTAAAAATGTATGAATAGCAAGTAATTATGTTTCCTATACTTATGTTTTGTTTTAACCTTTCAGGTGCAAAGCACTTCCATCGGTAAAATGTTGAAATGAATAATTGGCATCAGAATTTACGCACAAATTTATTTGCAAATATGAAAAAAGCTATCTTTCATATACATAATAAAGGGGGGGGGGGGAATTATAACAAAAATCTGGTACTATTGTCGAATTTAGAATTAAAATTAAGTGGTTCCATAAATATACCACCGCCTCTGAACGAATTAAACAAGTAATGTATCGTAAAGAACAATTATTATTCTAAATACCGCAATTTCGCGCGAATACGCCACACCTCAGATAACAGTATTCCCTACCAGAATTTATTTTAAATAAAATGTGACTAACTTCTGCTTAGCACTTATTTGGCTTCATTTTTTAAATTAAATTTGCGGTTTGAAAAAGACCTAACTAAGCCACAACGTATACACGGGAAATTACGGTAGGGATGAAGATATTACAAATTGATTAATATTAGACTCTAAAACTTACACCACAATATAATTCCTACTCTTAGGAAAATGACTTTAAATGTGTCATGTATAACTAAAATGAAATATATTGTCAAAAATGAGTATTGCTATTAAAAAGCGAACCTTGTTTGCTGTTTGCTATTTTACTGTTAATACAACACTTTTAAGATTTGTTCTTTCATATCAAATTTTAGAAGTTGCAATTCCCCATTAAAAAGTACTTTTTTCCGATGTCTGCGATAATTTATTTCATTAGGTAGTACTATATTGTATTTTCACTTGCAGTCTTTTTTATTTAGACTGCACAATCTGTGACGAGGAATTCGGCATTGCTATTTAAAAATCATTTTTAATCATTGCATTATCTCGAGAGTACTTGGTAAGCCATACACGTTACATTACAGAATTTGTATTTAGCAAAATTTCAATAGTTGACTTTCAAATTCTACTAAACATGTTTCAAGACAAATTACAAGTGACAGCATATTCACGATATTAAATAGAAATATTTAGAAACTTCTTTCAACACTTTACGTATACATTTAATGTTTACGAGAATAAAGAGAAAGCTAATTTTTTTAGTGAAATTTAACATTTACGTAATTAGCATGAACCTAAAGGATTGTGCCTAAAAACACTTCAGGTAAAAGACGGCCCGATAACAGAGTATGCTTTTAATATTTTGTAACTTATTTTTAGCACAATTACAAAACCTTTGGGCTATTGCTAATTCATTATTAAAAAAAAGATTTAGAGTTTTAACATTTTATATATGTTACATTTTTGCCGAAAAATCTAAATGTGTTTCTGCCGTCAAACTTCAATGAGTTAAACCACTTTTACTTGATATTTTCAAGATTGGTTTTGCCTTTTTTATAAAGAAGGAGATTTTTATAAATAACAGACATTGTTCAAATTTATGAGTAGCCTCTGTCAAACTTACACCAGCATAAAAAAATTAAAAATTATAATGAAGACTTTAAATTTATATTTGGTGTAAAAATATATACATGCATTGGGACATGGGTCAAATTTAATAAAATAAATTTTCTTCTTCATTAATTGTGTTTAGATAAATTACTTTCTTGTTAATACATTTTCTTTATCTTTTGTTACATAAAGTGAAAGAAATATTTATCTTAAATTAGAAAAAAAGAAATATTAATGTAAAATTTTGAGTAACAGGATTTACAAACATAAAATACACCTACCTCTTAACCTGAAGATACCGCTTTTGGTACTAGATATGTAGTGCCCAAAGCCAAAATAGCTCTATATTTCTTTTCCAAGAAGTGTTTTCTAAAATATGCAATAACAGAGCTTTTACGTGGATACAATTCTTGTTAATTATTTTACTAAATCTATATTCAATAACAGAACATACAGTTTTAGAGGATGAAAGTTAAAAGAGAATTTGCATGGGAATTAAATATAAAGATTAAATATTTCAGAAAAAAATTGCTATACTACTAAAACCATACACACCAACTTCATGCAGGCAAAATAGAGAATCAGGCATACTTAAATACATAATTTTGTAAAGTTTTGTTCAAATCAATCGCTTGGATTCATTATAACAAAAATAATACTTTAAATTTAGTAGTGAAAGTTTCCCTGATTTCTTCGTCGTCTAGGTAAAGTTGTTCGACTACCGAGGACAGGGTCCGAGGTCGGTCTCACGGAGTATAGTTAGTATATACATATATGACCGCCATAAAGCGCAACCCCCAGGGTGTATTGAGAAAATAGGTCACAGAGTTTAAGCTATAGTTTATAATCGGATAAATGTCCTTCTTAGGCAAGCATCTCCGTGGCATGTTCGGTAGCATGCTGGATTTGAGTTTTTTCTACCCGGGATCAAACCCGTCTCGGACTTGTTTTTTGGAACGAAATTTTTTTTCAATCATTTTCGAACCGCAATTGAAAAAATGTGTATAATAATTGAAATTTACAAAAAAATATGAATTAAATGTATATTTTGTAGCATATAAGTGTTTTTTAACTACGATATTGTGCATGCTTAACCCCTTAACGCTTGAATTAAATTGCGGTTTGAAAATTCAAATTGCTTATTGGCACCACTTTTTTGAAAAAGAAATATTCATCTTATTTAATGACAAGTAAAACAATATTAAAATAAAGCCAATTAAACTTTTTTTATAAAACTGGTGGGAATCGAACAATCTGAGTAAAAGATACAGCCCGTGAATATGTCAGGAGCGAGAATTAAGGGGTTAAATATATAAGGGAAGAAAAGCATATTTAATGTCTATAGGCCAGAAAATTTTTGTTGTTATTTAAAATTATTTACAGTTATTTCAATGAATAATCTAATATTTTTCACAGAGAAATAAATTAAAACACGTGATATAAATGCATGGATAATTATATTACTTTAATTTTGTTTTTATATGAAAGTATTTCGAATATTTCATGATTTTTTAATAGCCTTTTTAAAATTCATAATATGACTTTTTTATTTCGGATATTTGGTTTTGTAATTATTACCTAAATAATAAGAATTTTCAGCAGCTCAATATCTTTTTAGAACTTATTTTTAAGCACAAAGACATAATCAACTATAAACTATCTAACTATAATCATAAGAATCCAAGATTTAAAAAAAATCAAATGTTAAAAAGCTAGTTGGTAAAAAATGATACATTTATTTCATTGCGAAAAGTAGTAGCTTATTTATCTAAATAACAGTAAATGTTTTTTTTTATTTGCTTAATTTTACGGTTTACACAAGTTCTGATTGACTTTTTTTAGTTTGTTATTATTATTATTTATTTATTTTATCTTTACTTTTCATTAAATATATAAATATGCAAATATTCGCACTTAAAATTGTATTTATATAATTAAACTGCATTATATAAAAATACTAAACAAGAAGAAAAATTATTTCCGAAAGAAATTACTACGTAGACACTTATTCTGCTTAAAAATGAAGAATCTCAGACTTTAAAAATCATATTAAAAATATAAAAGCATATTTTTCAAACCATGAAATATTTGAAGTATTTGAATGAGGAAACAAAATGAAAATAATATATTTGTTCACTTATTTTATTTCTCTGTTAAAAATTATTGATATTCATTGAAATAACTGTAAATAATTTTAAATAAATTTTCATGTCTATAGACATCAAATATGCGTTTTTGTTTCATTATATATTTAAATATGTGAAATTTCGTAGTTAAAAAAGCACTTATATGCTACAAAAGATACATTTAATTCATATTTTTTGTAAATTTCAATTATTACACACATTTTTTCAATTGTGGTTCGAAAATGATTGATAAAAAATTTCGTTCCAAAAAACAAGTCCAAGCCGGGTTTGATCCCGGGTAAAAAAACCTCAAATGCAGCATGCTGCCTACCATGCCACGGAGCCGCTTGCGAAAGACTGAAATTTATCCGGTTATAAGCTATAGCTTAAACTTTGCGACATACTTTCTCAAGACCCCCTAGGGGTTGCGATTTATGGCGGTCATATATTCATGTACTAACTTTACCCTATCGAAATAGAAATGTTCATCGCATTTGGTGAGAACAACCTCGGACCCTTCTCCTGGTGAAACTGTTATTTTAAACAGATAACAATTTCTTTTCTTGTTCTGTTTCGAAATATAGTCTATTTAATCCTATGTATGTAGTCATTTCCAAAGTTAAATTTGATACAGAAAAAAGGTTCTAATTGAGTAAAAACACTGGAGAGAAAACTTGTTTAAACTTAATAGTTGTAAAATTTCTAAGAAATGACAGAAAATATGTGTTAATATAATTACTACTAATAAAGTGTTAATATAAGTGCTTCTTATATAAAATGCAAAAGTAACATGTTAAGTGTCGAAAAAACTGTTCACGTAAAATATTGTTTCACTGTAATATAAAATATATTGACATTTAAAACTTTTCAAAACCAAGTAAAAGATAACATATTGTATATTTTATTGGGTGTTACTGTTTTGATTCTACTAAAATAGAAACAAAGAATAGTTGCCATTTCTAAATCTAAAGGATTTCAAAATCTTTGTACTTTTTTTTTTTGAATGTGGAAGAAAAAAGTATTTAACATATGTTTCATCAAAAACAGAATTTTTTTGCGAAACATTACATGAGAAAAAAAATTAAAAAAAGAAGAAATATTAATAAAAAACAATTTTTTACAGACATAATCAGGATTGTGAATTTTAAAAATTTGTGAATGTTGCTTTCATTTATAATACTAATTAATAAGAAATATAAAGGCTTGAAACTCTCGGTTTACAATCTTGTTAACATCATTGTCGTAAAAGATATACGTAAGGCATAATGTTTAGATAGTAGTAAATCTTATATAATTAAAATGGCATTAAATCTGTCATAATTTGTTCATTAGCACACACTCCTGTTTTGCGAAATTTATTTTCACTCATCCAATTGAAAAAAAATTAATGCATTCTTTAACGATAGAAATCCTGTGAATAAATAAGGCGAAAAATTCTTAAACGAATTTAGAAACGCTGCGGTGCACAGGCCACGTAGTGAGCACCGGTGGTTAAGTAAGTAGGGGAGGTAGAGGAGGTTTGATACATAGGGAGGGTAGATACATTGACAATTTTTCTCAACAAATGGCATTAACAGCCATTGTAACAGATGTAAAATCTTCTTTTATTAGCAGAGGTCATCATTAGCTGGACTTCGCAGTGAAGAACTAACAACGTTTTTTTTTCTTTTAATTTTGAAGACTTTTGAAATGTCAATGTAATTTTTTTTAATATTGATTTTCTTTCATAACTCTTATTACTGTGAAGATAATATCTTGTAATTTTTTTTTATTTGTAACGCACATTGTTAGGGTGAGATTTACCAGAAAGCAGATTGGCATTTTGCAACTGCATTTATACAAAATGATTGAAAATCCAATAAGTCATGATAGGGAGAAATGATACACTTGTATATTTGAAATTTAACAGTTTTTTAAAATGTAAACTAATATAGGACTGTAATATTTATTATTGTTTTACAGCAAGAGCTACTGAAATTGGTAAGGAAGAACAAAGAGACTATTCATAGACATTATGTAGGTTACATAGAAAAGCAGTGCGATGATAGATGGTTAGTTCGTTTTGCTCGTCATGTAGAAGAAAAAAAGTTTAAATGGCCTGAAAAGGAAGATGTTTCTATAACTGACGAAGGGCAAATTAAAGAAACATTAAATCCACCCGATATTACTTACCAAAATGATAGAGTTATTAGTTTTTCTTTTAACCATTTCAGGGGTGGTGGTATGTTTATGAAACCACTTAATTTTAATTCCCAAACGCCACATTGGCACCAGCATTTTGTAAAATATTTTCCATTTAATATGAAAGTGAAATATAGCCCTTTTCTTATTTTCAATTAAATTTGTTGGTAAATTCCGGTTCCATTCATTTATTCAACACTTTAGCATTGAAAATGCTCTGACCTGAAAGGGTTAAAGAAATCTTAAATGTGCTAAATTTATGTTAAATTGTTTGCAAATCAGCAATGTTCACTTCATTTTTTCTTGCAGCAAGATCGCTAGGTTTTTTTTTTAATTATTTATTTTCTAAAAAGTGTGTTAATAAAATTGTTTAAATAATAGCAATTGTTTAAATATTTTTGTAAAAAACATTTATGAAACAAAAATATATCAATGCCATTTCTTTTTAAATTTCACTTAAATATTCCAAGATTTATCCTAAAAAAATGTAGGACACATAAATTGAATTGTCTGCATTTTTTTTTCAATTTACATAACAATGTATCAAACCTCCCTCGCTAGTGTATCAATCCTCCCCAGCAATGGGAAGATTTGATACAGTATTAATCATTCACAATAATTGGAATATATTTTTTGAATGATTATTTTTTTAATTCACAATACTTTTAATAAATGAATAAAAGGTCACTTTATAAGAAAACATGAAAAATGTGTTTAAAAATAGGTTTCTAAGGGTTGTAAAAAATTAGTAAAAAAAAGTGTATTATACCTCCCCTACCTCCCCTATATTTGAAACAACGTATATGGGAGTGTAACCCGTTTTCAAAAACTTTTGTCATTACAATTAGTTATTATATGCATTTGAAAGTTTATAAAATAAAAATTCTTTATTGCGATAGCGAACACATTAAATCTAGACGAACAGGTTGTAAGTATCGCGTTAAAATAAGTACTTTTATTTCTACAGAGTTAGAAAACATAATAAGATACAGAATTAACTTTCTAAAGTCCTTAAACCTCAACTAGTGTATGAAGCAGCTACTACATCTGTCTTGCACTATAATTGTGCATAACAGTTAGGTATCATGCTAATTTTCAATTTTAAAGGCTACTTATCATATAATCTTTCAATGAGTCATTAATTACAGGTATACCGTTAGAAGTTTGATTTTCATGTTTTTAAGATAGGAAATAAAAGAGATTACAAAAATCTAAGATATAAAATTTTAGCTCTTTTTAATCTTTCTTTCCATCTTAAAAGTAATAGCAGCTTTAAAAGTGATTGTCGTTAATATTCCTGCTTTTTTAAATTTAAAGTAGGTGTACAATTAATGTCTAATTTATTCATGGCCATTCATCTATAATTCAAAAGAATCCATATTTTTTTCCATAAACGGAAAAACCTGCTTGAAGATGTTTGCCTATACTCATTAATTGAACAGAAAGTCTAGACTAATGTTTGGGGAATTGTCTAGACTAATATGTGTAGGAAAATAGGAGAGATTCCTGTGTATTTTTAAGTCTCTTAGAATATAATGTTAAAGTGCGATTAAATTTTTAATTTATGTGTTAATATAAATTTGTAGAGCCAGATTTAGATAAAACATTTGTTATCCTTAAACCAATGAAATACCAAATCCCCTGTAACAATAGTTATCCCTCATATTCTGCAAAAACGTCTTGTTACTCGGTAAAGCCATTTAACATCGCTGGAAAATTAATTTTTGTGAAAGACATATTCTTTTAATTTTCTCATGTATTGGAACTGTGGCGTAACCAATCTATGATCATAACTAAAAATAAGCTATCAGTTGTAAATTTAGTTTAATAACTAATGTCTATTGAGATCGGCAAAAAAAGCAAAAGGGAAGTGAGAAGGAGTAACTTAAACATTTTGGCCTTTAATTTTCTATTTTAAAGTTAAATCTTTTAAAGAGGTTGATTATCTGAAAAATAACGAGCCTGAAACTCCCTTGACACGTTCACGCCGGCGCGGTGGGTCACACTCGACAGTCTCAGGGCTGACAAGTCTCCGACCTTTTGGATACCAGTATTTTAATATAGAAAATGTTGTTTTACTTAATCAGAACAATTGGCCGATTTAAAGGAACAACATTTTCTCTGAAATAACAGTGGTGTGCAAAAAGCCGGAGACTTGACAACTCTGAGACAGTCGAGTGTGACACACCGCGCCGGCGTGAACGTGTTAAAGTACTGTTCGATGTTTCTTGATGGTTAGGTTAGGGCACAACTCCAGATGCTTTCAATAGTTCTAGAACGTACACATGAAACTTCACTTCTATCATTCGAAGTTAAATAGACTCTATGAGCATAAGTACAACTTCTTTGAGAGAAATAACTCAATTTCTCCAACAGACTGAAGTTCCATGTAAACTGTTAATATTGACAACACGTGTTACCCTGCATTTCCTGCTTTCCAAACATCTCGCTGTTAATCGCACTATCATTATACGCATGTACTAAGTAAAACCGTAAATCTACCAGCTCAATTGCAACATCAAAAATTTATATGTTTGAAAGAATAGAACCGTTATATCACACACAAATATTTTTGTTAGGAAAACTAGACGTTCGTATTTAACATTCGCAGATGATCTCTATAATCAGAGTAGCGAATTTCCATGTCACAGACTTTATTAATAAATTCACTGCTTCCAGACGCTTAAATATTTTACAATCATTAAATACTCATAAAGTAGAATTTATTATTTAAATTTTCACATAAGCTTAAAATTTAGAGGGTATTTCAAAGATAAATGTTTATTTTTCATACTGTTACGATGCGTGTATGCTACTGTTTTGCCAGTAGTTTTGTATAAATTTTAAACAAAAATTCAAAATAACAAAAAAAAATGAAACAATACTTCCTAAGAAGTTTTATTATTCGCATGTGATCAGAAAAATGTCAATAATCTTTCATCATAATTTTTTAATCTTTCCGGTATATTTGATTCAAATAATCGGCCAATTAATTTTTTTGCTGTTGTGGTTACGTATTTAAATTAATATATAAACAGGACTATTTAACACGTTTACTGCCGCAAAAAAGTAAGAATTTTCAAATTTCTTCTTGAAAGCCGTTTGCCACCACAAATTCTGAAAGGTAAATTTCGCTTTGCTAATACAGTGAAATTTCTGCCATTAAATAAGGCATTTTTTTTTTTAAATTTTAAAATATTGGTGAGAAAGTAATAAATTAAAGCCAAGAATATTAACGCTAAGAATACACTCGCAGCGTGGCAGTCAACGTGTTAAATCAGTAATATTCATAACAAGCGATATATATATATATATAAAACACACAATATTAAACTTTGATTTACTTGTCAAACCCCCTTGTTGAAACATGCAAAAAATCTGTTTGGAAATTTTTGAGTAATTTCCTTTTTTTCTTTTAAATTTCGTATGGTTAAAAAAATTTTAGTCTTTTTGCAAACTTCTTTCACTTTAATAACCAAAACCACGCAACACTTCTACTTACTACGTAAGGACTATAATTTCATAAAGAATATTTCTTAATAAAGATATATGTTTTTCTTTTGAAATATTCTTTAGATCATATTCGTTTCAAATTTTTACGTTATTTTTTTAATGGTGAAAGTTTTTTATGGTTCTTTTTGTAGCTGAAATAAGTTATGTATAATTTATTGATTATTCATCTAGGCATTATAATTTCTCTGACGTACTTTTAAAAGATGCGCATTAATTTTTTATAGATCATTTTTTGAAAGCACACTTATAGCTTTTAATATTTAACCGCATCAATAAATGTTTTTTGTCGTGGTTTTTTAGTTTTTATTCTGTCACACAGCACTGAAAGCGAAGATTATTTTCACTAGATAATATAATAAAAAATTTTTATTATAATAGCTGAATAGTTTGTAAAGTTCTTAGCATTTTTCCATATTTTGTCCAAAAAAAAAAATGTGATTTTTATTAAAACAAGAGAGAAAAAAATATTCTTCAAGCATAGATTGTGGAATACTTTCCAATACTTATACAATACCATGAAAAACTTCACCGTTTAGTATGGTTATAGAAACTACCTTACGTTAAGGGGTCTCAGGACTCTTAAAATTGGAAAAAATGAAAAAAAAGGGCCATTTTCAATATTTAATATCTTAAAATATATTTCATATTAAGACACAATTTTAAATGGGAATGAAAGATACAAGTATGTTCTTTCATTTCAAATATTTGAAAAATTGCAAGATGCAGAATTAGCATTTACAGGGGGCTCCAAACTGTCAGACATTTGACGAGCAGAAAATCGGCATAACAGCTTATGCGCACGATTACAAAATAAATTTTGCAACTAGAATAAAACTTTTGGTGCCTACTTATACCTCAGATTATAATAATTACACTGAACCTAAATAAATTTGTATTTAAAGCATTTTTATATTTTTAATATAAAGTTGTATTTAGATAATGCAAAATTTAGAAATTTTCAACAATATAAACCCTTAACAAAATATTTTCTTTTTACAATAAAAAGGAAATTTTAGTTTCAGTTTATACAAACTAACATGAAACATATGTTTTGAAAATTTCATGAAAAAATATTCAGAAGTTTTTGAAATATCGTGCGCGTTATGCCCAAAAACGTTATTTGGAGAAAAATGACTTCAAATTTTGGAAACACTGCTTCAGCTATTGAGCGAGTATAATTCTAAATGCCATAACTTCTGTTCTAATCGGAATTTCAAGATAACAATTATATCAAAATGTTCAAAAAACATAGAAGTTTAACATCTAAAAAAATTAAAATTTCGAAAATTTTAGAGCTTTAAGAGTCCTGAGACCCCTTAATAGTTTAGAAAACGTATTATACATTTGAAAACTAACATTCAGCAATTAGCGTCCATAGCCGGAAAGGAGCTACAATCCTTTCGTACAGCCCTGAATATGATGAATATATTTCTGTATTTTCTACATAATTCAGTCCGGTTAAAAAACGTATAACACTATTGAAAAGTCACTTTCACCAGTTTCACCTACACACGAAAATGTACTCGATTTTTTGTAAAACCCAGAACATTATATACAGATTTTTCTACGCACAACGTAAAAAAAATATATATGTTGTGATTTTTGCACTTTTTGTTGTAATTTTTCAAGCACTGATTCTGTGAAATATAATTCACTCACTGATGCTGTGAAATCGAATTCACTCACCGATGCTGTGAAATCGAATTCAAGCACCGATGCTGTATTAAGAAAATTCAAGCAACAAGTTAATAATAGATTTTCATTTGTCACGCCCACCGCGCAACCAAGAGCAACGCGACTTTCCCATACTTGAGCATACTTGAGAAAATTTACTGCTCTCTTAAAGACAGCAGCTTGTAAATTTTACAGCAGCTGTGTTGGAAGCCGGGTTGGCAACATTTTTTTTTTTTTTTTTTTTTTTTTTTTTTTTTTTTTTGTAAAATGCGGATTTTTGTTTTTTTCAGTGCGCCACATTTTAAAATAAAATTTAATTCAGATAAAACACGCATAACACAACTAATAACACACTTCCGGCAATTACCATCCATAGATGGCGCTATGTAGTAAGTTTTTTGCGTGAACTTAATTTTAGTCTACAAACATCGTTTAGTGTATTAAATATAATTCAGCTGGGAAAGCCATTGAACAAGAAAAAGCCATCATTAAGTAATTCCCGTCCATAGGCAGTAATGCTTTCCAATTTCCATGTGGAGCCCTGTATATGATTTGTAGAATTTATGCATAACATGCAGCATGCAAAAAATGACTTAAAAAATCAAATCTCACTGGAATACGCCCATTCAAGAGTTTTCGCTCAGTACATAAAACATGTTCTTTTGTGAGTTCCTTTAAATGAACGATAAATGATAAGCGCTCTGCCTCCCTCAGTAATGCACCTCAGTCAGCATGTTGTAATGCACCTCAGTAATATACATAGCTGCCAACTTTTACGCTTTTTTGCTACCACTAAAATTTAATAAAAATTTTCGACTTGTTTAATTGTGAGATTTCGAAGATTAAATAAGACAATATTTGCTATAAAATTTTAGTGGTAGGAAGTAAGCGTAAAAGTTGGCAGCTATAAATATATATAAATTTCATTATGTTTGAAAAAGTATAACTTCATTGACATACGACCGAAGTAATTTCCTTCTGCAGGCCGTTAAGTAATTTAATTATTTTATGTGACCCTCTAAAGGAATGAAAACTGCTTTGCATTCCATTGTCTACAGAAAGCGTATTTTAGTGAATTTCTCAAAAGTATATTAGTTTCAATGAGTTTAAAACAGCGTAATATAATTAAAGTAGTACATTGAAAATATATTTTCTCAATAGACCATAATGTAACGGAATCTTTTGAGTGACTTTGTAAACAAGCGATAAAAGATACATATTTCGTTTTTAATAGGGAACATGTCATCATAAATAGCAATAACAAAAATCAAAAATGTAAAAATCGAAGTTTATTTAAAATATAGAGTTTTTCAGACATGCAAGCGAACCGAATTCACTGACACATTTCAACTATGTAGAAAGTGTTAATAAATAATTAAATTTTAAAAATAAAAAAAACCCGACTGCGTAAAAAGCGAACTAATTAATTATTTCTCATCAATGTGAAACTATTTTTTATCAATTCCTACTATTAGCTCACACTCTCGCTATATATATCTTGTTCAAATTTTTAAATCGTTAATAAAATACTTATTGTTCATCCAATCAAGCGCAAATAAATTTTTTAACTTGTAGTGGATGACACTTGATGTTAATCCAGTTTTTTCAAATATTAATTAATTAATTAAATTAAATTAATTAATTTTCAATAACAGAGAGAACCCTCTTCTTGATCAAATTATTTTAAGACCGAGAGAGCCCTCTTCTTGATAAAGGCAGTTTAAGTGACACTCAAGAGGAAAGAAGAATGGGAGAAAGAAAATTCTCTTATTGACCTAAGTAGGAATTGACTTAAAATATGTTTTATATGTGTTTTCATGAGCTCTATAGGTGTCTAAGATGGTTAGAGTTGCAGTAAAGCTATTCTTCATTTAAAGTTTTCATTTTGAAAGACCTATCCAATGATATGCCACTCAATATGATGCGTAAAATTTTTTTTCGTCTCCACCGCCATTTTGTATTTTACGGCCCCCATTTTGAATTTATAAAAATAAAACCTAGCCTATAACCATTGGGCCGTTAAGACGAATTGATAGAGACCTCATTCATTAAAATCCATTAAGCCGTTGGGATATTTCGAGGGTATAAAAAATCCACATACACTGATAAGCGTGAAACATATAACCCTTCTTTTCAGTCGGGTAAAAATTACAGTTAAATGTCGGTTGTTATTAAGAGGAAACAATTTACAGTGTTTAACAAAATTATACCATGGAATATAATTTAAAACTATTTGTATATACTTTTTGAAGCTAATCTCGGGATCTATTGCTAAAATTTTAAAGCTTTCATAATTGTATCATCTATGAAGGGCAGTTTCATGGAAATATAAATGTGCACATTTATTGTTTCTGAGACAAAAGGGTGAATTTTCTTATTATATATTTGCATATATATATATATATTTATATTTTCTTTAACTTGCACATTGTTTTAAGTATAGATTTAAAGAAAAACTTATAATTAAGTTACTACGTTATAGTTAGTGTTCATAGTATATACATTATAATATTGAAACCATATGCAGGGAAATATGCACTCATAAGTTTGAAATAAGTACAAAAAATATGCATGTTTCGATTTTTTATATGTCCTAAGTTTTCATAGAAATTCCAATACATACATGCCTGCAATCATAATTCTTAATAATAATGAATGCAAATATTTTCAGTTACAGACGGATCTTTTTTAATATTACGTATCAAACTACATATTAAAGAATTGCACTATATTTTAACAAGACATAAGTACAAACTTTTCGAACACCCTAAACCTATTAATCAGAAGCTAGTATTCTTTCCATTTCGTAAGTCATACTGTCTATTCTATATATTTTGTGAAAATTCATGACACCCCGATGTGATAATTCCATTGTAACTTAGGAGCAAAATAGGGAACTTGTATATTCCAATGTGTCTTATAAGGATAAAGGCTATTTTATTGTCTATTATCCTATGACATTCCACATAAGATCTCAATTTCAAGTTCGTATTTCATTACCGAGTAAAAACAGAAGACATTTGCACTAAAAATTAACTTTTAAAAGCGTTTATGCATTTATATTAAATTACAGAAAATTAGCCGATATATGCAAGCGTATTTGCGCGCACGCAATATCATTTAACACTTGAACGCCCGAAAGGGGTTTATCCGACTCCAACCATATGAATAAATGTCAGTTGTTACCAGAAACTCTTTCATAAAATAAGTTAAATTTAAACAACGCAGATTTATGTTAAATAAATTAGACAAATAATTTTAAATAAAAATTCTGGTGTCAAATAATTTTAAGAAACTTGAGTAAAACTTCCGGGCGTTCTAGTGTTAACACTAGAACTACCATAGCGGTCATTTTGACCTGTAAAGAATGAAAATATTTCGATCCGAACAAGAATTATTTTCTAAAGATAAATATGTACCATGGACAATTAAGTCACAAAAATAAGTTAAATAGTTTTAAATAAAAATTCTGGTGTGGAATAATTTTATAACGCTTGAGTAAAATTTCCGGGACTTCAAGTTTAATATAGTTTGTTAGCCATCATTCTAATATATTGTATGCAAATACACTATGTACTCATTGCTGTTTAAATACACTTCAATTTGTATTAGTATGCTGCAAAAGTATTGAAAACATATGTTTTATTTTTTCTGTTTGCTTTAATTATTCTGAAATGCACAGTGCATTAAACTAAACGGTTAAATATAAACTGTAAGTGATATTTATGTCGCTGTAGAACTTTGCAGTATATACTACTATAAACAGTATAAACCATAGTGCACTAAATTGCATTTAAAAATTTAATTGTGAAATGCATATCGAAAATAGGATTTTAACTGTGATTTCCCATACAAAAATAAGAAACCGCCATTTATTTATCCGAAATTTAATTAAAAATATTGTAATAAAAAATGAAACAGAAGTTTTTTGCTTAATATTTTCGTTTTGTTAACGATGAATTCGGTTATTGTTTCTATTTTTATTTCGAGAAGCTTACTGTTACATGACTAAAACGTTGGCGAAATGCCGAAAAAAAATCAATTGTGAGTAATGTTGAAAAAAAAAAAAATGCGACGCAGCTTGCGAATCTGATTCTTCATTTTATTTCTTTTTTTTTAATACTTGTAATTAGGTTATAAATTTTCTTTTTCCATCCGTTGAAATTAATTGCGTTAATGTATGTAAACGGGACAGATAACCTTTTGAATGGCTTGTGTATGAGCGAAATTAGATTCTAATTAATAAAATAAACGTCAAAAAAACTTTTTTTTTAATCAAAACGTTTTTGTTAGGTAAAAACGAAAATTTATGTTTACGTCGTCTCACTTCTCAAAATTAAAGGTAATTTTGCTCATTATAATTAATTCTAGTCTATAATTGCAGGAAAAATAGCTAAACTTTTTTCGAATAATCGCACGCTGTTTCTTTTAAATAGCTCGCATACATCGAACAAATAATTTGAATTATATTTTTTAATTAAAAAAATAATTCAGTTAAAATACATGTGAAATTACTTTGACTACCAATAAAATTGGGATAATAATTATTGTTATGTATCTTCTAGATTTTTGAAAAGAAGGAATTCCTAGTCATTAATTCCAATTTGTGATAAAAAAAATTATAAGGCATTTTATAATTAATCAAAATGTGACTATGACATTTATGTACAGTACAGCTCCAAGTCAAAAAATTAGAATAATTAATTTCACTTGTATTTGGAATTGCATTTATCTTTATTTCAGTGCAGAACAATCGAAAAAATACAACGGTTGATGTTTTAATAAATTTACATGTTATTAAAGAAAATTAAAACTGTAAAAGATTAAATTTTGAGTGAATATTGTATTTTTGTGAAATAATATTAATTATTCAAAATATTAAAATACTAAAATGGGCGGTTCAAAAAATTAGAATACTTACAAATTCGTTTGATTGGTTCAGAAGGTTGCATAGATTAAGCATACAATTAGCTTCTGCGGGACTTCGTCTAAAGTTAAAAAAGCGCTTTGCATCATCATTATTTTCATTTTGTGTGAAATATGAGTCGTTTGCCCGACATAACGGACTTTACAAAGCATCGTATTATTGATTTCCATAAAGAATCTCGTAATCCTTAATATATCGCCAGTTAATTAAAATGTTTTTAACCAAGTGTTAGTCATGCCTTAAAGCAGTATTTTAACGACGGACATTTTGAAAACAAGCATCCGATTAGCCGCCAAAAGCAAAAACTACTCAGAGAGATTATTGAAAACTAAAGAGTATTGCTGAAAAAGCGTTTTAAAAGTGTATGATATTTGCATCGAAAGTGGACAGAACATGTTGTTGATGTAGGTAAATCTACAACACACAAACGTGTCCATAAACCTGGATTTCAATCTCGTGTACTAAGGATAAAGCCCCTCATGATTATTAAACAAAGAAGGGAGAGATGGAAGTGGTACAGAAAAGACTTTTATAGGGACTGGATGATTGGAAAAATATATTGCTTAGTGATGAGATTGTGTTTTGTGTAACATAGCGTGGTCAAGATGTTCGTGTACGGCGAATGAAGCAAAAAGCATATGAGAAGGGCTGCATGAAACGATCAGTGAAATTTTCAGCCAGTGTAAAGGTATGGACTTGCATGACTGCAGATGATCGTGGGAGGTTATGTATCGTTAACGAAAGGATTAATTCTGAGATATATTAAGAAATCCTTGAGCATTTCATGATACCATCGTCGGAAGATCTGTGTGGTGACGATTGCATTTTCAAACATGATTCAGCATCTTCACACAGGTAAGTGTTTACCAAGAACTGGCTTAGCCAACACCAAATTAACTTAGTTCCTTGGACGGCTTATTCGCCGGTTTTAAATCCAATAAAGAGATTGAGGGGAATAATGAAGGAACTACTGCAATATATTGCACCAAAAAAAGTTGGACTTCTTTCTAGCATAAATTCGCTCTAGTCATGTCTCGGAAAACATTGTGAACACTTGTAGCTATCTTGGCAAAGCGATTTCATGCTGTTATAAAATGTAAAGGTCATGCTACAAAATATTAAATAATATCTATTTTTCTTTTTTTCAAACACTTATTATTTACAATGCATTATTCTAATATTTTGAACCAAGTAAATGGTTATTCTAATATATTTATTTTTTCCAAGTGTGAATAATTATTTTAATTTTTTTATTATTTACTTTAATTTTTATGCTAAAAGATTCTACAGACTATATAGATTGTTACAATATTAAGTTTTATCTTGTATTACTTTTTGTATAAGCGATACATAAAAAAATTCACAATTGCTTTTTTCTATTATTCTATTTTTTTGTCTTGGAGCTATATGATAAGATTTATGACATGATACAAGACCATTATTTAGTAAATCCTTCTGTCAAAAATTCTAATTTTCCTGATTTGTATTTAACGGTTATAACGTGAACATTTCGCGCTTTAATATGATCTCGTTAACATTTTTTTTGGTGATTTTTATTGGTGATAGTTTTTTTTTTTATCCAATGCCTGTTGTATCGATAAGCTGCACATGTTTTTGAGCAAATGATGCGTAGCATATTAGAAACATGTACGTAATATCTTTAAAAAGGTATATAAATAAATTATTATCCATATTATATAATAAGGGACGTACAATGTTGCAAAAAAAAGGCACCACTATATGGTATTTCAGTTGTTGCAGACCGATATGCTAGTGACACCTTCCATCTTAAAATTGTCCCGAGTCTCAGAATTTTTGGAATGTTTGAAAAAAGATGTGATTTATAAATTAACAATTGCACTAATTTTTATTTTTCAAGTCTTTACACCCAATTTTGATACTTTATTGGAGTTCTTTGTATCTTTGCTGGCGGAAAAGGTATAGTTAATTTACATTTTTTTAAAACTTTTATATCATAATAAAATAAAATGTGTTAGTTTTTTTCACAAATTTCAAAACATAAAATTAAGATCTTACAATCTTATTATAATTATAGAAGGTACAGTCATTGAACTAAAATTCTACTCCCCTACTAATTGTACAGAGATGCATTGCGTGTGTTTGGTGCCATTACATTAGTAATAACATCTATAAATAGCTGCTTTACTTAATTTCTGTTTATGATGTCGGCTGCATAGAAAAAGGTTATATTTAAAACACAACTAACATCTATAGAACTAGAACTTCATTACTAACGCCTATTTCTACGTAATTTTTTGATTCTTCGTTATAATTTTGCTTCTGATACCAAACGGCGAAGAATTTTAGATATTTCAAATGTCTAAAGTTAAATTAATCATTGCAAGATAGATTATTTGAAAAGACTCAAATATAAAAAGTTTCTTTTCGCATATTTAAGACTTCTAGAAATTAATTTATTTGAAAGAAAAAATCCTGGGTTATAAATGGAATTTTTTTCGAAAATGAATTTCAATATATTTAATATTTGGGAAATATCGTTTAAAGAATTAAAAATGCTATACTACTATTCTAGGATAGATGGTCATAGAGGAGAGCTAGTCTAAATATTTCCAAAACTTGACCATAGATTGCAGAATAAACTTTGTTCGTAAGAAATAGTGCAGTGTGCGAATTCATTGCGACGTGCAACTTCGTTTTTCGATTATAAAAACAATGGCAGAATAACGCTTTAAATTGGGTGTCAATCTGACCTTGAATTTCAGGATAGATGACCATATCACATCGAGGAGAGATGACCATTTTTAATCAATATTTCAAAATAATACGGAATGAGGATTTTAACAAAATATAATTATTTTTTTAAATAATTATAAAAAAATTATGTTCATAATTATAATAATTGATATAATTGTTTAAATTTTAACTCATATAAATATTTGAATGATAACAATATAATAGGTTGTAACGATGTATTTTTTTTTTCAGAAAATATTGAAAAAGTAGGAATCTTTCAGCCCATAAACAGATGCAGTTTACAAATAAACTTAAAGCAGTGAAAAAGTCCAAAATAACCGCGAGAAAAAAACAAAAACACGACGGTTCCATCAGCGAAGAACATGAAATACATTTGAAATTATCAGATTATACATATTCCGAGGGAATTGAAGTGTTGGTTGTGGACAAGAATATAATACCACAACCAAAAAGTATGTTTGGATCCTTAAAGTGCCTGTAGTGGTTCCACGAAAAGTGTGCAAGCTATCGAGATCTTTGCCAAAAATGTGGTATAATTTTAAGAAAAGTGAAGGATTGAAATTATACTTCAAATTTTGTTTATTCCTATTTTCTTTTCAAATTTTCCGTGAAATAATTGCATCTTTACGAATTGCTACATGTTTTTCATGTTTAACTGTATGAATTGTGTTATTTTTTGCAATTTTAACATAATTTTTTCTTTCTTGTGTTGGAAGACCATCTCTCCTCGGCTTGAAGGAGAGATGGCTATCTTCCATTTTAATTTCAATTTTGTTTCCCACTTTTTTTCTCAATGTTTAATTATTTTTTTCTATATGTATAAAGTTTTCAAATATGCATAAATATGCCTTGTAATTGCATTCTAAGAAATTTTATTTCAATCTTTAAAAACTATTGCCCCTAGTTATATCCCAGAGTTACCCTTTTCATAATGAGACGAAGATTTAAACACTATGCCATGCTATCGAGTCCAAAATGTTTTCAGAGGAATACTAAACTGCTCAAAATTTGAATCTGTATGAAAGTAAAAAGCTGCGTTAAAAGGATATAGCATCCATAATAATAATATTAAACTGTAAGAGTATTGACATAATTTTACTTGATATCTATCAAAATATTGAAATACAGTTATCACTACTAAATTCAGTTTGTAATTTTTGACTTATGATATCGCAGAATTTCTGTCATTATAAAAGTTGAATTATTATTGCCGAAACGTCGGTGAAGGACTGTGGAGAAACGAATTTTTTTGGTTTCCGTCTGTTAGTTAGTCTGTATGTCTGTCTGTTCCTCGATTACTGCCGCGGAAAGCATCCTATAAGCTAGTAATTAAGTAGGTATGTTGATGAGGTACGAGAATTTAGATGTTTAGATTTGGTTTATAATTGGTTCATTTGTTCGGAAAATATAGAACATTTTATTTTGCGCCATAATGATTTTCTATGGCAATTCAGAAGATTTTCAAATTTTCATTTGGTAAACGAAAATGGCTCATTTAATAAATCGATTTAAATGATAAATTATGAATGCTGAAATTTTGCAATACGTGTCTTAAATTATTTCTATTAGTTTGACATTTTGTCAATACATTTGTCAGATTTTTTATATTAGGTGTATAACTTACGGTGGAATTTTATAGACGTGTTCCAATAACATAAAACAATACATTTACTCAATTTCCAATAAATTCCAATAATATTTCCAATAAATTTACTTAATTAAAATGTTACATATTTCATTTTTGTCTTTTTCTTTTATCAGTTACTTAGCAACTGTATTTCATCCTAATAATATCATAAATGAGAATGAGTCAAATCTACTTAAAAACGGATGAATTAATGCCTTTGTACCTTTGCATATTGATAGATGTTAACCCAGAAGTTAACATAGGCTATGTTTTATTATTTTAATCAAATATTTTTCTTTATAATTAAAAAAACTCATTAATTTCATATAGAATCAACTGACATTTTGCTCTAAAATTTAACAATCTTTCTTTATCTTTACCAATAAAATCAAAAGCCGGAATAATAATTCCGCCTAATAAATTAATTTTCTATTGGAATTTTACTTCAAAAAGGAAAATGAAATAAAAAAATTAAGAATAAAAAAAAATATATAAAAAAATACAAGGAATAAAAAAATATATACAAGGTGGATGAAATTGAGTAAGTACGAAAAGTAGCGAAAATCAGCCATTTTCTATACTAACAAATCTGGTAAATATTTTATGAAGCTTACACATGTGAAAACTTAAATAAACCATGAATTTACAAAGTATAAACGTATAAATGCACACCCACAGCCTTTTTGTATCATATGTATGTATGTTTATATTTTATATAGCTAAATGTATCTTCGACAGCGGTATAGTATCGATATTTAGCCAAAAAAATGTCTAATTGCTTTTTAAACTTTTTCATTAAAAAATCATCAAAGAATTATAATATGTACAGTATGTAAACATACTTTGCGTAATAGTATCAGGCGTGCCATTCAGATAGTAATTTATTTATTGTTTTTATTTAATTTTATTTATTGTTTTTATTTTTATGTTGCGACAATCACAATAAATTAGTGATATAATTATTTATCTACTTCTTGTACTTTTAATGAATTTTGTAATTCAAATTAATAATTTATCATCAGTAGATAAGACTAATTTACATGCAATAGAATATAATAATGAAAAAAGCTAAAATATTGAATTAAAATTATTATATTTATATATTTTATTATTTATATATATGGACTCTTCAGTGGATTTTAATGGATTTTTGTAAAGCCTTATAGGATGAAATGAATACATATAAAAATTTCACACCGAATAACACCTAAAATACGCTATTGTAGTAGAATTCTGTCAGCGTTGCTCTTTCGTTTTAAGTTCGTCGATTTCCACCAATTTCTTGTCTTTTTTTTTAATTAGTTTCATTTTTGCAATTGTTTATAATATTTGAAACGAAATTTCCCTTTTTTGTAACTAAGTTATGTCAAGGACCTACAAATAAGAAATTCTGTGTTGTCTCCTATAAAATGATGTGATAAAGAGTTGGTTATCTATATATGTTTTTAATTATCGGAAGTGGAAAGTTTTGCATAATAAAGGCTTTTATTTTTCTTTTAATGCTGCTGAACGAAGTCGCGGGAACCAACCAGTAATCTATAAAATCTCATTCTAATAATTCCAATTACGAAAGATTAACCAGAATTTCCGGCTAAGGAAAATGAAAGACTAGCAATTTCGTGATTTGGTCTGAAATGTAGGTTTGCGTCAAATATGAATTATATTAGTAACGTTGCGGTTTTAATTTGAATGTGGATATTATTAAAAATCTATCACAAAAAAGGCTTTATAAAGCCAATTAACTTTTGCTATTTGGTCAATTAACAGTGGACACATTGATCAATGATTACCCATTAGGTTTAAAAGTCTCCAAACTTGCCTGTTGTTGAGTCATTTTAGTAAGTTAAAGCTGTCGAGAAGATTGGGATGTATTTAGATAAGATATTAGATATTAATATTATAGAACAGCAAACAAAACTATATTTCAGAAAAGAAAATAGTAAAAATATCAGATTTTTAAATTAGATGGCCGAGTTCGTTATCCAACAGATACAAGTGTTTGTGGTAATCAGGTAAGTAAACAGAGCTATCTGGATATGCGAATAACAAGATATGTACGTTATTATCTACAAATTTACCATAATAAGCATTTCATCAGAATTTCAAAATATTATTGCATAAAAACATGTTTAATTTAACGCTTCTAATTTCTGAAACATTCGAATTTTTGTTTCTTATACATATTTATGTTATTTAAAATCTTTAAATTGCAGTGTGTAGGAAATTAAGTATTATGCAATGTTTACTAGTTTTACAATATATTGGATCTCCGCGGCCCGCGGGCTGCAGGATGGATACCTTTGGTATAGATCAGGGGTACCATCAATTGAGTTATGAATAAATAGGAGGAGACATGTAGTCTAATGTCTATCATTTGCGAGTGACGTAACTGAGGAGGTTGTCACAATATGGCGGCTGCTTTATTTTAAATCCTATCTTCAATTTCTGATTACCGCCGGGGCAATATCCCACCAGTAAAATTGAATAGAAAATTTCGTCTTATTTAAGCGTTTTATTCATGGATTTTTTTTTTTTTTTAATGTGGGCAAAATTTCTATTTGTTCTTACTGGTGTCAGTTTGTCTGGTAAAACTGCCAGTTTGTTTCCCTGGTTGTTACAATATGGCGGAAGCACAGGGCGTGACTTCAGCCAAAGTAAACATCTACCAGTAAAAATAAAAATCTGTTTCTACCATTATTTATGACTGAAATTTTGCAATAATAAGGAGTTTAAATAAAGTGAAAATTTCTATATAAATTTACATGTGGAAGTTTCCGCCGGCGGTAAACAACTCCTGCGATAATGGTTACAGATGAAGCTTCGCTATTATAAGGATATGTCAGCTTCTCTTTATTAATAGTTCCATGGTCCCAACATGACTGGGCCTTCGTGGATGGTAGAGGGGACTTTTCCTCCGGGGCATTCAGCCTATGCCAAATTTGGTGGGCGCCCCGGTTGGGTGATCCTTGTCCTTGTCCCAACATATTGCACGCTGGACAGCACTAATTTTTTTTAGTAATCATTGCCTTATCTAATCATCGAATCCTTGCGATTCAACAAATCGGCTATTTCTTTAAAATATTAGTGGTATGCAGCGTGCCACTGTTTGTCACCTCTGGTATACACTATTATTTTGTAAACTGGTGTTTCAATTCAGATACTTATATTTTTTTCAGATCGAATGGATCTAAAACGCATTTTCTAATTAAAATCTTCCATATGCCATTTCACATTATTTCATTAAAAAAGAAACTCTCTTCTAATAAATTTAAAGGTAGTTTTTTCTCGTTTGATGAAGGCTTTTTTTCTCTTTGCAATGTAAAATAATCATAATTAAGTTCGATTATGTTCCTATTAAGACAATTAATTGATATTTGAAATTAGGTATCGAATTTCATGGCATCGATTTCAAAATTATGCTCATGGTATAAATTAATTTGAAAATTACGCTCATAGGCTTTAAATTTTCATTGTTTTCAGTGTCAGGGGTATACGAGGATTTTATTTATTCTCCTTTTCAGATGAAGGCATTTCAACCATAGAGGTTTTGTAAAAATCAGCCATTTTCTATACTAACTAATCTGGTAAATATTTTATGGAGCTTACACATACGAAAACTTAAATAAACCATGAATTTACAAAGTATAAACTTATAAATGCACACGCCACAGCCTTTTTGTATCATATGTATGTATGTTCATATTTTATATAGCTAAATTCATCTACGACAGCGGTGTGGTTTCGATATTTAGGGGCAAAAAAAATTCTAATTGCTTTTTAAACTGTTTCATTAAAAAATCTTCAAAGAATTATAATATGTACAGTATGTAAACATACTTTGCATAATAGTATCAGGCGTGCCATTCAGTTAGTAATTTATTGTTTTTATTCTTGTGTTGCAACAACCACATCAAAATTAGTGATATAATTATTTATTTACTTGTTCTACTTTTAATGAATTTTGAAATTCAAATCAATGATTATTCATCAGAAGATTAGACAAATTTACATGCAACAGAATATAATGATAAAAAAGGCTAAATTATTGAATTAAAATTATTATACTTCTATATTTTATTATTTATGTATATGAAATCTTGAAATACCATTCGTTAATGTATAAAAACATAAAATATCAGTAATAATTATAAATGCTTTCAGATAAATCGAATTCTGCTTTTACAAACCATATGTTTTAAGATTCGCGGGCATATAACAACATTCATTTAATATCAATATTAGCTTTATTTATTCTCAGATTTTTGCCATTCAATAAGAGTAAAATAACTATTCAAAATAGTATTCAATGTCCGTAGAAATTAAACATACAGTAAAACCTCCCTAAAGCGACCACGTTCCGTTCCAATAAAAATTTGTCGCTCCGAGAGGTGGTCGCTTAATGGAGGTCATGTTTGAACCTAGATTTTAATTGTTGAAAAAAAGTAACAATTAATGTTACTAACATTTATTTCTTACATTATATAAAAATATGAAAATTTAAGTATCTAAACAACAGTTAATTACATAAGTTAATTAGTGCAGAGTTTAAAAAATGAATACATTGAAGTTTGCTTTGATTTTGCGGTTTTATATTCTATAACTTTTATTCCCAAGTCCTTTCGAAGTTCCGTAAATAAATGCAATTTTTTTTGAACGGGAACAAATTATGACGATTTCATTAATTTAACTATTTCTTTGAGAGTTTCCTGACAGAATAAGGCAGGGAGTTTATTGACCGTCATCCTTAATTTGTCACAATAGTTAAATTCACTGCTTAAAACGGCACAAAGGGGTTTAAACACTTAAAGTTACCGGAATAAATAAAAATTATAAATTTAGTTTAGAAGCTTGATGAATAATGCGCTCTCCGGAATTATTATTCTAATAAAACCTTCTTCAAGCAACCAAGAAAAAACGGAATTTGTTTCATTTTTTTCAAAGAAATTCGTCGGTCATAGAGGGAGTTCAATTGGGGTAGTCTCTGAATAGAGGTAAAATTAGTATTGAGCCTATGCGAATAAATTTCGTTCCACGAAAAAGCGATCGTTCAGGTAGGTGGTCGCTTAATGGAGGTGGTCGCACAGGAAGGTTTCACTTTATGTTCGAATACAAACAAAATTATGTGTAGGGGAAGGTATTGTTCCTTTGACCACTTTGCAAGTTTTCAGTTTTCATAGCTTGCCTATTAAGGCTAAATTCAATTTCTTTGTTTTATTATAATTAGTATCCTATGAGTTATCATAAATAATTTTTTCGAGGTTCTAGTTTTAGTGTTACTATGTTTCATTTCATTTAAAAAAAATAATCACACTGTCGTCAAACGTACAACACATAGTTGTACCTTTGACCATGGGTTGTTGTACCTCTGACCAGGCAATTAGACAGCACAGCAATGAAGAAGAAAATCACTTTATTCAGTATTATTGTATGTAAGTTTAAGTTAAATGGATACAAGACAATGTAAGTATAATAAGAATTGTGTTAACGATAGTATTTTAAGAGTTTTGCGTTTCAAGTTTGCTTTTTCAACTTTATATGATAAAAAGTCCATTCCAAATGAAAAACATTCTAACTGTCGAGCAGATTCGCTAGCAAAAGTAGGATCTGAAGTTTAGTCACAATGTCTTCTATATAAATATCATGCAGCTTTTCATCCTCTCATATAAACTTCGTACTTAAAGTTTGTTTTTTCAAATATTGGATATGAAACACTGGATACTTAATATCACAGATCTCTGCGACAAAATAGGTTTTTTTATTTGCAATTTTAACAAGAATAAAATTTCCCTTTTCCAATCCATCTTTCTCAAATTTTTGCTGGTCAGCTATCTAACAACATTCCTCTGACACATCAAATTCACGTTCGCTTAAAGAATTATCAGATTCTGTCTTTATCAGATTCTGAATTCTGCTTGGGGAGAAATTTCTTTTTGTTTACCTTTTTAAAGATTTCTTCGTATGTCGTACCTTGCATTTAGAGTGTTGCTTTTGTGTTTGTTTTTTTTTCAGCTTTAATAATTAGCTTTTCAGGCGCATTATGAGTCAAGATATGATATTGCCCTTTATGCTGAACCCCTATTTCACAATTTCCTTGCCTCCTTTTTTGGATGAGGCCTCACAGCTTCAGGTGTAATGATGAATGGCGATAAATTCGAACTGCTAAATTGAGGAATGATGTGGTCAGTTTGAGCTGAGCCACTCATTGCCGTTTCATGAAAATCAGTTTCTTGTAGCATAGATCTGTCTATTGCAGTAGCTGCAAGAAATTTGTCATCCGAGAAAACGCTCTCATTAAAAGTCACAAAACCTGTTACCTTAAAACTTTTCATAATAATGTTTGGAACTACGGCTTTAGAATATGCTATGCCCGCAAGTTCAGCAATGTTGTAGTTTATAAGAGTATTTCCAACATTTGCAGGAGAAACCATCCAATTATTTACAGCTCATTAAAAAGCTTTAAAAGGTACTTCTATCAAAGGGTTGCATTTTATGGGTAGTGTGTGGATGAAACGTCATTAGTGACACATCACTAGCTTTTGGCTAAATCAATTACTCATATGCTAATATGAGATGCATGGTTATCAAATAATATCATTACTGTCCTTTCAGTAGTAGGTCTAAAAGTTTTCAGAAAATGTTGAAAGAACTGTTGGAATATGGTCTCAATTGACCAGCCTGATAGGTTTGCAGCTCCGATTGATCCTGGAGCATGAACCTCCATGAAGCATAAATTGTTTAAAATTGACCCGGTTAAAAAAAAAAAAAAGGGGGAAATGCTTTTTCTGTATGCACTAACAGAAGCAATCATAGTGATAGTTGTTCCCCTTTTGTATGACATCATCCGTCCAACTTGTTTTTTTTTTCCTTTGAGGGCTATGACTTTAGAAGGCACATGAACTGTGCTTATCCCTGTCTCGTCAGAATTACAAATGTCACTAGGTTCAAACGAGTGATGTTGTAAAGTATTCTTATAGTTATTAAATATCTTTGCCACAGTCCCTCTACTAAATGCAGTTGCCCTAGCCCAGCTAGTAGCTTGAGGCTTTCGAAGGGACAACTTGTCATGAAATCTTTTGTGGAAATTCCGTAGCCACTGTTCAATAGCACAATTGTTTGCTAACCAGGAAGAGTCAATTACTCATTATTAACTTTGGCAAAACCATATGCTAAAGTCATTTTTTTTTGTTAAGCCATAATGCATATTGACTGCTTATGTAAGATAATCAGCCAAGAAAAGTTCATCATCACTAAAGAGCTTATAAGGGTAGTAACACAAATTTGTATTACCTGATTTTTTCAATGCATTTAAATGATAAATTAAAGTTGATTTTTTCAAACCAAAGTTCCTGAAGCCTCTACAATTGTCATGTTTTGCTCCTTGATGAATGTTATTGCCTATTCAATGTCCTTTTTTTTATCAAATTTCTTCCTTTTGATGCCTGTACTGGTTCTTGGCATTCTGCTTAGTGTTTGGTCTAAGTTAAGAAAATGTAAAACAAAAATAAGTAATCCATTAGTAGGTGATATGACAAAGTACTCAGCAATGACAAAACATCAAGAAAAAATTTAAATTTCATTATATTTTCAATTTAAAAAAAAAATGAATATATCTTATTATTTGATTGATATACATATTTTATATTTTTTTATTCCGTATGAGCAACTGAAGTAAAAAATATCATTAACTAATTTAAGACAGTTGTAACAAGTAAGTCATAAAAGTTAAAATGTTGAGAAAATCTTTTAAGAGTGTTGTATCTTTCACCTGGCCAAAGGAACAACAACTGATCATGGTCAGAGGTACAACACCTTGCCAATACAAGTTACAAAGCAGGCTAAAGTTTTAGGGTTAGGATAATCATTTTCACAAGCCCTGCCATATTAATTAAAGTCTATAGCTACTATGTCAAATTATTTCTAACAACAAAGACATAACACAAAAAATATTATTAGGCAAAACTTTATCAAATAAATACTTACATTTTTATGATAGAAATGGATTAGTATTATTCACAAAACAAGTAGAAAAGTATTATTCACAGGAATCCACTTTGACTTGAATAATCCACAGTAGGTTGGACAAGCCCTCTAGTGAACGAACTATGCACTAATTACACCCAAATTCATAAAATGCTGCTAGATGGCGATACAGCCTAGGTGGTCAAAGGAACAATGTGGTCAGAGGTAAAACACCTTCCCCTACTATAGATTGAAAACGTTTTCACTCTTCGAACGCAATCCAGACAGCTGACAAAAAATCGCTTAACAGGTTCTTTTTTATATAATTTCCATTCAGCTACAAAAGATTTCTATATTAAGAAAGGTATTTGAAATTAAATATAAAAATATGTATAATATTCCCAGATTCGAAAAAGGATATCAATATCATAATAGAACGGAACGAAAACAATTAAAATGCCTGATGCAACACAAAACATTAGGTTCTTACTTTTGTAGTTTATTTTACTTCGCATTGGGTACAGAATATTCTATGCTGCAATATTTTTTATATGCAGTTTAATGAATATTATTTACATATAATTTTCAGCAGTACGATGTTCTTTTCATATATTTCAAATATTTAACAATAAAATAACCATACATATTATTCAAATACATTTTATGATTCAAGTATTAACAAAAAAATGTTCAAAACTTCTAAGTTTTCAAATTTTAATAATAATTAGTTAATTATTTAATAACTGATCGAAATTGCGTTACTAAATCACATAAAAATCATCGTTTAAGGATCATCGTTATTCAAAAACAAAGCTATATTAAAAATAAATTAACCATTCACAGATACCATTTTTCTTACGGGGATCGTTTACACATAGAAATTGTTAAATTTTCAAAAATCTTTATTACTAACATCTGCTTTTGACGTCATTTTTAGAAACTTCGCTATATTTTTCCTTCTGATACCAAATGGGTAGTCATTCGGTGAAATATTTTAGACATTATGCAGGTCTAAAGTTAGGTACTTCCATTGTTAAATTCCTTTTTAAGCTATTTTCAAAAGACACAACTAAAAAAAATTAGTTTCGTATATTTAAAGCTTCTAGAAATTGATTTAGTTTGTAAAAAGTCCTAGGATGCAAATCATATTTGTTTCGAAAATTAATTTCAAAATCCATATTATAGGGAAAAACGTGTATAAATTCTGCCATCGAAATACTCAAGGCCAGAGGACACGAGTTCTGACGTCATCACACATAGACCGACTTCTCACTAATGTTCGAATTCACACCGGAGAATTTTGAATAGCAATTTTATTTTATTTTATTTGTGGAACATCTACCATCTTATAAAACAATAAGAACTATAAAACAATAATGGTGATAATTTCAAATCCCCAATAAAATATCAGCCAGATACGGCAACACTGTGGCTTTTACCATCTAGCTGAATTTTTTTTAGGAATTCCGAATTCTTACCAGTAAGTTTAAATAGTTATTATTTTTTATAAGATGATAGATATTCTACAAACAAAATAAAAGAAATTTGCTATTCAAAAATTTCCAGTGTGAATTCGAGCACTAGCGAGAAGTCGGTCAATTAGTGGTGACGTCAAAACTTGTGTCCTCTGGTCTTGAGTATTTAGATGGCAGAGGTTTAAATCATTGAAAATGCTGACTAACGTAGTCACAATATTAAGAAGATTATTAAACACTTTGCAATACTTTCGAGTCCGAAATGTTTTCTAAGGAACGACGCAGATTTTGAATCTGTATGAAAATTAAAAGTAAGGTATTAAATTAGTTTTAAGAAATATTTCCTCAAAGCAATTATTTTCATTTTACTAGAACAATTACTCTAAATTGTGTTGACTAATGCATTTATGCTTCAGAACGATGAAAACAACAATTCATAGTAAAGGCAATTTTCATTTTCTTCGTGTAAAACGAAACACGTAGAAATGTTAAAGCAAAAAATTATGATACGGATGAAGTAGAAATTTGCATTATCAAAATAAGAAATTAATCTTAAAGATGAAATATATAAAATTTTGAATTCAATCAAAGTGTTTCAATACAAAAATTCAAAAATTTTATAAAACGTACACATATATATATGTATACCCCTTCTCTCTGTCTCTATCTATCTATGCACATGTAAGTACACACGGTACAATATCACAAAATACGAAAATTGCAGTCCTCACAATATAAATTTTATTTAATGTTATATAATGCAATTCTCTTTTTTACATTCTAATAAAACATCACCTTAGAAGTATTTTCAAGAGATATTATATTCATAATAACACAAAAATAAAGCGAATAAAAGACTTAAATTTTCAGATTTTCATTTTCTTGGCCTGTCACATTGTGATGTGTACAAAGTAAAAGACTTTCTGCTGTACTTATGCTGTACAAATATCTTTTACTGTTTTTGTTTTATTTCTAATTTATAATTATACACATATATGAGGAAGGTAGCAAGTTCTGTATTTTACAAATAATTTAAAAATATGATTATCACTGAAAATGAATTTCATTTTCCTGGCCTTCTAATTTTATTTCTTTATGAGTTATAAAGATCGCGCTGTAGAGTAATTCTTCTTGTTCTTGACATAGTTCAAGGTAGAAGTAGTAAAATCATTGCTACCTGCAAGATCTTTTAGATATTCCTTTGAATATAATGTGTTTAAGGGCTTTGTAAAAAATGAGTAGACTTTTATTATATCATTTTCCTGGCTTCTATAAATTACAAATAAAACTGAACATTATACTGAATTTGAAGTACTATAGCGGAAGCATGTTCCTTTAAACAAAATTAAAATGTTAGATCTAAAAAAAAAAAAGAAAGAAAAAATATGAAAAATGTTTTAGAATGAAATTGTCATTATCCTGGCATACATGTGCCAAGAAAATGACATTTAATTGTAACTACATAAAAATGAATTTAAGCTGTTCAAATTTTAACAATTTCAGATATAAATTCCTTTATTCAGCTGTTTAACTAACATTTAAAAAAAATCAGAAGCTTTGGAACGATTTAAATCTTACTTTTTTTTTTTCAAACTTTCACATTTTGTGATATTCACCCATACATGTATGTATGTAATTTTATACGTTTGATATATTATGAGAAATATAAATAATGCTATCCCAAAATTTTTGTAAGCCACAAATTATTTACTAACTAGCAGCAGTGTTACAGATTAACTATTAATAGTTATGTGGATCAAAATAATTTTTGTTTGTTTATTAAAATGTAAAACATATTTAAAAGGGTTTTTTGGATACGTCATTTTGTTTAACTTTGCCTGTAATTTTAATGGATTTTCATTTTTATTCATTTTTTTTAAATAAAATTAGTAATGACAACAATAAATGTTATTAATTATTTAAAATAATTTTAACATTAAATGAATATATTTATATAAATAATTTTTCCTCCTTAAAGAAAATTTGTATTGTATATTTTTTAATACTTTTTCTTCTAAAAATATAAATTCCAAAGTTTATTTTCAATGTGATCATATATAATATATTAATTTAAAATAATCCTTCAGAATGATAATCATACTCAATACTATTTTTACCCTACATATAAAGTCCCTTTTTATGTCATTCTATTTATTTATAGACACATTAGCTTAATACATTATGAAGTAAACATCACATAAAACTACATGACAACAGCATTAACTGGAGCATAGTGAATATGATTGCATCCAAACGGATTTGCTTTTAATCTGCTTATGGAACTAAATTTGCTCGTAAGTCAATATTCCAAAGACAGCAATGTAATAAGACTGATATTTTCCACGACATCTGCACAGTTATAATCACTATTAAGTATGATGAATATAATTTTGCACTAAGCTTAAAAAGAGTAAAGTAGAAGCGTTGTGAAAAGTATTATTTATAAGCTTCTGAATAATACTAGAAAATTAATCTTAAATATTAAAATGGTGTTTGTAAACTTCTATTTTGCATAAATGGAAGTTTGGTAAGCTATTATTTGGTTTGAGTTAAAAATGATGTATGTCAGATGATTTTTTCATGTTATAAATATTATTTCTATAAGCTAACCTTTCAAGTGTTTATTGAAATACTGTGTTTTTCTATCATAAAATATTTAAGATACCACAGGAAATTTCTTGCATAAATCTGTTGAAAAAATATTTAAAATTTCGTATTACATCAATAATTCAGCTAAAATGGGTGTATGCTTTAACGCGTTGCATTGATATTTCCCCTTAATCCACTGGTAAATGAATGGAATAAATTGAAATAATTTCCGAAGTTCTTGATTGAAACAAAATATAATTTAAAGAATCAAAATTGTCTTCAATAATTTCATGCAAGGGGTGTAACAATGCGCAAACAAAAATCTCACATACAAATCGAAAAATGGGTGAAGTAAACATAATTACTAAAGCTCTACCAAATACATCTGTGATGTTGTAATTATCCATTCGTCACATGTCGTTAATTATCTAACAGTTAAAATTGAAATCTCCATTTTACAGAATTAATGAATTACAAATTCCTTTTCTTTTTAAAATATATTAATATCTTCATGTATCTAGCGGTTAAGTCATTAAAGCTTACCAGAACCTATCGGCCGTTAATAAAGAAAATCAAAATGAAATATCATATCCTAAAACATTAACAGCGCAGATGCATGTTTTTCTGTCAGTTAATATAAGAAAATAAAATGAAGGTCTTATTTTTTTACCCGACTGAAAAGAAGGGTTATGTGTTTCCCTCGTATCTGTGTATGTGGATTTCTTTATGCCCTCTAAAAATCCCAACGGCTGGATGGATTTTAATGAATGAGGTTATCAATTCGTCTTAACGGCCCGATGGTTATAGGCTAGGTTTTGTTTTTAAAAATTCAAAATGGCGGCCGTAAAATACAAAATGGCGGTAGAGACGAAGAAAAAATTACGGACCCTGATGCTTGGCATATCATTGGATAGGTCTTTCAAAATGAAGAAAATGTTTCATTGACTATTTTACAGTCAGAAGCTCCGTTAAAATATTATACAAACTGGAAGTTGTGCATGTAGGATCGCTAGCTTTACTGCAACTCTAACCATCATTGACATCTATAGATCTCATCAAAACAGTGTTTATAGATAGGAACTAACAATTATACACAACTTAACAGTCATCAATACAAGTAAATAAAAAAAATTGGTACGTAATATAAACAAGTAATATAAAAATATATAAATATGTCAATTCCTAGTTAGGTCAATAAGAGAAATTTTTTCCCCTATTCCTCTTTCCTCTTGAGTGGCGCTTAAAATGCCTTGATCAAGAAGAGGGCTTTCTCGTTCTTAAAATACATTGATCAAGAAGAGGGCTCTCTCGATTATTGAAAATTAATTAATTTAATTTCATTAATTAATTAATATTTGAAAAAAAACTGGATTAACATCAAGTGTTATGCACTACAAGTTTAAAAAAAAATTATTTAAGCTTGATTGGATGAATAATAAGTATTTTATTAACGATTGAAATTTTGAACAAGATATATATATATATAGCGAGAATGTGAGCTAATAGTAGGTATTGAAAAACATATAGTTTAACATTGATGAGAAATAATTAACTAGTTCGCTTTTTACGCAGCCGGATTTTTTGATTTTTTAAATTTAATTGTTTATAGCTTATGCATCTCATGCTGCTTTAATTTAAACCCTTATCAATGCTTCCAAACCTTAGCCAATATAAGTAATTATATCACACATAATTCTGTGAGTTATTTAAAATAAATATCGCGTAGTATTTATAGCGTATGTCTCTCATTCTGCTCCTTAATATGAACTTTTCCAAGATTCGAACTTAGCATTCTAATGTTGTCATTGTAATTCAGTTTACGCCAATTAATAAGTTGACTAGCTGGATTTGAATTCGAAATTTATATTAAATTCGTGATCTTTTAGGTTTTTTAAAGGTCATGATTTCAATTTTTGGATAAACTGCTTTGTCTTTTAATCACTTTTCATTTGCTCGTGTTTTAGATAGGATTTCTATCTGTATGTACTCTCGGGGATAGCTCCGCCGCAATATTGTTTTGCTCATATACTATCTTTAATAAAAGTAGTCACATATATCCTATAGCACTAGTGGATAGATTAAATCTGTCTCATATGGCCTTAGTTATTATGTAAGTGCAATATACTCATTTGTAAGGCTAAATTTGTATTATTGAAAACTAAAATTAATCCGAGTTTTAAAATTTATATCCCGTAATATAAAGCATTTTAACCCATCATATAAGCTTCATATTAAATCATTAAAGAATATCCAATTTCATCGTTGCCACACTCTTTTATATATTTGTATACGCAACTACTGAAATTATCATAGTGTAGTTAAAATACACAATTCTTTTGAATATTTAAGATATCATTTTTGAAAAGTGAAATAGTCTTTTGCTTTTTAAGGCAGCAAGTGTTTTACTAGATAAAACTTTTATACGAAAGATTTTTTTTTTCGCTTGCTGCAGCACAAAAACTGCTGTCATGTTTCACATATTATAAATTTGTAATGAGACTTAAAATACCGATTAACATTCCATTCAGAAATATTCACATTAAATGTAATATATACAGACCCAAACATGGGAAAATACTTAAATAATTTATGTGGCTTTAAATTCAATTAGTCTCTAATACTTGATTTTCTTTTAATCACAGCAACGCTTAATTTTCGGAACTGATCCTTCACGTATACTTGCTCCATGAAGGATATGTATCGCGAAATATCTATTAGCCAAATATAATAATTTACTCAGTTACTGGGAGGGAAATGGAATTTCTGAAACATATCTGTGGGAATTTTTTCCTCTTTTATTTCTTATTTATATAGATTTCAATGTTTTATTACAAAACCAATCGAATCCCGTTATAAACCTCAGGTCAATTAATAAATGTGAAAATTATAAATTATTGATTTTCTGAAACAATTTGGAGAAATGGCAAAAATATTTTCTAATATTTTAAGAAAAATATTTTTTTAAACACCGATCATAATTTTTTCACGTGGGAATTAATGTATTTTTTTAAACAAAATAATGAATGCTTTTAGACATCTGAATCTGACGGCACTACTGACTTCGGGTTCAATGAAAGATCAAATTATTTTTTTCTTATCGTAGAAAAATTAAACTTATAAACATATTTGTGATTTATGATGAACATTTATGCGTGCCATTTTATAGCTGCACGTTTCAAAAAACGAACGAACATTTTCTTAAAGATAAAACTAGAAATAAGATAAAGTATACCGGGTGATTTCATGTTGGAGATCAAATTGATTCTCTCTTAAAAATCTGCTGACATAAACGCAACTTCAAATACATAATGAATTCGAATAAGGTATGCACAATCTGATCAAAAATATCAAGCCAGTTACGAATTTAAATATTTTGACGAATATCAAGAGAAATACTTGACGAATTTTTCTGGACCTTTATGAGTGTAAAGAAAGTGCTTGTCCTCATACTTTTCGGCAAAGGTTTAGCCAGGAGAGCAGATAAGATATCAAAATTAACATTTGCAATCACCTTGTAAAAGAAAATTTTCCGAATAATATATAGCTTTAGAAGATGACTATGTGGGTCTTACATAACATTTATTTATTTGATTAAGAATAGCACGAATATTCATGGCGATATAAATAGTTTTTTTGTTTGTAGCATGCAATGCTTTCAACCTAATTTAACGGTACTTTCAGGAAATTAGGAAAAGAGAAGTATAAACAGAATATCACAATTAGAATATGAACTTATTTGATTTGATATTTTAGGTAATATGAACATTTCTATGATATAATTTTTCACGCTCCAGCCAGAAAAAGTGTGCAAAAAAATGGAAACGAAAGGTGCCCAAAATCTGAGCGTATATGGCCATTACCTTCTAAATACTCAAGGCCTCCGGACTGATTTCGTGACGTACCAAATGAAGAGATTAACCCCTTGAAGGGCAAGCAATTGTGTTTGTGTAATGCTTAATTCACACCGGAAATTTATAAAAAAATTATTTCAAAATAAGGAAAAGCAATTTTACGACTTTTCTCAACTAAAGCCAGAAAACTAAAATTTCCTAAAATTTTTCAAGTGCAAATCGTTATTAATCGTAGGTGGTATATAATATCTATCGCCGCCCCTTAACCCCTTGAGGGGCGGTGGGATATATTTTCCAGATATCCAGTGGGATCTCCAAAAATATCGTGAATTTTTAAAGAAAACACTAATTTGTATATAACTTATATTCAAACTTTTTAATCAGTAAGGACAGTATTCCTGTGACGTCACAATCGGTTTTTATATCCTCGAACTGAAAGCGAGAATAAGGTTCATTAGTAAAAAATATTTCTGTTATTCGTTTTATAATGACGTCATTATTTATCTATGTTCATCAACATACTGATATTCATGCCTCTTGTATTTTTAACGAATGCTTGGAAATATCTGTTTTATTTCAAATATGACGTCATATTTTTCCAAACGAATAACTTTATTAATAATATTATTCTTTTTCCTTCTAATTATGACTCCATTTTTGGCAGAAAACTCCTTATTAACGTAACCAATATTCATCCTTCATGTATAATAAAAAATACAGCATTTTTCGCTTCAAATATGACGTCATACTTTTTTTCTTTTGAATTCTGTTTATTTTAATTTTTAATTAATCGTAGAGGAGAAATTATTATTCCAGATTTAGATTTCCTTGGCAACAAGAAAGACAGAGGGTTAAATTTATCGGGAAAATGTCAATTGATTCTGTATGAAAAAGAATGATATTTTGAATTATTTAGAAAATTATTTGAATAAATTAAATAAAATATAGTCTATATTCATTTCCGTTTTATATTACACCTATACGCAAAGATACAAAAACATTATTTCATCCGTTTAGATGTTGAATTCATTCAAACTTTCGGACACACCTTGACATTTATAATATTATAAGGATATCTCTCTAACGGGTTCTTCAAAGCAGTGTTAAATTGATGTGGCAGTCGCCTGGATGAGACCCTCCCAACCCCCTGGATTTTTAAATTTAACAAACTAAATTTTTTTTATATCCGATTTTGAAAGAGATAGTACTTTTTTTTCAGTAACTTAAAGTAATTAAATACTAAGAGAAAGTAGAGCTCAGAATTTTTAGTTAAGGTAGGTGGCTTCCCTTCATGGATCCCCCAATGGAAGTTAATTTTTAGTTATTTTTTCTTCTTATATTTATGTGCTTAAAAGTTATCTTAAATGGGGGGACGGGGTTCAAGCAGTATTGAATTCTCGGAAGAAGAGCATTTCCCTGGATTTTTTTTATTTAATTAGCAAAAATTTCTTTTTCTTTGATTTTCAGAGGCATAGTAAAATTTATTATTTTCGATTAAGTTGAAGAGATATAGAACTAAGAATTTTTAATTAAAAGGAGGGGATTGCCCCCTTCATCCTGTATAGCAGTTAAAATTTCTTTCTATTTTTAAAATGAGAAGTGTAAAAACCTTTTTTCCAACACCCCTCCAGTGGGTAGAAATGTCCATTATGGAATATTGTTATAGGAAATGTAATACTAATGCATTTGGAAAATACTTACTCATTTTGAATATACACAGTGGACAAAAATAATGCAAATTTGGAATGTACAAACTGTTACATTGATAAAAATTACATAACTTTCGCAACGCTTTAATGTAGATTAACTGGGGGTGAGACGCCGTGTGTCACACAAGATGCCGTGTCACGTGGCTTACCTAGTAGGGTGGTGCGAAAAAAGTCAAGTTGATATTTCCGAGTCGCTATAGTGCGGAAAAGTTGCGATTGGTAAATACAAGAAAGACAAAAAAAAAATTCTTCAAATCGGACTTTATCTTCCGATCCCGCTAACCGCCTAAAAATTCCAAAAAATTGAAAATTTCCGATTTTTTCTAAATTTTTCTTTTTTTTTACGTTTATATATTTTTTATCGCTATAGGAAAAAATATTTGCAGTTTGTACTGTTTAATAATAATAATAATAATAATTGTGTTTAGAGAATATCTTCCGATCGCGCAAGCTCAATAAATATCGGCAAAAATTCAATTTTGAGTGATTTTCATGCATTAAGAATATAATCAACTGAGGTCAGTTTGCAGTCTCAGGTTAAGATTTAAATGTTAATTGATACTATTGAGCATATTAAGTTATTTTTAAATAACCACGAAGAGTTCGTTTCAGGTCTGAAAAGTTTAGTAGTGCACCCAACTGCCGTTAGCCACGTTGGAAAACAGCGCTAAAGTCGGCGTACGCGCTCCCACCTAGTCTCACATAACTCCATAAAATTTACAGAAAAGTCAACTGGATTCAGATGAACTACATGGCATATACTATTTTGGCGGAAGAAAGGATGATACCCCAGTTAAAGAAAGTATTGCATCTAAACACGTTCGTCGAACTATTAAAGAGGAACACTTTCCTGTCATAAAAGAACGTGACTCAGTTTATTTAGGCCATGTGCCTCCAAACTCCGGGCCTGCTAAGGACATTGTAGCTTTCATAGTATCATGTCTTACTGAACAAGGGGTTTCACTAGAATACTTAGATTTGGTAGGCTGGGGTAGTACAAATACCAATACTGGATAGAAAGGTGGTGCTATCAGAAAGCTTGAAGTTCATCTCTGACGACCACTGCAGTGGGTTGTTTGTTTATTCCATTTTGTTGAATTACCTTCCCGCCATCCTTTTCAACATTTGAATGTTGAAACTACTGGCCCAAGATCATTTAATACACCATTTGGACACAATATCATTGTTGTGTAAAGCTCTCGGTGATAAATTTTCAATTGACTGATTGTGAAATTCCAGAAGTGGACAGTCAACTGTTGAGCAAGGACCAAAGATATCTTCTTGGCGTAAGTCAAGCAATTAACAGTTACAACTTTCCAAATGACTTATTAAAGTGTGACTCCGGTCCAATTTCACATGCCAGATTGCTCACTTGTGCAAATAGAGCCCTTCGACTTTACGCGAGCGTGGAAAACCCATCAGAGTCTCTGAAACTGAATGAAAGTCGTTCTTTGCTCACCCGGAAAACCTACTGATGGCAATGGTCTTTTATAAAAGGAGGCACATAAGAAGCTAGGGCTGTTAAAAGCCAGGCAGAATGTTTCAAAGGGTAAAGGCATCTGAATCTTTATCACTCCTACAATCCAAAATTAATTGATTGTAATGCAGCAAAATTAACATTTCCACCGCTTTTTCGGAGATTAACCCATGAAGAAATACCTTTCTTCGTTCAATCAGGTCATATCTCAGTCTAGGATGATAAAAAGGTTTTCAACCACACGTAACATGTCCAGTAGTGCATTAAATCGGTAACGGAAGCATCATTTAAGTTATGTGGGCCCCAATCAAGAGAGCATCAGGGCCACACTGAAATCAATGTCCATAATACCAGACATTACCACCAAATCGCAGTACAATGTTGCGTCGTCTAAAAGTCAGACTTAAACAGATGACATAACAAATTGTATATCTTATACTGTCACGACAATAGTTTTTTAATACAGTGTTTTGATTCTATTATAACAAATTATGTATTTAAGTAATGTAAATAGCAAACACCCTCATTGGTTGGATGGGGGATAGGGTGTGGTTTGAACTCGAAGTGCAGCTACCTTCCCGTGGGGAGTTCTGGTTTGTTTAAACATTATCAAATATCTAAACAAGCAAAGAGTTGTACATTGTACAATTTATATGCAAATGTTAATATTGGAACGCAAACTGATCTCAGGTGATTATTTTCTTTATTCATCAAAATCACTGAAAATTGAATTTTTGCCGATTTTTATTGAGCTTGCGTGATCGGAAGCTATTCTTTAAACGCAACTGTTTATTTTTATTATTATTAAACATTACAATCTGCAAATATTTTTCACTATAGCGATAAAAAATATATATACGTAAAAAAAGAAAAAAATTCTGGAAAAATCGGAAATTTTCAATTTTTTTAAATTTTTAGGCGGTTTGCGGGATCGGAAGATAAAGTCCGATTTAAATAATTTTTTTTTGTTTTTCTTGTATTTACCAATCGCAACTTTTCCGCACTATAGCAACTCGGAAATATCAACTTGACTTTTTTCGCACCACCCTATTACCTAGGCACTGCAGGTACGCGCTGCTCAGTTGTGAGTACGAGGGCTCCCTACTGATACTTTAATTCCTATTTGCGTTCTATTTTCAATTTTAAGTGTTCCTTTTTTATTGATATTTAGTCTTAAATCTTCTGGTATATGTAGAAAATCTATTATGTGATTTCTTTATTTACCTATATAAGTCATAATTTAACACTAGAATTACCGTGTTCCTTGTATACCTAGAACAACAGGAGTGAGTCATAGCTGACCCGATGTCTTCACTGATGTTATGTTATGCTTTGTACGGGAGATATATATATCTAATAAGGTTTGATGATTAAAACAATGATCATTTATTAACGATTAATACAATTTAGCTTCTAGAGTATTACATAAAATTGAATTTGGTGAATAGACGACACCAAAGAAAATTTTAATTTCTAATTTCAGAACAGATAATTTGAGATTTTGACAATATTATTAATTTAAATCTTGGAATAATGTTCCTACAGTTTAATAAAATATTAAAATACAAAAAATTATATATATAGCTCCGTGATATTTTTTTACTTGTATTCCACCATTTTCCATACAATGAATTCACAGAAAATGCTCTGGACATCCTTTCTTTCTTTTTTTTTCTGCTGTATTTAATCCACACACAAATTATAAACAATTTTCACACACAGAATTAGTTTTTTATGCCTTAGCATGAATTATCTGACAACGTTTTCGTTTGTTTGAAATTGCTGTGGCTGTCCTGGACGGATAACTTCAGGTTCTTTTACAATATTTCTCTCTCTTAGCTCTCCCACTAATTTTAGAATATAGACTCTTCTGATTATATTAGAACATGTTAGCTCTTTAAAAACTACCCTGATACTTATGACCGCTAGATTTTGAATAGGTCATTGACCGACCATATTGAACACTGCGGCTCTATCTTCCATCTTTCGTTTCTTCCAAATCACTTTGAAGGGGTAACTTAGTTTGTGTTTTTCTGAACTTTTTTAAAATTATCTCCAATATTTTGTATTTTCTTCACAACACTTACGATTTATTAATATTACATGACTTTACCACTTTGACCCACTGAATTTTCTTGAAATATTTTCTTTCATCTCACTGTCACTTGAACAGGATTCGGACGAGGATATTTTACAGGCATCTTCACCAAAATTTGTTTTCCTATTTATGTCAAAACTGTGATCATCATCATATGTAATTTCGTCGCTAGGATCATTTTCTGAAAGTTCGCTTAGTAATTTTCATATGCCTTTATTGGAAAGAAACTGGTGCGGCGCCATCACTATAAATGTACCACTAACATACTATTTTTTTTTTTGCACGGTGCGTAAAAAAGGAACAGATGTCATAAGTTCCCCCCGGCCGCCATCTTGGAATTTTCTTGGCGTTAAAACCCTTTTTCCGCCAAGCAGTAAATATCGCCAAGCACCGGTTTATACGCAAGTTCGGATTAACGAAAATAAAATGTAAATAATAAACAAAATTCGCTAAAATGGCAACCAATAATCTTTGTATGTGAGCTTCGCGCACATTTTCCGAAAAAAAAAACATCACTGACTTCAGCACTTCTCGAGATGTAGCATTCCCAAAATTCAGCAGTTCTCGCTTTCTAGCAATCTCAAAATGTAAAACAACTTTTAAAGCAACAAAATACACATAAAAAAAAAATTCGCTAAAATGGCAACCAGTAATCGTTGTATGTGCACTTCGCACACATTTTCCGAAAAAAAAACATCACTGCATTCAGCACTTCTCGAGATGTAGCATTCCCAAAATTCAGCAGTTCTCGCTTTCTAGAAATCTCAAAATGTAAAAAACTTTTAAAGCAACAAAATACACATAAAAAACAAAATTCGCTAAAATGGCAACCAGTAATCGTTGTATGCGCGCTTCGCGCGCATTTTCCGAAAAAAAAAATCACTGCATTCAGCACTTTTCGTGGTGTAGCATTCTCAAAATTCAGCAGTTCTCGCTTTCTAGCAATCTCAAAATATAAAAAACTCAAAAGCAGTAAAATATACATAAAATTATCAACATACCTTAACAGACATCTGCTTTCTTCAAAGATCCAACTCGAAATACCATCGCCGACCTTTTCCAAAATAGGCTTATCAATACGTATTCACAAACTATAAACAAACCTTCTTTTCTTGTCAAAATTTCCTCATATTTCCTAATTATTTCAGCAACAGCGTTTAAACGGACTACAGAAAACATAGTCAATCAAATGCATCCAATAAATTTCCCATAAAAATAAAACGGCAGAACTACACAACACGATATTAAAATACATTCACAATATTCCACCATGAACTTCTCGGTTGCCAGAACGACACGCCACAACAACACGTCACACGGGATTCCACATATCGAGGTTGCCATATCCATAACCACCGTCAACACGCCAACAAAAAATCGCCAAACATTTCAAAACAACAATGGCGGAGGGAAGATACGGCATCTGTTCCGTAAAAAACAGGCAAAATATTTTTTACATAGTTTTTTAAGTATAACAGAGATAACAACATTCTACAACAATCCAACGGTAACATACAATAGCCTTAATTGAGATAAAACTCACGCGTTTGACATGCAGATGCATGACAGATTTGTGCTCAACACTCTCCCCCCCCCCCCATTTTCCCCTATTTTGTGATAAACAAGTGTGATACATCTATTTACATTATAATTCTGTTATTGAAAAATATAGAGTTGGAAACACTGTTGAAATAAAAGAAAAAGCCATTATTTTGTTTGTGTCAGACGATGACCCAGCACGGTAATTCTAAGTATACAGATGTGTAGATAAAAAAGTGTAATAATAAAATTCTTGTCTTCAAAGAAATTCGTGTTAAGGCAATATAATGAGCATTTAAGAAAAGCCAAAAAGTTCGAATGTTTTATTTAGAAAAAAAAAAAAAATGACACGAGCGAAAAATCACGTCTTGGGTCCCAGATGACCCGCTTCAGTAATTCTAATGTTAAGCTCGAGATAAATAAATCTGATGTTTTTGTCGATTACTGCTACCTTGCCTTTCTGCAAAGCATAAAAGGGGGCCGGTTCCAACTTATTCACGTCAGGGTGGGGTACGGTTGTCTTGTCCAATAGTTTGGGGTAGGTTGACAAATTTTTTTTGTTGTAAGATGTCGGTTATCTCCGTGGTCAAATGACTGCTTCATTCTTTTTCATTACTCTTGGGAATTAACTAAGGTGTCACCGATTTTAATCAGATTATTTAAATCTGTGATTAAATCGTGACGTTACCCAGCAAAGAGGGAATTGCTGGCCAGCAGCAAGATGGGTGCTGGCAATGATGGAGAAGTGCTGGCTAATGGTCTACCACTGCATGGCCACTGCTGGACAGCTTCAGGCAACTTTGCTGTTGAAAATCATCAGATAAAATTCTGCTGGGCTTCCGTTTTATCTCATGCGCTGGCCCACCACTATATTGAAATGCACGAACTTTTGCAGTATTATTCCTGCGAACCCTTACGCTAGGTGGCGTTGCGAATATCGAAGACATTATTTAAACACAAATCTAAAATGAATATCTTAACACAATTTAAGCTGTGAAGCTATTTTTTTAAACTGTAAATAATATAGCATCACTGCCACCAACAAAATAAATAAGTAAATGGATAAACAAATAAATTCTTATTCAACCACCTTTTTTTTTTCCTCTTTAAATCTGGTTTTACTAAATTACAAAGGATTTCGGTTTTCATAATTTACACAGTTCAGAATCAATAATAAAAAAAAAGCGTATAAAATATATAGGATTTATATACAATACAATAATTTCGATACCAGTTTAATGATTGCGAACGTAAATCACAAAAGAAACAAACTTGAAATGGTGTAATGAGAGCTCAAAAACTACAAGCGGTCGTATCATACGCTGAAAGTACTTGTTCATGTCCGATCACGAAAACCAAGCAGCATCGAGCTCGGTTAGTACTTGGGAGGGTGACCACATGGAAGCCGCTGCAAATTCAAATTTTTCTATAGACATTTCTATTATAGACACTTCTACAGATATTCCTATATCTGTCGGTGAAACTGGCTTATAGAAAAAAGAGCCATAATACTTTTTTTTTTTTTTTTTTTTTTTCTTATAGAATTCTATAAAATAATTTTGTAAGGGAAAGTGCTGGGCCAGCAAAGGGATAGCAGTGGGATAGGTGCTAGCACTTCAGGAAAAATGCCGGATTGAAGTAATGTGATGACATACCAATGCTGGCCTGCTGTTGGCCATCACTGATGGGACAGCTACATTCCGAACGGACACTTTTTGACTGGTTTAAGGAAATGGCACTTAAACGCTGATGGCAGTGCTGGCTGCCATCTTTCTTCCAGCTGATGGCCCACTGTCTCGCTCTTTGCTGGGTAATCAACATATTTAAATAAAATCATTGATTAAAATCAAAAATTTTCTAACTGTTTAAAATAACATACATTAAAATACATTAAATATCATGAATACATGAATACAATAAAATCTAAAAGTAACATATTTTGGAAGGTTTCTATATGTATTTTTCCTATTATAAAAAACCTTATTTGCCTTATGAATAATTGTTTAATAACTATTACTTTTAAGCATTGTTAAGACTTTGATGTTAATTGCAGTTATTAATGATTTTAATTAATTTGAATATCAGAAGTATACAATCTAGATTTAGAGAACTATGGGTATCTGCTCTTTACGTGCTGCGCTCACCATACCCGGTTCAGACACCGCAGACTCTAAAAACAGGCTAATTTGGTCTACTTTAATAGTAACTGGATGATAAGTGATTTTCCAGAAGGTGTCATTTTTTATTAACCAACTTCCAACCAATGCGTATATATTTAAGGTTTGCGTGGATTTTTAAGGGATACTTCGCCTTTGATAATTATTTTTTTGTTGCTGTTGTTGGAGTTGGCTCGTGTTAATGTTTCTAACAAGGAAAAAAAACTCAATAAAAATGATAAAAGGCAATTTGTAGAAAATCCCTTATTACCAGCTACTTTTAGAAAATAATTGAAATAATGCTCTTTATGTTGTCGATATCGTTCTTAATTTTCACAAAATCGACTAGTTATTATATATGAGTTTTTCCCTTTTGTCAAATACTAAATAAAAAAAAATAGCTATCCTTGGCGCATGCGTCATTAAAATTTATTTCACGCAAATACTCATTTTTATACCAATCTAACCAAAAAAAAAAAAAAAAAAAATAGTGTATATATATATATATATTCTCCAATTTTCCCATGGAATCCAAGCTATATAATACTGCAGGTGTATTAAAAATATAAATAGAGACATACTCTTAATAATTTTAAAAAGATATATTTACTGTGTCATCATAGTATTTTTAATATAAATATCGTTGCAATGAATTGCATTGAATAATTATGTGAATCTGATATTTAATTATGAACATGATGTCCTTGCGCATTATAAGTTGATTATAACCCAAGATGCGTACACTCCTTATAACTTTAAGGAGTGTAGTATCAATATTCCAGTTCAGTAATCTTTGTCTAATTTATTTTCCCCAACTAAAAATCTTCAGCTACTAATCTCAGAATTTGTCATAATTTTCTGCAACTAAAATGGGCGAAATAGTCTTTACGAGAATTGTGTTCTGTATGCAGCATGATATCGTACTTCCTTTTATTAAAATCGTTATAATTGCAGCATTTATCTTTCTTAGGTTAGCATCTGTTTAATTATATTTCCAAGGCTAGGAAAAGCTTTTTTATGGGCAGGATGTTTTAAATAGTATTCGAAAGATAGGATAAAACGAAATATTCTACATTTTGAAACAATAGTCTTTTATACTCAATTTCTGGAAATGCTTTCTGAAGTATTTTGAAATTTGTTATTTGTAGTCTATTGGTTTTCACAAACTGATTAGCTATAGAACTTCTCTAAACCGAATTGGAAATAATTACAATTTTTGGGAACTGAGTGTACGTTTAAATAAAAGTTACAGAACTATAAATACAAATCCTATAACTTAATCAATACAATTTAAGAGAGCAAAAATCTGTTGATATTCACTTCTATAATAAATGCTATTTCTTAGAGCTAAAATGAAAAACGAGAACTGCTTAACTTCTTTTAAACTGAAATTTAAGTACACAATGAAACTCTCGTGAAATAGAAATCTAATTTTAAGCATTTCTAGCATTAACATGAATTATGAAATATAGAATACTGTTGAACACGTTCTTCAAACTCATTGAATGGAAATCACAAATATAAAAAAAAAAATAAATCTTTGAAAGCAGATTTTATTTAATCTTCTCGCTCTAACTGAAGTCGTTAACCCTTTGAGGGGCAAGTAATTGCGTTACTGTAATGTCAATTTCACACCGGAATGTTCAAAAATTTTATTCCAAAATAAGGAAAAGCAAATTTACGGCCTTTTTTCAACCAAAGGTAGAAAAGTAAAATTTAATGAAATTTTTCTGGTGCAAATCTTCATTAATCGTATTTGGGATATATAACATCCAACTGCCCCTTAAGGGGTTAAAACTGTGGCTTGAAAACTTTTTCCGATTAATTTTTACTTTGGCTGACATCTTTAAAACTTTCAGGTTTTCTGTAGCTTCATTTATGTTTTAATTTAAAAAAAAACGTATCGAAGTTTCAGAACGGAAACTTTCTTCTCTGTGAATAAGAAAATCTGAACAGTTATAATTTGAAAATAGTTTATCTATTTAAAATTACTTTCATTTTGTATGGCGGATAAGGCTTTTGAAACAAGGTAAATTAAATAGTCCTAAATTGTGTAACTGCCAATTAATGAGTTAAATTAAGTTTATAGCAAATTTTCTTTTATGGTACTTGGAAATATCGGTGGGACATAAAGGGGTAAAAGATTTAAGCTAAACAAAATATTTTTTTCGTACATTTTAGAATAGCTTTTTCAGTGTAACAATACACTGAATGATTGCTTTCTTTTATTTTTCAAAATTCGTCTGTGAGAGAGTTAATCTTCTTCATTGGATGTGAATTAAAATATTTGGGAAATTGGCTATGCATACAAAGCTGAAAATAGTAAATTTTATCTTTAACACAATAATAGAAAGAAAAAACACGCTTTTAAAATGAAAATTGTATAATGAATATATCAGTGATGCTCAGAAAGGTACTGCTTTTTCAGAATAAAAATCTTAACATATAATCGCAAATTTTCTGTCATTAAATAAGAAGAATATTACTTCTATTCAAATAACGGTGAACGAATAATTTTCAAAAATATTAAAATTAAATAAATAAATTCTTAAATAAACCCACGAATCTTGTCTTTTAATATGTTCTATAACATCTTCTCTTAATCCATCAATTTTAATAGGAATTTTCGACTAACCATGACAATAAGCTCTTTTGAAATTTTCATTAACCTTTCATATAAAATGAGGTAATTTGTTGTCTTCCCCTGTGGATTTACTAAACAATCTTCTCATCTAGAAAGAGTTTCGAGATATATACATAAATCAAGCCTGTTTTAAACAGGTATTTACAATTTAAAAAAATCATTACCATATTTCGTGGACTTAAAGGGGTAGGGTACCTTTAAACCTACAAAATTTTCGAATTCTTTTAATACCTATTTTGATTCCGTAATCAATTCTGAACAATATTAAAAAAACGCATTAAAAATATCAATAGTTTACTAATTATGGCAGTTTTATTCAAACTTTAAATTAAGACTACATAGGGTAATTAAACGTTGCGTTGCGTGTATTCAAAATGATGAATTTTGATACTGCGCGCAGTGTTACTAAAAAACTATGCGTGGCAATCAAAAGAAATTTTCAAAATATTATCTACAACTTAAAACCAGAAAAAGATAATATTTTATTTTATTTTTTTCTCTTTTTTTACTTTGAAAACATTTTTTTAAGTGAAAATTTTTAATTTTCCGTTAATCTTTTAATTTAGTCAATATATATATATTTTTAAATATTGTGCTTTTAGTATCAAAATAACATTATCATGTATTTATTTTCACTAAAATTTCCTCGCCATATGCATATTTTCAGATTTAATCATGCGCGCAAGATTTTTTTTCTCTTAATATTCTATATTTTTAAACTTACAATTTCAATATTTATTTTTGAATTTACAAGTATATATATATTTTTTAAAAATAAATTTAAATATAGAGCTTTATATTTAAATGAAGTTTGATTTTTATTTTTGACTTAGTATTAATTACATAAGTTTTGAAGCTTGGAACATAGTAATATTTTTTACTTTTTTGACGTTTTCAAAGGTATCCTAACCCCTTAATTTCTCTTTCGAAATCCACAAAACTTCTAAATGAAGCTGTACTTATTTTCATTTAAAGGTTTTGATTAATTTTTAAATTAGAGTCATCTTTTAATGCTAAAATTTTGCTTTAAAAAATTACATTCTACGTTCTTAATTCATAGTTTTCAACAGAAATTACTGCGTATTTACGTTTACGTTACGTTTTTACGATTATTACGTAAATTATTACGTATAATAAAATAATAGTTATTTTTGCTAAGGAATAGTAATGAAAATTTAAAAATGTCTAAAATTATAATTACCGTGTCCTTAAAAAATTAAATACAAAACAACTTGGTAATAGCCAGGTTAATAACATATGTAACATTAAGCCTATTTTATGGGTAAGATGTAATAATTGAAAGATTTTTATAGACTTATTCTAGAAGCAATGCCTAACTATTTTTATGTCGATTAATTATTACACTGACTAAAATTTTTGAACAAACACAAAATGAAGTAGCACTTACATAGTTAATCAAAAATCGATTATTACTGCTTGTAAAACCATGTGTAAATGTAACATCTAAGAAAATTACCTATGAAAAATCCATCTATAATAACGCTGAATGAAAAATTACAGTACATCATGGTAATGATAATTTTCTTCTAGGAACGAATTTTAAATAATAATAATTAATGGAATTTTTTCCTGTTTTATCGGAAAAGGCAAATATATAGAATAAAGATAAATAAAATGTTCCCAGATAATGATTTGATTTAAAACTTTCCTATTTAAAAAATAAACATTCAGTTAATAAATCTGAAATTTGGGACAAGCCCTGATAAGAGCATCTACAACTGTTGAATTTTTTAAATATTGAAATTGAATTTTTTTCCTGTTTGAACTAGTGCACAGCGTGGTTCCTGAAAAAGAATGCTGACTAAACTTTTGGACCATTATGATTGACTTGTTTAATTCAAATTGTATTCCAAGGACATCACATTTACAATTATCCGCGTAGAACCCCTTAATATTTACATATTTTTCCTTAAATGCATAGAATTTTACATAAGAATTCCCGAAATAAACTCATTGAAATATATTGTTCGCCATTAATTCCCTGATGTTGCGTCAACATTGTGTTTATTGGACTTGATCAGAAACATTCACAATAGAACAGTATTATTTCCCCGAATTAGTCTCAAAAATTTTACCCAACATTAGCAGACATTTATCATCCGATATCTGCGTGATGCATTGGAACCAGTTCCAATGGCTAAATTTTATAATGAAATATTAGTTTTCAACGATTATAACAATTCTTAGATATTAGCTTCAATATTTAAATATTTAGTCAATATTGTTTTTTACTGACGTCTTTGTTTTTTACTGACCAAAACTAACGCAGAAATATTTTTAAACTATTATTTTTACGTATACATTATGCATTGAAACTTATTGACTTTTTTATCCAGAAACACAGAAATCAAATGCTCTGACCACAAAATGCAGAAAACACGATCACACTTTCTACGTGTTTTGGATAAAGTTTGATAAATTATGTTGCATGAAACAAGGGACAAAGCTAGAGCACGTAAAAAATTCCATTTATATACTTTCGGTTGTAGAAATAGCATAAACGTGTGTTATACGTAAAACAAAATTTAAAGAATGTCTCTCCGAGAATTTATTACCCTCTAGTGCATTTTAGTATAAAAAACAAAATCTGTAAAGTATCAGCTAATATGTTTAAAAATATACCATAGAAAAATTCATCACTAAATGAAAGTAACTCGAGTAGAAATGTGCGTAAATTTTAAATATAACTTGAATGCTTTTTTATCTTTTTTAAAACCAAAGAAATAGATTATATTAAAACTCTATTTAGAGTGGCAATATATTACCTAACAAACTCAATGAAAGGCAATTTTAACACATATTCCTTTGGGATTGTAGGTAACAAGGCCTTACTTCACATCATTGATTTTTATGAAAATTTAATAATGTAAAACCTCTCAAGTAAAAATGTTATGATCATCTTAATATAATTGCTTTATGGGTAGGAAATTGCGCTATAAATTATTCACGGAATATTAAGCAATAAATTTTGTCAACGTACTCCCGTTAAACTCCAGTGACATGTTTGGTAAAAACACAGGTTTATTTCTAAATTATGTATGCATTTCTATGCACTCAATGTAAATGATTATTTTCTAAAAACTGCGCTTAATAATATATAGTCACAGGCAATGGTTTTATTTTTGAAACAATATCGGGTGATGTCAAGATAAGAAAATATCTACAAAAATATATTCTGACCAGAAAGGTTTTTTTAAAAGTGGAGAAACTAAAAATAAACTCACCATATTTAATGTTGCATGCAAATAGAAAACAGCCAATAAATCAATGGTAGCTTGAAAATTTTCAGGAAATATTAAAAAGTTTTAAACAAAATGTGCAAGAAATCAACACATTAAGCAAGAAAGTTTATATCTTCAAGAATTTAAGTTGTGTATTATAGTTAAAAAAGTTATTTCTTCTAAAAGATAAATTTTGTCCTTCTTCACAGATATAAGATAAATAGTTTAACTAAACTTATTTGAACAAAATAAAATACATGCTATCTGCCAAGCGATTATATTAGTTTATTATAATTTTTTTATTATGTATTTCAAAAATCAATATTACAAAATTCTGCTGAATTTTTTTCAAACCTAAGTATTTTTCAAGATGTTAAAGAAAAAGAACTAAAACCTTCTAAACCTTCAATTTTTACAAGACGGTTGCGCTGCTAAGAAACACATGAGCGACTTTTTCTGCACCAATCAAAGTTTTATATATATCAGTGTTATTAACCACTTTATGTAAAATCCAAACAAGGGCATATCCTATTTTTAAAGCAAATCATTAAATAATAATGTTTTTATTATATTACTTATTTTATATCTTTAATTTTTTTAATGATACTCTGAGTTTCTGATAAATAAAAGAAATATATTTAATTCGTATATCTCTTTCTTTTCAGCTGAAGACAAGTTGGTATTGGAAAAATATATGAAATTACTAATATTGTTTTTGTTTTTAGAAATATATCTTTTACCATAACACTCATGAATTTCGAAAAGTATTTTTTTTTAAATTATCAGTAAAATGAAACAAATGTGTTTATTAAAATAATCAATCAAGAATCTTATTTTAGCTTAAAAGAAAGTTTTCTATAAAACCTGTTTCTTTGAATCATTAGATCCCTTGCCTAATCAAATTACTAGTATATAAAACAGTACAGATGCAATAGTATAACTGATATTTTTTGTCTTAACATCCAGATGAGCCAAACTAGTTTGTCTTTCATTAAATAAATCCATTTAACAGGGTTCGCACACACCAGGGGATCCAGGGAATTTCAGGTGTTTTTTTACCAGAAATTTCTTAAAATACTAGTAGCTATATCTGAAGATAGAACTTTTTTTCATTAAATAAGTCAAATATTACTTTACGAAAATTCTGATACAACGTCCTTGAAACGTACGAAACCTGTTTAATATATTTTTTTAAATATTCAATATGTTTGCTGAAAACTGTAATACATTTTTTTTAACCAGACACCTATACGTTGGACGTGTAATCTAGAAATGAAATGAGAATTTTTTCAACATTTATATTTTTATGATACCTCATTAAACGGTTGTTATTTTGATCTTAATAATATTTCAACAATAATATAAACAACATTACTCCTGTTATGTAATATTATGTAGCTGAGTATTATATAGTACAGACAGCTACTTGAATAATGACGGCAAAACCTATTTTTAATGAAAAAATTATAGAATTTTTATATATTTTTTACGTAATTATAAAACCAGTGTGATGTCAGGATACCCGAGGATGGCACCTGAAGTTTAACCCTCTCGCTGTGTAATTGTTTTATCAAAATAGCTTCGCGACGAGCGTCTTTTAAGAATTTTTAATCTTTTTTCACCGGTTTTTCAAAACAAAACTTTTTGTATAATTTAAATGCGAAAATGCTCCGATTAAATAAGGTAAAATTTACAATAAAAAATAATAGGTGGGAATAATCAAAGAGGGTTAATTAGACGAAAAAATGCATCCCGAGAAAATCTCGGGTTGCTCAGCGAGAGGGTAAATATTAAAAGTTTATTAAATACACAATCCTATGTACAAAATATTTACACTTGCCGATACACTTTTACTATAATCAAGAATCAACAATACTCCACCAAACTACACATCTTTTTTCTCAAAACCAAACCAAAATTAACTCGGATGCCTTCCCGCTTCCTACACATCCGACAAAACCCACCACTACTGCTGGTCTCCCCTCTTCACTTCACTTCACTTACCGTTAGGGAGACAGTCTCTTTACTTCACTTTACTTAAGAAAACAGGCTAAAAGAAGGTTGGTTCCATGACAGTCAGTTACATACACCGGTATATAGTATCATTTAATTATTAAGTGTACAAATATGGCTCCTCCCATTTTCAAGTAAAGAAAAGAAGTTTGTGGTCAAAGATTGAAAGAATGATTTATTCAATGTATTTTTCATCAGAAACTAAAACATTAAGCCGAATAAGAGGCAAACAAAAATTTAGTTTTGGAAATCATGTCTTTTTGAAACAACATAGTCATAGTTTATTTTTTTTTTTCTGCATAAGAACTAAACTGCTCTTCACAAAGATTTCTTAGGGAAACAAATGGTAATCTGAAATATCAGCACCTGGTTGGCTGACAAACTCGGCAAACTGCGCTTAGAGTTTTAATGACTGGTTTTATAGCATGTCGGAATGTTATGTTGGAAAATAAACTTGATCTATTTTGGGGGGCATTTTCTGGAAGTTTTATCTTTAACGTTTTGGTACATTTCCAGTATAAGAAACTTGGCGATATAGAGAAAATGGCCTTGGTCTGAGCAAGAAATTTGGCAAAATATTTTCTGTCAACGTATTCATTATTTCATATACACAAGCAATTTTTTGTCAATTTATACGATTTGTTTAATATAAAGAAGCCCTTTATCTACTTTTACATACAAACAGAAGTAAATTGTCACACACATATATGCTTATATATATATATATATATATATATATATATATATATATATATATAAATGCTTAAAAATAAAACAGCTTTTTTTTATAGATGTTTATACCATTTGGCAGCAAATCACATTTTCTTAAGTCCGAAAGGTGCAAATCATAAAAATACCTTACAGTGTGAAAGTAGTCTTTTAGTCTAAATTTATTAACCGTTGTTTCTATCATTCACTAGTGACTGTCTGAAATTTTTTATTATGCTTTTCTCGTATCATCGGAAGCATTACTAAGTTTTGCATAAACAGTCAATAAAACAGTCAAACAGTTTTTAACATTTGGCAAAAAATCACACTTTCTTAAGTCCGAAAGGTGCAAATCATAAAAAAACGCCAAGTCACTTACAGTGGGAAAGTAGTCTTTTAGTCTAAATTTATTAACCGTTGTTTCTAGCGTTCACTAGTGACTGTCTGAAATTGTTGATTATGCTTTCTCGTATCATCAGAAGCATTACTAAGTTTTCCATAAACAGTCAAGGAAACTCAAGATGCACATCCCTGGGATGTGTTACCACATACTTGTACTTACTAGATGTTGTTACTTTAGATTACTATTTTATATCTGCCACGCAGAAAGTATTTATGCCAAAACAAAAAAAAAATGGCTTGATTATTGAATTTCTTCGAAACGACTACACATATCCTCGCTATTGAGGCCAAAATAGTAACGTTGGCCATAGCGAGTATGTAATGCCAACAAAGGGAACATCAAACATGGTGATCACCGATTTTGATGAATTTAAAGTATGTTGTAGAGTTTTTATCCCTAGTTATTCTGGTGAAAGGATTTCTTCAAATTACCTTAGATTTTGAGAAATTTCGGGTCGAAGTTCAGCATACGTTTCAAATACCCATTATTTTCCTCTTCTCAACGAGGAGTTCGTGGCGTCAATATAGAGTGTTCACACGCTATCCGGAGCATGGAACTATTATTAAAGAGGAACTGACATATCCTTAAAATAGTGAAGCTTCAACTGTAACCGCTATCAAAGGGGTTGTTTATCGACGGTGGAAGCTCCTACCAGTAGGTTTATATAGATATTTTAAACTTATTTAAACGCCTTATTTTTACAAAATCTCAGTCATAAATAGTGGTAGAAACAAATTTTCATTTTTACTGGTAGGAGTTTTCTTTGGTGGTAGTTAGGCCCTGAGTTTCCGCCATATTGTGACAACCATGGATACAAACTAACAGTTTTATAAGGCATACTGACACCTGTAAAAAACAAATAGAAATTTTTATGACATTTTTGAAAAAAAAATTCCATGAATAAGACGCTTTTTTAAGACGAAATCTTCCATTCAATTCTACTGGTGGGACGCTTGACCTATCGGTAGTCAGAAACTGAAGAACCAATTTTTAAAAAGCAGCCGCCATATTGTGACAACTTCCTCAGTTACTTCACTCGCAACTGGTAGACAATACACTATATGTCTCCTCCTTTTTATTCGTAACTCCATTCTCCGGAGGGCCAGATTTCGATGCTACTTCCTAACATTTTTAAAAGTTAATTATATATTTCTTCCTATTTACAAAATTTAAACAAAGTTATGTATTGGTACAACATTAGAATTTTTATATTTTGTAAAAAAAATAAATAAATAAATAAAAAAATATATTAACGTTTTTGATTTTTCATGAAAACTATCTTTTCTATAATTTTTTAATTAACATTTCTGTTGAAAGATATTCTAATTAATTTGTGTGTAATTTAATTTGTTCAGAAATTATTTTATGAAATTATTATTATTTAGCTTTTAGTGTTCTTTATATTTTAAATACATTTCTGAAATAATGCATAATATGTTTCCTTACATTTTAATAAAAGGGAAATTCATTGACAAGGAAAAAAAAATAACAAAATAAAATATCTTTTATCAATTTTTTGTTCTAAATACATTAAAATAAGTTAAATGACGAAATAAGTTTTTTTTATTATTACTGACATTGACATTTTAGTTTAATAAATATTCAATTAATTCGGTGACACATATCTTAGCTGCCAACTTTTACGCCTTTTCCTTACCACTAAAATTTAACAGAAAACATTTTCCTATTTAATCGGCGAACTCTGCGATTCAAGAAGTCAAAAATATCTATTAAATTTTAGCGGTAAGAAAAAAGCGTAAACGCTGGCAGCTATGCACATATTGTAAAAATATTCAAAACGCAATATTCATACAAAAAAAATAATTCATTCTGATATTATTATGAAAACCAGCTGACGATTTCTCAAAAGAATATTTTTTAAATGTTTCATAAGCTATACGAAGGATGTGCAGATGATTTTTGAATTTTCAGTTGACAGTTTTTATATTATCATTATTTGTTAAAATGAAAAAAAATATTTTGAAATATAATTTGTCATTTTTTATTCATGCAAAGGAAAAATAATGTTGCGTTTGAAGTTTATAGATAAATGTATATAGAGAACATAGAAAAATTATATAACAGTTAAAAATTTACATATAATTGTTACTAGTTTAACATTTTATTTGAATTTCGAAGATATGCTATCAAATTATCTAAATATAAATGCATTTGGAATATTTTATATTAGAATTATTCTTTATAATTTACAAAATACCGTAATCTAAAATAAAAAAGTTATATTATTTGAGAACTTTGCTTAAAATATGAAAATATAAAAAGCTAAATAATAATTACAATCAAAGAAATAAATAAAAGAAAATAAAGGTAAATAAAAGAAATCTAGACATGGTTTGGACCATGGAACTATTAATAAAGAGGAACTGACATATCCTTAAAATAGTGAAGCTTCAACTGCAACCGCTATCGCAGGGGTTGTTTACCGCCGGTGGAAACTTCCACCACTAAATTTATATAGAATATTTCTGTTTATTTAAACGCCTTATTATTCAAAAATTTCTGTCATAAATAATGGTATAAACAGATTTTCATTTTTACTGGTAGCAGTTTACTTTGGCGGTAGTCACGCCCTGCGTTTCCGCCATATTGTGACAACCAGGGAAACAAACTGACAGTTTTACAAGGAAAACTGACACCAGTAAGAATAAAGAGAAATTTTGACCACGTTTGTGAGAAAAAAATTCCATGAATAAGACGAAATTTTTTATTCAATTTTACTGGTGGGACGTTTGCCCCGGCGGTTATCGGAAACTGGAGATACGATTTTAAAAAAGCAGCCGCCATATTGTGACAACCTATTCAGTTACTTCACTCGCAACTGGTAGACAGTACACTATATGTCTCCTCCTCTTTATTCATAACTCATTGTTTGGACTTTCGTCAGTAGAGATATTTCTTTTTTTTAAGTAGATAAATTATAAATATTCATGATAAAATAAAAATCATAAACATAATTGTATATTTTTTAGGAAAATTTAAAAAACGTCAAAGCAGTAGCATTTGATAACTATAGTTAAAAGTTGTAAAGTGTCAAAAATTTATAATTAATTGTAAAAGAAAATCGCGAGGAGTCAGCGTCGAACTCTGGCCCTCCGACTAGCGTATCAGTACTTTACCTTGATAAATGGAGTTATGAATAAAGAGGAGGAGACATTTAGTGTACTGTCTACCAGTTGCGAGTGAAGTAACTGAGGAGATTGTCACAAGATGGCAGCTGCTTTTTTTAAATCGGATCTTCAGTTTCTGATTGCCGCAATGGCAAACTTCTCACCAGTAAAATCGAATAGAAAATTTCGTCTTATTTAAGCGTCTTATTCATGGAATTTTTTCTCAAAAATGACGTACAAATTTCTATTTGTTTTTTCTGGTGCCAGTATGCCTTGTAAAAGTGTCAGTTTGTTTCCCTGGTTGTCAAATTATGGTGGAAACGCAGGGCCTAACTACCGCCAAAGTAAATTCCTACCAGTAAAAATGAAAATCTGTTTCTACCATTATTTATGACTGAAATTTTGAAATAATAAGGCGTTTAAATAAGTTGAAATTTTCTATATAAATCTACTGGTAGAAGTTTCCACCGGCGGTAAGCAACGTCTGCGACAGCGGTTACAGTTGAAACTTCACAATTTTAAGGATATGTCAGTTCCTCTTTATTAATAGTTCCATGCCTTGATACCACGCATTGAGAAGAGCAAAACTAATGGGTATTTAAAACGTATGCTGAATTTCGACCACCAATTTATCAAAATGTAAGACTTATTTAACCCTTTGAGCTCTGGGTGTGAATTTCTTCAAAATGCCCAAATGTCACATTGGCACCAGTATTTTGTAAACAAAAGATTCGACTTATATTATACGCGAGAAAATGCATTTATCTATTTTCAAATAAATTCGGTTGAATATTCCGGTGCCAATGTGACATTTCCAGATTTAAATTAAGTGGGAAGAAATTCAACCATCAGAGCTCAAAGGGTTAAAGAAATCATGTCACCAGAATAATTAAGAATAATAACTCTACAACATACTTTAAATTTATTAAAATCTTTGATTGCCATGTTTGGTGTCCTTGTAAGTGAAAACAAAATTATAGTGATAAAAGTTCGTATGTTGCGGTGAAAAAAAAAAAAAAAAAAAAAAAACGTATCCCTATGATTAAATTATTATTTTTACCTCAAACATTCACTATCTTTTTATTAACAAATTAAACTATTTATATCCAGCAAACCATAAACGTAATTCTTTTCATGCCCTGATTATAGTAACAGTGCATGATCGAAATTAAATTTCCCACTTTTCTCTGAGATTAGATTACAAAATTTTTTAAATTGCATCTTTTCAGAAGCAATATTTAAATTTAAAAAATGGTATATATTTTTTAAAAAATTACTCTAATAATTATAAAACCACGTCCACATCTCAGAAAATCAAAATGGAATAAAAATCAAAAAGAGTATTTCAAATATTTTAATGAAGTTATTAAATTCAGAAAAGTACAAATGTTAGTGCGGTATATATAACAAAATATTTGTGGGTTTTTTACATGTGCTTACATATATTTAGAATAAAGTAAATTTATATATAAGTATGAAAACGCTAATTTTATACCAATAAATTTAACAAGCTTCAAACTAATTAACTTATACATTATTAATTAAACATTTCTTTCTTATATCTTTAAATATCAAAGTATTTCCTTCTCCGAAAATGACAAACTTACTGGGTAATTTGCATAGAGAAAGAAGGCGTTTGGAAATTAGTGTAATGTCTTTGTGCTGCTCGATTGTCTTTTATGGTCTTAAAAGCATTATTTATTCATTAAATATGTACATTCTCAGTAGCTAGAATGCTTACATATAATAATGTAATTAAGACTCATTTAAATACACCTGAATTAATCATTCCGCTTAAAGTAAAAGTAATAAATAAATAGATGAATGCATATGAAATTCTTTTGCTAGCTTTAAAAATTACTTGTTATCTGAAAAAATAAATTGTTAAAGAAAAAGTATTAATTTAATATATTATAGTTTTTGTGTTTTAAATACTTTTTATGAAAACAAAAAAATACAGTTCTAAAGAAATATAGCTTTATTTATTTCGTTGTTATATTTGCTTTAATTAGATTTTCAACTCTTATTATTTTTTATGCAAATATTACGCGTGGAATTTACTTCGTGTTTTTCAAAATACCATTTACTCGAAGTAATCATTTTAAAGTTTTGACCAAGTACTATCGTGTGCATTGTTTTTATTTCTTAAAAATGGAACATTTAAAGTTTTTATACATAAAAATAATATAAAACAATTATTCTTTCGGGCATACACCTGATAATTATACGCAATGCCTCTTTCTCAGAAAAAAGGGGAAAGAATTTGAAAAAAAATCTTTATGATTATATTTTGTTTTTATCTTAGTTGTAATATACAAAGCAATATTATTTATGAATTTTATCTATAGAGATGTTATTTATGAATTTAAAATGAGAGATACATTTAATACTTTATATTAAATTTTGTTTTAGCTTAAACAACAATTTGTGCAAGAATAAGATATAGCAGTGCGAATAAGAATAAGATTCAAGATATGGGTAAAAAAAAATATTGCAGATTATTTCGTGGCTTATTTATAAAATAACATGAATCTATTTAGAGGGAACCTACAGAAGATGTAAGTACATGCATTCACCAATCTACTTTTAAATTACATGTGGTATATCAACTCATATTATGCAAAATTCTTTAAAATATTGAGAATGCCCATTATTAAAGTCACTTCCAAATATATGCATTTCTTTAAGATTGCTTATATTGGTATAAAAATCTGGGATGGTGAATGATTTAACCATTCAATGCAGAAAGTGCAAAAGACAGCATATATAGGGTTGTCCATCTGTTGGTTCTTTTTTGAACTGTGAATATTTCACAGATTATTTGTATCAAATTCCATGTGTCATGTATGTATGAACTGTCAAATGCATGCCATTCGTAATTATGGACTCGTTGACAACACAAAAAAAGTGCAATGGCACACACTGATCGCCAAACCATCAACTTATTGAACGAGAAATTTTCAGATCGCGTAAATTCAAGAAGCTCTGATGTAAATTGGCCGCCAAGATTGTGCGATTTAACACCAATGGATTATTTTCTCTGGGGGGTTCTGAAAAATAAAGTGTTTGCCACTGCTCCCCGCACAATCCAAAACCTCAAACTTAAGATCTGGGCTGAAAGTTTGGCAATTTACCCGCTTATTCTGGGAAACGTCATCGGCAACTTTAATGTTCGGATGATGGCATGTAAGCGGAGCTACGATGGCCACATGTGCGATATGTATTCCACACATAAATGGCATAGACCCATCTTCCATGTTCGATGAAAAATTTCGATTTTCACTCATAAAAAATGCGTTTCTTTCATAATGAAAAAAGAACCAACGGATGGACCAAACTTCACTTAAGTATTTTTTTTATCTTATGAAAATAAATGCTGAAACATATTGTTCAATGGTGATCATAAAATGTATCAACAAAAATGTTTTTTTTTTCATGAAAAACTATATGCAGAATACACAGTAGTGGCCAAAATTGTGAACATTTTTTAAAATTTTCATGTCTTATAAACTTGTGTGCTTATAGAATATATTAATTTTTACTTAAATACAAATGTTTATATATCAAAATCAAGGAAATTTAACGTAGAATTTAAAATAAAAAACATAATTAAAATATCTGTATTACAAAAAAAGTTACGCATACAAAAAGTAAGATCTATCGTAGATTTCAATGTATTTTAAAGTTGCACTTACACATTCAATATTTAGTAGGATAAATCTTGCTTTTTATTGCCAGCGTTTTTTCATTGAGAGAATTAGTATTTGGTGTTCATATTTTTTAATCACATGATGCCAAGAATCAATTATAGCTTTAATAATTTGCGTTTTATTAGATGAGCGCTTTTATTGTACAATGATTTTCAAACGTCGCCGCAAATTTTCATTAGGATACAGATCAGGGCTGTTTCCTGGCCAGGCTAATAATTGTATGCTTTTATTTTTAAACCATTCTGTGAATATTTTTGCCATATAGATGGTGCTTCATTGGGGAAGAGATCCCTGATGGAAGCTATCAATTTTAGTTCCAGGGCAGTTTCGAGGTGAGTTTTTTTTCTGTATTCAGAATGCCATCAATCACTTGAATGCGGCCCACAACATCTGCAGACATACAGGCTCAAATCATGACATTTTCTGCGTTCCTTGAAGATGCTTCAATGCAATCAAGATGCAGCTCTTCCCCTACTCTACGTCTCACATATTTTCGCCCATCACTACGAAAGTGCGATATTTTTACTGTCATCGCTCCAGATTATTTGATTCCACTGATTTTCTGACCAATTAATGTGTTCTTTTGCCCACTGAACTCGTTTTTTGCGTTGCTGAAGATTCAAAAATGATTTTTTCCCTGGAATTCTAACTTTCAGTCCAAAACCTGCTAAACTTCTCCTTGTTGTTCTTGAACTAACTGAAATACCTATTGCATTCATTTCACATCTAACAGCATCTTATGAAATTCTTCTATCTTTGAGGCATATCATTTTTATCTTTCTATCGTCAGAAGCACTCGTGCATTTTTTTCGGCCTGATCTTGCCTTATTTATTACTGATTTAGTTTCTGCATAACTTAAGCACAACTTTCGTACGCCAAATAAAGTGACTGATCCACCAACCTGTTTTGAAATTTCAGCATAAGAGAGACCATTTTCTCTCAGTATGACAATTCTGCTCATTTTTGTAGGCATACAATCAGTTCTTGTTGTTGATGACATTGTTTTAAAATATTTGCATTAAGAAAAAACAGAAATATATAAAAAAAAAAAAAACATTATTCTATTTAGTTACACTAGTATTCACACTTCTGCAAACGTCATTTCAACAAAACACCGCTTTTACAAATCAAAACATACTACATTTTAGTTACTGACATTTGATTGGTTCTCAGAACAGTCATTGCGATTGGCTAGGAAACTTTTATTACAATACACTTCAGCATTCATGACTAATTGTGTTTGTATTTTAGACTAAAGTAAGTGTAACATTTTTTGTAATGCAGATATTTTAATTCTGTTTTTTATTATTAAATTCTACATTAACGTTCCTTGAATTTGATATATAAATATTTGTATTTAAGTGAAAATTAATATATTCTATAAGCACACAAATTTATAAAACATGAAAATTTTAAAAACGTCCAAAATTTTGGCCACCACTGTATGTAAAGTATATGTAAAAATAATTGTTGAAGAGAACAAGTTTAAAATATGTGTAGCTTTCAAGAATTGAACTTTATTTTGGGAAATAAAATCGTGGCCATATATATATATATATATACACTGATTGGTTACTCAAAAACGAATCGTAACCAGATAACAGTGTAGGGTAGGAAACGGTAATTACCCTTGTATTTTATTCTGGTATTTATTCTGGTTATTTAAAAATGAATCGGAATCAGATAACAATGTAGGGTAGGAAACGGAGAGCACCCCCTGAAATTTATTCTGAAATTCCGAAGGGATATTTTATCTTTATTTAATAACGAAAAGTCTATCGTTATAGAAAGCAAAATTTACTATTCGGAATTCCTGGTATGGATTCAATATTTCTGAATAACAATATAATCTAATATAGCAGCACTGATTGCTGCTTCCAATGCACGTTGCAACCTGATTCAAATTTGTCTTTGAATGGAGTATCCTTGCCAGACTATCCCTGTTTGTCCCCGATGTGGTAACGGATCATCTTGTATATATATAAGTGGTGAAGGGTGCACGCTAGTTCAGGCTAAACATAATCTTTTACTGTTTTATATATACATATATATATTTATTTATTTATTTAGCTAGCTAGCTAGATATTTACATGGTTGCATGTACGCGAATGCATGTTTATATTAAGATCATTTTTACTCATCGACGGTGTACATCCAAATCTGGCATCATGAAAACAAAATACAAATTAATTGCCAAAAACCCATACAAAGTATGTCAAGACAAGTATAGTATCATTTCTTTAATAAAAAGCAAGGGTATGCACACTAAATATTAAATGTATCAATATTTTTAAAATATTTCTTTAATATAACAAGTTTTTATTGTAAATTTCACAATCATTCTAATAATTTTCCCACGTCTGTATGTTGAAAATTCTTCATTTCCCAAAATTTTTAACATTTGACATCAACGATGTATGTGTCCTTGTTGTTCAAATGATCTTAAATATTGCATACAATATTTCTTTATTTTTAAGTATTAAAATAAATCTAAGTAGAAGACGAAGTTGATTTCCAAAATAATTTTATTTCTATGTAAATAAGCATATTCCTCTTATAATATACATATAATTGAGAACTCGCCTTTTTTAAAAAAAATGAAATTTTGTGAAATTGCGAAAAATCTGTAACTGCGTCCATTAGTTTTTATTGCAAAGCAAGATTTTACAATGCCATAAATACAGGATAAAAATAATTTTTTTGCACGCTGTAGTGTTTTTCTGTGCAAATTTACCAATAGAATAGATTGATAGAGAGAACACGATTTTTTAAAATTTTGTTTAAGGCGAGTTTTGAAACCCACGTCCTCTATTATATACGTGTGAGTGTGTGAGCATATAAATATGTATGCATGTGAGAATAATTTTTTAACATTTGTAATTAATTCTTAGTTAATTAGATTGAAAAATTCACCTTTAATGATAAGAAAATATTAAAGTTCGCAGACAAGATTACAGGAAATTCCTTGTCTAGACATATTTTTACTAATAAGTATTATTTTTTAGCATACTAAAAAATAAATTTTGTAAACGAAGCAAAAAGAGGGGGCTAATACTGACTAACTTGTGAAATATTTTTATCATTTAAAGCATCACATAATTTTCCCAAGAAGAGCATTTAAGTTTTAGAGCGTTTAAAAAATGCGATAAGTCCAATATACAGGGTGGCCATAGAAAAAATCCCCGATATATGTACCATAGTGACCTAACCGTTCAACCAATCGAAAGGAAATTTTATATTTAGTTATTTGAAGGTCTTCTATCGAGATCGTGATGATTTAAAACAATAGAACTCTCACGGTTATGGTTACAGTGAAAACAATTCGTAGTTTTCGAATAGCAACACCCCTTTTTTTTCCTTCGAAAATTCATCAGCGCATTGAAAAACTATAAATGGCGTTGGAACGATACACGTATGACTAATATTGCCAGTGTAATATCGTGCCACTCAGTCCTAATCAGTTCCTATGTAACGTAATATTCAGCACATTAAAACAAATAATTCCATTTTTATTTTTCCCTATGTGTGCAGAAACACATCTCAAAAAACATTTTAAAACAAAACTTATAATTTTATTCAGTTCACATGTGAGAAAAAAAAATCGGCTACTGAAAATTATGTCTTGTAGCCACTCCCTTCTTTCCTCGCAATGGTCTTTTTTGCAAGTGTTTTAAGCCAGCAACTTCATCGTACGTGTATCATTCCAACGCCATTTAGGGTTTTTTAATGCACTGATCAATTTGCGCATGAAACAAATGGGTGTTGCCATTCGAAAATTTCGAAAGTTTTTCACTGTAACCGTAACCGTGAGAGCTCTATTATTTTAAATCATCACGATCTCGAGCGCATATCTTCATATAAGCATATCTAAAATTTCTTTTCGATTGGTTGGGCGGTCAGACCGCTAGAGGTTCATATGGGGAAGCTGTTTTATGACCACTCTGTATATATATGTATATATGGCATAGTTTCAGACCTCCCGATTTTTTTAATACCAGTAAATTCATACAAAAATGTTCGCTTTATTTAATTTCAGAATATCCGCGATTGTATAAAACAAGTATTTCTGCATAAAAATATTGGTATTTGAAAAATCAAGAGCTTAGCAACTATGAATTGGGGGGGGGGGGGGGGGGGATTTCGGAGATTTTTCTTTAAAGCTTTGTATTCGTTTAACAGGGTTCGTAGGAGTCCTTGAATTTCCAGACTAAGAAATTCTTCTGTACCAGTATATTCTTATGGAAAATCAATCCTTAAATAAGGTGAAATTTCGTCCGTTTAAACTGGATTTATTTTTCTATAAAAAATTACTGATATTTGGCCTTGAAAATAACGGTACTCGTACGAACCCCGTTTAAAGCTGATTTATAATGCAAATTTCAAGATTTCTAAAGATAATAGCTATAAATATAATTTACAAAAATGTTTAATCATTGCTTATTAAAATTTAGAAATATTTTCCGTAGGCTCTTGGTGAACATAGCATCTAAATAAAAAGCAAAATCTTTAATTTCAACGAATTTTCTAACCCTAAGTTTAATCAACGTATGAAGGGCATTTCTTCGTAAGGTTTTTTCTTTGAATATTTTTTTCATTTATTTAAATTTTTAAATGCATTTAGAAGCAATTTCTTATAAATAACTTTTATCGCTTGTTTGTTTTTTTAAAGAAAACAGCAAGAAAAAATATCAGAAATTCTGTTCAAAACATAAAATCCAAAAGCATGGCAAGAAATTGCATATCAGTGCCTATTTAACGATATGTTTTTTTTTATGTATATAAATTTTCATTTTATGTAGTTTCATTATTTTAACTTATAAATATTACGAAAAAGGTGTCAATATAACTGCAAGATTAATGTTTTCCACTAATGCATATATTTAAAAGATATTCATTTAAAAAAATTGAAACATTTTTTAGGTATTTCGAGTGATCTGAGAACTTTTAAATAAATTATTAAGTGTAAATAATCAAGATTTCTTTTTTTATGTTTTTTTTTTTTTTTTTTTTTTTTTTTTTTTTTAATGTTCGAGGATAGTTCAACCATTTCTTTAGAACTCCAAAGAGTATACAAAAGAGAGCTTTTTACTAAGTAAGAAAAGTTATTATTATGTTGAAAAGTTATTAAGGTATGTATTTTTGTGACAGTGGTACATATGACTGCAAATGAATGTCTTGGATGTATTTAAAATGTTATTTTTATTTAATTTATTTTTCTTTCGTAAACAGTAAAAAAATATGAACCCTTTAGATACTACAGCAGGTAAGATTGAAACATGTCATGGATTTAAAAGTCAAATATGTTTCAATGAAAGTAGTAAAAATAAACTTTAATTTTTAATAAAACATTTAATAAATACTTTTGTTACATTTATTAGAAGCAATTTCAAAAGATGTAAGTCCTTTACACTGTGAAAAAAAACTTTAATTCTACAAACGTAAAGTTACAGAAATATGTATGCCTACTAAAATTTTATCTGTATACTGTACAGGCAAGCTATAAATCTGCAACACTAGTTTTTGTAAAGCTAAAGAAATCTGTAACTTCACAAAATAATCTACTAAAATCGCAGTAATCTTGCTGAAATTTTATCTGTGACCCGAGTTGCAGTTACATAAAAAGTTCCAGGCATCCCAGTTTCCTAAAAAATTAATAGTACAGTCAATCGGAGTAACTTTGACCCTCATTTTCTCTATTTTCATATGCCACACTCTTATTTGAAGAATATTGTCGAAACTAGGGGCATAAAAGAGAAGAAATGATCCTAAATTATTGTTTGACTATAAAATATTAAGGAATAATAAGGATAAAATCAATAAAAAATGGATTTTTAGCCTGGTTCAAAGTTACCCAGCCATTTAGGGTAACTTTGCACCATATGATAAATTTTTATATAAAATAATTAATTATAAATAAAGTATTGTAGTCAGGACAACTTTAAACACCAAAAAATGTTTTCATATATTTAAAGACTGCGAATTTACATTTCCCAACATCACAAGATTTGTATAATTTATGATATTACAACAAATATCAGGCATAAGAAAAGTGGAAGAAGAGAACCATAAACATTTAGAAATAAAAAAAAACCTGTTTATTGTTCATAAAAAACATAAAAATGCAGTGAAAAACAATTTTCAATGTTTTAACTCTATAATATATCCATAGTTGCAGTAACACATACAAGTACTAGTATTATTCAAACAAGAATAAAAAACGTCGAACGTATGAAATGTCAAATTTCAGTAGCTCCGCCCCTAATCACGCCTCTAAATGAATTTTAGGTATTTTACACATATTTGTAAAAATATTTACTTGTCATATCTAATGCACACTTTCGGCATTTATATAAAATATACGTGCAAATATGGGAAATTTTCGACAGTAGCACCTATAATCAGTAAATTATAAGCATCAGTGTAACTTTGAGCCTGCTCAAAGTTACCCTGAAAATGCGGTAAAATGCTAGTGCATTATTATTTTACATTTTATTAACTATTAATAAATAAATAAATAATCACAAAATATTAACACATTTACAACATTTAGATAATAATATGCCTGATAAATGAGTATATTGTCACTTACTATGAAAATTTAATTGGATTACAACAACTTCAAAACAGCATTCAAAATTAACTTGAAAACAGTACTTCACAAAAATAGTTAGATGATGCAATTAATTGCGCATAATGTTGTTAATTTATTTCCTAAAATAAAGAGTAGAAATCCCAGTTTAGAACCTTGCCAACAGAGCACAGTTCTGGAGTTTATTTAGTCTTTTAGAGTCAAAAATATTGAAAAATAGCAGGTGGTGCAAAGTTACACCCCGTGGTTCAAAGTTACCCCGATTGACTGTAACCTTACAGATTTTTTTTATTTACGGTACAAAAGTGTATCTGTTACATGAATTTTTGTTGTTGCCGTTACATAAAAAGTTCAAGGAATCCCAGTTTCCTAGAAAAATTTTAGTAGCATTATAGATTTTTTTTTTTTTTTTTTTTTTTTCAGTGTAGTCGCGTTTCGAACAGTAGGTTGATTACTTTAAATTTTTAAGTTCAGATTTAACACAAATTAAACAAAGTGGTCTAACTCCTTCTAAATTCCCTATTTTGCCGATAAAGATAATTTGCAGGGAAATTTTAAATTAGGTGTACATAATTTAATTGAATAAATATTAGGTAATCAGGGATGCGATTTCCGCGTTTTTGCACACCAGTATATTCTTATAGAAAATGTTGTTCTTTTACATCGCAAAAATGTTCCGGTTAAATGAAATGTCATTTTCTCTAACAAAATACTGGTTTGTAAAAACGCGGAAATCACATCTCTGGTAATTATGTCAAAATGTTTAAAATTTGTTAAATTCATAATTAAAAAGCTCGCCCGTATTGTTGTAATAACACAAACCATTCAAAGAATGCCACCGAAAAATATGTGTGTCAGCGAACTATAAGAGCCACATATTTGATTAACGTATTCATCCATGATACTTGGAAAATTAAAACTTGTCCTAATTAGGGTCGAATCGGTCCAGTATTTCGGACGCTACAGTGATGACAAATTATGCAATTTTTTTGTGTGTGTCGCTATAAACAAACTATAATAGCTACATGCTTAGTTGTAGAACTCATAAAACATATACGTACAATTCCTAAATCGTTTCGAATTGGTTCAGGATTTTGGAAGTCATAGTGATGAAAAATTTTGTATATTATGTATATATATATAATATATGTAATACTATATATGTTATGCATAAAGAAAGTTGCAATACATCAATTTCCCTAAAGAAATGAACCTAATAAGTTATAACTATACTAAGGACAAAAATTGCGGCAATGACCCAAATGTTTGAAGAATGCTTCTTGTGTGATTTTTAAAGTAATTTTAGATGTTTAGTAAAAAATTTGTAAAATCATATTTTAATTAAATAGCAATTTCTTGTTTGAGAGGTTGAGGATTGTCACAAATTCAATAACTAGTTTATTTAATGCATGAGAAAATTATCAAAACTCGTACATCAGAAATATGTATTATTACAAAAGATGAATAATGTAAAAGAATGAAATTAACATTAACACTTTAGTTGTAGCCTATAAAAGATTATTGCAAAAATTTATCTAATTATAATTTAAATTTCATCTTATAATCCCAAATTGGTATGATTTTGAAAGATCGAAATATAATTTAGTTTAGAGGTATGAAATCGCATACATTTTGAGATAATCTATATTTATATCAAGTATACACATTAAAAGCTTTTATGAATATATATATTTTTAATAGCAAAATATACAAATTTTTAAGCAGAATATGTTAACTACTTTGAGCAATCATACAAAGAAATATTTTAAGAAATTACTTTTTTTATGGAGATTTTTTTTTTTTTACCTAAATTTTTTCTTACACTTTTTAGTGAATGATGGAAGAAAAAGCTAAGAATGTTGTGAGAGACATAATCGTCAAAAAAGGAAACATAGAAAATATAAGATTTACTTTACTAACAAAGTAAGAAATTGATTTTTTTTCTCGGCTCTCTAATTGTTATGCATCAAAGACGTTTCACCGCACACTTGAAGTAATTTTGGAAAATAGTTTTATTTATTCTGAAAGAAAAAACATTAAACAAGGACTATTTTTTCTTTCAGAATTTTTTTTATACGAAGTTGTAAGTCGAGAAGTTAATGTTTCAGAAAGTGGGTAATTTGGCGATATTTACCTCTTGTCTTATCTGTTTTCCATCGTTATCAATAAGGATGATGAAACGTTTCCTACGTATAGATAAAAAACGCGAGTTATACTGATCGTATTTAAAAAAAAAAGAATAAATAAAATATTTTCCATCACAGAAAATATTAAAAAAAATATTTGAATTCATATCAAATAATGCTTTTTAATGAGAAACCTTTTACAATCGTAGACGTTGTTTCCATAATTGATTTAAAATAACACTCTTATGGGATTATTTACACCATGCTATCTTCTTTAAAAGCTAAAACTAGGTTTTTCCACCGAGGTTTATAACTATAAATTTTGGAGGAGAGTAAACATTTTAAATTCTTTCTTTTACAGCCACTTAGCGGCTTAAACTGTTAAAAAATCTAAAAACAGTAATCTTCTAGAACTAAAGTTTCAGCAAACATATCTTTTATTCACCAGAAGTATCTTAATATACAAAATAAACGGTCAAGAGCGAGTATTATTCGCACTCAGAGGTTTCCGTAATAAATATATGAATTATTAACTGTATTATTAGAAAAACCGTTACTAAAAGAAAAATAAGACTTTGTAAAAAACTATACAACGTAGGGTTTGTAATAGCTGTATATGTACTAGAAAATTATGAATGGGTATACCGTAAAAGTTTAAAGAGTTATGAAGTCTAAATAATATCAAATATTGCAATACTGTATAAATTTTACTTAAATCTTATCTTAATCTGTTTATGATGAACTTAATTCGGTGCTGCCACTAAAAGTAGTGCATATTTAAACTTCATTTGGCATTTCATAAAACTAAATTCAGTGTCGTAATAATCTTTTCTTTTCACAATGTAGCTAAAACAAAACACTTGTTCAAAGTTTAAACTTGGTATTTTAATAAGCGCGCTTCGAAAGGAGATCGCAAAGTAGCAACACCGCCTTGTTCCTTGCCGCGTTTTTCCAGATAGGTTCTTTATTAACTTTGAAAGACACGGTGGGCGTATTCAGGAATATACTTAATGCAAACTAGTCGCGAATCCCATAGTACTTATGTGATTAATTCGAATTAAATTAGTGTGTTTTTAACAGTTCGACGTCTATTGCTTTTTAACTGTTGCTGAAGATTTTATTACACAAATGTATCATTAAAAGTTATTATCTAGGCTCTAAAAGCCGATGGTACATAGAGAACGCCGTCCGTGCCACTATGTATGTCTAAACCGTCCGTATCTTTAAGAGGTAACATCTCGGCTAATTACCGACTTTTTTTTCAAACATCATTATCAACAATGCTTTTATACTTCTGCTAATATAGGTACATCCAGCGATAGGTGTATACAGCCGCAAATTGAAATTTGTGTGTAACAGAAAAATGCGATTTTCTCAAAAACTATGTGACCTAGGGTAATCGCTATAAATTTTTTGCAAAGTTTAAATTAACGTCTACTACATCGAATTTTTTCATAATCTTAGTTTCAGTAGGTTCGGAAATAGACGGTGGTGTGGGGGGTGGGGGGGGACATATTTTTGCACTACATTTTGGACGATATCTCTGAAAATATAATACCTAAAATGAAAAGAAATGTATTTTTGCGTTACAAAAGCTTTCACACGATACCCTACACGATGTACAAAGAAAATATTTTTTTTTTCAAGTAACTTAATTAGCCCCTGTACATTTTCCCTAAAAGCATTTCTGGATGTTTAATAATCTGTAAATATATGGGTCAATAGTCTAATGTTTTAAAAATGTTTATTTTTTCTAAATTGGTTTAAAAAATTAATTGTGAGCTAACAATTTTTTAACAGTAATCGCTTTCAGAATTACAGATCATTCTGTCATGTAGCTTTTGAGTAATGCTTATAAACTGCTTAAAGATGCTTAAAGAAAATGTAATAGATTAAATATGCTAAAGAATTTAAAAGTTCAATTCTCTTTTATTTAAATGGTTGGTGAAATCAATGTTGTGATTAAATGATATTTTTCAAGCTTATTTTAAAGAAAAAAATATCATTATGTATTCAATTTTTTTAATCAGATTTTTCAAAACAAAGCAAAAAGTCGTCTGTCAACCGATTGACATGTAGAAAATCAATATATCGTAACTTTTTTTGTTTTAAATTTAACGAACGTAAACAAATTTAAACTTTTTGTGTTTAACTGGGCAATTACAATCACTATTTAGAAGTAAAGAATTTATAGAAGAAACTTAGCTTTTCAAGTAATTATTTCCTAAAGACGATAGTGAAATTTGTCAGAAAGGCCCTGAAACTGTAATGATAAGGCGAGAATAAAGCATGTTTTAGGCATTTTTTTAATTCATAAAAATTAAATATTTTTTTATAAATTCGTCAAAATGACGTCATGTTTTATTAAGATCGTTGAAGTGACGTCATGTTTTGTTAAGACACCGCCCCCTGAATAGTATAAATAAACGCTGATACGAAAATGGCGGCTACCGAAGACGGATTTTTTTTCAGCGTGTATGCGGTCCCTTGAATTTTGGTATCAAGTTTTTTCCGCTTTAATTTTATGAGATTAAACAAGTAAAAGAAATATTTTAAAAAATAATGGTGTCTAAATTTAGGGGCCGTACACACTGAAAAAAATACGGCTTCGGCAGCCGGGCTTTTTCTGTCAGTGCTCAGGCCCGTTAAGAGCAGTGGTGGAAAATTGGCGGAGAGGAGGAGCCTATTGACACCACAAACATTTTATAGTATTCTTCAGCTTAATAAAAACGCAGAAATTATGTCATTAGATAAGCCGAAAAATACTTCTAAAATTTAGTGGTGTCAATAGGCTCCTCCTCTGCGCCAATTTTCCACCACTGTAAGAGGGTCAATTCAGGGGGGATAAGATCGTTAAAATCACGCAATTTGTGTTAAGTCAGTATAAAATTTTAACAATTCAAATCACTGAAAGTGTGCCCTTTTATTGAGATTTTTTCTGCATTGTAATTATGATTTCTTAGTTGATACTTAGTATTTAATAAAATTAATACCGTAATTTCCCGCGTATACGCCGCCGCAGCTCAGATAACTGTATTTCCTACGTTTTAAATAAAATGTGACTTGCTTTTCCTTAGCATTTATTTCACTTCATTTTTAAATAAAATTTCCGGTGTGAAAAAGACTTAAATAAGCCGCGGCGTATACGCGGGAAATTACGGTATAATAAATATGTTTCTGTCTGTACAAAAAAAGTATACTGTGGCAGATAGGTTAAGGAACTGTTTGGTTTCGCGAGAGATTTTTATGCTCAGATAATGAACGCATGTTCGATTTTCGAACACCTCACAAAACAAAGCCAAGAAGAAGCAATGCTGTGTTTAAGATTTGCCGAGCTCTGTTCATTTGCATCTATTGTCGGCTTAGAGAACATTTCAACAGTTGTATACGTATGGCTAATTAATTCATGGGCTACCGAGTGTTCGGGACGCACATTTTACGGCCCCCAAATAAGAATGAACAGATTAGAAACATTAATTTATTTTATTTTGTGTCCCGCCTAAAGAAATATTTTTAATTGTAAATTAATTATTTTAATTGAAATTTAGTTCACAAATTATTAACAGGCTCTAGTCACCACTTGAGCTTTATCGGGTTCTGCAGTAAATAAGATCTTTTTGAGAATTAATGGAGTTTTTGATAGGTCAAAATGATATATTGATATGATTTAATGCTTTAGTGAATGAATGTAATCCTAAAAGTTTTTAAAAATGGCGTGTCATTTATTTTTTTAAATACGCCACGACACGGACAAATCCATCGAATTACGATCTGTTCATATTAAATAAGGACGTATATTAACCCTATTATAAAGGGAATATTTATATTATTTTTTAATACATTATTTTGCTTTTAAGAACAAATTAATTGAATTCCCTTGCAAATCTACAGTAAATCTATGATCGGTTAACGAACAATTCGGTTAGCGAACACTGTTTTGGAACGGATTAAGTTCGTTAACCGAACATCTACTGTATTTCCTTTTTCCCTAAAAAATCGACAAAACTCATGTATTTCAAAAGCATGATATCAAGTTGCCAAGTAACAACCCGGCTTGATATCTATTTGTATCCTTAAAAAATACAAAATATCTATCTACAAAGGATAGTAGACGCTTTTTTAAAAGTATAAACATTTCCTTGAATAATAATATAACACATTTATCATGGGATAATACTTTCTGTAAACTGATATATTTGTGTTGATCCAAAAGCAAAATTGCACAAGTTTTTATCTCTTCAGAGATATTTGTATTGTTACATTTACTTTAATATTTTATTTCCTCTTAAATAAGTAGGAGTGTGTTTTTAGCATAATGAACACCTACCTTTCTTTAGTAAATTAAACCTCAAAATGAAATCCTTTATATAAACTTGAAAGTTAAAAGATAGTATAGACAGTTCTAGATTTAATTCTTTTTAAATCCTTAATATGTAGTTTATATAGTGTAAGTATGTTAAGAACTCCATGCGGGATATATAGTTTGTTCTTTTAATGCGGTTATAATGTAAAAGAGCTGAAGGAAGTTTTCCAATTATATATATTATGAAAACAAATCATACTTTCTCCAGATTTGTTGGAAGTTGTAGCCACCAATATACTATCTTCAATCCCCATTAAATTATTCCTTGATAAATTATTTTCTTAAAGTGATTTCACATATATCTCTAGTTTTAAGCAGAAATTGTAGCCAAATGTTTATATTCAAAACTCTATAATTTATTATCTACTTGAAATCTCACCCAACTTAAAAATTACAGAAATTAAAAAGTTATGCAATATTCTTAATCTTAACCTTCCGTCTACCAGACGGGTCCATTGGACCCGACATGTACATTCAAAATATTTTTCAAACCAGAAATTTCTTCAAAACAAACTAAATGTATAAATCAGACAATAATAAGTTAAATAAACAAATTAAATAGTTTTAAGTAAAAATTCTGGTGTAGAATGTTTTTATAAAACTTGAGTAAAATTTCCGGTAGTTCTAGGGTTAAAATAGCTAAAGAAATGAGATTAGGTATATTTTAGATAACAACACTTTACGCGAAAACCAATTTTTAAATTGACAGTAAAAGTATTAAGGTGGTAATTATTTTCTAACATATTTAGGTCTAAAATTCGATTTAATTTTTACACAGTTTGTTCATCTTAAACAAGTAAAATTAAACGTGGCAAAATTTGTCTTTGTTTTGAAATATTTAATTCCTTTATTATCTCAATAAATCTTCTGATTTTAAAATGTTGGTACAATACGATAATTGTCAAACAAATATCAAAAGTCTATGAAATATGTCTTCAAGACCTTATGTCACACGGATTCGAAAACTAAAATCACATATTAGATATCCTCAGCATTACAAAGGTCAACGGAAGTATTTCTCATTAATGCACTTTTCGTTCTTCCCTAGAATTATTCCTAAACAAATAGCATTGAAAATTGATTTTCGGGCCTATAAAGTCATCAAAGAGAAAACCACTTCATTTTATGATAATATACTATATTATAATACGAGAAAATCCTTGGGTGACTGCGTTTGTAAATGTTATCTTAAAAATGCCTTGAAAGGTTTCGACTAAATTTTGAATCCTACCATTTTCGGGCACGAGTAGTCCATTAAGCTACGCACATGTTTTAGAAAATTTGATTAGTGGGTCGTTTTGGTGTCACTACGTGTCAAACTAATTTTATCTAAAAATTGCTCAAACGATTTTGACTAAATTTCGAATCCTACCGTATTCGGCAAGAGAAAACCATTGGGCCATATGACATGTTCGGGAAAATTTGATTAGTTTGTCATATAGGTATCCCTACGGGTAAATCTAGTTTTATCTCAATAAACGGCTCAATGTTTTTTACTGAATTTCGTATTCTGTCGTATTCGCATGCGAGAAGATCATATTGGGCTAGGTCATGATTTCGAGAAAATTCCAATAGTGGGTCATTTTCGGTCACTATGGGTTATGGTTAGTAAAACTTTATCTAAAAAACGGCTAAATTTCGCATACTACCGTTTTCGGAACGAGAACACTATTGGGCTAGGACACGTGTTCGGGAAAATTTGAAATGTGGATCATTTTGGGATAACTACTGGTCTAGCCAATTTTATCTAAAAACCGTCTCTATAGATTTTGACTAAATTTTGTATTCTACCGTTTTTGGCATGCGAAGACCATCGGGGTACGTCACATGTTCGAGGAAATTCCATTAGTGGGCCATTTTGTGTAACTGCGGATCAGGGTCTAACTAATTTTATCTAAAAAATGGGTCTAACTTTTTTTGACTAAATTTTGTATCCTACCGTTTTGGGGTAGCAGAAGACCATTGGGCAAGGTCATATATTCGATAAAATTCAATTAGTGTGTCATTTTGGTGTCATTTCGGGTTACTGCATGTCAGTGGGATTGAAACTTGGAACAGCTATTAAGTTGTAGAACAGTTGGAAGTAAACGAAGACGTAAAGTAGGCAACATTTCGCTAAATTTGGTGATATTTGGCGAAATATTGGCGGGAAAATTGAGTTTCAAGATTACCGATCCCAAAACACGAGCACGGTGTCAACATGGTTGTGACTGTAATTGTAATATGATTTTGACATAATTGTGACATGATTGTGACATGATTGTGACTTTTCCCCAAATTTTGGCGATATGTGGCAAAAAATTGGATTTTACAATATAAAGGAATTTTCGAAAAATTTCCTATAAAAGCCGGGATACACAGTTCAACCAAATACAGTCGAGTGAACGTTTTTAATTTTAATTGAGCATAGCTCTGTCATCCCAGCTAGTAATTTATAAAACAAAAATATGTAATATATAAAGAAAGCACTAATAATTTTCTACATTAATAAGAATTCTGCAAATATCACGATAGGTTAAGATTCACAGGTACTAAAGCCATGGAATTGTGTAGAGTTTCAAATACTGCAAAAATACCGTTTTAACACGGGAATAAAAGTTTTTTTACAAAATAATCCGTATTTCTAAGAGAATAAAATGTATTTTATAAATATAAATCTGGAAATAAACCAAGCTTTTTGTAACTCTAGTCCTAGGTATGAGTCCAACACTACACTGTATGTTAAAAAAATAGAAACTTTTTCTTAGCAAATGTTGCAAGATAATTTTTGTATTTACAAAATATAGCATATATATATACAAAAAAAAAAAAAAAAAAGAAAAAAAAAATGCAAACTTTTTTTGTGTTTACAAGCATTTCTTGAGTGCACAATATTCCCTAGCAACCATTCTACCATTTTCCATTCTTTTCTTACGGTGCGTATCGTGAATTTTCTCCTAATTTTAAATGATTATTTTTCTCATCAACACATTCAAATAACAATTAAAGGGAGGCTACATTTCATGAAAAAACAGATTTTTTTACATTAAAAAAATCCTAGTATGCAGAAGAAGCTCCTAGACTCATGCGGTGAAATTAAAAATATTTAAGAAGTTGGAATCAGTTGGCAGATAGCGCGAACTGGCTGAAAAACTGGTATACGAGATATGTTTGACACAGCTGCATGAATGCTGAATGCGTTGCTTTTTAGGTTAAAACCAAGAACTATCAAATCTAAGTCACAAAAAAAGTTTAAGTAAAAACTTTAAGGCACTTTTTTTAAGTAGAACGCGTTTTTCTTGAAACGATATTTTTCATTATGCCATGTAAGATAGAGATTAAATGTATCAACCAATAAACTTTATTCTTTTGGAAATTTGTGATTATTTATTTTTTGGGGCTAAGAGTCTGATATGTAAAGAAAGCATCAACAACAACAAAAAAATAGTTATTTAACCATGTTAAGGGAAAACTGCGAAAAAGAGACTTTTTTAGCACAATTCCATTTTTCTAAAGTTTATTCAATTTGACTAAAAATAGGTTTTTGGCACACAGAAATGCAATACATTTTCTGAAAAAAAAGATTTTGTTGTTTCGAATTACCTTTGACATTTGAATATTTTTGTCGAAGAGAAATTTAGTGTATGTTTTTGGTGTTCCTAAAAAGACGTATTTTGAAAATCTGGAGTTTATAATGAAAATGAAAATGGATCTTAGGTGGATAAAGCTTTCGAGGAAGATAATGGCGTAAATATTTTCTTTTTTTCATCTGATAAAGACATAGATATAGAAGAGTAATTATCTGATATTATGATGTCAAAGATCGGAAAATACGCGATTTCCAAATAATAATTCCTTACGACACGATAAAATTTCTAATCTTAGTCCTAATTCTACTCAGTTTTCAACAGCACGAATGGAAAATGAATATACTGCTTATAATCTTTTAACTATGATTGCAAATTATACATATGGGGATGCAAATGCGTCTATGGAGAAAATTGGAGAGAGCTAAATATTGTAGATATGGGTGGATACAAAATTGGCCTTTTGTTACTAGTATGTGTATGCGGATCAAGTATTGAATATGCGACAACTGTCTAGGATGAATGCAAGAAAGTAGTACACATATTTTAGAGATACAATGTCTCTAAAAATATCAGAATAGCATTTAAAGTTGTTCGAATTGACTATAAAGACATGGGATAAAAAATATCGAATGGCAAATTTGCTGTGACAAAGAACAAATGGGTCGATATTTTATCAAATGTATCGATTTCTGAAGCATATGTAACCATTGATGAACAATTTATTTCTCTTAGATGGAAGTGCCGTAAATCAAAACATGCCTAGCAAACAAGTTACTTATGGTGTAAAATTTGATATTTGTGCGATAGTGACACTTGCTATATTTATAATACTCAGTCATATTTAAGAAAATAATCAGGATTTGAACAGAAAAGTATCAATCATTAAAACTAGTTTTGGATTTATCATGCAGTTTACGAGGACATGATATCACTTTTAACAGTTTCTTTACATCCTAGGATTTAGGGAAAATGCTACTTAGTAAGGATATTTCAATTATCAGCACAACAAGAAAAAAATAACCATCTATAACCACATAATGTTTGAAATCAGTAGGTAAAAAATACAGTATTTAAATTTGTCTTTGATAGAGGTGCGACACAAAATAAATGTTCTGTTCTTCGAATTACATTGCATAAGATAAGAAAAATGAACAATTAAGTTTAAACATGAATCGTTTAATAAAATAAACATGAAGGTGTTAATATGCTCGACAAACTTGTAGCTATATATACTACAAAAGAAAGACACCCCAGTAACAGGTTGTTATATTTAGCAATATTTCAGATGTATCAGCATATAACACTCTGTTACTTTATTGTAAAATAAATAAATCGTTGAAGAAAGATTTTATTTATCGATGAAGAATTTTTTTTTCTTTATAAAAGCTTACTTCAAACGTATAAGAAAGTACATAAAAACCAGAGATCACCTGCCAATTGAGCAAGAATAAAAAATGATTGTTTGAAGTAAAAACAAATTCGGCAAGGAATTTACAAGCACTTCAGGCCACGGGAAAATTAAAAAGAACCATGAAAGGTTTCACCAACTCAAAATGATATAAATAAAGAGCCTTTTAATTGCGTTAAATGCAATTTTTTAAACATGAAACCGTTCTGGTAACTGTAATGAAGGATAATGTCCTTAAATATTTGAATTACTAAACATAAAAAATGCAATTAAAATAAAAAAGACATTTTTTAAAAGTAAATAGCGGTGATGTAACCATTGTAACATCTTTACTATGATTCAATTCAGTTGCATTTTTAATATTATGTTGTGTTCTTTTATGACGGCCAATTACCTACACGTGGGATATGGGCCCGAAGGGTGGGATGCCCTCCGTGGGGGTGGGGTCTTTCTAAGGGAACCTTTCTATTTACCCAAGGTAATCCAAGATTTGAAGAAAATCACAGAAACCTCCAAACAATTAGTCCAACGGGCACGAATGGGTTCGAACCTAGCACCTCCCATCTACGAGAGCAGAACCTCTCGGCTGATGGTGGGGCCCTTTTTTAATACTGATCGTGAAGGTATTCGTATATTTTTCCTTCATATTACTATCATTTTCTTAGTGTGTGACTAAACTTTTGAGACAGACTGTACTAGTAAACCAAAATGAACTTTTACCAATAGCTTTTGGCAAAGAGAGAATTTAGTGAAAAGCCTTAGTCATAAGTTGATGTCGAAGCATTTTCAAGTATTTTAATGAACAGAAGAATATCTGACTGGTTTGACAGGGCTGCATCTTATTCTCACTAATATTTAAAAAAAAAAAAATCATTTTTGTTTTAACCAGTCGCAGAACATTCTATGATAAAAAGCTGATGATCTCGAATAATGATTATGCTTCAGATTTTCGACTTGTTGTAAGATTATGAGCAACAGATTAGTATCTTCAAATACTGTCGAGGGGCGCCAATAATTTTTTTTTTTCATAATATACCCTATTTATCATGCATAAATTATTTGAAGATGAATTATTGATTAGATAATGAAATACAACAATGTTTTTGACACAGTACATTTGAAAATCAAACAGTCATTTATGACAACTCATGGCAGTTTTACAAACTATTGATTATTTTTTTTCTCAAAAACTAATTCAAGTAGAAGTAAAAAAAAATGTACTGACTGGTCATTATATCATAATAGTGAAACAAACACATATAGTGTCATTGAAATCTTTGATGGTGGGTTACATGCCTGCCTGATCTGGCACTGAATGACTATGGAGAGAATAACATGCAGAACATTAAAAAAGACATTCACGGAACATTACTCTTCAGCCATTTATCAGGTCACTCTTAGAATTACTGGGATCTACCGCGAAAACCTAGTATTCATAAGAATTTGAGATTTACAGTAATGTTAATTCTCAAAATTGTCAATCGTCTTTATGTAGCAGATAAAAGTACGTTCACGCTATTAAAATCTAAATAAACAACAATTTAAAAAATAAATGTTGCCATAAATGTGGTTAATGATCAGTTTGGAGAATTAACGCCGTAAAAAATACTTTGTGAAAGAGAGCGTTCACAATATTACAAATAACTCATGAAGACAATTTTATTTTCATTTTTTGAGTATTTTGTTCGGTTTATCAAACGATTTCAGCGATGGACTCCAAATATTTTTGAAAGGCGTATTAGTTATAGACATATAAATTTCATATCGTTATATTAGTAAAAATGGATGATTCTTCTAAATAAATTGTAAGTAAACGTTCCCAAATATTTATTAAAGGTTTATTAGTTATAGAAATATAAACAAGATATTTACAAAAACACATCCAAAAATAGCGGGACACATATAAGAAGTGATTATTGCCAGTGCGCTCACTTTCGAATCCACATATTGACTCCCCCCTACCTCCGAAAGTTCTCTATCAGGGCATTCCCGTAAGATACAACAGCCAAATGTTTAGCCTTTTGTATAGCTATAACACACACATATGTAACCAAGGCCTAATTACCCACGGGGCAAACTTCCACCGGTAAATTATAGTATAAAGTTTTGTCTTATTTAAACACCGTATTTATGCAAAAATACCGTGATGAACAAGACAAATTTTTCTGTTCCTTTATAGCAGGGGTCGCAGCATATAGGACACATTTTATAGTTCTTACCAGTAAATATTTTCAATAATCTTCAATAGACATTTTTACAAGAATCGCAATAAGAACGTATCATGAGAATTATTCATAAAATATACTGGTAAGAGCAATAGAATTTATCCTATATGCTGCGACCTCTGTTTATAGTGGTGGAAGTTTGCTCATTGGTAATCAGGACCCGTAAGTAACCAATAACTTTCAATAGAGGCTGAAATTCTATAAAACTATTTGCCAATTACAATATGTAGTTATAAATCTTAAAGCATGACATCTAGATAATGTTAAGATTAATGTTTTTGAAGTAATGATTTGATTGCAGAAAAATATATGAAATCGCAAAAGAATTTGAAAATCATCAAAATCGAAATGTTCCGTTTTTTGGACTTCAAAAACTTTGTTTTTAAAATTAATAAAATTTTTCACGGATTTGTGTATTTATGTATTAAAAAGGTGTTTATTTTATAATATTTATTTTTTCTTTTTTGTAATTCAAGAGATATTCCATTAACAATTTTTTTATATATTTTTGGTCTTTTCAAGGAAAATATCATATAAAAGTTCCATTTCAGATGAATTTTGTTGTATGTAAAATGATATTTAAAAATGTTTCTTTATAACTTTGATTAAACATTGAAATGGTAGTTAAATTTTTACAAAATATACTTTCCCGAAAATGCAAATATTAAAAATGCATAAAACTAGCACACTTTATATTACACACACAGAATTATGGTTAAAAAGATTAAAATAATCTTATAAAAACATTTGTCTTTTTGTCAAAATAAATTACTAGCACAAATTCTCAAATTTATTTTCAGTTTTCTACGGTATACAATGAAAAAAAACATTTAACTCAAAAAATACTGGTTGGTTTTAACAGGAATTGTTTTAAATGCGTTAACTACTTTAAAAATATTAATCTTTCATTCTGAATCGGAAACAACGGTTACCCTGCCTCCCCCGAACCCACCTCAATCCTCCACTCACGCACACTTAGAAGAAAAAACGAAACCTCAGATTTATCAAAACAACACCTAAAGGCATTCATTAAATATAAGATTTTTTTTTTTATCTTTTTATATTCTTTTAAAAAAAGGAATTACGAAATGCTATATCCTTAAACATACTTCATTGAAAAAAAATCCAAATTATCATACATGAAAAAAATAATGATATTAATAACTGTTTCATTCTTGAATTGAAATTAAAATTAGATAGGGTTTAGTAAATTTAATATCTTAAAAAAATAACAGTAAATCCATTAGAAAAGCATGATGTAGTAATTTTTCTGCACTATGACCGATACAGTTGCATTTCTATTTTTCATGTCAATGTTAAAACGGTTAATTTTAAACCTATTCTTAAGATAATTAAAAGTACGGCGTTAATTTTCAATTGCATATTTGATTTTCTTTTTAAACAGACAAAATAATAAACTTTGTCAGAAATAATGCAATGTGAAATCCAGAAACTAGTATTTTAATGTAATCTAACTTTCCGTGCTGGAGAAGGTCATAACATTTCAAACTATTTATTGCCGAACTGCCAAGAAGTGTTATGTGTTTCTCGCATATCTGGGTATGTGGATTTCTTTATACTCTCGAAACATCCCAACGGCTGGATGGATTTTAATGAATGAAGTCTCTATCGATTCGTCTTAACCGTCAGATGGTTATAGGCTAAGTTTTGTTTCTATAAATTCAAAATGGTGGTAGAGACGAAAAAATAATTTTACGCACCCTATTTAGTGCAATATCATTGGATAGGTCTTTCAAAATGAAGATGAATCTTCATTGACTATTTTACAGTCAGAAGCTCCGTTTAAATATTACACAACCTTGAAGTTATGTAGGTGGGATCTCTAGCTTTACTGAAAGTCTAACCTTCATAGACATGTATAGTCCTCATCAAGACAGTCATTATAGATACTACTAACAATTAAACACAACTTAAAAGTCATCAATGCAAGTAAATAAAAAAACTATGTAAGTAATATAAAAAATAGTTTCACATTGATGAGAAATAATTAATTAGCTCGCTTTTTACGCAGTCGGGCTTTTTGATTTTTTAAATTTAATTATACTTTTTCTGTTTTCATTTATCACCAGCGAGGCCAAGCTACGCTCACATAAAATTAGTTTCGTGTTGAATTTGATATAAAGTTCAACGTACCCTGATTGGTTAAATTCTGTTTTCGAGAACTTTCTATGGGCTCTGGTTGACTCATGTACGTGGGATTCTATTCGGACAATTGTAATACCCTATTGTAGAAAAATCCTTCTGATTCTGAAAGCCACTTTTTTCGCCAAATATCGCCAAATTTGGCTACATTCTTTCATTTGGGACCAAAAGCTCTATGTACCCTGATTGGTTGTATTCAGTTTTCGAGAACGTTCTATAGACTGTGATTGGTTGAACCACGTATCTCGGATCCTATTTAAATTTCTACAAAATTCTTCGAAATTCTAAAAGACAATTTTTTCGCCAAAAATTTCCAAACTTGGCGACATTCTTTCATTTGGCGCAGAGGTTGTGTTTCGACATTGGTAATCGTGAAAGTCAACTTTCTCGCCAAATATATTGAAATTTGGCGAAATGTTGCCAACTTTACGACTTCCTTTACTGTCAACAGATCAACAACTTCATAATTGTTTCAAACATCATTCCCTTTGAAATGCATTGACCCGTAGCGACAACAAAAGGACCCACTAATCAAATTTTCTCGAACATGTGACTTTGCCAAATGGTCTTCATGCACCTCAAAACGGTAGCATACAAAATTTAGTCAAAATCGTAAGACCCTTTTTTAGATAAAATTTGCATATAGGGTAACTTTAGGATAGATATAGATTTTAAATATTGAAATAAAAATTCTTATGATGCAAATTTAGACCCAGATTTTTTTTTCAGTATTTGAAAAGAAATAATTACCGCGATTTAACAAGTTACATTTTATTCAAGAAAATTTCTGGGTCGAAATATGATTGTTTGATCCGCGGATTATAAGCCGGAAATTACGGTACAAGAAATATTTAGGCATATTTAAAATTCTTATACATATATTGGTCAAAAAGCAAATATTGAGAACATCGCCATCTCTCCTTCAGGGCGAAGAGAGATGGCCATACTATACAAGAAACATAATGTTAAGTTAAAATAGCAAATAAATAACGCATTTCAAATAGTTAATAATGAAAAACATATAGCAGTTTGTAAAGATGCAATTATATAACAGAAAATAAGTTAATAAAATTCGAATAAACAAAATTTAAATTATAATTTCAGCCTTCACTTTTTGCAAAATATTACCATATTTTTGGCAAAGATTTTGATAGTTTGTACACGTTTCGTTGAACCACTTCAGCCACCTTATGCATTGTAACCAGTCATTCATTTTGATTGTGGTATTGTATTCTTCTATACAACCAACACAGTGAGCATCATCCAATTCTCTTACCACGGAATCTGTAGAATCTGATATCTTCAAATGTATTTTATTTTCCTCGCTCCTGGAGGTGTCGTGTTTTTGTTATTTTTCTAGTGTTTATTTTAGACTTTATCACAGTTTTAAACTTATTTATCAACTTTATCTATTTCTGGAATGAAATTTTCCGGTGTCTTTCAAAATTTTCTGGTGAAAATCAAACCATATCTACTTGTTTGGTACGTGTTCTAGCTTTTTTGTCGTGTTTACATCAGGAACTGTTGCAATATCATAAAATAATTTTGTTGCTGGTAGTACATCATGAGGTTTTGATGTGCTCAATCTGGGTTCAAAATATCCTATTTCAGAGTTTGCATTTCTATTCAAATCCGCACTTGGAGTTTCGAAGTTACTTTGAACAACACTATATTGCGATTCTGATGTTGAAACAATGTTTTATCTGGAGTTCTTTCAGAAGATGATAACTGTAGAATCGCGTAATCGATAATGACATTCGAAATAAAAGAATAAACACCCGCTTCTTTGAATTTGAAATTGCGTTTTCTGGAGTTGCAGATTTTTCAGATATATTGAGCAGATCTCCAAAAATCAGCCTTGTAATGTCACGTCCAGAATGCGCTTTGACAAAATTCCTGCACGCGTTATAAAACTATTTTGTAATGACCTAAACAAGGCTTGGTCCAGAGGTTGAAGGTAATGTGTTGCTTGGGGAGGTAGTGACAAAGTACAATATTGTGTGAATCAGTAAATTTCAACATTTCTACTGAAGTAGTGTTGGATCTGCGACCATCAAGTACCAACAATGTTACACACTTAGTTTACACCACTGTGGCAAAATGATCCTTAAGCCAGTGAAAAATAATGAACTGTTAATGTAAGCAGACTTATAAAAAACTGCTCCAGGTGGCATTCCATATTTTCATTTTTCCCTTTATCAAACAAAGTGGTAAGAGAAAGCTTCCTTCAGCGTTGCAACAAGCTATAACAGTGATGGTTTCGTCTTTTTCCGACCGCGTTAATGTGGAAACCGCTTTCGCACCCTTTTAGGCTAAAACTAAGCCGGGTCGATTGTTCAACTGTAATCCGGACTCATCCATGTTAAAAATGTTCGATGGTTTATCAATCCTTTTCGGCTAAAACTAAGCCAATCAATTGCTCAACTGTAATCCGGACTCATCCATGTTAAAAATGTTCGAGGGTTTATCAATCAACCTATTTTCTTCCAAAGTGTTATGGAGCAGTTTGAAGTACGCTTTTAATTCTTCACGATTCATGGCTTCACTTATCTCAAGATATATCAGAATTACGAATTAAGAATAGACAGCCAAATATACCCATCTTTTGCACTTTGATCATTAAAACGGTGGTTTATATCCAGTTTTTTTTTTTTAGAAATTTAAAAGCGACATTTTTCACATCATATTGAGCAAATGGGAATCCTTGTTTCTGCCTTTCTTTAATGTGTTTTACTATTCTTTATTCGTTTTATTTTCCAAACATCGGACCAAGGCCAATGCTGCATTTATTGGAATTATTGGTCTTCAATCGATGCTCCAAACTCTTGCGTGGAATGTGAAATGCTTCAGACACTCCTTTTACCAAATATTATCTCGTTTGCTCAGCCTTCGTTGCTTTAGACAAATCATTTTGACTCCCGATCCCTCAGTTTTAATGAGGCTTTCTTTTGCATTTATTCGGAATCTTAAAAACTGAAAAAAAAAAAAAAAAAACTTCATTAGGCTCTATTTCATTATTATTATTGAAATATTTATATTAGTTAAAATTTAAACAATTATATCAATTAATTTAATTATAAACATAAAAGTTATATGATTATTTTAAAAATAGTGGAGACTAGGGAAGGTTGACCCACTTTTTACGTAGTGTTTTTTGATTGTTTAAATATTGAACGTAGAAAAAAGTTTTATATATAATTTTATTTCTTATACAATCAGTTATTTAAATAAAATTGCTACATAAGTGCAACACATAAGAAATTTGAAAAATGATTGATTTTAATCAGGAAAAATAATGGGTCAAGGCTTCCCACATATGGGAGGGTTCACCCACTGTATGGAAGGCTTGACCGACTTTGTTTTATAATGCAATATTTGTGAAGAAAAATAAAATCAGTAAAAAAATTCAAAATAACTTTATGTTACATGCTTTAATTATTATAAAAAATATTTTTTTTAAAATATGATGCTCAAACAAACCTGTTGATACGCAATCGCAAGACAGACGAGAAATTTTTTTTTAACAGCATAGCTGCCAACTTCTACGGATTTTTCCTACCACTAAAATTTATCAGAAATTTTTGTATTGTTTAATCGTTCGAAAAACTCAGATTTCGGCAATTGTTTTGATAAAATTTTCTGTTAAATTTTAGTGGTGGGGAAAAATCCGTACAAGTTGGCAGCTATGAAACAGGATTTTTCTGAGCAGGTATAATTGTACAGCAAGGTAAATGAAATTTTAACTTTTAAGGCAGTATTTTGTTAGAGACAGGTTCTGTTTTCATAGCGTTTTATGTTATTATGTTGGATTTAGGAGTCACTGTCCCGTTTCTTTTGTCTCCTTGTCCTATTTTTTGTGACACTCGAACTGACAACTCTAGTTGTAACATAGTATGGCTTCATCTCACTGTATTCACCCTGGTGAAATTTGTCTGCATATCTTTCTAAAGTTTTTCTACCGATGCTATGTCCTTTTTCAGCCGTATAAGCACTTAACTTATCATTAACATGATTTAAACCTTTAAGGAGCAATGTACTTTCAGTACTAAAATGTTGAAATAAATGACTGGCACCGTAATTTACATACAAAGTTATTTGGAAATAAGAAAAAAGGCTATATTTCACATACATATTAAATGGAAAAGATTTTAGCAAAATTCTAGTGTCATTGTGACGTTTCGGAAATAAAATTAAGTGGTTTTATAAACATACCACTTCCCCTGAAAGGGTTAAGACTGCTGCTTTCATCCTTTCTATCCCTTTATAGTCTTTCTCACTGTTTCTATTTACTTATTGTAAATAATGTTTAAATGGAAAAAAGTTCCTATCAACTTTTTTATTTTCTAGCAATTTTTCACATCTTTCTTTTGTCCGTTTTCAACATTTCCTTTTCCGTCACACCATTTTACTGTAGCTTTACAGTACAAGTTCACATTCTTTTATATATATAACCATTAACTTTACATTATGCACAATGTATGAGAAAAAGATTTCCAAAACCACATAATTAAAGGAGTCTTGAACATCTGGTCAAACTCCCTCGCATTGACTGGATCAAGCCTCCCTACATAGACCTTTTCTAAAGAATAGCACATTGTTATATTAAGTCTAACTTACTGTAATATCTTTATGCCTAGAATGAAAGCTCGATATTTATGCATTACTTTAAACCTACTTATTTAAATTTCTAAGATATAATTTATCTGAAAAAAGCTTACAAAATCTATATATATATTACGCTAACGTACGTGGCACAGAAATCGCGATTATTTGTTATTGTTTAATGGAAACGCCCAAGAAACGCCTCTCATTGGCTATAGTGTAAAAGTCCTTTGGCAGGTTTTAGGACGATCGGGTTTATTTACGTTTCCATGAAGGAATGAGCTCCATAGCTTTTCGCTCTTTCGCTGCAATTATGAGCTTCAAAATATCATTTAAAATGCCCATAAAAGATTTCGGCGAATGCTTGAAAGTGAAGAAGCCGAATTAAAAAGAGAAAGAGAAAATCAAAATAGTTTGGATCGAGAACGCTGCTAAACACAGAGCAAAGCGATCGCTAAAATAGGCTTAATAACCGTAGCTTGCACGTGTTGCTTCTGAAATCCAAATTTACTGATTTAAACGTTTCAGGGCATAACTGTGGGACTTTGAGTGAAACGTGCAATTTCTGCAAAGCGTTGTATTGGAAATGCGAATTAAATAGCAGCAAGAAATTTACAAAATGTTGTCATGACGTTAAAGTAATTTTGTTCAACCCCCCTCTGTACGGACCTGCGATACACATTTCAGGTGCATTTAAGAATACTATTACGGGACCACCAGAAGAAAGATACAATAAAACCTGCTTAGATGGGAACGAAAACGACCAGTGATAAATTCCGTTTTATACAGATTATTTAAATTGAACAAAACATAATAACATTTTTTGGGGAGAGGGAGGGGAGCTGGAACTTTTTTCCGCTTATTGCAGGATTCCTTTATAAACAGGCTTTACTCTATTAGAAAATAAATTTGCTGGATAGTACTTAATAAAAAAATCTATATAGTAACATTATAATTGCTTCCAATTTTATTATTTCTTTGTCAGTATTACAGTTTATGTTGTATTTGTAATTGTTTTTTCATCTAAAGATTTTAAATAAAAAATTAAATTATTGAAAATATAATTAAATTTTAATTGAATTCATCAATTAATTTGGAATAAAAAAACTATGAAACATATAAAAATAGAAAATCTTAACCTGTGAATTTACACAACTTTGGAACTAAACAAGAGTCGGCCCTGGTACTTTCCACCGTCTCCCCCCCCCCCCTACCTCTCTCTGTACCGACCTGCGATAAAAATTTCAGATTCATTTAAGAATATTATTACGGGTCCGGGCAACGCCGGGCGGGTAAGCTAGTATTTCTAAATAACACAACTTTTAGGTTGAAAACGCCTCACAATGGATTTTTTTCACACATATCTCGATTATCTCCATGAAATGAAGACTGTTGTTTGAGCATTAACGTAGCTTTGATTGACACCTATTGATAAAACTCTATTGACCCTAATTATATTTAGTTAATATCCTCACTCAGTATAATATTGAAATATTGATTAAAAGTGATCTCTCTTCGATTTGAAGTGGCCATCTATCCTGAAATCCAAGGACAGATGGCCACCATAGTAAAAGAAAATGTAACGTTTGTACTGCAACACATTCAGATACTTAACTCAACAAAAATATTCAACCGCTAAATTATATATACATTACAATTTCAATTACTTTTTATAATCGAAAAACACAGCTGCATATTTTTTCAATTTATAAAGAACGGCTGCGTCACGTACTTATGGGTACATCACATTAAATAGGGTCCACCGTGGCTGAAAGGATAAGACACCACGCCGCTAATCGCTTGAGAGCGCAGGTGGGGGGCGGGTTCGTGCTGTAAATTTACTTGTGCTATCTCGTCCTTGTATATCGATGATGACTTATAAGCGGGCCCTGGTGACAAGTACACAAGTCTGGTGTATATATTCAATAAAACAAACAAACAAACATCTCATTAAAATAACATCTATAGTGGTCAATACTGACTAGGAAGAAATAGCGATATCATGGTTCGCACGAATCAAGGGATTCAGGGGATTTTAGGCGTTTTAGTACCAGAAATATTGAAAGTGCTGGTCAATATATCTGAAGACAGGTAATTTTTTTTCATTATACACATGTGCTCTTCTTCATAAACTCGATTTTCCTTACATTTTTTAACCCTAGAACTACCGGAAATTTTACTCAAGTTTTATAAAAACATTCTACACCAGAATTTTTACTTAAAACTATTTAATTTGTTTATTTAACTTATTATTGTCTGATTTATACATTTTGTTTGTTTTGAAGAAATTTCTGGTTTGAATAAATATTTTGAATGTACATGTCGGGTCCATTGGACCCTTCTGGTAGACAGAGGGTTAATTCATATTTTTCATATATTTTTTTGAAATGACGTCTAAGTCTTTTTGACAAATATTTTTTTCAAAATTTGATAGAAAAAGGTAATAAAAAAAGAGAAATAAAATTACCCTTTATAAATGTGGTAAAAAAAAGCTTTATGAAGTAAATTGAAAAGATTTTGTGAATATTTAGAATAGAACTAGTGTAAAACGCATCACGTTTTGTAAAACAAAAATATTAATACTTTACTAACACCATTTATTCAATAGTTCTTCTGATTTGTGAACATATTTTTGTTGCATAATTACTTTAGAACAAAACTAGGTGACCCGCCCGGCGTTGCAAGGCTCGTTATTATAAACTTAAAAATACTTAAAATCAGAGTTGAATGATTTCATGTATTTAAACTGAAATCTTTCTAAACGATCGTATTGCGGGGAGCCCTGCTGTTTTCATAAGAGCAAAGACTCGATTTTGTATGATTTTTTATTTTAAAATAAAAATATTGTGAAAAAAAAATAGAGTTGGGGGCAACACTGCATTTTGCATCTTACATGAGACGTACTATGCACGATCCGGTGTGTTTTGATTTTATTTTTTAAGCTGAAGACCGACTTAGCCCGGGTCTTGAACATACCTAAAACCAGTGTTTTTGAAAGAATGTCCGTGAATGAATTTATATATTTATATGAAAATCTTTCTCGTATAATAATCATAACCGAGATATAATCATAAATGAGAGTATTAACTGTCTAGGAGAGTAAAAATCAAGGCGCCAGCGAATCGTCTCACACCACTAAATTTTACTAGCATTCTTACAAAAAAATTAGACGAAATATTAGACGAAAAATAAAGAATAAAATTTTGTGATGAGAGACTGCCAGATGGCGCACAGCGGAGTATTCGACCCAAAAACCTAGCCAAAAATGCAAAAATTAAAATTTAGTCAACAATTGTAAAAATCATATTTTTTAATAGCTAACTAATTGAGGCATCGATCTATGTATATTTTAGGAACCCGAGTTACATCCGGTGGCTCCTGGCCTCAGCTGAAGAGGAAGTTTCTTTCTGAGAAGACGTGGTTTTTTTGTTGTTTTTTGGCATTGTTGTTATGTTTAAATAGATTTTTTTTTTGTGGCTCAATGAATTGCTGAATTGAAACTAAACAGGGCTTACGTGTTTAACAAAGGTCAAAGCTTAGTGTTAAACTATGTGTTTATTCAAATAGTTTTGTTTTAAATACAAAGAAAAAACATTAAATGTGTAAATGAGTTATTTTTAAAGCGTATTTCTCTAATTTATACATATCGAAAGCTTTTTTAATCTGTGCCGCTCTTTGCCCGGCCATGTTTGAATTATAATCGTATTAGTTATAGTCTTGTCTGTCGATTTCTGCAAAAAAATCTTCCGCATATTGTTGCCAATTTTTTCTAAAAATTTTTTTCGGGATGACAATTAAAATGCTCTGTTTTGCGACCACCGAATTGAAGAGATAAGAACTATATATTTACTGTCATATTGCAGGTTTTTAGCTCACAGGATATTACCAGAGAGCTTTTTCATCTACATATTCTGTTTGTAAGTATGTACGTACGTACATACGCATGCAAGTCGATATCTTTTGATAGAAATATCCGATCGCGTTCTAATTGTATATACTTGTTTATTCAAAAAGGGTTCACTAATTAGTTCTTGGGGCTCTTGTGTGTAACATAAGGCGAGAAAGGAGGGAATTAACCCTTCCGAGGGCCGTGTCCTTAAAAGGGGACACCTAATTTTAATTCCAAATCTGACAAACGGTACCAAGAAAATTTCATTAAAATTTTCATTTTATAATGTACGTGAAAATAAGCAGCTTCATATTTTCTAATAACTCCGTTTATCAACTAAAAAGAGCAAGCCATACAGTAGCGAGGCCCTACAACTTCTTCTTCCAGCAAGGTCTGGTGGTAGTCCCGATAAAAGCCAAGAAGAGAGTGATGAAGAAGATGAAGAAGAGTTCTGAAGAATAATTTTGAAACTGGTAATATGTTAAATGCATTCAAAAACTAGCAATCTATACTATCTAGACTCCACTTTATTGAACCTACTATTAAATATAACACTATTAAACATAAATTAAATGCAATAATATTATTAAATGTAATTTAAATGTAATAAGCATTATTAAATGTAAATAATAAGTTTTATATATAGTAAAATTAAATACATTTAATTAAACGTTAATATCGAATAAGACAAACCTATCAACAAATACTTTACTCTTAAATACAAAAAATAGCTAAGGTTGCAAGTCGCTCAACTTCCAAACTCCCTTCGGTAATGTTAAGTCAATGGACATGTGATTTATTTGTATTTTTAAAATATCTACTTAGTAAATTAATGTTTTAACTTTCTTTTTGCTTTGTGCTCTTCTTAAATGATGACTCTTTTTTTTCATAATTGTCAAAATATTTATAAAATGTATATTTATTATTATGTGAAGTGTTAAAAATCTTACTTACACTTCGTCAGCTTTTAAGATATAAAATATTAAACTAAGCTATGGATTTGTATGTATACTTCATAGTATGCTAAAAGTTAGTTCAGTGAAACGCATAGCACAGTTAAAAATTTTCATTCAGCCATTTCCGTGAATAAACGGAAATGTACTTGAGGACTTTTGTGCAGCCCTGTATATGATCTATAGAACGTATCCCCACCAAGTAATATTGAAACAAAAATGCTCCATTTTAAAACGCCTATCACAACTACAAACTCACCAGCTATTATTGGTCATAGACTTCAATAGTTAAACTTATTCTTCAGCCATATTCTTTTGTGTGTCCCTGTAAATGAACGATACATTCTATGCACACTATATTCTACAATAAGTGCCTCAGTACACCTTAGTGATGTATATAAATTTCAGCACGTTTAAAAGTGTGATATCATTAAAATACAGAACAAACGATTTTTCTCCTTAGACCATAATGTAAGGGAATTCTTTTGGATGTCTCTTTAAATGAACCGTAAAGGCTATAGACTTCATTTACAATACCAAAGATGCCATTGCGATACCTAATAACATCCAAGTTTCAAGCCAATCGGACTATATTTACATTGAAAAATATTTTTGACCAGAATTTCGGGTCAAATACCCCACTGTGTGGCGCCTAGATTTTTACATCCCTATAACCAGTGTTGCCAGATTAGCGACTTTTTTAATTCAGATTATTTGACTGCCACAACTTTTTAAAAATAGTATAATTATAAATAAAAACATACATTTATTTTACTTAAATAGGTGTCACAAATATAAAAATTAAAATATGTTGACATGTTTCGGTTTAATAGTAAAAACCGTAATCATAACACACACATAATCAATAGAAATGAATGACACTGGGTACCAAAAAATAATCTAAAAACCAAAAAACATAAAAATGCAAAACACTGCGCCCTCTATGATCTCAAATAGCCTACGCTACCGCGGCTCCCTCTATCAGACTCCCTTTTTAAGTATTTATTAAGGAATTCCAACCATAAAATAGGAATATCAACGGATAAAGAATCATTACACACAGTATCCCTCCTAGAATATATCTCAATAGATTCCCGGATGATTGACTTGCGGAATAAACTCGAAACAAACAATAATCTACTGTCTCTGAAACAAATATTAACCCCCCTCTTTAAAAATAGCCTTGATAACGCAGTCTTATCCCTACCAAATTTTATATCAGATTCATGCTCTTTCTTCCTAATCCCAAACTTTCTACCTGTCATACCAATATAATAATTAATATCCCCCCCCCCCTCATTCTCATATGGAATTTCATACACCCCTGCGAGGTCATCCTGTGCAACCGGATCAAAAGGTTTGTACAGAAGTTTGTTTCAGAGACAGTAGATTATTGTTTGTTTATGCATGTCGTAGATTATGCATGTCGACCAGCGTTATTTTTGAAAAGTTTGTTTCCACTTATTCAATTAATGAGATATCTCCCATAAAATAAATCACATTTTTCCGTTCTGATAGTTAAAAATTGTAGCATGTGACTAGCCATTACAGAAACATCTTTATTGTATAGACAAAAATAGCCTTAATTTCATAACTTAAATAATAGGTTACATATCTTACTGATTTTAACTTCATATTGCGTATGTTTAATTCACAACTTAAGTTACACAAACATTGAATTTACTGAGAATTACTTTGATATCTCATATATTTTTTAGAGATGTGCAAAATCATGAACTTAAGTTATTTAGTTAGAATTTTACTGTATGCATATTTAATAGATGAAACACTCTGTCTAGATAGAATTATTTATAAGATAGATTATATTACTTTTCTACTTAAGATGCATTTTTTTCTGTACAAATGGTTTATTAAGGAAGAGTTGTAAAAAAACCAATCTATTACATTGGCAAAAATCCCAGAAAATTTTGTTTTATAATTCCTAGAAAAAAAGATTGATTGTTCGAATTCTACATTTAAAGGTAATTTTATGTTTAAAAGTTTTGTTTAGTATTTTTCAATGGATTTAATTTAAATTTTATTATAGTTATTTATAGCACAAATTAAATTTTTAGATAAATGTTATAAGACAGAAAACACAGTCTATGTTTCGGTAGATGTAACTATCTTCTTCAATTTGTACTTTTAACTAAATAAAATTACATTAAATAATAAAACTAAACTTTACTCTTTTCAAAGCATTCTTCTAAAACATTTTCTGTCGCTCATGATTAAATAAAATATAAATTCACGAGCCTAAAAATTTAACAATAGAATTGTAAACGGCTCTGATGAAATGTAGCATAAATCTTATTTTTATTGTTTTGTAATTCTGATACTTTTTATGCAAATTATAGATATCTATTTTCTGGATCGAAATATTAAAATATTCCTTTTGAACTTTTAGCAACTGTTTCTGTACGCAAGTTTATTTTTATTTCAAAAATCATTCATTCAACTAAATAATAAATTACTACATTAGGATTTATTTATGATTTATTTATGATTTATTTATGTGTAACATTATGATTTCTCTTACATTTTGGTGTTGCATATTTGTATCTGAAATTTTGAATGTAATTTCTATATAAAAATATAAAATTTAATCGTAAAAATATATAAATATTTCCATGATAAAGGATAGAATTTACAATTAATTGTTGTATTAATACTAGACAACATAGGAATTTAATAATATTGATTTCAAATTCTTCATTCTCTTTTGATCATTTTTCGTGCAATGAATTTTATTTAAAAGAAAGTTGTCATCAGAGACCATTATTTAAAATGGAATTAATCAGAAAATTTTAATTAAAACCTTCGTGCAGTTTAGTGGAATTCTATGGCAAATCTAATATAATAAAAGCTCTGTGCGAAGTAGTGTACTTGTAACGCCAAAAGTGAATATTGTACAGATGTCTATTTATAATTAAATCGACTTTCAGAAGAAATATATCGTAAATAAACATAGAAGGACAAATATACAGTGTGATTAGAAAATCTCCTTAAATACTGCACGTGATGTAGAAATCCCATATAGTTTTATATTAGCTGTTTTAGTTTTCTAAATATCCCTTTCTATCATTCCTTGATTAAAAGTCTACCAAATTTTATTTAAACCCTGTTTTCCCTCTTTTAAAGACATGACAAATATAACGATGCATTTCTGCGATTAAATGCCTCCACGCAAAATGCCTCCATGCGTCCCACTATGGTGTGGTACCAGACCTTAAGCATTTGGGGCTTTATGTCCCAAGTTTTTCCTGTGAGTTTGCGAGAGTTATTATGTATTTTAGTTAACTTTTCTCTAGTGTTGTTCATGTGAGCCATCCAGCTCATGTTTTTGTCAATTGTAAGACCTAGGAGAGTTAATTTTCCTTCGTGTTTCACTACCTGCCCATCGATTCTCATCGTGGGGGAGGCGTTTTAGGTCGTGAGGTTTGTCAAAGGTTACCTCTTTAGATTTGCATGTGGAGAGCTGGAGGTGTAGGCGATTTAGCAGCGGATAGAAGAAGGGGAAGGCTCGAGCTAACTTATCTTCGATGTCAACGCGCCGGTGACCCGAGAGGACGAAGCTGAAATCAGCAGCAAACGCGTACAAGGAACCCGAGTTTTTCAAATTCCCTCAGGATTACATTTGGGATTAGGAACCATAGGTTGGGGCCTAAACCGGAGCCTTGTGGGCAGCCCTTCTGGAGGTTAAGGCTCGAGGTGTCGGAGCCCCAGTTAATTAATATGCTGCGTTTTGAGAGATAGGAGCTGATGGTCCCATCCAGGTTTCCCGGGTAGCTAATTTCTATTAGTTTTAGGAGGATATCCCGCAACTCGACGTTCTGAAATGCACCTTTGATGTCGAGTGAGACAAGAGAAGTGTAGTTTCCAGTGGCTATGCTGAAGGTGCAGGAGGATGAAATATCGTATAAAGCTTTTTCGCAGGATCTGCCCTCTCTGAACCAATATTGCCTATGATGTAGTACGCCATTTTTTCCAAGAAGTGTACAAGTCTAATAACAAGGAATTTTTCTAATAATTTGCTTAGAGTAGGAAGCAGGCAGATCTGTCTGTATGAGGTTGGTTCTGAGGGATACTTCCATTGCTTCTGGAAATATACGACTTCCCCTTGCCTCAGAGTGAGCGGGAAGTACTTGAGCGATAGGCGAAGATTTGCCCACCGGGTGAAAATTTTAGGTATGATTTTGAATGTTAGTTTCAGGATTCTGAAATTTATGCAGTCTGGACGCGGGTCTTTTGAGTCGTCCAGTCTGTGCAGGACTAATGATAGCTCTGCTTTTGGGAAGGAGAGGTCTGGAGGTGCTTTGAACTGGAAGTCTGAGTTGTCTATGTTGGGATAAGCCGAAGGTCCGAAAAGTTCTTTGGTAAGGTGCTCAAAGTTTGATTGGCGTGAAGATTCGTGCAAGGGCAGCTCAAGTCTGATCTCTTCGGGTTTAAAAAATTTACCAGTGAAAAAATTTTGTGCCGTGCCATGCCGGTTCGTTTGGTTGCTGCAGAATTTCCGCCAAGCCGCATAACAATGTTACTGAAGACCGTTGTCTGACAGCATTGTACTGACAACACCCATTGAAAATGTTCATTTTAGGGTTTCTATTTAATTGTCCAGTTCCAAAAATATATTCAATATATTAACAGCCATTATTTTGAAATTCAGAAAAAAATGATATTTTGATAGTTAAATTTTTTAATTGGCTTGATTTTTTTTTTTTTTTAATTTATTTATTTATTTTTTTTTTGAAGTAGATCATATTTAATAAATATTTTGCAATTTTGAAGCCCTGAAAAAAATTCCCTGTTTCCTGTAGAAAATGTCAAAGTTCAAGATCATGAATCCCTTTTTCATGAAACTTGAAATGCCAGTATGTTTGAATTGCGATATCTCTGTAAAGAAACAACATCCCAAAATTCTTTTGTCATAAACTGTTTGTATAACACTGCATGCTTAGTAAAATTTACTTGGTTCCATGGGGCATTGATAATTTTCATTGTTATGTTGCCACAAAATGCCATCAAAATTACGTTTTTCCCGTTTTCTGCACTTATTATCTTAGTTAAGCAATATTACCCCAAAAGTTTTCTTATAGAATATGAAAGTTTACTATTAGGACAAGCTAAGTAATATAGCACTTTACCGGGATATCGATGCTGTTAGCAAATATAATCTGTTAAATACTCTCAAGTTTCAAAGTCTGCAACTTTTGAATTGATCCGATCTCAAAACAGCATCACAGTTGAATACAACAAAATATATCAGGTATTTCTTGAAAAAAACATGGAAACGAAAAATAAGTGGGGTCTCATACTATTTTCAGAAAAAAAAATGACAAACGTTACAAAAAGGCAGTGTCAATATCAGGCTTTTTCTCTATAAGAAAATGGTTTATCCCGTTTCTCTTTCCCTTTCCTATGTTTTTTCCCCTATGAGGAAATGGAACTTTCCCTTTTCTCTTTCTCCTTCTAGGAGAAAAGCTTTATTATTGCACTGCCTTTTTCTCATTTTTGTCATTCTTTTTCTTCTGAAAATAGCATGAGACCCCACGTATTTTTCGTTTTCATGTTTTTGTACATATGTTCAACTAGTATCTCATATATTTTGTTTTATTCAACAGTGATGCTTTTTTGAGATAGGACTAATTCAAAAGTTGCAGACTTTGAAACTTTTGAATATTTAACAGATTATATCTGCTAACAGCATCGATATCCCGGTAAAGTTCTATATTACTTAGTCTGTCCTAATAGTAAAGTTTCATATACTATAAGAAAATGTTTTGGGTACTACTGCTTAACCAAGATAATAAGTTCAGAAAACGGACAAAAACGTCATTTTGATTGCATTCTGTGGCAGCATAACAAGGCAAATTAACAATGCCCCATGGAACCAAGTAACTTTTACTAAGCATGTAGTGTTATACTAACACTTTATGACAAAAAAATTTTGGGAGGTTGTTGCTTTCCAGAGATATAGCAATCCAAACATACTGGTATTTCAATTTTCATTAAAAATGTGATTCATGGTCTTGAACCTTGACATTTTCTACAGGATACAGGAAATTTTTTCAGAGCTTCAAAATTGCGCATTATTCATTAAACATGATCTACTTCAACATAAAAAAAAATTCAAGCAAAAGAAAAAATACTACTATCGCATTTTGTCTGATTTTCAAAATAATGGCTCTTAATCTTATGGACCAGCGGTTCTTAAACTCTAAGTTACCATGGATAACTTTACGCATTTTTCCTACTTCTGTCGATCACTAGGTTTTAAGATTGTAATTTTTTTTTACAGTATGTGATTAAAAGATTAATAAAATTATCCAGTAAAATCTGAAAAAAGAAAAAAAAATCATGTTCCAACGAATTGAATACTATAAAATTTTGCCGAAAGCGAAATCCTGTCTAAAACAGAATGCTTTGTTAAGTATCTACCGAATCTACTTTCAAGTTTTTTTTTATAAAATAATGATCCTGTATATTTTAAGAGTACTTTTTAGTTTTCTGTTGGTATTACTCGCAAGAGTTTTCTCAGGTTCCAGTTTAAAAAAAAAATACATTGAACACCATTTTTTGCTAACAGTTTGGCCCGCAGACCACAGTTAAAAATCGGTGCTATGGAACGTTAGAATTTAGAATATTATTAATACTTTCCATTAACAAACTCGGCGAAAATTAGCTATTTTGATCGCCTAAAGCTTAGTTGTTGGAAACATTCACGAGCTTAAAGAATGATTTTTAAAACCTAGAGTAATATTCGAGAATATTTTTTTTATAAAGAGCATTAATAAATGTAAATAAATGTATTTAAAAATCCGTGGTTTACTCATTGACGGAGATTTAAAACTCATTTAATTATTTTCATAACATGTTGTTTCCTGAACCATAAAAGATACAGATAATACAAAAATATTTATAAATGTACAATAACTCAATTTACACTCATATCTTATATATGTAAGAGGATTTATATAATATTCTGCTATATCCACAGTGCTTAACATAAGTTGAAACATAGAGTTCATTTAAGTGCTTATACGTGCATATGAAAGATGAGATGAAAACAATTATCAACACACACACACTATATCTATATCTATATACAGGGTGTCCGGTCTCAACGGTGTCCAATGGCTAATTCCTAAACCGTTAATCATAGACATATAGTTCCAATTACAAAAATGTTTTAAATCAGGTAAAGAAATATTTTAAAAGCGATTTGGGTCAATAAAAACATTTCTTAAAAAATTACGAAATTTAAATTTTTATACGGTCCCCCGGTCCTATAAGTTATGTTTAGTAAAATTTTCCTTTTACACTGACAAGTAATACAAAACAAATCCCGTTGTTCTACGATTAAAATTGACCGAGTAATACCTGTTTAAAGTTGGAGCATATTTTTTGCTGCAAATTGGGGATCATTCACAAATTTAGTCGAAATATAATTTCGTCAGATATATTAAAAATTGGTTGAAAGTACAATTAACATTGCAATATAAATTTGAAATCTTTAGTCATTCTGACATATTAATGCAAAATATACAACTTGTAATACACATTTAAGAAGAAATAAAAGAACAGAATTCTTGTTAAATAAAATGATGCTAAATTAACAGCCTCAATTCTTTACAAAATGATACGTATTTTAAAATATTATTAGATTGCACTAGCCTGCAAAAGTTGGGTTATTTCATGTTTTTTAGCTTTTCATAATTGATTCTTATGTATTCTGCACCGCTGAATCCGGAATTGGCCTTCATTTTTAGCCATCACATCAAGATTTTTCGCAAATTCTAAATTTCAAAGTTAAAAAGTTCAAAGTTAAAATTTAATCTCCTCCCCCATCTCATCACACCACCCAGCTGTAAGAATCCCAAGATAAGCAAAAATATCGAATACATTATTGAATCAAATAAAATAAAAAAAGTTTTACATATGTTTCATAGTATGAAATTTTCGCTATATTTTAACTTACACATTTGCAAAAAAATTCTAACGTGATGGTTAAAAATGAAAGTCATTGTCAGATTTAGTGCTAAAAAGTACGTAAAAATCAATTATCAAAAGTTGAAAAATACAACAAATATTATTTCAGCCAATCTGAAACTTAATAAATGTTAACTTAATCGTAACACTTGTACGATTTTTTTCAAAGCGCAAATACACATGAAATGAGATCTTCGAATACTTTAAGCATTTGGAATATGACCCCTCAAAGCCAAGCCGAACTCATTTGTTTTCAGAGCAGAAAAGTGGCATAAGTCATGCATTTTTAAAGTTTCATAACTCGCACAATTTTAGTGACATATGAATGGGACTTTTTTTGTCTTACTTGTCAGTGTAATAGGAAAATTTTACTAAATATAACTTATAGGACCGGGTTACCGTATAAAAATTTAAATTTCGTAATTTTTTAAGAAATGTTTTTATTGACCCAAATCGCTTTTAAAATATTTCTTTATCTGATTTAAAGCATTTTTCTAATTGGAACTATATGTCTATGACTAACGGTTTAGGAATTAGCCATTGGACACCGTTGAGACCGGACACCCTGTATAATAGTATGTATTAAATATAATATACATCTATAAAAAATCAGATAACTATTAATTTATTTTAATTAGCTAGATAAGTATCTACAAAAGAACGAAAGGAATTGCAATAAAATAAGTTATATAATACGCTTCTACATATATCAACTATTTGCTTCCTTACGTTTTGAAAGGATATTGGTATTTTTTTAGTGGAATGAGTGATGACATATAAATGTCATCAGGATACAAAAATCTGTTGTTTGTATGTCAGAGTTTTCTCTTTTCTTTATATTTTCTAGGTTATATTTTTTGTTTAAACAGACTATCGTTACGAAAGTTTAATTTGTTGTTAAGTTACACAAGTACCTCTTTAATTTTTAATGCTTGTCTTCGTAACGTATAGTATAATTACAAATGCACGTCATAAATGTCAATATATGACTGTCCATTATATGTCTAAATGAGAATATTGCAACAAGGGGTTTTAAAATAAATGGGGAGAACAATAAAGATTTGCTTCAGTTAAAGTAACCAACTGTCAAGGAATGTATATATGAGTGTAATAAATTGGTGATTAACCAACTGAAGTCGTTTCTTCCCATTAAAAGTTTCTGTTTTATATTTATTTTCTTTTTAAAGAGTAACATTTATTTCATATCAAAAGATATGGTTTGTATATAATACTCGTATTTACTCTTGGCTTATTTGCTTTCACGATTTTATACAATGGTGGGGAGTTGAGTATTACTAACGATAACAAAAACTGTCAAAATTTTATTTGCTGGAATTCTAATACTCCTCTAATATTCTCACTTCCACCCGGAACTGCGGAAGAAATGTTATAATTACATAAATAAAATTTAAAAAGAATAGTCATAGACAGTATTCTAATGAAACTTTTTTGTGCGGCTCTGTAAATCAACGATGAATGCCATGCACACCATATTATATAGTAAGCAATCTGTAGTGCACCTCAGTGCTTATAATAATTTCACTATTTTTGAAACAGAGTAACATTAGCAAAATAACATCGCGGAAGATTGCTCCCATTATACGTAATGTAACGGAATTCTTTTGAGTGTCCCTGTAAACGAGCTGGAAATGCTATATATTTACACGAGTAAGAGCACGGAGAGACAACAAAATCAAAGAGAAAATAATTCATAAACATTTTTCAACTGTGTTGCAATTTGTTAAAAAGCCAAAAACATAGCTCTTTTAAAATATATGTGGGGTATTCTCACAATCTGGTGAAATTAAACTTGCTAATATAAACATTTTAATCTGATAAACGAATGCCTAAATGATTCAAAATAAGGAAAAATGGTCAGCAGCGAAAATGTTTCTAATTAACTGAGGTTTAAGTTAAACTTGCGAGTTAAATTTTCTTTACAATTTTAGCACTATAACGTTCTATTTTCTTCTAAATTTTTACTTATAATGAATTTGAATAGTGCCCACAAGACATTCAAATAAGAAATAATAACAATGTAGTATTTTTAGTACAAAATTTTGATATAACACTGTCTTAAAGGGGTGTTAAAGAAGAGACGGAAGGAAAAAAAAGTGGATGGTATAGGAAAAAAGGGATTGTAAGGATGGGATGGTAAGGATAACTACCACTCTTTTTAGGCAAATCATGTTAAGACTAAGTGATGGACACAATGTTCATTGATATTAAAAAACAGTTATTTACATTGGATTAAATTAAAAAAAATTAATTCATCTCGAAAAGTGCAGGCATAAACCTAGGGGACGGTAAGACTACCAATAAAGCCATGATGCTTGAAATTGATATTTAAATTCTACAGTAAATTTCCTGTCAAAGAATTTTAAACATTCATTCTCTGGCACATTTCTACATGAGAAAAAACTTCGAAATAAAAAATGAACTTTTCAAAGAAATAATTTCTAGCATACTTCTGATTGAAAAAAAAAAATTGAAAAAAATTCTGTCGCTGCATTTGCAGAAACTTTCTGTATAATTTTAGAAGAGGAATGGTAAAGAATCTAAAACCCAGGGACAGAGTTAAAAAATTAATATCAACCGTAAAAATGTGTGCAGGTCAATTTTTTGCTACATATTTATATAAAACAGTTGTCCCAGTTTCAGAAAAAAATTACATCGAATTACTTTTATTGAAAATTTTTATACAGACAGCTCCAAAGTTACAAATCATCATCAGGGACACGGAACGGTATAGGAGATTTTCTGGTATTTGGACACCCAACATCGTCAAAAACTTACTTATCTCGTTAATATTGTTATGCAATCATGCAATGCGATGTTCCCCAGTATATGAAATTAAAAAAAAACCACAAGAATATGTACTAAAATAAAAATTATTATTCAGGGACATGAAAGTCAAAAGATTGTGAGAATGCCCCACGTGGCAATTTTGTTACACTTTATGTACTTTTATTCTGAATTTTTAATTTACGTATTTTTTTTCCTTTTTAACGCTTTTCAGCAGTTTTGAAAATTGTTTATCACTTTGGTTTTCTGTCTGTCTTCTGCACTCTGTATTTCTATCCGTACACTTATTCTCCTAAATATTCTCGGATTGCCATGTATTTCATATACAGTGTCCAAAAATTCGTCTTTACACACTACATTATACGTCCTTTTTATGCAAATAATTTCCGTACCCCTAGAAAACATGCTTTTTCCGTTAATTCTTACAGGATACCTGAGAAAGAGGGGGAAATTCCGTTTATTTCTTACACACATGCGTTTGGCTGTATTAATACCAAAGTTCAAAGTTATCTAAACAAGTTATATTATTTTTGAAAATATGTCTAACGTGTAATAATTTTTATCCCTTATTATTCTAAAGTGTTAAAATATCAACCATTATTCCATAACGATGAAATTTTCCTGCAATTAAGTTTAAAAATCCGATCTTTCTGAACAAGAAATTTAACAAGCCTTACCAATCCCCCATTTAAATAAAACACATACCTTCATTTTAAACTCACTTTCTGCCAAGTACTCGCTGGCCGAGTGGATAAGATGCTTGATTCGAGACGCGCGAACCCGGGTACAAACGCAATGTTATCCATGGAAAAAAGAGAGACGTATTTAAAAAAAAAAACAAAAAAAAAAAAGAAAAAAAAGAAAAAAAAAACTCCATTTTTTAGATTTTGGAAATTTGCTGTCCAAGAACAGAAAAAAAGAACGGAAAAGTCTATTTTGAACAAGAAATAAGATAGTCCATTTAGAAGGTGTATAAATTCTGTTTTATCTACTACCAGAGTGAACAAAGCCTGTTTTCACATACTTTCTCATGTATGGCATCTATTTACAGACTTGTTTAACTATGGGAGTGAATAAACAGATTTTATGAATCTTCTAAATGGACTATCTCATTCATTTTCAAAATAGATTTGGTTTACTATGGTTGTGACCCCCTCATATAACGGTGACAGTGCTGCAAGGTATATTTCCGTGAATTGAAGAAAGTATTTCTGAGATTGTATGTTATTGAATTTTACTATGGCATGTTCGCTTTTGAAAATGGCTTTACAATGCTTTTACAATGCGTTTACAGGGAGACTTAAAAGACTTCAGTTGCATTATACTCCAGTCATTTGGTAGAGAATAAAAGAAAGTTTTAGTGTAGTTTGATATTTTGTGCCTTCATGTTTTTTGGATCGCATCTGAGGAATGCCAACAAATTTTTTTCCGGGAAACACATTTTCTTTGCAAAAAACGTACAAAAAACGCACTTATCTTTGTTTTTTCAATATAACTTCAAAACTATGCATTTTACGTAAAAGTCAGCAATACATAAATTAAAGATGAAAAAATTTCCTAAATTTTATGCATTGAAAGTTGTTTTCTGTGATCAATTGTTTAGCCACGACAGTGCCACAACATGGGTGTAAAAAGCAAAATAAACTCTGATAAAACGGGGACTACGGCACTGTACGTCGATGAAACATGAAAATTAACCATTCTACTAAATCTTTGACTATTAATGATACTAAAGATTATATGATTGACTACATTTTATGGATCCGAAGTTCATTGTTTCCTTCATGTTTCTGAACAGATCGAAAATTACTGTGGTGTTCAATTTTACCATTCCGAACAGCATTTAGGCCTGAAAGATTATACAGTTGTACGGGTCAACATGGGTGGTACCAAGATGTACGAATGGTTACTGCAGCACTTACCTTTCCCTGAAAACCATGATTTATACTCAATAAGCACTGGTGTTTTGGCTGATGGGCGAATTAACTGCCATATGTCTTGGGAATCAGATACTAAATACTTCAACAGAGTTGTTGGTGGTGATTTTTGAACTGTGAAATTTGTGCGACAAATGTATGAAGTACATGTACATAGTATAATGTACAAAAATGTGTTGAAATGTGAGCGACAAAGTAAAATCTCTTGCTGCAATTACCAGTACAAGTAGGCAACGAGTTCGTTCTTGTGAATCCCACAACTTTTTTCAAACGAATTTCGGTTGCAATGCTTTCGGATGAAGACTTTGTGGAGTTTTTGACGTACGGCCTAAGCCGTTATTCCTTGCCCCTATTTTACAATGGCTTATGAAAAGGAAAGAAATCTACTCTTGTACAAGGCATTGAAACCCCTAACAAACGAGCAGTTCAGCGGCAAGGATCAATTCATTGAGGGGGGGGTTTACTATTATATAGAGTTGTTTGGCCTAAGAATCAGTCTTTTTCTTTAATCTGAGACAAATATGTGCCGTAAAAATATCAACCACAGGCGCAATAGCTGTCTGATGGCTACCCTGATGATGTACAAGGTGGTACAAAATCTTCTGAACGTATGAGACGATCAAGTAAACATGCTTAAACTGACATATAGTTTGACGAAATAATGATACCAACCATTTCCAAAGAAAAGTTTATTGTTAATCTAAAAATAAAGATCGGTTAATATCTATGATGATTCACACGTTCTCATCAGCAAATATTACAAGCAAGCAAAAAAAGAAGACGCAGACACCTTGATTATAAATACTGCATTGTCTTGGCTTCATGAAATGAGCGGTAAGTATAGCGGTTAGGGTGTAGATGTTTTGGTCATTTTGGCAAGTCTCTACAAAGATGAAAACGTTTTCTAAGTAAATCCAGGAAAGAACACTATTTCTCTAGCGACATTTTCTTCAACTAATGCTGTGAGTTCAGCTGTTACGGTAAACATCCTCTTCCTACATGCTATGAGCGGTTGCGATACAACGTCAGCACTGTATCTGCAAGGGAAAATGAAGTTCCTCAAAACTCTTATGAAGAATCCACATCTTGCCGACGTTGTTAAAGTATTTCAACGACTTAAACGCTACTCAGGAGATGATGTCAGCTGCTGGGGAACGTTTTCCTGTCTTACTGTTTGGATATAGTGGGACAAATGTGCCTTCACTAAACCACGTAAAGCATATTTCGTACAAGACGTCAGCCTTCAGATACAATTCGAATATTGCTGCTGTACCACCATCTGCAGCTACAGCATAAGAGCACTCTGTAAGAGTATATCACCAGGTCCAACAACGGCTGGGCGGGGTTGAAAAAATGCTAAAGAGTGGGGATGGAAGAGAACAAATACCCAGCTTGAGCCTATGTTCACTGTAATATCCCCTGCTTCCCCTGCTTTGTTGAAGCTGGTATCCTGCAAGTTCAGAAAGAACTGCCAACGAAATTGTGGGTGTAAGAAGGCAGGGCTTCCTTGCTACAACATGTGCCTCAACTGAACCACCTTTGAAAGTTAATTCTAGCGCACATCTACCATAAAATTGTCTGTTAAAATTTATTGGTATTCAGTTGGCAGACCATTTGGGAGCCCTGTAATCGTTTGCGGTGATTTTTAATCATGTTACACTACTTCAAACATAATAAAATTTATATACATTTACAAAGTGCATTAAAATATGCTTTCTGTAGAATATGGTGAACAAATCAGTTCTCATTATGTAATTTTAGGCGAAACAATCTTCAGTTAGGTTTATTTAAAAATTAATTATTTATGTTTTCTTTTTATCGCAGAAGATCATAATAAAATCTATTCGAAATTTATAAAAATACGCGTATTGTTATAATACTATTCGCTTGCTATTATTTGTCGTCTAAATGAAATCCCTTTAGACGAGCCGTTTTATTTAGACAGATAATTAGTAGAACTTAAGTTTTGATTAAATAATTCTTCTTTGTGATCACCTATGTGATTATAGCTAGCTGTTTTCTCTGTAACATAATGAACCATTCGATAATTAAATTATCAAATAGCCAAGGCTAGGAAAAGACATTATCTGATTACCAATATGTAGCTCAAAAACTTAAATTACTATCCCCACCCACTCTTAATCCAACAAGTTTAAGTTTCATAATCATGTGGCTCTTAGCGGTCTTTCAGAGAGTTTTTTATTTAATGACGAGAATGAAACTTGATGAAAAAATAATTTCAAGGCAATTATCCTGCGGGAAACAAAATATTTAAGTTTTTCCATCTCCTTTTAAAGAAACAAAGAAAACTGACAAACAGGTGAATATTTTTCTTTTTTCGCCTAGTAATTCATTTAAGAAACAGAACATAAAAATGATTAGTGGAAGTGATGTGCAGCTTAATAATTGACTAAAAACACAAAAATAGTTTACTTTTAAACCTGCGTGACAATCATGCCTGTCTAAATATGTCAGTCTAATATACGAGATAAACAAGTACTAAAATAAGCAGGAGGGGCCTAGTTCGTAACTAAGCAATTCACTGAAAATCATCAGTTCAGTGGCTCAGTCCAGTACTAGCCTTTTCATATACATGAGGGGATATACATCTTACCTAGTTTCTGAAATCTCAATTTAGATTGGTGGATGAGTTCATAGCCTAAGAGGGACCGCTCATACAAGAAGACCAAGTCTGTAGTGTCCCTGCACATTTTATTAAGATTAAGAAAAAATACAATTTCAGCTGGAGTTGGACCCGCCAGTAACTGTAACATGGGGCGGGATGGAAAGTACGATGGCCTTCTGAGGATGAAGATTTGCTATTCCATGCTCATCAGCAGCATCATTCCATTCACTCCTAGATTTTATTGCATTGAATTACTCAAGATTAGGTTTCCAGTCCGCTGCTTAGAAAATTCATTCTTAAATTGAAATCAACTCGTAACTCAACACGTAAATCTATTCGACAAACGTGAATATGTTCAAGAGCAAAATAGAAGAATTTACTTACTTTTTTGCAGAACTTAATAGAACTTATTTGCTTATAATAACTAAATTATTTGCAGAATAACGACGCACAATCCCATAAAACATTTGACAAAATTGTATTTTTTTACTCTACTCATAAAAAGTTGTACCGTTAGGCTTGGCTGCATAACTGCGAAAATATATCCTTCTTTGCCTAAATAATTTTTGTCTGTGATAGATCATAAAAGTTTACACCTAATTCTGGTTTACATGACTAAAGGTTATATGGTTTACGGACAATGAATACCATAATTTTTTAATAATAACCTTCGCCCGATTTAATAACAGAAATCTAAAATTAAATATGGTGAAGATTAATATAAGAAGAACTCTGGAGTTCAACGTAAAGTTTTAAAACTATAACCTTCTGAAAACAGAATTGGGTGCATATATTTCTACAATACATGGCAGGTCAGTTACAATATTGTTTCAACTAAAAATATTTATTGAAGCCTGTTGTTTTATATCGGATATATATTTTCATACAACCATATCAATTTCTTATTGAGATATTTTGATAAGGTAGATTATGGCTGTCGGTTAACCGTCCAACAGATATTACTATAAATATTACTGTTGTAAAGAATAGGCAGAATAAACTAAAGTACTTTTTCTTAAACATACAGGTAATTATATGTTACTTTCCAAGAATCATTTTTCAAAATAAAATATGCATTTTAGTAGATAAAAGATTGAACGATTTCTAGAATCTTCAGATATATGAATAGAAGATTTTAATTTATTCCTCTAAGTGATTTTTGACGAAAATTGACCTCTTTGCAGCCTGTTTTGCAACGATTTAAAATAAATGTAACATTAAGACATTAAAATTGGCATCTGCGTAATTCCTAACCTATTTGACCGAACGACTTCACGTTTGATTATCAAAGAATCCAAATGGGATGTCAAAATAAGAAATTATTAAAGTTTTTTTTCAATTTCAACATTAATATTTTATAAATGTACATTTAAAGAACCCAACTTCCAATTCGACTGCTTATTCTCCATTTTCTTTGCGTCTATTTGTTTTTAAAATTGTATGAGTTACCTTTATTTTGATGCAGTGTATATTAAATGATTTAAAAATTGGGAGCATCTGAATTTGCACTATTTTCAACAAATACGTTTCGGAAGTCTATGTAAATCTCTTACTGTGTGACCGATACCTACCATAATAGTACAAAGATATGATTGAAGGGTCAGGGGAAATAAGTAGAGACAAGAGTAATAGACGCAACTAGTTAGATGATTGTTATTTCTTGCCTGTTCTTTCACGATTCTGAACTACCATTCTTCTCCCACTTTTAAATAAATTTTTCATACCGTTTCTCTGAAAGACATTTATTGTTCTTTCCCTTCAAACCTAATTTCAACTGAGACTTTCAAAGGAATACGTTAATCTTTTCATTTGGTTCAAAGTTGCCAACCAATAGTGCGCTTCTAAACCTATCAAATGGAAATGTTAACTCAAATTTCACAAAAGTGGACAATCACCATTTGTACCTGACCCTTGAATTGTATGTTACAGCAATATTTTGTTGGCTAGTAAACGATCTGTAATGAATAAGTTCCTTTAAAGACTTGGGAATGAGCTCCCATTTTCAACCGTGACTATCTGAATTCACCGTATTCCCAAACGTAATAATACTGATATATACTTAGAACTGCAATAAAAAATTATGTATTTTTTATGAGAAATTTTTTAAACATTTGTAGTGGTTAGTTTTTCTTGTTAGTTTATGACATTTGCATTATCATGAAAAAAAAATATTCTGAAATTTATCACATGCAAGTGCGAAATTCTTCTAGTATATAACGTAATTTTGTAACAGTTATTTAAAAATTACCAAAAGTGGATTAATTTAATTGTTTGATTAAAAAAAAAAAAGGATTTATTTTGGTTGTTTACATTAAGTAATATTTTTAACACAAAAGATAAAGCACCTGAAGGAAAAAGCTAACATTGGACGGCATTTGTTTGTTCGGCCTTTTAATTTTCTTCAAGTCTATTTTCCTGGTTTACAGCTAAATGTTTTTTTAACGACAGTGAAAAAAAGAAACAAAACGTTGATGAAAGCTTAAAAGATCAAAAAGGAGAGGAAAAAAGGTTTGGTTGGATGCGTTCTAGGAAATTAAATACTTTTTTATATTTTCCTGTTTAACCAAACGTTTCATTTGTAAAGCTTCAGAAGTTTTTTGTCAGATATATATTTAGTTTCAATGTTTTAATCTCTATTTGCTAAAAAACATTAGCTTCATACATATATGACAATTTCTTAGAGAATACATTTTTAAGAGCATTATTAATTCTAGACGGTAATGGAATGCATTTATAACTCATAAATTAACTCATAATGTTAATATTATTTTAATCGTTAGACAGCAGATTGCAATGCAGATAGTTTTTAACACATTGAGTGCCACGGTGACTGACACTGAAGCTGAAAAATTTACAATGTTTTAAGTAATTTTTAAGACAGTATAATCCTGTAATAAATAAATGTTAAGTAAACTTTAAATAAATTTTCAGTAATTAATTAAAATATATGTATTTTTTTAAATTTTATATCATATTTTAGACCGTCAGTCATCGGGGAATGACGCATTCTAAACTGTAAATTCAGCGTTAGTCACCGGTCAAGCATAATTGAAAAGCTACTTGGAGTAATGAGCTTAAATTTTGATTGAAATATTTGAATCTTCTACAATAGGATTTCCATTTTTTAGGTGCGTTCGTAATTATATAAATACGTAGCACCTATAGTTATATCGCACCTATCAGTCCGTCCGTCTGTCTGTCCGCATATAACAGAGCAAAAACTACCCAACCGAATGGTCTGAAATTTTTAATATATGATTGTTGAAAAATTTTGTAGAGAATTCAAATTTTATGAAAATCGGATGTATAGTTTAATTACAGGGACAGCCAAAAGTGTTTCTTTACATTACGGCCAATGGAAAAAATTATTACAAGTGCATTTTAATGATGTTACAGCCTTCCGAATGGTCTGAAATTTTAAAGATATAATTGTTGCAAAATTTGTCGAGCCATTTCAAATTTTAGGAAAATCGGATGTATAGTTTAATTACAGGACAGTCAAAAGTGTTCCGTAACATTACGGGGAATGGGAAAAAAAATTATTGGAAGTGCATTTTTATGATGTTACAGACTATGCACTTTATGAAGTGCCAAAAATATACATTCAGTACAATATGGGGTGAAAAAAATAATTATAAAACTAGTTATAGTACGAACGCACCTCATTTGGCACGTTTGACGAGCAATTTCCAACTTGTTTATTCATAGATTATAATTCATATTTTATTCGCGTATTACTTAAAAAGATGTGCAGTTTTCGAAAAAATTATGAATTGTAACTTATTATTTTTTTTATTATTCTAACTTATTATTTTTATTATTATTCTAAAAGCATCATTTGTTTTATCTCGAAATCGGAGCTCACTCTATCAAGTACTCTTTTGTTGCGCTTTAAATATTGCATACAATGCAATCTTTTTTGAATTGATTAAAAATAAATTCAACATTAGGAATTTTAACTCATTAAAGCCGGTTGGCAAGAAAACTTGCCATTTAAATATTACGAACATTTTAAATGTGAAAACCAGTATTTTAGTAAGGAAATTTTCATATTAGCTAATCTTAAACTTTTCGCGATGAAATCTGTTAAAATTACCCATATGGAAAAACTGGTGTCAACTGGTTTCGACATATTAAAATAAGTGTAAAAGAAACCGTCTTTAATGGGTTAAACATTAAAATTACATTATTTTTAAACTTTTTGAACGAAAGTCTTCTCGCTCGGTATACTAAGGTAACATATTCCAAAAAAGCCAAATATGTTGACAAACGTTAGTATTCGAATTGAAAATTTCTACGTTTTTTTACAATTTCAGTAAGAAAGTATTTTCAAGCTTATATTTTTAACGTTAATTAAACGAAGATGTAATTTATTTGTACAATTTTCTGTACGACAACTGGGTAATTTTTGGCGATTACATTTTATGGGGTGTATCGACATACAGTAGCGCACAGAAGACCAGCAAAAACACGTTTGTTTTCTACTAAGAATAGGAAGGCTAGAGTCGCATTTGTAAAACGGCATAACACTTTCAGAGGCAAAGCAACGCCATTGCTAAAGTGTTGAAATTAATGATTGACACCGGAATTTGAAAAAAAAATTATTTGTAAGTAAGAAAAAGCTATATTTCACACACATAAAACCAAATTTTTTTAAACCAAAATTCTGGTGTTAATAATTAATTTCAACACTTTAGCAATGTAATTGCTTTGCCCCTGAAAGGGTTATGCCGTTTTACAAATGCAACTCTAGCCTTCCTATTCTTAGTAGATAACAAACGTGTTTTTGCTCGTCTCCTGCCATGTAAACCATAGAGGTTTAGGCGTCGTTTGACTGATGAAACGTGTATGTCTATGCCGTAAACAGGGATGAGATTTCCGCTTTTTTGCACAACAGTATGTTCTTAGAGAAAATGTTGTTCTGTTAAATCGCAAAAATGTTCCGATTAAAGAATATAACAAATTCTCCAATAAAATACTGGTGTCCAAAAAAGCGGAAATCTCATCCATAGCCGTAATTTTCTTTCAATTCATTTTTTATTATTACAGCGGACTTACGAGAATTACTTGTAGATATCACTTTTATAATACAGTCAACATTGCAAGTTGTTTTTTTCGGATTACCACTTTGAGACTTATTTTTGACGTATTTCTGTTTATTAAAAACTTTATTCCATGTAATAACAAGTTGCGGAGACACGTTAAAAGAACGAGCTAATTCTGCTTGCAGTCTACCTTGCTTAAGTGCATTTACAGCGGCTTTTCTAGAATCACTTCAATATTTTTTTACATTTCTGCATTTAAAAATAATCACAATAAGTCAATATAAACACTAATCGAAGCTATAGCGCCACTGACACCTTCAACAATTAAATGCAAACTAATTGCAAAATATTTTTGAGCTACGAAGAAGTCATATTTCTTCGGTGGCGCCGAATGTAAACAAACAAGTTGAAACTTGATACATTTGAATAACTGCAGTCATAGTGTTCTCAATTTTAGGGAATATATTTTCTTTTACATTTTTATATTAAATAAAATAAGTGATAATATAAGGTTGTCAAAATACTTTTGAGCGCTACTGTATTTATACTGACTAACAGTACAAAGGGCTTTGACTTATGAGTAAAAATATCGTGATCAATATAACTTTTATATTTAATGAATAATAAATGTGTACTTGCAAAAAGAAATTTTAACCACTTAGCAGTCTCATTTTTTTATGCCGAACAGGCTATTTTTGTTAACTAAAAGAAATTCTAGCTAGTTAATTCTATGATTTTATAATGAAGTATGTTTTGTATAGTTTACGATATATAGTTTTGTTAAAACGTGCTCATGCGTAAAAAAAAACTTGTACAAAGGAAGGCAGTTTTGAAAGAAATAAGAGGTCGCACGTCTGACGATCGAAATAGGTGAATATTTAAAAAGCATATCACTCCCATAAACGCTTAGTCCAACTGACAATATCTGCATAAGGTTCTTCCCTCTAACAACTTTTAATCTGTCGAGACTAAGTAAAAAGTTTACTTTTAGAGTATTTCTTTCTCTGTTGGAGTTGGAGAAACCATTTCATAAATCGGATTCTCGGGCAATATACCGTAATTTCCGGCGTATAATCCGTGGATCAAACAATCATTTTTCTACCCAGAATTTATTTTAAATTAAATGTAACATTTTTAGATCGCGTACGTAAATATTTCTCTTCAATTACTAAATAAAATTTCTGGGTCCAAACAGAATTATTTGCGCGGATTATACGCCGGAAATTACGGTAGTAGCATTCCTCAAAGACATATAGACATATTATTGCAATTTTTTTAATTAAAAATTTTGTAATGAATTTCATTTAATGTACTAGAATCATTTGCAATCTTGAGATTATATCTTTGCATCGAAGGCTCGAAAAACAGTAGCTTTAAGTTAAGATTCCATAAATTAGATTCAATCTCTCTCTTAAGCTTTATACATATCATCATCCCTTAGTGTTTTATTCATTTTGCTGACCTCTTTTTTTTTTTGATGCATTACTGTGATGTGATAAGATTTCAATTAGTAGAAAAAAGTTATGATTTTTCAAAGAAATTTTCAAAGAGATTTTCTTATTTGAAATTCAAAAAAATATTCTTTTCTAATACTTCTATAATAAATCTTCCTTTTAATGAAAAAAATACTAACAGTTAGTTTCCGTGCATTGTTCTATAAAATTTACACTAAGACAATCTTTTAAAAGGTAAATTCAAGTGAATATTCTTTATACAGAACAAAGCAGTAAAACAATCGCCTCGCAACTCAACTAGTGTGGCAGAAATTTGTTAAATTTAAAGAGATCAATCACTGTAGATAGTGAAGAAGACGGGACAACTGTAATTTATGGCTCCGAACATTTAATGTAAATTATTTTTTAAATAAAAGAGATTTATCAAAGTTCTTTATGGACGATATTGATTCGGAGTGTGGCAATATTTATTCAACAGTATTCGTATTGATGCAAGATAATATCTTAAATTCCGATGTATTATCCGAGGATCAAGTAAGCATGTTTACAACAAGAAACTGCATTTAATAAAATATGACTTATACCTATTCAGGTTTACATATTTAGTAAAATTTCTTGTTCATTTTTTTTAATTCCCGAACTATACGCTATAAATTATCGCACAATTTCCAGCAGAGAAATTAACTGATGTGCACATAATAAATTTACAACGTCTGCTGTTGCTTCGTTGTATGATATGCTATGGTTGTTTCTTAAAATTTGTGCGCTTCCTTATGAACATTTGTGACATCTCCACAGTTTGAACATAGAATATTTAGCATGATATATTGTAAATGATGTCTTTTTTTTTAAAAAGCACACACACATATATATAATGCTTTTAAAAGGTGTAAAGCAAACAACCCAGTGCATCAGGCGCAACGCAGCTTCTTATATGTACTAAGTAAATATAGCTCTATCAAAAGTAAATGATTTATGAAAACCATGAAAAGAAGGTGCAAAACAACAATAAAAATCAATGAAAATTTGTAACTAAAAAACAATAAACAAACCACTCCTTGCTCTTCGGAAAGTGGGAGGAGTGAAAAAAACAGGTACCAAAAATAAAAATTGAATCCTGACAGGTTTCACAAGATATGGCCAACCCACATACTCCAAAAGTGTAAAAATCAGCAAATAGACTTAGGTTTTCAAAAACTCAACGAAACTTTAAAAACATTAACGAAACAAAACTGCTTTAAAACATAAACAACCAACCAATTCAAAATCAAAAGAACCAATCATCAATCCTTCTCACATGTTCAATGTTTTTAATTGCTTAATGATTTAGTTATATAATAATTTTTATTTACGTTTTATAACTTAAAATTGGTTCTTTTGATTTTGAATTGGTTGGTTGTTTATGTTTTTAAAGCAGTTTTGTTTCGTTAATGTTTTTAAAGTGATTTTGTTTCGTTGAGTTTTTGAAAGTCTATTTGCTGATTTTTATACTTTTGGAGTATGTGGGTTGGCCATATCTTGCGAAGCCTTCGAGGATTCAATTTCTATTTTTGGTACCTGTTTTTTTCACTCCTCCAACTTTCCGAAGAGCAAGGAGTGGTTTGTTAATTTTTTAGTTATAAATTTTCATTGAGTTTTATTGTTGTTTTGCACCCTCTTTTTTGTGGTTTTCATAAATCATTTACTTTTGATAGAGCTATATATATATATATATATATATATATAATTTGTTTCTCTTACAAAATCGATATATTGCAGTTCAATTAACGCAATATTTACTTCCTGCATACTTCAATTTATTTAATGTAGGGATTTAATTTTTAATTACATGTGTTTATATGTTTATGACTATGTGTTAGTTTGGTTGCATTATTCTAAAAACAATTAGAGATTTCGTTGTTAAATATTGGTTTATTTCATGTCAAATCAAAGAATAAAAAAATATTTTTGTATCTTGATATTTTTATGTTTTCTGATTTTAAGCTTTTCTATTAAAATATTGAAAAAATGAAGAAATAATGTTTCAGCTTTTTAACCCTTTATCTACTGACGGTACTTATAAGTACCACTCACTTTAAACTTTTATAAAATAGTGAATATTACTAATATTCTAATGGTACTTTGCAAAAAACGCTCTTTTAACTGCACTTTATCCGAATACATGGCAGCAGTAGCTCTAGGTTTTTTATTTTAGAGAGGAATGAGGCTATCTTTGAAGCAGTCGATGTATTTTCTGCCTACATTTTCTACAGATTGCCACGCTCGTCTTTTCACTGCTGCAAACACAGTAAAAGATATAAGATAAGTGTTGGATTTTTTTTATGTGTTCATTATGATCTTAGAATACAATTTCATAAGCTATTTTAGATGAACGGATTATGTATTTGATTTAACAGTTGAATTATTTGGTGGTACTTATAAGTACCGTCAGTACACTGCGTGTTGGAGAAAAACTTCTTGTTTACTTTCCGTCTGCGTAGTTATCCATCGTTTTCATCTGCTTTAAAATGTAATTACTAAAATGTAGTGTAGTAATGATTTCCCTGGTATTTCTTTTCTGTTTCATTGTTATTTTTTATAGGAAATCGTAAAAGTTGTGGCACCGGCTCGTTTTTGCTATGCTAGAAATGGCATATGTAAATTCATATATTCAGAGATGCCAAGTCTCCGGCTTTTTGGATACCAGTATTTTTATACCGAATATGTTGTTTTATTTAATTGGAAAAATTGGTCGATTTAAAAGACCAATAGTGGTGTGCAAAAAGCCGGAGACTTCGCAAGTCTGTATATTGTATATGTGGAAATGCGAGAGAACGTGTTGTCCCTGGAATATAGACGTCGCATAACTAAAGGACTGCTAACAAGATAGAAACTTAAAGAAAAATAGTTTTTTTTAACCCTTTCAGGAGCAAAACATTTTCAATTCTAAAGTGTTGAAATAAATGATTGGCACCGGAATTTGTCAAACGATTTGTTTGTAAATAAGAAAAAGCCTATATTTCAGATACTTTTTAAATCGAAAATATTTTCTGGTGCCAGTTGAAATACCTTGTGGGTTTTCTATTATGATATTTTAGTCATAGTGTACTGACGGTACTTTAAAGTACCACTTTAATTAATTACCTCTAAATAATTAAATTTCTCACGGGTGAGTATTTTTTTATATTTATCCTTTAATTTTCATTGTAGTAACTGAAAAAAAGTATTACATGAAAAAAATTGCAGTAGATCATAATGCCGTAGATAAAGGGTTAAACCATTTTTTAGGAATTATCAGCAAAAATTCGCTATTTTCGCATATTTAAGTGACTCTGTCTAAAGAAGGATTTGATTTAGAAGTTGCAATTTAATACAATTTCCTCTGTTTTTATTGGTCTTTAAATGGATTTGATTTCCTGTATATATTATTAAAATTTTAATGTTGCTTCAGTTTCAAATATGTACGTTATTAAGCACTGTCATGGAACATTTATTTGATTGGATTAGATGTATATTAAAGAAGATAATTTTCCAAGTGTCATTCAAAACATCATGAAGGTTTCGTTCATCTGACGAAACCCTATTCGTCTCACTCCTCTGTCTGTCTGTCTGTCTGTCTGTCTGTCTGTCCGTCTGTCCGTCTGTCTGTCCGTCACAGAGCCCGTTCTCAGAAACTATACATGTTGGAGACATGAAATTTTGGGTACTTATAGCTCAGCACCTCACATCATACGACAAATCATAAAATTTTGAAAGAATCGTACATTTAACCCTTTGGGCTCCCGCATGTGTATTTTAAACAATTCTCTCTAAGTGAGCTCCTAATTATGTTGGAGACATGAAATTTTTGGTACTTATAGCTGAACACCTCACATCATACGACAAATGATAAAATTTTGAAAAAGACGTACATTTAACCCTTTGGGCTCCCGCATGTGTATTTTAAACAATTATTTCTAAGTGAGCTCCTAATTAGTTTGGAGACGTGAAAATTTGCATACTTATAGCTGAACACCTCACATCAAACGACAAAACATAAAATTTTGAAAATGTCGTACGTTTAACCCTTTGGGGTCCCACATGTATATTTTAAACAATTCTTTCTAAGTGAGCCCCTAATTAGGTTGGAGGTGTGAAATTTTGCATACTTATATCTGAACACCTCACATCCAACGACAAATCATAAAATTTTGAAAAAGTCATGCATTTAACCCTTAGGGATCCCACACGTGTATTTTAAACAATTCTTCCTAAGTGAGCCCCTAATTATGTTGGAGACATGAAATTTTGGGTACTTATAGCTGAACACTTCACATCATACGACAAATGATAAAATTTTGGAAAAGTCGTACATTTAACCCTTTGGAGTCGCGCATGTGTATTTTAAACAATTCTTTCTAAGTGAGCTTTCTAATTAGTTTGGAGACGTGAAATTTTGCATACTTATAGCTGAACACCTCACATCAAACGACAAATCATAAAATTTTTGAAAAAGTCGTACATTTAACCCTTTGTGCTCCCACATGTGCATTTTAAACAATTCTTTCTAAGTGAGCCCCTATTTAGGTTGAAATTTTGCATACTTATAGCTCAACACCTCAGATCTCACGTCAAATAATAAATTTTGAAAAAGTTTTATGTTTAACCCTTTCAACTCCAGCTTGTGTATTTTAAGCCATTCTTTCTAACTGAGCCCCTAATTAAATTGGAGATTTGAAATTTTGCATACTTATTGCAGAACACCTGTGGCCAGGCGACAAATCATAAAATCTTGAAAAAGTCTTACGTTTAACCCTTTGAGCTACCACATATGTATTTGAAGCAATTCTTTCTAAGAGAGCCCCTAATTAAGTTGGTGACATGAAATTTTGCATACGTATAGCTGAATGCCTCAGACCACACGAAAAATCATAAAATTTTCAAAAAGTCTTTTATGATTTACCCCTCTGGGCTCTAACTTGTGTATTTTAAGCAATTTTTCTAACCTGCGCCCTTTTAACCCAGGGAGAAATTTTCCAACTTTTGCCGACACCCCTTTGACCATTCTTTCATATTATGCACCATAGCCTTACATATTTTAGTTCCATTTTTTCCCGCCAGGTGCGCCTACTTATCTCGGGTGCTATGGGCCCAATCCCCTCGACTAATATATCTACGGATAGTATGTAAAATGGATTTTCGTTCGGATACAGGTTTGTTTAGAATCAAGTGCGCTCCCTGGTTTTGAAATATGGAACTAACAGATTTTTCAAAAGGATAAAGTGTTTTGAAAGGAATATTAAACGAAACCCTCTGTGCGATCTGTGATCACACTTACCCACTTGTTTTCTTTATAGCATACTTCCCAATTTCTAGTTATACCATTGCAAATTATGTTTTACATAGGATTTCATTGACATGCTTCTCCATTCGTGTATATTTTTAACATTGACATATATTTTTTTCAATAAAATTAAATGTAATTTTTGATTTTTTTAAATTTTTGAATAAGAATATTCGAGATGGGGTTCATAAAATTGGATTTTGAGTTACATTTATATCTAATGCATCATATTAAAGGTCAATAAAACATAATGTGTACTGGAACATCAGAAAATCATAGCGAAATCTTCAATAATTAAAAAGTATTCCTGTATATTAACTGTGATATTCTAGTTACCTTAATAATTTTATATAGCTTTAAATAAAATTCCCTATACAAGCAAGGAAGTTTTCAACTAGTTTCAGAAATATAAATGGACTCAGACAGTTCCGAAAAAATCCCTCATTGAAATTTAGAAAATTCAAAGAATTGTATGCCTTCTGTGCCCTTATTTTTTTTATTCATTTTGAATTTCTAATACTTGTTTTAGTGTGTTTAAAATATTTCATATTTACAATTGTATAAAAACGAATTAATTCAATCTTTCATTCACGTATTCGTTAGAAAAAATTTAAGCAGCCTTTAAAAGATAGCTTACAAGCACATTCATCACGTTTGATGCTTATTCTGCTTTTTTACGAACTCTAAAACGAAAGAAAAATGGCAAACAGAAATTTAAAAAGGAATTATCAGTTCCTTCGGGCAACAAAATGATTGTATTTGGTTTATTTTTTTTTTAATTGAGATTTTCACTATTCGGCAGTCTTTTATTAGTGATATGCGGTTCAAATGTATTAAAATTAAAACTGTATTTTTATGTAATCGCTTTATTTGCATTTTAGTTAACTTAAAGCGTAATTAGTTAAATTATTATTTATTTAAAAACGGATACGATGAAATATGAGATGATTTAAATACTAAATTTTAACTTGAAATTATATGGTTTCTTAATGTAATGAATAAGTGTCAGAAAGAGTTAAATTTTAGACAACGAAAAATTTCATTAATTACATGGTAGTGTTCCACTTTGAAAATATGTGTACAGTTTATGTATACCCCTGAAAGCTATTACTTAACTACAGAGCTACCACAGGCAACTCTTTTTATATTCAATTCTCACCACTAGTTTTAAAACACAAATTTTGTTGTATATTTCTCTTGAAATTTTTTGCAAAGTATAAGTGAAAGATTTTTGTTTTGGAAAAGTGGTGCGAGATAGAATTAAAAAAAAATAGTTCCCTGTAGCAAACCTGTAACATTAAGCGATTCATAATAGAAGTTTCGCTTAGAATTGTTACGCGAATTTTGTGCTTAATGGGTTAGAGAAATTAGCCCTGACCAGAGTTACAGCATTTCTGTGAGTTGCTTTATCGAAACAGAACTCAAATTGGACCTAGACGCGAACTTAATTATTTCACAGCACGAAAGAGTTGACATTTGTTCCATAAAGTACTACCACTTGGTAGTACTTGAGTATAAGGAAATACCTAATATGAGTAGAATACCATAGGCTGCCAACTTGTACGGATTTTTCACACAACTAAAATTTAATAGTAAATTTTATCAAAAACAATCGCCAAAATCTAACTTTTTCTAGCGATGAAACAATACAGGAATTTCTGTTAAATTTTAGTGGTAATAAAAATCCGTACAAGTTGGCAGCTATATAATACAATACTCTATTTAGGATTAATTATTTATTTTCTTTAATTAATTTAATTAATTAAGTTTTAATTTGAATTCCATGCCATCTTTGATTACATTGCTATATGTGATTCAGCCAACAGCCGATTTATGCACAACAGATTTATTTACTTTTTAATTGTTTAACCCTTTCAAGGTCAAGGTAGCTGTATTCGTAAAATGCTGAAATGACGAATTGACACCAAGATTTACAATTTTTTTTCAGAAAAAGAAGAAGGAGGGTTTTGTTCACGTACTTAACAAAATGAACATTTTCATTCAAATATTCTGGTGATAATGTGGCGTGTAGGAATTAAAAATAAGTGGTCCAAAAATGAACCAACGCCTTTGAAGTGGTTAAATGATATATATATAAGATCCGAAAATAGTTTTGTTTAGAAACTTTAAAATATGTTAATAATATAAATTTTATTTTTATAAGACGCACTTATAATATTATCGTAGTTGTTGTATATGGTAATAATGCGTATAATAAATTAGAAATATCAAATTAATGTAATTGAAATGCATTTAAACTCACTAAATAATCTTGTCTTTCTCACACATTAACTTGTCCTTCTATCTTGTAGAACAGTTGAAATCAATCTTCTGAAGAAAATCGATCTGAAAGGCAATAACTATAGGTTTCAAATTATTTTGTAACAACATTTTCGAAAATTGAATTTTGGATTTTTATGGAGGGAAAGGGGAGTACGACATATGCCTATCTACCCACCTGCTTTATAAATTTTAAATTATTCACTGGTCGGCGCGGCCAGTTTTTTTGCTTAAAATATTTTCAGTAAAAAAAAAAAAAAAAAAAAAAAAAAAAAAAAAAAGAAAAAAAAAAAAACACGGCCTAATTCTTTGTTAGACAATTTCAATGATTATTTAGCCTCTTTAAATCGTATTTGTTATATTTTTATTTAAAAATAATCTAATGCATATAGTCTCTGAATTACTAATGTATTCTCTCAGTTACATTGAAAACTCTACATAATAAGTTTGTATAACAATTTCTTTTACTACTGTTCCATTGGGATTCTTACGTAAATCAAATAAAGGTCAACAGCCCGGTTATAGAAATATTAGCTTAAACGGTAGAGCATTGGCCCTGTAAGCCAAGGATCTAGGATCGTATCCCGGCCTTGGCATTTTTTCATTCAGTTGGAAATATTCAATTCGTATGAGGCATTTATCTTCTAGTTTTATAGTGCAAATTTAGTAAAATTTTATTTTAATCTTTTCTTTTTTTTCAAAATTCTATAGATGGTTTTCATTTCGAAAAAAAATAATTCAAACTTTCACAGAATGTTCGTACTTATTTGCATTAATTAATCTATAAAAATATATTTGTAACATTACTGTTAAAATTTTTATATTATTATTAGTTTATTAGTTGAACAAGCTTTAAAAGTCGAATGAAAAGTTTTTTGAATCAACTTCATGCCTTTTCTGTTTTTTATATTTACAATAAATTTATATTATTACCCGCAAAGATAAGGTTTTACATCAGTTTATATAAATAAAATATTGTTGAATTATTGAGTTTTGAAATCAATTCAAAACTTCTAAGAAATGGGGAACGTTTTATCTCAAGATAAAGTTCATTATCGGAATAAAAATCTGTTTTCATATTATTAAACTTGTTTTTATACCAGTTTATGTCATATACAAGTAGTGATAAAATATCGATATAAGTAGTTATAAAAACCGAAAAATTAACAAGTAATCACTTATCAATAGACGTCTCTCCGCCTTTAGCATGTTATACAACTTAAATTTGAGAAGAAAAATAATACAATAATTTTGCTTATTATGAATAACCGTTAAAAAATGAATTTTATTCTTTCAGATTAAATACTCCCTGTTCTTGTAAGCTATTTAATTTTCTTTTAGATGTTGAGCTTTTGAATTTCTTCAGTGAAAATATTTACTGATATCTGTATCTTAAAATATATGTCTGTTTATCATAAAAATATCATACTATGAGTACGACCAGATAATCCATCTATAAATTTCAAAGTAGTTATTTGTTTTAGCTAAATACTTTATTTGTGCAAGCGAAGAGGAAGCAAACAAAACATAATTTACAATTCTTAAGTTATGTGATGGGATAACTGCAATATAACATTTTAGGTTAGTCCTAAGATTATTTACTTTCTAAAATGAAAATAAACTTCTCTTGTAATTTAGGTTTTTTATTGTTTGCATTGTTTAAATTTCTTTTTCAAAGACAAATCTACGTAAATTTACAAAATGTGTCATGAATAAAATACATTATTAATAGGATTTTTTTTAAAGTACATACTTTAATGAAACGAAAATACATTTTTGTATGTTATTACTGCGTTAATGGGTACAGAAAATGTAGTACATCGTCATTTATATTACACTGTGAAAATATATGAACATTTGTTTTCTGAAATATACGTATTTTGAAAAAAAATCTACTCATTTTATTGAATATTAAAATTAAGTGGTATAAAAAAGGGTCACTTCCCTTTGATAAGTTAATTAAAAATAATCTTAAAAATATTAAATAGCTTCTAAAATAATTATTAACTTAACTTTCCTTAAAACATAAAATATTGTAAGACAAATATATAGTATGAAAATTTTAAAACAAGCAATGTAAGTGGGTAGGTCGGAATAATTTTACGCTGGGGTAATTTGGTGCTTTATTTTCAATTATTATTATCGTGATCTTATTGAATACTATGAATCTTTAAAAAATATCACAAGTAGTTGCACATATGCACAGAACATTAAATATATACCTGTTACGTAAATAGACCATTTTTTCAGGAAAGAAAAAAATATTTTCTAGAATCTGTCAAAAACCGTGCAAAATGACCCCTTCAGAAGTGTCAATATATTAAAGCCACAGGAAAAGCGAGATGATGTACGTATGAATAAAATCTGTACTGGCATGGTAAAAGCACACTGTAATAAGTATTGTCTTTCTTCATTCCTTATCTTTGAAAATGACTCAGAAAAATATAACATTGGTGCAAGCAACAAATTGCCGCGCAAAAAAAAAACAAAAACGCGGGGTAATTTGGTGCCCTTATATTTTACTTCTAAACTGATTTAATTTTGCTGTATTTTTATTATGTTTTCTGATTGTCACTAACATTTTTGTGTTTGAACGTGTGGAACATGACAATTAACACTGACATTTTGGCAAATGTAAAAAAACTAGTACCTGTGTCTTCACGGTTTCATGATTTGGAGGCTGATGACATAAAATCTACTAAGTCTAGAATGAAGATGTATGGACTTAGGCTACTGAAATGTGTAATACCTAAGACTTAACTTGTGTTTTAAAATGATTACGTTATGGCATAGCCTTTTATTAAGGAACTGTTGGAAAAAATTACTTTTTCTTCATAGGCGTATTATTCATAAGACTGTGTAATGTCTAAAATTTTTCCTTCCTGAAAAATGTACTACATACACAACAGGGGTATATTTAATGCTCAGTACACATGTGCAAGTACTTGTAATTTACTTTATTATCATTATTTCCCTTTTAATATGTTTCACTCTATCCTATATCAATGACTGTGTTTAATTTTGTCGCCTTTTGTAATTTTTTACATGTGTAAGTTCAAGATTGTTGATAACTATTTCTTAAGAAATTGTTTGAAAATCTTTTATTTTTATATTTTTATTCAGAAAGTATGTTATCTAAAATATAACATTCATTCTAAAATGTTTCCCTCTATATTATTGAGCTGGGTTAATGTATTAAAACCTTCTAATAACCATTTATGCTTTCACTCATGTGTTAAAAAACATGTGATGTGCTGCATTAAAACTTTTAACAATAACAATAAAATCCTTCAAATAACCATGTTGTATTATTTTTATATGGTTAATTTAGTTCAAGAGGTCATATTTTAAAGATCACAATACATCGCGAATTTCATCAGAGCCTTCAAAATGCATCATGGAATTGCTATTAGAAACCTGGCCCCTTAAAAGATTTAAACTCTAAAAGAAAAATTCACTGTATTATCTGATAAAAAATATCAGTGTTCTGAATCTTCCATTGTAAAGGTAAAAAAAAAAAAAATGTATCCACCAAAATATAAGATCCAAAAATCCATCCAAAATATAAAATTTTGTATGGCAGTACATTCAAAACGCGACACTAAATTATCCCGTGAGGGGTAAATTTGTAATTTTGTATTTCCTAGATTTTGTTTGAAAATAGCTGTAACTTACTGTAAGTCCACTGTAATGAAAATAGCTGTAAGTCCTGACCAAAATTAATTCTTTCTTTTATGTATATGTTCATGATAAAGATTGGTTTTGCCTTGTAAATTTAACTCTTTTTAAAAGCATATATATATATATATATATATATATATATATATATATTTTATATCAATCACCAAATTACGGCCTTACCCTAATAGTTTCAAATCTAGTGGTTTTCTTAAATATGATAGTAGGTTTGGTTTTTAAGTATTTTATACCTTTCTTTTCGAAATAGTTGATATCAAAATATTTATAAATGTTAGTCGTTATAATGTGTAGAAGAAATAAGAGAATGGATATTTGTAGCGTCTTGACACATCTAAATTTTCTTCGAATACAGACGTTATTCTGCAAATACTAAATTTTTAAAGGATGGAAGAAATTGTTTCTTCTGAACAAAGAATATTCACATGAGATACCCACAGAATTAAACTCGCAATCTGAATTTTCCTTGCAACTGAAAGCTTGTTTTAGTTTATTAGGATGAAAGGCATATGCTTTTTTATATACAAATAAGCACGTAAACTTCCATTTAAACAAACATTTCAGGGAAAATATTGTTTTTGCTACTTTTCGGTAACTCCACATAAATATTAAAGTTAATCTGAATATTTTCCAATATTGTCCCAAATATATGAGCATAATAAAAATTGTATGTGATCTTTTCGATAGAAATATGCTTTTCGACTGATTTTTGCTCGTACCTGTAATTATTATACCTAATATAATACGTAGATGTAAAGAGGAAAATCTTTAAATTATCTCTATATCTTATCAGTATCGGGTGAGAGATTCAACTCTTAAAAGCTGGTAGACCTGCGATGCTGGTTTCCAATCCATATCGGTTCGTCGTGTAACTGTTCGGAATTTTCTATAGTTTCTTTAAAGCCACGTCAACGCTGCGTAAATCTGTGTTCGAAAGACACCGCCCATGAAAGGCACTCCTCTCCTCGTCTATGTTCCTTTTGTAGATATTCTGTTGTAACGAACACAAATGAACCAACCTAATATCTTGCCGACATCAGTGGTTTCTTTAAAAAAAATTCGTGCAAGTAATTCATTTTTTCCGCCCCGGCTATTCCCCTGGAATGTAAAATGGATGCAACTGTAACCCTCGAAACAAGAAAAGCTGGAAAGGAAGTGTTAAAATTTTTTCTGTAACTTTGGTCCTCTTTTTTATAAAGTCTGCAATTGGATAGTAACTGGTATAATTGAAGTGTGGTGTACTTTTTTACTAACACTTTTAGGTACCAGAAATAATCGAATGCCCATAATAATAACGTTATAATATAGAGATGGTGATAGATACTTGTAAATTATTTAAAGTACAAAATAGTAATTCAATTTATCAATAATTTAATAGTAATGCAAATGCAGCCGCGCATATTACAATTGACAATAATAGTTTTGTAAAGTTTTAGATAAAATTAATATTCTTAAAATTTTAACCGGCTTTTCATATAAAGTGTGCTGGTTAGGTAGGTCTTATTAGATATATTTGAAGTTATTTATGAAGGGAATTTTTATGTCTGAGTTAGAGAGTGAACTGGTTTGCAGAAACAGAAATTGCATCGAGATAACTAGATTCACTAACTGTGAGAAAAATCTCACATTGTTTTTATTTTTCGTGCATTTATGTTCCGATCTACGCTTTTTGGATGGCGTTCAGCGAGCGCCCTCTAGATAAGGGAGAATACGCGTCATAAACGCGTCACACAAAAAAGGCAAAACAAAGAAATAAATTCGAACAACTTGTATGTTTCGTTTTCTTTGGCTTGTGGAATTATTAGTTATTCTTAGAAAATATGAAGTAATGGTTCTACGAGCCAGCGAAATCGAAAAATTTAAGTTGTTTGGATGTTGTTCTTTGTTTTGCCTGCTTTGTGCGACGTTTTCGTGACGCCTGTGAAGGCTTTCTCAAATGTCTAGGTGGCGTTGGCTCAGCACAGCTTTTCCTGCACCTGCACACCGCAGTATCTAACCCCACTTCGCGATTGCCGCCTTCAACTCGCACCCGTGCATCGTTAAGTCTACCTCAAAGCAGCTTCCAAAAATGTCATAAATATGTTTTAATACAGTCGTGTTTGTCACGATACGTACTTTTTTAAGGCATTTAATTTTAACTGTATAAAAATTCAACATTGATTGAAAATAGCCTTGTATGTATTAATATTTTTTCGAGTTAACTATTGGAAAACAATAACCAATTTTAAAACTTTTATTATACCAGAATACTGACATAATTAACGCACTTTTGACGTGATAATTAATTTTTTTAATGCATCTGAAAATTTTCATTGAGCGCATTTTTAAGAAGCAAGGAAAATAATTCCTTTTGGATTTAAAAAATGTTAAAACATATATACAATTTTTACTTCATTTTTAGAAAATGCTCCTCAAATGAGCTGAATATTTTTATACTTTAAACAATAGTTTTCTTCATGCGAAAAGAAAAATAGAACATTTAATTCAGAAAACAACCATTCTTTTCATGCACTTACTTCATTAATCTTTTAAACATTTTTAATTTTAAAACTTTCAATTAAATATACTTTAAATAATCTAACATACATAATGGCTTTCAAACATAAATGATTTATCTGAGGGATAGAACAATGGCTGTTTATAGATTGCCGAGTAAAACTTCACATGCAGTACTTATATTGATTGATCAGTTAACATGACATATCTACAGAGAAAAATAGTATCAGAAAATAAAAAAGGAAATGTCAAGGACAATTGCTTTTGCCTTGAAAATAATAAAAGAACATTCTGAAAGTTCGGAAATAGTTCTTTTTTGATATTTAAAGAGTTCATATAATGATTTATGGAAATATCTTTTGTCAGAATGTGTTATTTAAACCAGTGTCTATTATGCATGGTATTTTGAACTACTGAGATAAATTTAAAATTAAGAGAATAAATTAAATCATTAGTTATTTTTTATAATCAAATCAAGTAGTGGACATTGGTGGAAAAATTTAAGCATTAATGTACTTAATTGTATATTGTTATAATTTATGCCATAATTAATGGACAAATGTGTTTTGTTTGTTAGAATTTAGTTTATTAGTTCATGACATGGATCATGGTTGTATACATAGTTAAGAGGCAGTTGCGTGCAAAATAAATTGCACGTATCCCTGGTAGAAAAGCAGTACGTGCTTATTATGGATCCCAATATAAAATCAATATTTCATTATATAAATTCCTTTACATTGAAAATATTTAGAATGCATAAATCATCATAAAAGATAATTTAAAGTCAATATTATATAAATATTGACTTGAAAAGTGAAAATGTTTGTGATGAAATGCCAATAATTGAAAAAATATTGTCTTGATATTGAAAATATTGGTAATAAAATGGAAAAAGTTTTCATGTCAATATTGATTACATTGTACAAAAAACTCGCTGAAAAAGTTAACCTCATTGTGTAGGCAATCTTTCATGCTGTTACTATTAATATAGAAAAAAATATAGCCAACATAAACAATAGTTGTCTAATATTATTCTACTACTTGAGATGCTTTGTTTCGTGTGAAGAATTAGAAAATTATTACCCTTGAAACGACTAAAAATATCCAGAATATTGGTAAATCATACTTGCTGCAGGAAAATGTTCACATGTTATAGAAATTTCAAGCCTCACTTTTAAAAATTTTTATTCGTATTCATTGAAGACATTACCTTCATGTAATTTAAGCGACATTATAATTTTTAAATAGTTTCAACTGCAATTAATATGAAATGAAATCAATGAAAATCGAACATGAAAACGCTCTTTCACATTTAAATTTTCCATTTAAACGAGAAAAATATAAACTTATGCATAATTTAAAGTATTGAAAAATCTACTATTCTATTTCAATACAATTTCTGATTTTCATTAATTTATAAATTTCTGTTTTTTAATGATCTGTAAATATAATATGAATTTTGGCGAAAATCGCTTTCGTTTAAAAACATACATATTCTTATAAATCTAAGACCAATCACAAATTTTAAGTTAATTCTGGTCATAATAGTAATCATTCATTGTATTATATAATGACTTTTAAAATATGCAACTGAAAACAACAATAATATAAATAACAATACTAGGTAAAAAATGCCTCACTTCACGTTTTTGAATAATACGATGAACATCATCAAATGACATATTTCAATCTCTTTCCTTTATGTTTCTTGGATTTTTTATCAATGCTAAATTTCTCATGGTTAAAAGATTAATGACTTAAACAAGTATTTAATTTTAATCATAAAAATATTTAACCCTTTGCGCTCGGCGTCTCTTATACAAATTTTATTCGATCGGCACCACTTTTTTAAAAGAAGTTTCGTTCAAGTACACAATTTCAAAAATGCTCTGATTAAATAAGGTACATTTTATTTTCCTTTATTACTGGTGCCAAAAACAAATTTTGCAAAGAAAGATTATGTCTTCGCAGCGGAGCCCTCGAGGGCATAGGGTTAATTGTAAACATTCATAGAGTACCTATATAAAATAAAGCCAGGTAAAAGTTCCTAATCACTATAAACTGTGTTATATCAGAAGTAATATTTAAAATGTTGTTAGATGTAAAATTTGTACATATTTGCGCAATATTAAATCAAGCATACTCTTGTAGCTGTTTAAACGTAGCCAAGGAAGTTCAAAATATAAGACATTTTAAAGTGTCTTTATTATATGTACAGTCGTGGAAAAAAAAGTAAACACCCACTATTAACTCCTCAACAAATCATCGTAGAAGAAAGTTACTGGTACCGAACGATTGGAAATAAAGTTTACTTTTAAATGATGTATATAAAATTTTCTTAGGGGGTCATCTACATATTAAAACGAATCAAAACTTCATTTTCTTCAATAGCAATACCCAATTTTAACAAGATATTTCAAATCTTCGGTTCAAACTATGCCTAGACACCAAATTTGAAGTCATTTGAATGATAAGTTTTTGAATTATAAACATTCAAAATTTAGTGCTTCTAATGTTAAATTACATTTTCATATTTTTATTTATATCTCCCGAAATTATGCTCCTAATGTGCTAATTTTTTTTGTAGTAATAATACTAATATACCCAAACATAAATAAGCTGAATTTGCAATTTTTATAATTTTATGATATGAATTATGAATTATTAAATTAATATTCGAAAAAATTATGAATTACAACCTACAATTTTTTGATGGATTTAGATTTATTAAGTCCTGTTTTATGGAAATTCAAAAATTTCACATTTTTCTTCCAATTAGTTTTCAAATTATGCTTAATAAACGGCAAAATGATGGTTTAAGGGGCCGTCTATGATGGAAGTGAGTAGACATTTTGAAATTTACTCTGCTGTACTGTAATATAACACGCTTCATTGACTCCTTGATTGGCGCTTAAGGTGCCTTGGTCAAGGAAGGGGCTCTCGGTTAACAAACCAGTACGGAACTTCAATTTGGATACAGCCCTTAAAATACGCTCGTTTTAAAATAATTAATTTCTCGGAAACTTATGGTACGAATTACATAAAAACTCGTTTTTAGGCTAATTAAAAGGTGTAGAGTTGATTTATGCTGTCAGAATTGGGTACTGCTATTGAAAAAAACAAACTTATGGTTCGTTTTAATATGTAGATGGCCTCCTAAGCAAATTTTACATACATCATTTAAAAGTAAACTTTATTTCCAATCGTTCGGTACCAGTAACTTTCTTCTACGATAATTTGTTGAGGAGTTAGTAGGGGGTGTTTACTTTTTTTTCCACGACTGTACGTGTTTTAAATACGGCCATAATTTTCTAAACACCTGATTTAACTTTAATTAACATACATTTTGCAAATATTACAAAAGGAAGAACAAAAGAAAGAGTTCTCTGTGCAGTACAATATTCTGTGGCTGCCCTAGTTACCGGCAGAACTGCAGATTCCGTTTGGCTGTCGCTCTATGGAACTCCCTTTACAGCCACTTTGAAAAATTCCAGAATGTTCTAAAAGTATTGACACAGAAAAAAGTTTAATTAGATTTGGTAATGATAATATACAATGAAAATGAAGTGCCCTTAACCTTACACCGGCAAATCAATTTTGTTTCTGATATGTTAAAATGTTTTATGGTCATCACAATCTACAAAAATAGTTGATTTGAAAATTTAAAAAATGCTTTTCGACACGTTCATTATACAAGAAAAATATTTTTCCAAGAATTCTGGTTACGTAAAGAATTTGGAAATTAAAGTTAAAAGGTAAATATATTCCCACCACCTGTGTAAGGTTTTATTAAGACCATTCCTTATACTGACAAACCTTAGTAGGGGATTTCTGTTTTTCACGTATTTTACTTTAAACTCAAACAGAATTAAAATTACATAATATTTCTTTTATACATTCTAAAAGATCATTAAATTATCTAGAAAATTATGCAAAGATTGTAAAATTCAGTTAATAATTTATGCTGTTTTCATATGAAAGTTTACCTATTGTTTTTAATAACGACTTGTCGAAAGATTAAGTGGGCAAAAATGACGACAAAGCATGTGTCGGTTGTGGTGGGGTGGAATCAATCCGTATAACACATAAACAATCATGTATATGTTGCTGTTTGTCGGACCGAGACAGTTTTTTACAAGATATAGGCTTACGACCCTATTATGTAGATGACCAAATAATATTTTTCTTTGTAATCTTTAAGATATTTTAATATATTTTAATATATTTTAATATAATGTTTTAATATACAATGTGATCATAATTAAATTGACAGTACTCAGAGTGTTCTCTAGCGCGATCTAATTGAGATAATTCCGCCAAATTTTGTAAGAAGATTAAACAAAACGGGGGACGAAGGATTCCGCGAAAAAAAAAGTTAGTTTCAAATGTCACCACTATGGGAACATGTGGCGCTGTGTAACAGAAAAAAGAATTTTAAAAATGCAGAATCAACACTGAAATAAAATTATCTTTCATTTAGCACATTTAAAATTTTTAGTCATGCCTCTGCATTTCTTAAAACTATCTTTTCTGTTATATAGCGCCACATATGTCCCTAGCGGTGACTTTTGGAACTATTTTTTCACGGGATCCTTCGTCCCCCGTCTTCTTTAATCTTCTTACAAAATTTGGCGTCATTCTCTGAATTAGATCACGCTATAGAACTCTCTGAGTACTGTCAATTTAATTATGGCCACCTTGTATTTTACCCCCTGACCGGCGAGAAAAATGAAAAAAATGTAATGTTGTTTACTATGTAATTTTTTTTATTGCTAAAAAAAGATAATTTATCCTATATGATATAAAAAATTTAATTACGTATAGGGATATGACCCTTCAGAGTATTAATCATAACTTAATATTTCAAAATTGTATTACATCTGTAGAATTACATTCATATAAATGATGTATCTATTGCAGTGAAACCTACAGCTTAATGAACGGGTATATCAGTTCACGTCGGCGAGAAGGTTAATATATTTAATATTTTTATTTAAAAAAGCGTAATGTTGGCCTGTTTATTATAGACCCGGAGTCGGCAGCACCGACAATCACCTCATCGAGATCACGGCTGAAATTCCAGAGTGAGTTAAAACTGGCAAGGAAGGTCTCCATACGGGCATATTCAGAAAAATCTGAAAAAATGAGTGTTCTTCTGATGTGGATATATATGTTTATAAAAATTTTTTTGGCGGAACATCGATAGAACGTTTGTAAAAAAAATAATGAAAATTTGATTTATTTGGCGATTTATCACAGTTGGCGATGAAATGAAAGTTCGAAAAATGCTTTTTTATGTCGAATACTCTTTAAGATAAAAATGTTTAATATTGAACTTGTTTAAATATATTTAATGTAAATAACTTTAGTTTTGTCAGTTTTAGTTTGATTTAACTATAGTTTTGTCATGTATATATATATTTATAATGAAAGTTAAATATCAAATTTTATGAATTAAAACAATATTAAAATAAATTAAAATTGTTTCAATATCTCAAAATTAAGTCCAATTGAACACTGTCGAGTCGATTCAATTTTGTTGCTATGGAAACGACGAATTCTTTGATAATTAAATTAGTAACTGGTAAATGAATCTTGCCTTTATTTTGGATTACGCTTAAATATATGAAAGTATTTTGTTATATGAAATTGTTTTTAAAGCAATAAAATTAAATAACAAGCAACATAAATATGTAATACGAAAAAACTGTGTTTATTAAATTCTCTTATTGTTTATGTTTAAAGTCATTAAATGCTTTTTACACGCATTCTAAAAATCAATTAACAAACAATTTCCAGATGCATTAAAATCGTTTGCTTTTGGAGAGGAAAAGGACTGCTCGCCAAATCGCGTGACGCTTTCGTCTTTTCGCGCCAAATACTCGAAAGTATTTTATTTTTTTACAGACTTTCTACTGTAATTCCGCCGCTAAATTTGACTGATCCTTTATTACATACATAAGTAGTTTAATTGGTATTTTTTTTTTCAAAATATTCTGAGTATGCCCAGTAAGGAGACCTTCCTTGTGGGTTTGCATATTAAAACGGAAACCGTCTATCAAGTCATATCTTAATGGAATACACCTCTAAACCCAATTTTAGCGGTTGAACCGTAGGTTAACCATTCAGTTTTCCTGCTCCTATTCCTCCATGTTTTCATACTTTTGGGTGCAGGAAAACACAATGGCAGGGATGCCACAGGCGACTATTTTTGTAATCGGTTCGTATCAGTATTTTTGAAATAAAAATTTTGAAGTATATTTTTCTTGTAAATGTTCTGAAAGTGTGTGTTAAGGATATCTGTTTTTTGAGATTGGTGCCAGTTAGAATTAAAATATATTCACCCGTGGCAGCCCTACAATGGTAAACCTAAGACTCAACCGCTAAAATCGGGTTTTCAGGTGTTTCCCATGACTTGGCAAACCGATTATGTTTTACTTTGCAAATTGAGTTTTAACTAATTATGGAATTTCAGCCGTTAATTCGATGAGGTAAATGTCTGTGCTGCTGCCTCTTGGTTTTATTACTTTAGTTTCATATCTTCTAGAATTTGCTTAAAGGAAATATATGTACATTTTCAAAAATATCAGTAAAAATATGTTTTAAAATCTGCCATTAAAGTGTGTCAGACTAAAATACACTATAATTTTCAAATACTAATCAAACATTTTATGTTTTCAAAAACTTAATAAAGAATTTACAGACAAGTGAAAAATATTCATTAATCATCAGTGTTTCCATATTGTACTTAGACAATTTATGCGTTAAGAGATTTAAAGGTTAGACAAACGTTTTGAAATATCCGTAGCTCCCAAATGTCAAAACATCAGTTTTCATTAAGTGAAAGATTTATTGTTCACTTCAAGATTTGTTCTGGTATGATATAAATTCTTTTCTGAACGGCTGAATTAAGGAGAAGAATAGCTGCTTATATTTTCGTCTTCTATTTCTGAAGATATATCAAATAAGTAATTTATAGGAAGATAATAAATTGCCCTAAAACGACATATTCATCTATGTTTCATAATTGTATTTTATGTTTGTTATACCTGAACTTTTTATATTTACAATGATTGATTAAACCAGAGCATGATCAAATTCTTAAAAATTGTACACTTTGATGGAACATGTGGACAAGTTTGGATTTTTTTTTCCTTTATGAGAACGATTTTACAGGTAATTACAATAATACCTTCTAAATTATTCATATTTTCAACAATTAATTTTTTTAACTAGGAATCAGGCATATATCTTTGTTTATAGGATAATAAGAATACTTTTTATCTAGTAAATATTAAAAAAAAAATAGAAATAGCACGTTTTACAGGAAAAGCTATTAATTCCAATGACAAATGCTGTATTAATGTAAACGATAAAATTAAAAACAAAATTGCTACTTTTATTATATTTATTATCACTTATATGACATAAAATTTAGAATGATATAACGTAACATATGAGGTGTTTAAAATCAAAGTGGATCATAAAACATTGTCTCATCAAAAATAAACTTCATGTAAATCGTCTCGCCAAGTCACAAAGTTAAAATTTCAGCCATAATAGAAGTGATATCTCATGTGTGGGCCGCATCAAAATCTATCACTGTACGTAATTGTTACAAATGTCTTGGCGTATGGTACAGAATAGGAAAACTGCTTGGTGACCTGCTGCTAAATGTAGCGTAAGTGAATCCCACATGACTGCATGCTTATTGGTTATACCTTTCTATACCTGCTCTATTTAACTGCATTTAAAAAATCCTCCATGAATACTCCTTAATTTGATAGATACGTATTCTTATTTTTCTTCTTGAAAGTTTCTTTTATGCCGGTCATCACATGAAAGAGATGCATCAGTATATATGGAAGAATACTTTTCGTATGCCTTTTGTGCTTGTAAAAATGAAAACAAAAGAATCTTTAATCAAGTGTAGATTAATGTCGATTCGCCATACAATAGATTTTTAAGCTAAAACGAATTAATTAATGGTGATGGAGTACATATATTTTTATATGTTCAATGTTTAGAAATAATTACGAATGCAATTTCTACAATGAGAACTTACCAAGGTTACACCCAATATTGTTTATTATTTAACATTGTTTTGTACTTTATTTATTGATTTTCCTCGTTTAATTAGTTTTAACCTTTTTGGATCTGTTTTTTTTTTATATTGGTAAAGCAAAAAGTTGAAAAATTACAAAATTTGAGGTTTATTTAAATGAAAAAGACTTGAAAAGATGATGAAATTGATGATAAAATTGATAAAATTGAGATCTTGAAATGAAAAGATGTCATTTACAGAAAACAGGCGAACCTAGTTATTTTCCGCACGATCCATATGATAATAAGCTGAGGAAGAATTTTTGAAAATAAAACAGGATTCAACACACGCAACAACAGTCAATATAAAGACATGTCCCAATAATAGGACTACAGACCCATATGGGTAAAAATAGAATTTCTGGTACTTTAAAACGCAAGATCATGCCAATATTTCTACATCATTAAGGGGTCTCAGGACCAGTGTTGCCACTGTGCTACTTTTTTTTTTTTAAATTCAGATTTCTTGATTGACACGACTTTTTTGAAACGGCAAAATTCACTTTGTTTTTTGCCTTAATTAATACATCATTAAATAAGACACATTTTACCATTTCAACAAAGTGGTTCCAATCAAGAATCTGATTTTTAAAAAAGTAGCCCATCTGGCAACACTGCTCAGGCCTCTTAAAATTGGAAATAATGAAAAAAAAACATTTTGAACATTTAATATCATAAAAAAGTATATGATATTAAAATACTATTTTTATTGGGAAAAAATATATAAGTATGTTCTTTAATTTCTTGTATTTAGAAAATTGCAAGATACAGAATTAGCATTTATATGGGGCTCCAAACTGTCAGATATTTGACGAGCAGGAAATTGGTATAACTGCTTACACGCAGGATTACAAAATGAATTTTGCAACTAGAATAAAACTTTTGGTGCCTACATATACTTAAGATTGCAATAATTACCCTGAACCTAAATAGATTTGTATTTAAAGCATTTTTATATTTTCAATACAAAGTTGTATTTAGCTAATGCAAAATTTTGAAATTTTCAACAGTATAATCATCTAAAGAAATATTTTTTTGAACAATAAAATGGAAATTTTAGGTTTAGTTTATAAAGAATAACTTGAAACTTATGTTTGGAAAATTTTATGAAAACATATTCAGAATTTTTTGAGATATCGTGCGCGTTATGCCGAAAAACATCATTTGAAGAAAAATGAGTTCAAAATTTCGGAAACGCTGCTTCAGCTATTGTGCGGGTATAATTCTAAAAGCCATAATTTCTGTTCTAATGGGAATTTTAAGGAAACAATTATATCAAAATCTTCAGAAAAGATAGGAGTTTAATATCTAAAAATATTAAAATTTCGAAAATTTTGAAGCTTTAAGAGTCCTGACATCCCTTAACCAAAACTTTCACACCTTACACATGTCCGCATATCGCTAAACAGTTTCCTTATCATGTATAAAATGTCAAGGCATTTGCAACAATATGAATATTGATACATTTTCATTCAACACTCACATGTCATATTACTTCTTTTTATGGCTGACATTTTAAGATTATGGCTTCGCGAGAACATTTACAATAAGTTAAATTTTGGTGAAATATTACTCATTTTTGCATATATGTTTATTATGCATGTATGTTTTTTCTGTTTATGTATTATATTTCATAGTAATTCAGATAAACAAAAGAAATAAAAGAGTGTAGATTTTTTAATAAGTTATAACCTTAATAGAAATAGGTAACAACTAATTACTTCAGCAGAGGAAAATACTTAGTTTCACAGATAAGAAATACTACGGTTCATAAAATTTATGTAGACAATATTAAGAATAATAAAAGTGTGGGGTGTGCATTATAGTAATCCATGAATATTTATTACACATATATTTGCCAGTGGATTCTTTTGTTTTTCGAAGACTTTCTTTAAGACTTATATAAAGTAGTCTTTGCTTGCTGCATCATTGTGTAGCTACCTGACCTACTACTAGGATCCACTGCCGAGTAACTGACAAATCTTCTACCCCGATTTCTGCCACACTTAAATAGTGACCGCGTAGGAGATGAGAAACAATCCAAATGGATATGAGGATGTCAGTTTCAAAACTCGTCTGATCAAAAATTTTAAAAATCGCGTTTTCTCTATCAATCGATTCTACTGGTAAACCTGCACCGAAAAAACACTACAATCTGCTAAAAACTAGTTTTATTCTGTATTACTGGAATTGTAAGTTCTTGATTTACAATGAAAACCAATGGGCGCAATTTGAGGTTTTTCGCGATATCCAAAAATTTTATTTTGTGGATAAGGCAAGTTTTGAAACTCATGTCCTCATAGCATAGTGTTTTTAAAATTTAATCTTTCATTGGGGTACTTAAATTTTTTGCCCGAATAGGCACGTAACGAATTTTCTCGCACAGTAATTACGCATTTACAAATTCAAAATATTTCATGCAGTAATGAGAGAAAACACCTGATGGTAATTAAATTTTAATTGAACTTTAAATTTCTAAAAAAAAATCGCGTTTCTCGTAAAATTTTCGACAGCGTGCTCTCGGAAAGTTTATTTTTTTTCTCTCAAAATCGTTATTTTTGGCATGAGTTGTCTTTCTGATATGAGGTGAGATTTCTTGGCATGAGGGGTTAATTCTGTCACTGTCATATATGTTTCCTTACAACAACCATTCCTTAGTTAGATGTTTTTAAAGCGTAGAACTCCGTTCACGGCTGTCGGTCTTTGTAAATAATGCTGAATTTTACGCGAAGACTTTGTATTTTATCAATGCTTTTATTAATGGACTATTACACATTTTCATACTTATTTAATTTTCAAAACTTGGTCCATGTAATATTTTAGTTGATAAAACAGTCTCTGATTCAAAATGTGAAAAACAACAAATAATGTAGTATGCTTAAAATGGTCAAATAATTCATGGGTTATAAATGAATAATTCCGCAAATTTTGGAATGCAGTGAGGTTGATAAACAGAATATTTAGATTTCATGCGGAATATTTAGAAATTCCATTTCAATTTGTGCTGCCTATATTCTCTCTGAAATTTCAATAAAAGCTGAATAAAATTCTATCGCGTGCGGAACTATACTTGATAACTAGATGTAGGAAGATAGATAAATTTTGAAATTGTAAAGCGCAGAAAAGTTTTGAATTTATAAATGTCCTGAATTTCGTTTGAATTGTAAGAGAATATGTATTAAGTTGACTAAGTTTAACATGAAATTTTGTAATACGCAAATAAATGATTTTATAATATATATACTTCTATTAATATGTACATATAAGCGTATATGTCCGTTAATGCGTTTTAAAGGTACTTATGAATGCATTTTTTGTTACATAATTGAGGGGATGTGTTAGCTTGATTATGTTTTTCAAATTATAAAAATAAATTTGAATAATTTCGGTAAAGACTGAAATTTTATTTAAAGAAATACATAAAAAAATGTACTGAGGAACTAAATAAACATGGCTAATATAGTAAAAGGCCAAATAAATATGATTTGTGCCGTTGAAGTAATTAATATTTTTCTTACAGACTTAATAGAAATAGATACTTTGTTTTACTGTCTTAGAAATTTGTGCTCCTAGCGAAGATTATAAAAAAGATGTTTAGATGTGTTTATGTTCTAGAATCTGTCATTGCAATAAAAAGTTATATAAAGAAAGGACTTATACTCTTTATAATTTTCAGGGAGTATATCACCATTATTTCAATTCAGAAGTTTTTGACCAATGGTTTTCTTTAAATTAAAATAAAACAGCAATTAACAGCAAAAATTACAATATCTTTCTGTGATTAAATAAGACGTAAAGTTCTATTCTAAATTGTGTTAAAACTGCACTCACCCTTTAAAAAATTAGAATAATTTAAAATTAACTATTGGCTATTAAATTGCATTACAGATATTAAAATATTAATCAGGTTCTTTATATAAGTATAGTGTTTTAAAAAAATTGCAGCTTTACAAAGAATTTTAAATAGAATCATTAAAATATTTTCCGACATTTAAAAAGTTTGATTAAAATACCACTACATTATCAGTCGACAAGAGAAATATTAGAAAGGACACTATGGTTGCTTAAAACTGACAATAATTCTAATATATATAAAAAAACTAAAATATATGCAACATAGAAAGGAAAAATATAGTAGTCAGAGGTGCCAAGTTCGCACTAATCTTCCGTAATGCGTGGATTAATTTAACCCAGTTTAACAACGTTTCGAACCAGAAAAATTATTTGATGAATCTTTATTTATTTAATTCCAGTTTTCTACGTGGAATTTATTTAATTTCATCTCTGAAAAAAAATTCTGGTGCGAAATGTATTAAACCAGGGTTAAATTAACCGACATATTACGGAGGATTAATGGCAACTTGGCACCTATGAATAGTGCATAGCTGCGAACTTTTACGCTTTTTTGCTACCACTAAAATATAAAAGATATTTTTTACTTTGTAATCGCAGATTTCAACGATTAATAAAAGCAAAATTTACAGTTAAATTTTAGTGGTAAGAAAAAGGCGTAAAAGTTGGTAGCTATGATAGTGCTTTTATTAGATACGAACAACATGCTTGTAAACTAAAACAAGATTGACTATGAAGTTTGTAATCATGCTAGATGAAAATACAAGTATTCATTTGATTATTTGAGCTCAGTAACCGTCTCTGGCGAATGTTCGTGATGTTCCCACTTACAGTTTTAAACAAGATTTGTTTTTAATTTGCACTCTTCTGCATTAACGGAGAAGTTTAATGTTCCTAACAAGGGAACTACCTGAGGTGCTAGTCGCCGATTTTGATAAGAGTGGTATCGTTGGAAAGGTCTTGAGAAACAAAATATCCAATGGAAATACCCGTCCGAAATGCACACCATATGAACTGAAAAGCAATTTCCAGAAGCAGTCGACGAAATAAATAAATAAGCATTTTTTCAAATGTGACTTTGAGAAATTCTCATGTGTTTGTAATAATGTAATATCGACAGTGTGTTTCTGTATAATGTAATGAAAGAAATGTACTGTTTCATATGGAATGTTATGAAAGTGGACTTATTACACAGAAAAAAGCCGCTATGTTGCGAATGCTGAGATTATTAAAGGCGTTGTAGACCATGTGACGGTAGGTCCATTTGTGACATCTGGCTGGTCATTATTTTATTGGTGAAAGTGGGTGTCAGTGTAAAAGTGCTTATAAAATAGGGAATCTTAATACCAAGCACATTTGATAAACGATTGGGTTTTACATCTCTTACAAGTTTTGACTGTTAACGTGAAACATATTTGTTTCACAGATCTGAAGCTTGGTATATCAATTCGTAGTAATGTTTTTGAGAAAGCCTATCGGTGCATGTCTTTTACTGCAAGGGCGGAAATTTTGTTGTGAACCTAAAGAGGCAATTTTACGATAACTGCCCTTGTAGTCAAATCTTTCTACTACATATAAGACGGTGAGTATTAGATTACTCTGTCATACGTTTGACTATAAGTTTGTAGCCATGAAACATTTCAATATCAAGGGACTGCATGTGCTTCGTTGTACCTCCAGGTATAATCATGACTTCGACGTTTTCTGCCAATTTCCTGTGAAGTCCAGGATCTACATAGCTTACCCACTCATCCAAGATGAGGAGGCTGTTCCCTTTAAGTATAGATTTTTTAACGTTTTGAAATACAATTCAGTCAACTGTTAGATGTTTTCCCTGAAGTGTATCTGGTAAGAAAGACGTTGGGTAAATGCAGCCGTTGTAGTCGTTTTTACACTCGTTGCCCAAATTTGTCTTGCAACTCCTGTGGTGTTCATTATGGCCGGTTAGTTCCATTGGATTTTTTGTTTCTCACGACAAGACCTTTCCACCGATACCAATCTTATCAAAGGGTTACCTCAAGTAGATCACTTGTAAAAGATGTTTAAGTATACCAATCTTAAATGACCCTACTCGAGATTCTGAACAATATACAGGTATATCAAATAGGTATATCAATAATAGTAATATATCAATAATCAATAACAGGTATATCAATAATATATCAAAATTTAATTTGAACGCATTGTTGGTATTTTTCATATAAATATTATTTGTCGTATTGTTAATGGCATTCTAATATATACAGGGTGTCCGGTCTCAACGGTGTCCAATGGCTAATTCCTAAACTGTTAGTCATAGACATATAGTTCCAATTAGAAAAATGCTTTAATCAGATAAAGAAATATTTTAAAAGCGATTTGGGTCAATAAAAACATTTCTTAAAAAATTACGAAATTTAAATTTTTATACGGTCCCTCGGTCCTATAAGTTATATTTAGTAAAATTTTCCTATTACACAGACAAGTAAGACAAAAAGTCCCATTCATATAACACTAAAATTGTGCGAGTTATGAAACTTTAAAAATGCATGACTTATGCCACTTTTCTGCTCTGAAAACAAATGAGTTCGGCTTGGCTTTGAGGGGTCACATTCCAAATACTTAAAGTATTCGAAGAAGTCCTTTCATGTGTATCTGCGCTTTGAAAAAAATTCTACAAGTATTACGATTAAGTTAACATTTATTAAGTTTCAGATTGGCTAAAATAACATATGTTTTATTTTGTCATGATTTGAGACTGTTTCTTTTAGAATTTCTTTAATAAAATTATGTTGTTTTTATAAGTTTTTATGTTACTTCAACGATCTTATGTATGTTTTTCCAGTTCAAAATTTGTATTCGAACTTTAACCCACTTTCAAATATCCGAACGAGATTACATTTTACATACTGGCGCAAATCCGATAACAATCTAATATTATTATGATTTTCGGTGGTTACCATTTGTACTTATTTTATAGGATAACACACAAAATTTCGGATAGATTACCGCCAAGAAGTTTATGAAAAAGTTTTAGATTAGATAATACAAGACGGAGATTGTTGGGTTTTTTAACTCTTATGATTTTTTAGCACTGAAACCGAAAATTACCTTAATTTTTAACCATCATGTCAGGATATGTCGCAAATCATAAATTGTCGAATTTAAAGAATAACAAAAATCGGATACTATAAAGTAGAGGAGATGGTTGTATTTTTTAACTTTTGATAATTGATTTTTACGTACTTTTCAGCACTAAATCTGAAAATGACTTTCATTTTTAACCATCAAGTTAGAATTTTTTTGCAAATGTGTAAGTTAAAATATAGCGAAAATCTCATACTATAAAACATATGTAAAACTTTTTTTTATTTCATTTTATTCAATAATTTATTCGATATTTTTGCTTATCTTGGGATTCTTACAGCTGGGTGGTGTGATGAGATGGGGAAGGACATTAAATTATTAATTTGAACTTTTTAACTTTGAAATTTACAATTTGCGAAAAATCCTGATGTGGTGGCTAAAAATGAAGGTCAATTCCGGATTCAGCGGTACAGAATACATAAGAATCAATTATCAAAAGCTAAAAAACATGAAATAACCCAACTTTTGCAGGCTAGAGTAATCTAATAATATTTTAAAATACGTATCATTTTGTAAAGAATTGAGGCTGTTAATTTTCATCATTTTATTTAACAAAAATGCAGTTTTTTTTCTTCTTATATGATAATCACAAATTGTATATTTTGCATTAATGTGTCACAATGATTGAAGATTTCAAATTTATATTGCAATGTTAATTTTACTCTCAACCATTTTTTAATATATCTGACGAAATTATGTTTCGACTAAATTTGTGAATGACCCCCAATTTGCAGCAAAAAGTATGCTCCAACTTTAAACAGGTATTACTTGGTCAATTTTAATCATAAAACAACGGGACTTTTTTTGTATTACTTGTCAGTGTAAAAGGAAAATTTTTCTAAATATAACTTATAGGACCGGGGGACCGTATAAAAATTTAAATTTCGTACTTTTTTAAGAAATGTTTTTATTGACCCAAATCGCTTTTAAAATATTTCTTTACCTGATTTAAAACATTTCTGTAATTGGAACTATAGGTCTATGACTAACGGTTTAGGATTTAGCCATTGGACACCGTTGAGACCGGACACCCTGTATAGCATATAATGAATTCGGGTAAATTTATGGTACAATGGAAGCAACTGGATTCAAAAGGTAGACACCCGTTTAAAACTCTAAGCCACTAATGTTTGACTCGATCACTGTAATTTAACGACATGATTTATACTCTGTCACTTTTCCTTTGTGATTTATCCTATAGGATCGATCTCAAAATGATTTCAGAATGGTTTATTTACCTAATCTGTCGGCAATTTTGTATGCAAATCTTTAAAGTTCTTGCAACAGTGGTCTAAAATTTATTAGCCAAATGGGAACCCAATCTGTAAAATCATTTAGAAGCTATTTCGTTCATTCACATTCCTACATACATTGATTACAATACTTTCCTTAAACTATATGTTTAGAATATAAAAATTGTGAACGCGATTTAAAGCGCATCCGATAATAAAAGACAAATGCTACTACGATTAGGATTTTGTTCTTATGTTGCGTTGAAATTTTCAATGAATGTATTGCAAAATTAAAACTAGAACCGACAGTGTGGTTATAAAACAAACTTCCTTCTTAAAGGAAGCACGAGACCTTTAAACATTCAAAGAAACAACTATCGGCTCCTGTTTTATTCTGAATCTTTAAACATTTGTGATCAATATGCAAAAAATCGCATTCAAAAATCTACATTAATTCTTGAGTTATAAGCATTTATAGATGGTGAGAATAATTGAATGTATATTGAAAATTCAAAATACGTTTTTTTTTTAGATTTGTAAATATTGAATTTGCATGCACTCTTACTTTCGACTATATAAGCTAAAATTTTACAAATTTAACCACATGTGTGTTTCTTCATAGTCTACATGCCAAATAAAATTGACATATTTTGTTATATATATATATATATATATATATATATATATATATATATATTGCACTTGAAAAATTTGCATTTAAACAAATGTAAGTTTTAAAGTTTTGAGTTGAAATTAGATTTTAAACAATACTTTTTGTGTATATTTCTTTTTTAAGTTAGCGGTAAGTGTGTTATGTTTTGTTAAAATTCTTTTCTATGTGCACAATTCACAGTTTTATCAGACTTGCTCCACCTAATGGCTTTCATTCACGTACTAGTGATATATTCTTTTAAATTAAAATCTATGTATTATTTTTCTATAAACAACATTTATTTTATCTGTGTAATATTCCTATCTTATATGTGGCATTATATGCGTAATATAGTGAACAATATATATTTTAAGCAGAAAAGGGTATAAATTTTAATTAAATAATATTTTACTTTTGGTATTTTTAAAATTGCAATGTTCCTAATCGTTTCAACAAACTGAATGATCATGTGTCCCCTTATAGAAATCTGTAGCTAGAATTAATTAATATAATAAGACCACACTTTAAATTAAAATTTTTGAGATGCATTCCGGGAAAACAATAGTATTTAAAAACAAGCTTTGATTTACTTTATTAAAATAAGGCATACTGAGTATAATTCTTCAGTTATTTTATATATCCCCAGTGCATGATTTCACAATTCTAATACCCATGAACATTCGAATATTTAAAAAATAAATTAAGACCTATAAACCTATCCCTAATAAAATCGACGGCAACTGGCAATGCGCACTTAAAACATGAATCAACGTGAATTACTATTCACTTTAAACAGAACGAATTTCAACATGTGCATTTATCATTACTCTATTTACACATACTGACCATCAAGCCAACTGAAACATAAATTGGGGAATTTAAACTTCTTATACCTAAAATTCTTATTATAAACCGAATAAGAAAAAGAACAGTTTTACCGGTTCCACTTAATACATTGTTCACCATAATACCATCCCATTTCATTAAAAACTAAAGAAGTTCAACAGGATTTGCAATAACAGCATAAATATTTTGTTGCTTATAATTGTGACTGTCAACCGAAATCTTCAGAATCATTACCAGATTGCTTCAGAAGTGTGTGTGTGTGTGGGGGGGGGGGGTCGTAATTCACTCTATTTGTACTGGATTACTAATGAAATGACTGTCTTTTATATCCTCGCGTCAAAGATCAATTTCCTCTATCGCCTCTAAAGTTTCCCCCATCACCTCTAGAACTATAAACTTTATCACAACCCTTTTTTAAATTACTACTTCAACCATTCCCATACCCATTCATATTGCTACTTACAAGCTCTCCACTCACTCCTCGAAATCCATTTCCATTATTCTCATTTTTGAATTCAATCGAGAGGGAAGAAATGAATATTCAGTATCACAATTCTCTCACTGTCCAAGGCTACGTAAGAATCCAGCCCGATCAGGTTCGTGTCAGTTTTCATATTTTAGAAATAAAATTCAGAGGAATTTTTACGATCACGTATTTCAATATAGTCCTGTACTGATACATGAAATAACGGCAACAAAATGTCAAAAATATTTTTTAAAGTTTTACCTCAGTTTGTTTTTTAACTGTAATTTGTACAAGAAAATGTAGCTTTTCTCTGAAACATGTTCTTCTGATTGCAATCGAATTACCTCCTTAAACATCTTTTATCAGGTACTGTTGGAAATAATTTTTTGAACTTAGCAATTTGTTATTCATATCATTTTAACTGATACGTGAAACATCTCTGTTTTTATCTAGTCATAGCTATGCACCCCTCGTTAATGAGCATTTGAGTAGCACATACATTTTTTTATCATGCACAATGTTAATAGTAAATATCCCTCAATGTGTGTGGTAAATGTATCTTCACACCACTATATGTGGTGCCTTGTAAACTCTCGAAATTTTTTTACAACTGTCTGAATCCAACATTTGCTGGAGCGCAATTTCTAACATCCCTCTAAGGTCTGTTAAATTCCTATGAGGACATGATACCAATTTAACAAAAAAAAAACTGTTTATTAAATCACTTTGAAAAAGAGAAAGAAGTGGAGTTATAAATTTAACTTTATGTGATTATAAGCAAAGGTAATAAGACTCTTTCTCATTTCGTTACAATTGAAATTCTATACTAAATTCCTAACGTTTCTAAAGCAGATCTCATTTGTAGAAACAAAATCCTTACTTAATTATCCACAACTAATTAGACTACGTGAGTTTTAATAACACTAGGTAGATGGGACCAATACCTCTTACCAATGTCCACATCCTTGTAGTAAATTCACTATCCACAAGTCAAGCACATCCTTCAGTACATCGAGCATGTATAAACATCCGCGGCAGGTTTTGATCGCAGGTAGAATATCTTATAAACGAGACCCGTGGGGAAATCCAGAGATTTAACTTATACAAACAGATTTGATAATATTCAACCTAGGAACGAACTTTGTCCACTAATTTTTGCTATTTCCCGCTACATTTAACAGAATATCACGTAGTATATTCGACATGCCTTTAAAATATTTTACTTCATTGATACAGGGTGTGCGGATTTGTTCTACATTATTTCCAGTTACTCTTTCTATCTATGGAAATATCACAGTAAGTGAGGTCAAAATTTCTGTCTAGACACTTATGTGAGCCAATCAGTACTTCATACATGAGCGACGAGGCATCCACTGGCTCTACATTGAAATTAGGGAGCGGGTATTTTTCTTATCTTGTTTTACACACACTGTTAATTTAACAGAGAGTTGTTTTTTAACCCATCCATAGTAAAAATAAGTATGTTATTTCGTCTGTCAATATCTCGAAAATGTATATTTCGAAAATAAAAAGGCTACAAGAAATAGTTTCAATTTAATTTATAAGTGATTGAAATTATTAATAATTTTTGCGAACAGAATAAATCGAAACAGAAATTCGAAAAATTTTAGAAAGCTTTGAGTTTTTCATTCAGAATATTTTGAATACATTTCGAACGTTTAGAATATTTACGCCTGATTTTCAATGAATAAAATCTTCTTGATACTTACTTCTGTTGCAACTGAATGAAATCGAATCCGCTATAGATTTAGGTACGATTACCATATGCATGAAAATGGATAAATTTCCAATGTGTAAAGCAAGAAAGAGTTTAGGAAAATTACACAGGCAAATTCAAATATTGAATAAAGAATGAAATACGTATACTTTCATGATTCATTGATCAGTATTCATTGATCAGTAAAATTTCACATAATAGTTACGGATGAGGCTAAAATACTGCATATGGAACTAATCCTGAAACTGTAAAACTGAAATTATAAAAATATTTAATTCAATTTACGAATGAATCATTCACTGCTGTATTGAATCTCTTCAAAATTACGCAGTATCATTTTGAACGTAACATTACAAAAGTTGATAAGAGGAAATCGATAAGAACAATTAGTACGGTAAAAAAAAAAATATATATATTGTTTTTCTACCCAATACTTTTATGACAATTACAAATTTATAATAAAATTTTATATCTTAAACTCCGTTGTCAGTTGGTAAACATTTCGCAATCACTTTTCAAAAGGATATTAAATTTTATCTTGATTCAAGTGACGTCGCGCTATGGACAACGTTTTAAAGGGCGAATCTCTTGTTAAATGCAAAGAAAAGAAAATAACATACATGTAATTATTTTAAGGTTCTTTAGCATATATATGTTTTTTTCTCTCCCACAATAAGTGTTAAATAGAATTTTGAATAAAAGATTTTTAATTAGTTTTCAAATATATTTTTACAAATGGAAGTAATATCATGAACAAATGTATATTTTAATTTATTTTCGTTTGTCCTAAGCCTTCACTTTACCGCTTTCAATTAATTGATTCAAATTATCTTACGCAAGCTCCTTGAAATATTTGTGTATACAGACAACTACTCAGTCCGCTTTTTAACACCACTTTTATTAAAAGGAGAATAACCTTTATAAATTTTGTAGAAACATACCAGGAAGAGCCTTTTTTCAAAAATTGTTCTAGAAACTTGCAACAATTTTTTTTTCTAAAAAATTACTGCTTTTCAAAAAACGACCATGGGGAACTCTGTGTATGTAACACTATTAATAAAAAAGTTATGGCTCGTTTGAGTTAAAGTTAAATTTTATGAATATTATAAAGATGCCATGTTTTTGAGCTGCGGTATTTCTTTCTTCAAATTAAAAACAAAATGACAAAAATGGCAATATTATTTCATTCACTTATTACGTTGGTTTTATTCTAATATTAAAAAAAAAATCTGAATTTGTACTGAATAATTTTAATTTCATATTAAAAAATATGTACATCAACACAATATCAGTTTAAAAAGTCCTTCCGGCCAGTGCCGGGAGGAAGAGGTAGCTTTCATATTCCTTATTTTTTAAAAGCTAGCTTATATTATTCAAACACACGAAGCTCAATTTAGTGGAAACCGATTATAGAAGATTTAATACTAATTTTTATCAATACTAAATCATTATGAATGAGAATTTTGCGAAATTAGTCAGCTTTATCCAAGCTGATTTCATTTAAAGTAACTTATATTTGGTTTCCAAATTCGGCGATATCTTGAAGTGCCTGCCCTATTAAGACAATGTGTTGAATGAGGCTAACCAGTGAACTTGGTCGAGACCTTAGTAATTCCTGTGCACATGCTCACTCACATAGGAATCGTTGATATATACGAGTGCTGTCGCAGGCAAAAAATCAGATTTTTCATAATGTCACCCACATAAGCAAATTCAAACTGCTATATCTGAGCCATTTTTTAAGATAAAGACAAAACAAAAAATGCTCCGAAATCATTCTATCAAGGTTAAATACTTAAGAAAGAAACCTTTTTCAATTTCTAATTTTTTTGCACCTCACTTTAAATATAATTTTGTTTTAATTTAATGGCGCCATTTTGAAACAAGATGACAGATGAAACTAGCCAGTGAACTTGTTCAAGACATTGCTATATATTACCCACATACCTTCTTACAACAAAATAGGTTAATAAATACGTGTGTTATCGCGTGACAAATATCAGATCGTTTCAAATGTCAGCCATGCGAGAAATTCAAAGTGCTATAACTCAACCATTTTTTAAGATATAGACGAAACAAAAACTGCCCCGGAATCTTTGCATCAAGGTCAAACACATAAAAAAACCTTTTTCATTTTCCAATATTTTGATACCTCACTTTAAATTTTAAATTAAAAACCTTTTTAAAATGTTCCCTTTTGAAACAAGATGGCGAATGAAGATTGCCTACGAACTCGGTCGAGACAATGGTATGTACTACGTTCACACCAAGTTACATCCAAATCGGTTCATAAATACGCCTGTTATCGCGTGACAAAAATCTGCTCGTTTGAAAATGTCAGCCACAATATAAATTCAAAATACTATAACTCAACCATTTTTTTAGATATAGACGAAACAAAAACTGTTCCGGAATCTTTGAATGAAGGTCAAACACATAAGAAAAAAAATCTTTTTCATTTTCCAATTTTTTGATACCTCATTTTAAATTTTAAATTTTTTAAATTTTTTTAAATGGCCGCCATTTTGAAACAAGATGGCGAATGAAGCTGGCCAACGAACTCGGTCGAGTCATTGGTATGCACTTTGTACAAACTAAGGTACATCCATATCGGTTCATGAATACGCCTGTTATCGCGTGACAAAAATTAGGACGTTTCAAAATGTCAGCCACGCTAGAAATTCAAAGTGCTATAACTCAGCCATTTTTTAACATATAGACGAAACAAAAACTGCTCCGGAATCTTTGTATCAAGGTCAAAGACATAAGAAAGAAATATTTTTTCAATTTCCAATTTTTTAGTACCGCATTTCGAATTATAAATTTAAAAAAAAATTTAAATGACCGCCATTTTGAAAGAAGATAGCGGATGAAACTGGCCAACGAACTCGGTCGAGACATTAATATGTACTATATACACACCGACTTTCATCCAAATCGGTTCATAAATACGAGAAATACAGTATGACAAAGATCATATATATATATATATACTATATATATATACATATATATATATATGGATATATATATATATATATATGGTTATATATATATATATATATATACATATATATATATATATATATCAACTTTTGAACGGAGGATGGTTTCGGGGTCTAGGGGTCACGATCGTGAAAATATACCAAAATTTTTTGAAATCGCTTTCCTCCGAACGGCTGCAATAGGTAGCTTTTTGTTATGAAAGCTACCTAAAAGACAAGGTTACATACTTTTTTATTTAATAAAATCGATTTATTATTTAAAGAAATAAACATTTTTTTAACAATTTGTCTGATTCAAGAATTTTAATTTTTAAAAATGCAGTGAATTTTAAAAACTCGTTTAAAAATAAATAATTTGAAAACAATAAAAAACATGATAATTCTGATAATTTTTCTTTTTTCTGAGTTTAAGGAAAAAACCACAAACAAAATTTACAGTAGTTGAATATCGTTCTTTGCTAGAAAAAAAAGCGAAGACATTTCCTATAGTTTATGGTTTTACAATCATCCAAATATCGTTTATATTACAAATGCCCCATGGTCGCAGAACCTGTGAATCACTTGTGTAAGAATACTTTCAAACCTTTAGATGATAATACCTTCCGTTGAGTTTCCAGAAACAAAGAATTCAAACTTGACAGTTATGGAAAATGTGGAGTCAGCTTTGCTAATTTTATCGGCATTCTTGGTGTCCTTTCCGCCAAAACCCTGTATGCCTCAGATCAAAGACTGAAGAGTTCGTTTCGTCAGTGTTGAAGAATCTTTATGGATCAAGTAACGCTTCGAAAAAGTTTTATTTCTCATTCACTGATGTCCTGGCGACATTTACGAAAATCCTTTTTGACTGGCTTTTGTAATGACTCCCGGTGATCACTTCGCGATCTTAGGACATTGACGATGCACACTTTAGTTTTAGCTTCATGTGGGCATTTTGTTTATCCCAGAGAAGAAGAACCTTGTAACAATCTGTTTTTAGCCAACGAAAATCAGCATCCTTACAGGTTTGAAGGGTGTGGATAGCGTTTGTGTATAAACTGGTCAAGCTTATCTGTAGAGGTTTGTAAAGTTCAATTGGTTCACGATTAAAATACGTTTTGAGCCCGTCCATAAATACAATTACAAGCAGTTGAACATAGTTCTTCGACAGAAAAGAAAAAGCGAAGACATTTCCTGTAGTTTACGTTTTAACAATCATCCAATTGTCGCTGTGATTACCAAAGCCCGATGATCGCGAAACGCTGTGGATCACTTGTGTAGGTATTCTTACAAACTTTTAGTGGATAATAGGTTACACTGAGTTTCCAGAAACTAAAAATGTAAACTTGACAGTTTTGAAAAACGTGGAGTCAGCCTTGTAAATTTCATAGGCACTCTTGGAGTTCTTTTCTGCCAAAAGACTGAATATCTCAGGTCAAAGACCGAATAATTCGTACCATCAGTGTAGAAGACTCCGTTTGGATCAAGTAAAGCTTCAAAAATTTTTCTTTCTTAAGCAATTCAATGGTGTTCTGTGGTCATTTACGACTGTCCTTTTCGCTGACGTTTCGAATGACTTTTGTAATGACGTTGCTCGGTGTGCGATCTCAGGACATTGGAGCAAAAAGGTAAGTTACTATCGTCTACTTGATTAAAATCATGTCACTATCATTATCCTAGCCCATGGACTAGACAAATGCTGGAGGTTAGATAATTTTTGAGAACGATTCATATCACCAAATGACAATTACATTGCTCCGTTGATTTTCAAACATAAAAATACGCTTTTTTAACGTGTGCAACATGTAGAAAATAAAATTAAAAAACAGAAATGATTAAAATCCTACCTTTGGCAAAACATTTTCTTTTTACTTCGAGTCTTTTCCCTAGAACAGCCTTGATGCTTCCTAAAACATCGTTCTGGTAAAGGGGAAAACCTTTCTTTTTCTTTAAAGTTTTAATTCTTAATCCCACACATGAGTCACTTAGATAGCAAATAGTGCGCAAAAACATGCGCATATGCACTACGAACATTGAGATGCGTCGTGCTAATTGTCACCATAAGCTTTCATTTACTTTACTTGAAGAAAAAACATGAAACTTTCAACAGGTCTTTCCTTTCCCAGGGTTCTGTGGTCATTAACAAAAGAAATGGGAGTCTCAATAAAAGAAAGAGGCGGAGATGGACATGGCAACGACATTCACTAGTGACTTCTGACCTCTAGACATACTACGAAAGCCATAAAATATGGAAGGGAGCTCCTAATCACATAAACATTTCCGAAAGGAAGAAAAGTAGTTTTTGGACTTACGTTTGGCTGTACAAAATGTTGGAATGAAACAAAAGAAGCATGCGGTCGGAACTAATGTCAAATTGGCAAATTCGCTATACCTGTTTAAACATTTATAATGTAAATGAACGATATTATTTGATGCGTGTCATTTCTCAATGTAAGCAAACGCATAAACCATTCTACATACAAAATTTTTAGTTTATATACCGAATTTGATCATATTCAATACGGACAAATGCTTTTTGAGCTACAAAAAGTAGTCAAATATACTATTTGTTTAGAAATGAACGTCTCAAGTATGGAGAGTAGGGTGTAATGTGGACACTAACAACAGGATAGGGCTATTATAAATTTGTACTCAAATAATTTAGTTCAAATATGGGAAAGTAATAGCTGTACCCGATAACATTACTTCAATTAATGCCAACACATAGCGATAAAGTATTAAAAATAACTGTGGGCTATCAATGATGAATTCATGAAAAAGCGGCACCAGTAACGGCCCACCCCAATAGCTACTGTAATAAGCTTATTTTGATAATACCAATATGTTTACATATACCAATACTTATACTTTTTAGAAGCCATTATAAATCACCTTCCTTCTTTTGTGATTCTTGAAATTTTCGTACACCGCATGAAACTCAACTTTGCTTATTAAAAGTTTTGCTAGCAAATCACTTCTGAAAGAGGAGAAAAAGACAAGCTTCCATAAATGGTTGTTTCGGTCACGTGACGCGCAATGATTTGTCAAAACAAATGCATAATCTAAGAGTGGAAGGACCATTATATCACTCACATATTTTCGTTCAATTTGAATGTTGTGTATTTTTCCTCTAGCGCCGCCGTCGAAATATTAAATGGGCCATCATTGGTATATGGGCCATGATAGGTGGTTTTAATCCATGTTGATTTTATAATCTTTCTGAAGTTTCCCGAAAGTGGCGGAAAATTTGGTTCATAACTCTGCAAATCTCAAATGGTAATTCCGATCAAATTCCTATCTGAAGCGTTCGTTGTCAGCCACTGCCTCTAGAACTGTGCATATTTCCATACTAATCGGCTGATGAGTTAGGTATTTAATCCATTTTTAAAACATTATCAAGCCATTTATCAATATATTAGTTATCCCTTTAAGGCCTGACCTACACAATTGTGTAGGAGAACCTACAGAGAAAGAAAAAACATTTTCTACTTTTTGTGCGATTTAAACTCGAGCCTGCGCCCACAGAATTGTGGAGATCTTCCTTTGGCATAACCAGACATCGGAGTTTTAAAAAAATATTTTTACAATCAAGCAGGATCCTATTACTTAGGATCACCACCAAAACTTTTCATTTCTGCCAAAAATCTTCAGGTCTAAAGTTTTAAAGCAGGGGTGGCCAACCTTTTTATCTAAAATTCACTTGACACCGTTTTCTAAGAATTGTAATTTTGTCCTTTTTAAATTGCAGACATTCTGTCATTAGACAATGCATTTTTGTTCTGTATACAAATACTGGTATCTCTGTGGCACGCGTGCCGCAGGTTGGCCATCCCTGTTTTAAAGAATGTCACCAAGGAGATATGACTATAAGTAATAAATATTGCGGTGATATAATTACGCATTAGCATCTCCGAGGTAATGCCTTTAATTTCAAAACAGGAGGAATTTAAATAAAAAAAAATCTCATTTAAATTCCTTATTAGTGCAGAATTTCAGCCATAATTATGGCCAAAAACAGATATTTACTTTTACTTGTGGAAGTTTACTTCGGAGGTACTCAGGCCCTGCATTTCCGCCATATTCTAACAAGCTAATCAACCTGCTGGCAGTGTCAATTAATGAGATTGTATTACCCAGGCCAACTCTCACATGTAAAAACGAATAGAAATTTTTACCATATTTCTGAAACAAATTTTACATGAATTAACAGCTAAAATAAGGTGAAATTTTCTATTCAAAATATACTGCTTAGAATTTTCTTCGGCGGTCATAAGAAACTGTTGATTCCATGCAATAAATTGGCCGCCATTTTGAGACAACCTCAGCAATTACTTCACTCGCAAATGGTAGATTCAGCACTATATGTCTCTTCCTCTTTTTTTCATAACTAAATTTTTTGTATGGTCTCTTTCGCTTAGTTTTCCTTGCCTTATTTGTTTTAGATTAAATAAGTCAAAGAAAACTTTTCGTAGAAAAGCGTATAAAATTCCTTCTACGAAAGCCACCATTTTTGTGTCAGTGCGTAGACCTAGTATTCAGGTGGCTGTGATCAAAAACAGAAAAATATTAAAATAAATAAATAAATAAACTTAATTTTTCAGTGGGGTTTTATTTAGACTTATAGCTGATAATTTCTTATTTTGTTAACTATGAAAATAAATGAAGTAATGATGTAAAATAAATGATATAAAAACTTCCTAAAACACAAAGTCCACCACTGGGTGGCAGGTTATGCTCTCAAAGCTAGTATATGGAGGGTGCTGTGCCCGAGCCCGTGTCGCTTTCGTCTACCTAACCGTTTGGAGTTTATTTTGTGTGTGTATCTTCAAATCCGCATAATGCTGCAAAAATACGGTTTAGGTTCCCTGAGAAAGACGCCTACGGAGAGCAGTCTCGACCTTGACCCATATGCTTCACGCAAATTGTCGGTCGTAACAAAGACACCAAAACACTTGAACACCGACTGAATTCCATAGAATAATTTTAGAAAATGTTCTTTTTTAGAAGAATAAAAATTATACAGAATCTCTTAATGCAATTTATATAATTCAATTATAGTATAGTTTTTATCTATAACTGACTGCTCCATAAAAAGATAAGTAAGATAAAAGGATCACATAGTATTCCCAAAATGTAGTATTAAATACATAGAAAGATTTAAAAATAAACTCATTAGAAGAAATAAATTATTGTACAAATCCTTTTAATACAGATTAAGAAATAAAGCACTAAAAAGCCTGATTTAATCAACTGAATGCGAAACATAAATTCATTCCCTATATGCTTTATTAATATTTAAAATTATGTAATGTTATCAGGGAATTCCAAAATTGCGCTCTTACGAGAATAAATTAAACATGTTTAAGGTAATTTCTTGAATACATTATTAATTAAACGTTAATCTCTTTTATCTAAACTTTATAAGTGTTTACTTCTAAAAGATTGATAAACTTGTTCTCTCTAAAGAGTGATTTGCATTGGGAAGATTGGTGTAATGGTGTTGGCGAATTTATTCAATGGTATATTGTTGCTCGACTGTCTTTTATGGATCTAAATATATTATTTACTAATAAAATAAGGGTGTTTGGAGTTATTTAAAAGAACGCTTATTCTAATTTATCTGATATTGTTTTGAAACGCCTTAAAAGGTACTTGAATATTCATTGCATTTTAAGTATTTATTATTTTGCACACATTTATGGGATACATGTTGGACTGTATGATGAAATATTCAATATCGTCGCAAAGATTTTCTAAGGAAAAAAAATATGATAAAATAAAAAATGTATATAATGAGCTGTTAAAAATACTTCTGCTGGGTTTTGACTTAAGAATTGCTTATTATAAAATGGTTATGAATTTAGCTTCATAAAAAAATATTGCCGCTTACTGACATTAAACTTTTTAATTGCTTCTGAATATATTCATTATAGACTCTACTGTATAAAGCACTTTTTTTTTTTTTTTTTTTTTTTTTTTTTTTTTTTTTTTTTTACGAATAAAAACTTATTATTACCCGAGAATATTTCTTTAAATAAAAAAGGGAAAACAATTTCTTTTTCAACACAAAGATATATAATGCTAATCTTCCGTAGTAAAAATACAAAAACCTATGACCTATGTTTTATTAAATAAAGAATATGGCTGAATATAATTTACTGAATAGTTTATCTTAAATAATAAATATGATCTACGTATAATTAATGTGATCTATTCATTAATCAGTTTGATATTTAAAGCCTAGTTTTAATCTTATTTGAAGCGCGTATTATGCTCACATTTATCTAACAACTGCAATAAATAATCACCTTCAAAAGGTTCAGTTAGAAGTAAATAAGTTTTCGCAATTATTAATTGATTTAAGATTAAAAAACAATAACTTTACATTAGGATATTAAATTACTTACGGTAAATTCATCTCGGTAATGAGCATTGTTCTGAAATAAGAATAAAAGATTTAAATATGTATTATTTCATACCTAAACCAACAACGGTCACGTTAAGGTTTGAGATCACAATAAACTGTCTTAAGTCATAATTAGTACTTTAAATGCTCTTGGATGATATATTTATATATATATATATTTACAATAATGAACCATGGTTATTACTGTCGTTGTTTAACCCTAGATCTACCGGGAATTTTATTCAAGTTTTAATAAAACGTTCTACACCAGAATTTTTATTTAAAACTATTTAACTTATTTATTTACCTTATTTTTGTCTGGTTTATATACTTAGTTTATTTTAAAGAAATTTCTGGTTTGAATGAATATTTTGTATGTACCTGTCGGGTCCAATGGACCCGTCTGGTAGACGGAGGGTTAAATGTGGCAGAGTGAAACACAAAAAACACTTTAAAGTAGCTTTATTAGGAGCATGTGTTCTCAGTCAAGCCATAATTTTCTAAATGGGTGATTTAACTTTAATTAACAGGTATTTCCCAGGTGTTATACCAAAGTAGAACAAAATAAAGACTTCTCCTTTTAATGCAAAATTCTGTGTCTGCTCTATTTGCGAAGATGTCGTTACAAACAGCCAAAACTGCTGATCCCATTTAACCTTTACTATTCTCATCTCTCTTTGCCACCTTTTTTATGGATTCTGTAGTTTTCTAATTTTGACATGGGAAGAGTTAAAATAGATTTTGTAATGATAATATACTATGAAAATGAAGCGTCTCTTAACACATTCGCTGCCAACTACGAGTATACTCGTAGCTTTAATACTCGTGGCTTTAATTTATTAATTACTTTGTCACCATTATTTTAGTATTAAAAAATGCCTTTTTTATTGGCAGAAATTTCGCTGTATTAGTAAAGCGAAATTTACCTTTCTGAATTTGTGGCGGCAAATGACTTTCAAAAAGAAATTTGAAAATTCTTACTTTATAGTTTTGGCAGTGAACGTGTTAAAAAGAACAAGTCTTATACCGCCTGCCCATATTAGCGATTTCTGTTTTTCCCATATTTTTAAGCACAAATAGAATAAAAGATATAGAATATTACTATATACATTGTAAAAGACTGTTAAATTGTCTCAAATTGCAAGCAAAGATTCTAAAAATCAATCAATAATTTACGATGATTTCATATGAACGTTTACTTACCGTTTTTAATGAGACGTGTTGAAAGATTCAGTGATCCGAAGAGGAGGTCTATCCCGGATCTATCTAAGACCGGTATCTGTTGTGAAAAGTGTTGACAGGTTTCCTGCGTAAATAGGAGCTCCAAATGCTCTTATCACCTGCATTTTCAAGAAATTTTCTTTGCATTATATAATTGCAGAATTATCTGCGATTAAAGATATCTGAATTAACTGTAAGAAATTTGTGGTGTCTAGAGCATTTAGAGCCCTGATTTACGCGGGATACCTGGCATCAGTAGTTGTGGTCGAAACTATCTGCACATGTGAAGGACACATAAACCTTCCTATAGGGTCATTCCACACAAAATGAGCAAAAATAAAAAAAAAGTCGTGGCTGCATAGTAACCGATTTTAATAAAATTTGATACACAAATTCAATTCACATTCAAATAGAGCATTGCAAAATATTTCGACAAAAAAATAAAAAAAATTTGGAAGTTCTGGACATTTAAAAAACTTGTGACATAGAATGACATGTGTACAATTGTTGAAAGTTGAAAGTTTGAAGTTCCGTATCTTGAAAACCATTTAACATAAATTAAATCTTTTTTATAATATTTTAATCTCTAGAAAATTATCTTCATATTTATTTAGTAATAATAATTCGGTAACGTCATGATTAATCTTAAATTTGTTGTAAAAATTGAAAATTTGTTAATTTTGAAAAAATTAAAAACGTTATAAAAATTAAAGGAATTCAAAAACATCTGTGAAATTGATGCCTGATGTAGTGTTACATATGAAGATCGAATTGCTAAAGTTTTTAAGTTGCCATGTATTACCTTCACCTTTAAAAAAATTTAGAATCTTTTAAAAAAAATTAAAAAATCGTAATTTTTACTCTTGTTGATAGGCAAAAAAAATAATGAAGGAAATGTTAGACATCACAGTATTGCACAGACATAAAGATCAATAAGTCCATGATATGCTAAAAAAATTCCAGACTGCCTTTTCATTCCTAACGTCACAAAATTGGGTTAAAAAAGTAATATTTGTTGCATTCCAAGAGCTTTACTCTTTGAATCCGCGCGCGTTTTTTTTTTTTTTTTGCAATATTGCACGATTTCAAAGGAAAAAAATGTAGTGCTGCCATATCTGGATTTAGAGGATAAATATATAATTTCTTGTTCAACATAATATATATATATATATATATATATATTACTGTAGTTTAAAATAAATATATTAATAGCCAAAAATAAACTGAAAGCAAGAATAAAAGTTTCTATATTTAAAATATAGACTTTTATCTACAATATCAAATAATTTAAAAGTTTATAAAGCTTTCCTTCACTTAAAAAGAAGTGATAGAAATATTGCATGTTCCCCTCAACATTTTTTACTATTTATTATTTTTTTCTCATTAAGGAATAAAAAGGCGAGAATGAAACTTTCGATATTTAAAATATATACTTTAGGTATAAGGTCAAGCAATTATAAACTTGTCAGAGCTGTCCTTCATGTGTAATGGACCAATAGAAATATTGCATTTTTACCTCAAAAATTTTCAAAAATAATTTGTTTCTGATTACGGAATAAAAATACAATTACTAACTTACTCTAATCTGTTAATTATTATTCATTCCTAATTATAAATAATTTTTAATATAGTCTTTCCATTCCTAAAGCTAATAATCAAAATTGAAATTTTAAGCATGTAGACTATACCTCGATTTTGCATTCAATTTTAATGTATATTTTGAAACTTAAATAAACAATCCTGAAATCTATTATTTTACATTTATTCATAAATAGATATTATCTACATATAGACTGATTTTCATTAAAATCTGTGACATGTCTGCCACAGCTGATTTGCTCATTTTGCATGGAATGACCCTATATAGACTGCCATTAGTTGGCACGAGACCATTATCTGCAAGACATACGTTAATTGCCCAATTTGGTTGAAGTACCTTATTAGTCACTGTTGCCAACTTAGTCAAATTTGTTTAGGAGCTTCAATTCAACTCACCATTCCTGTTAAGTAGATCAATTAATTTATTTTTTCAGGTGGCTAAAGGGAGCACTGCAACAGAAACGGACTAAAAAACGGAGATTCTACTGGTAATCTAGACGCCAGTACTATTACCGTTTTCTTACGGATAAATTTCCCCATAAATTGTAGAACATTTTCCGTTTTTCTAATTAAAAGAGAAATTTTTCTGTAATTTATGGGGGAAAATTTCCGTAAAAAACGAAATTAGTACTGGCGTCTAGATTGCCAGTAAAATCTCCGTGTTTTAGTCAGTTTTTTTTTTACAGTGAGAATACGTTTGTTTTTGTTTATTTTTCTCTAAGCAATCTCTGCATAAGCTTGTGTTGGCTCAATAGTATGTCGTTTTTCTCCGGTTGCAAACTACCATCCTTTGAGAATTTCTAAATAATAATTTTTGCTTTATTTAATCAGGGAATATCTCTCATTATATAAAATAAAATTTAGTATATAGAAATTCTTGTAGTATGGTAATATGTTTGCATAAAAACGGGCAAGTTGGCAAAACTGATATGAGTTTAAATTAATACATGTAAAATAAAAAGGAGCCAATCCTTTTTTATGTCACTACCACTCTTGATATATAAAATGCTATAGAGTTTATTTAGAAATTGTTAGTTTATATATATGGGTACTTTTCCCCCCACAAAAAAGCTGTTTCCATGAACGTCAAAGTTATTTTGTGGAAAAAATATCAGCGGATAGGCAAAATAATATAAATAAGAATATTCTGCAAAAATTCTCTACGATTTTTCTGTCTATGAACAAGATTCGTATGTCTGTGTCAGTTGCCTGAGCGAAACGAATACACGACGTAAGGTGTTTTGTAGGGTCTATTACTAGAAATATTAGGATATTTTATCAATCTTAATTTTAAAAAGTACTTGCCGGGTTTCTTTGCAATTTTCATAGTGGGTACCTATGAAGGAGACAATAAAAGCATTACACTTCAAACCGTTGGGTTACATAAAGATAAATCGGTTTAAAATTTTTCCGCTGTATATTTTGTCATCGGTCTAGAAACCTTCATCAACGTAATTTAAGGGGCTTGTCAACACCTGTTCCGCCAGAGACAGCAGTGATCTCTCTCCCTAGCACCGTCGCCGAACTATGCATTGTTTTAAAAAAATTAACAGTAATTATAAAACAATAAAATATTTAGAATTTCTGTGCAGAGCTAAGATTCATTCATGACGCAATATATTTTTGGGCTCAATTACTGCAAATAATAAAATATTTCGTCAAACATAACACAAAAAGTACTTTACAGATTTTGTTCTAATTTTCACAGAAAATTATGAAAATGTTGGTATATTAAACACACCGCCGTGGCGCTTATATTCGCAATATTTAGTGTTTTTATCATAACGAAAATTAATTTTATATTTCCATGTGAGATCTTTTCGAGGATCGGATTACTGGTAGTCTTCAAGGGAATGGTATTGAACCTGTAAAATGAATAACTGCGAATTATTACTAATTGCCTCATGCCGTAATTCCTTTTGGAAGCAAAGTGGTCATGGCAGGTTTGATTTATACAGGTCTTAGTAAAGTAAAAATAATTTTTTTTTCTGACCGCCTCTTGCCGTAATTTATTTTGTTGTCAAAGAGACCGTAGCAAGTTTGATTTATATCGTATTTAGTAGAGTCAAAACCGATTTATGAATTGCTATTTAAAACTTGTGCTGATAAGTAAGATTGATAAGTAATGAGATTGATAAATATGGAATATTAACACAACAAATATTGCACTTAAATAAGAATACAATCACAGCTATTTCATGGGCTATGATGTACATGAAAATAAAACTTGAATACATAAACATCTGATCAATAAAAAAAGAAAGGATTTTTGCTTATTTAATAAATATAGGGGTCGTAATTGTCCTGAAATTTCAAGACCAGGAAATTTTTCGGTATCAGTATTTTTTTATAGAAAATCTCTGCTTAAATAAGGCGAAATTTTGTGTGCTTAACATACATTCTCTATAGAAAAATACTGATATTTGTCCTGAAAAATTCCCTGAAGTGTACGGACCTGTAAATATCATACAAGACAGTACGCTTATGGTTTTCATTTCTAAAACTAATCACTGCAAGATTTTAAGTCTTGCCTTTTGAAATTTACGAACCGATCGCCGTCCAGCATCATTTTAATACTAATCATATTCATTTCTTCTTAATCTTGAACTTATACAGGTTCGTGAATTGAATACAGCCCGTGGACTATTGCATTTCATTGAGTTGATAATTCTTGCTTGGACGTTTTGCTTCATTCTCACATAAGTTTATAAATGATATTTTGCAATTCTAACATTCAATTTTCCAAAATGTTCCTTATTTGATTTTTCCCCTGTAATGAACTAATTAAAGATAACATCTGATTTTTCCCTTCTCAGAAGCTATAACTAAAACTATGATCTCAGAATATGCCATTTTAGGTAAGGCCTTGCAAAATATATATTTAAAAAATACAATTTATCACTATCTATAACAGTAATTATATCGCCTTTATATATAATAAAATCTTCTTTTAACTCCATTTAAGGAAAAGGGAACATATTTAAAATTTCGAGGGCAAATAATTATTGTCGTCTCTCTTTATGATGATTAGTACCAGGGATTAGTTAAAATAGAGATATTAGTTAAAACAGGGATTGCGGAAAACAAGTTCGGCCAGAAATTGTTTCCCGATTCTTGAGTTAACTACTGTCTTATTATTTATGTGATGAAGGTAGCTGATAATAATCAATTGGTCTCGAAACTATAGTTGTGTTCTTTTCTAGTTACATGAAGTAAAAAATGTTTTTGCTCTACGTAGTATAACATTATTTCCAATATACCCCTTTATTGGTCTCTGTTTAAAGGATATATAAATCTTAATGCTATGCAAACATATAATATACATATAATATAGCGTTATATATACATATGTTCATGTAATTGCTCTGAAATAATCTGTAATAGAGACGTCACATTAAACGATACATTTCAAAAGAAAAACATGTCAAACTCTGAAAGTATTGCTTATTTTCATGGTGCAACAAGAATAGCAATTGTCTAAGAGAGTAAGATTACTGTCATGAAAACTTGTATAATGTTCATATTTTGACATTCCAAAACAAAAACTGCGTTTGAATTTCAAAAATATTTATAATAATGCTATTTTATGGAAAAATAACATATTTAAAATTCCGTTTTACAAAGTAAGTTTAAAAATAAAGCCTTATTCTTTCCTTTTACAGCAAATTGGGTACACCAAAATGAAAAATCATTTAAAAATTTTATTTCACTTATATTGACTTGGAAAAATTAGACGTGATAACAGAATGGTGGCTTGATTTTTGAAAATAGTAATTACGTCTTTATCATGAAAATGTACAGTCTTAACTGAAATTATTAACCCGCTACTAACGCATCCGCAGTTCCTCATGTAAAAATGTGACGAGTACCAATTGATTTGTTATAATGTCTACTAATTAATGGTATACTTAGGGACCGCCTACATACAGAAATTGTAGCAATCTTTAAAATTCTCACTATAAACAGCTAATTTCGACATCATATGTGGATCCTTCTGTAAATTTTATCTTCGGATAACATATAGGAAGTCATTTCTAGAACTTGTAATGATACATTTAAATTTAATCGCTTCAAGGCAAATTACAATACGGGTATTTTTTTCAGCGGAACTTAAAAACTATTAAGTTGAAAAAAGTTGTAACTTTGGATTCACAAATTTGATAGTTTTAGAAATCGATTTTTGTTAAAACATTCAACAGTTACAATTCATACACTTTATAAAAAATAATTTTGAAAACATATATATATATTAGTTCTTAACCCATTAAAGACGGAATAACTTTCCACTTTCAAATACAAAATTTGCATTTCTCAAACCATTTTTTTATAGCATTTTCTGTTAGATTTTATCATGAAGTTTAAGTTTCACGAATTTTCCGTTCAAAAATACTGGTATTCAAACAAAAAAAAATGTTTGAAACTTTTCTGGTATTATATGGTACCGCTATGCTTTAATAGGTTAATGAAATATCCTGTATATATATATATATATATATATATTTCCCCATTATCTCATATTTAGATTTTATCATAACATGTAATGTGCTTCAAAAACATTTAAAAAACAAACCGAAAGTTTAAATTGTATTAAGGAAATTACTTTTTACAGTTTAAATACAATATCTTTTGTTTGTTTATATTAAATATTATTTTTAGCGCTAAAAAGTAATGAAACGGCTAAATTAAAGAGTAAATATTGGCTGAACTTTTAATTTTCTTTAAGCTTACTTTTCTGGTTTACACCTAAATCTTTATTGAATGACCAATGAAATGAGATAAAATGTTGTTCGGAACGTAACTGCAAAGAAAGGAGAAAAAACGTTTTGGTTGGAAACTTTCTAGGAAATTGTTTTTTTTCTTCTTTTTTTGTCAAACATTTCAATTGCAACGCGTCACCGGCACTTTAACGCAATTTATTTAGTTTTTTGGAGGTTTTATTTTTCTTTGTTGAAGAAAATAAGCTTGGTTTGTAACATGTAAGGATATTTATTTAAAAGTTTGTATAATATGTATTTTAAATGAATATTTCGGACTTTTGCCTAGAAAACATCAATTTTACCTTTTTATTAAAGGTCATGCTCAGTTGTTAAAGATATTTTTAGATGCTAAAAGTACATATTTGTTTATGATAAATTAATTTTTATAAGTGTGTAATATGTCTTTTGTAATACAACTTTTACATATATATATCTCTTTTGAAAAACAGGTAGAAAAGACGTACAAATCTCTCATTATTCGCGAAAATAACCGTCGCACAGTGGACAAGGTACATAAATAACTGACATTAAATAAATGAGTGTGTTTTAATTCCTATGTTTCATGTGTGTTAGTTGATAAGTTGTTCCATGTAAATAAAATACATTTTACATCTTTTTAGACACATACATATTGAATTTTTTTTTAATAATGCAATTTTTGCGTTTAAAAATATCATTTTCATCGCACCCTATAATAAATTCTAAAATCTAACATCAGAATTACTAGAATCTGTGGTGATTCTAATTCTTCAGTGTCCATATCACTATTATCAAATTCTTGTACTGTTGGAGCTTTCAACATAGATACCACTGCAGTGGGCAGTTATTTCAGGTTTCCGTCTGTTAGTTAGTTAGTTACTTAGTCTGTCTGTTCCACAATAACTGTCGCAGAAACCATCCGATTAGCTTGAAATTAAATAGGCATGTTGGTGAGGTATCCGGATTTAACTGCATAGTCTTTGGTTAAATTTCGCTCATTCCTTCGGGAAACATTGAACATTTTGTTTTGTGCCATAATGTTTTCTATGGCAATTCAGACTATTTTCAAATTTTCATTTGTTGAAAGAAAATGGCGAATTTGAATAATGTATTTAAATGCTAAATTATGGATGCTAAAATTTCCAAATATGGGTTTTAAATAATTCCGGTTACTTCTGAAATTTTGTCAATATATTTCTGAATTTTTTTAAGTTAGGTGAAATTTTATACATGTTTTCCCAATACAAAACATTTTGTTTTATTTACTTATCTGACATGATAAATATTTATTTTTTTCTTTTTCTTTCGTCAGTTTTCCGTTGCCACGGGACTACTTTTTTTTATTCAGTTGCTTGATTCCCACCACTTTTTTAAATGCGTATAATTTGACATTATTTAATCAGCATTATTTAATCTATCATTAAATAGGTTTAAAATTTCTAATTTTAAAAAGTCGTGGGATTTAAGGAATCGGATTTTTTAAAAAGTATCCCACTGGCAATAGTGCGTCAGTTACCTAGCAACTGCATTTCAAAGTCTATAAAAAATAAATCATTTAAATAATCTCGACTAAGTATAATTAAGCAGAAAGTCTGGTTGGGGAAAATAAAAGGTTTGTTATTCTTTAATAATCTCGCCTGTAATATAGCTTTGCAAAAAAATATAAAGTATGTTGGTAATTTCACATTTTTAAATTGAATGTAGATACTATTAAAAGGCTATCACAAAAAATATTTTATAGTAGCAAATCAATGCGATTTATGCAGTTAGCAGTGGACACGGCGGTGAATGATTATCCAGTAGATTCAAAGGTCTCCAAATAACATATTTTGGGGTGATTTTATTACGTTATTGCTATCAAGTAGATTATAATGTATTTTAATTAAAGTTTCAACATGCTAAAAGTGAAAAAAGTATATTTAAAGGCATATTAATGCTTTTTAATAAACTAATCTGAGATTAGGAAAAAAGGTGCTTTGCAAAATTTAAAATTATTCATGTTCACAGAGGACACTTTTTAACCCTCCGTCTACCAGACGGGTCCATTGGACCCGACAGGTACATACAAAATATTCATTCAAACCAGAAATTTCTTTAAAATAAACTAAGTATATAAACCAGACAAAAATAAGGTAAATAAATAAGTTAAATAGTTTTAAATAAAAATTCTGGTGTAGAACGTTTTATTAAAACTTGAATAAAATTCCCGGTAGATCTAGGGTTAATAGAGCACCTGCTTTCATTAACCTTTCCAGCGCTGTACACTTCCATTGCGAAAATGTTGAAATGAATGATACCAGAATTTACGTACAGTTTATTTGAAAATAAGAAAAAGCTATTTGTCCCTTACATAATAAACGGGAAATATTTATACCAGAATTCTGGTGTCATTGTTGAATTTTGGGAATCAAGTGGGGGTGTTCCATTTGAGGGGCTCATAACCCTAGTAGACCAAGTCCATTTTTTTCTATAGTGAATAATAAAGCTTTAAAGTTTTTAATAAATAATTAATTCCAGATTTATGAGGATTATACATGTCAATATTCAATTTAAAGCATCGTTTTTATTGTGTCCTACTTTTACAAATAACAAATTAATATTTATATTGTAAATTTATACGTTTTTTAAAACAATGAGGACTTGGTCCAGTATGGTTGTAAAATTTTCATGTGTAAATGAAGAATAGTTTAGTTATGATTACAAAAACTCTTGATTTTGATTTATATTTACTTATTCTATTTTTTACTCTATATTAAACAAAAAGAGTAAAGCGTATATTCATTGTACACAATACTATCATCATCATCATCATCATCGTCATCATGATGTACTTTAGAGGAAGTAACTTGGAGCCTTGTATTGACCTTTACTGGAAGATTCTTGAAGTATACATGATGAATTCGTGGAATTTATGGCAGAATATGCATCATATCTTTCTTTTTGGCCAAAAATATTTTTCTACGGCCCGCGTACAATGCATCTTGAGTGACATTTGACATCGAAAGTAACTGGTGCGCACGAGCCCATTTATTTTGCGAAAAAATTGATTCTCATTAATGGTTTCTTTGAACAGTAACATGAAGAAAAACCTCTCACTACTCGCAGCCATCTAATTTCTATCCAACTAAAACAAACTCCCTCGATATCTTTCTTTCTGTTTGTGATACTTTGTTCTAAAGCTGTAGCAGAAACAAACTTGCAATTCTTAAATTCAATGACTTCAAATTTAGTTCATTTCTTCTTTGTATTCATAATAGTTTCCTTCCAATCTCCAGGAACATATATGTGTTGTTTCTTGCGACTTGGTGCTTCAATCAGACCACATTTTTCGTCATTCGGAAGGTAAGATGCGCAGGACACCATGAATTTGTTCTCAATTGACTGTGCTGTTATGTTTGTACTATTAACTTTTTTCAACAGCGTAAGAGGCATTTTCAGGTTCCTATTTTGGCCACCACAGGCATCAGAATATAGAATAATTTTCTTATGTTTACAATTTTTCTCACTTAGGTGGCTTGCAACAATGCTAGAAAGGTGTTTAGAACCTTTTCCTCCTTCTATTTCATCCCAGACGCACATGTATCCCACATTATTATTAAAGGAATGCACCACAAAGTTATAAACATATAGATTTCGTCTATAATAAGCTATGGATGTTGAAAGCTTAGGAAAGAGACGTGCTTTTTTCAAGTCGAATGTACAGTAGTAAGTTTCATCTGATGCTTTAATTTTGTCAGCTTTCATTTTCTCATTAGCCTGTTTAGATTTCCGCAAGTGGCGCTCTCGTTGGGTTCCAAGAGTTTTTCTAGTGTTTTCATCATTTTTTGTCGAAAGCTTGATTGATATGTCATCACATACTTTAAAGGTATCTGCACTTGACGGCTTGAAGTGTAAATTAATCTTTGCACTGAAGATTTTATAATAGAATTTCTCTTTCACGGGGTCTTATTCTTTGTCGTACATTCATCTCTAGGCCGAAGATCGAACTATCTGATTAGAGTTTTTTTTTTTCTTTGTAATGCTTTTTTTAAGAAAAACGTTGTCAGTATGTGTACCATTTATTTACCGAGAGGGCGGGGGGGGGGGGGGTCATCAAAAGCAATATTACTTTCCATTCATAGCTTATCCATCTGGCGATTCACGAACATTTATTTTTCGTCAGGAGTTTTGAAATCGCGATTTATTTAAACTACAGCGCTTTTTGATAGCAATGTAGCAAGATTTAGACAAGAATGGACAACAGATGAAAGAGTAGTAACTGATGAATGGTCTTGATTCAGTATGGTTGTGAAGGTTTCTTGTGTTACCTCACCAACTCTGAGCACAGATGCAATCTGAGGGAAAGTATGTGAATTATGGGCTTGGTGCATAATGGCAGTAGATAAACCACAGTTTACTGCACCTTCCACATGAACTATGTCATTTTTTTAAAGGACTTGGTCTACTATGGTTGTGTGCCCCTCATTTAATGGAACACTTAGCCACAAAGTTTTAAACATGTGCTCTCGTGATTTTTGTTTTACCAATTTCATTTTTTTTTTTTTTTTTTTTTTTTTTTTTAATATTGATCTTAATAAAGTTACCGAATAGGCATACAAAACATGTAGATCAGTTTAATAACCCATTAAATGTACTTTTTTTCACTTTTAGCTTGTTATAATTTTAGTAAAGTTTAGTAAGTGATTTTCTTGCGTAATTTTATAGGATCTATTTAGATAAGATCTTGCATGTAAAGACCATCAAAACAGCTTTTCGTAAACATAAATTGTAAAAAAAAACTAGATTTCTAAATTCGATATAAGTTAGATATAATAGATTCAGTTTAAGTAAATTTTGCTATTTGGAAATTTCCTTCTCTTAGTTATTTCTGTTGAAATCTTCCAAGAATTATATACGTATAAATAGTTACGTCCCACTAATCCCACTTATAAATAGTTACGTAATTAAAAAATAATAAATTACGGATTGTAAGATGTTGAAAATTGTGCAAAATGCGATTAAACATTCACATTTTTAATATGAACCCTCAGTTCCTGCAGTATAAAAAAATCCTTTATGTAAGATATTTGGCTAATTTATTATAATTTATTATTATATGTATTTACTGCCACTTTGATTTTTTTTTGTATAGTGTTTAAACGCGTTATACATGATCAGATACAGATTTAATACGCAAATTTTACTGTATTTTAATTATACAAATCTAATTTTTTTATATCAATCCCTATAACGCCATCTTAATACACTGGTGGAAATTGATTTATGAAACCACGGTTTTTTAACAAGAACTTCTATAATATTCATTAAAAACGAATGAAATTTCATATGTTATATATGCTATGTACAACAAATAATTGAGAAAAATAAAATTTCATACATATTAATAAACTAAAACATAAGGTCAAAAATTAGATTTTAGCAGTATAAAAACATGGTAATTGTTTTATGAAATATCACATTTAATTGAAATTAATAGTTAATAAAGCAGCTTTTATTCATAAGATTTTCTTTTATTCTAGATAGCACTGATAAAACAAGATTTTGAATGTCTTTCTGATGAATTAATTTCCAGTTTTGACAGATTGAAGCTTTCAATTCTATAAGTGATGTGTACTGAATCCCATTTGCATAAATCATTCGAACAAGCTGTCCCCAAACGTTTTCGATGGGGTTCGGATCAGGACTAATAGGTGGATGATGTAAAAGAACAACATTCTGTTCGTCAAACCAATCTTTCATTGCATTTCAAACATTAATACTTCCATTGTCTTGCATGAAGACGTAATCTAAACAGTAATATTGCCATGCAAATGGAAGAAGTGAATTTTCTAAAACAAAACTGTAATCAAAAGATGTCTGGTGACCGTTTAAAAATACAATTTCATTTTTGACCCCATAAGCGATCGCTGCCCAAATCATCGAACTTCCGCCATCAAACTTTTGTCTGAATGTAGATTTTGATTCTTTTCGGAGATCTCTCCAATAATACGTCAAACCATCCGGGACATCCAAATAAAATCTTTCTTCTTCAGAGAAAATGACTTTCTTCCAATTGTCACCTATTGTCATGTACTTCTCGCAATACTGCAAATGCATCTGCTTGTGTCGCAGAAGTTACTTTGGACCAGACTTGATTTTCGACCATCTCAAGCTCCGTGAAGAATGTAAAATTTTCCCAACTCTTCTAGAAGTAACAGGAAGGGTTACAAAAGCATAAATCTGCTTTGAACTCTGTCCGGCTTTCGATGCAAGTTGAAGAATCCCCCTTTTCTCTCTCTTATTTAAACATGGATTACCTTTTTCGTTAAAATTTTTGCCATAATTAGCTGGATATTTTCTCTAGTTATATATCACACCAACTGAACTTTTAATTAATTTACTAATTTCCGAACAGACTTTCGGCATTCTAGATATGCATCGATTTTAGCTCTTTCTTCCTCAGATAAATCTTTCGTTTACCCATCGAGAAAAGTATGACTGAAACGTATTGCTTCCAATATATAACGCTGTGTATGTCACGTTAATCTTTTTTTATGCAAATTTTTGTCACATTACTTCGGAATAGCCAATGAAGTGTGATATTTCATAAATCAATTTCCATGTTAGCATATTACGAAAATCTAATTTTTGACTTTTTGTTTATGTTTAATATTATGTATGAAATTTTATTGCTGTAACTCATTTGTCATACATATTATGTATATCCCATGACATATCATTCATTTTTAATGAATATTATAGAAGTTTTTGTTAAAAAACCATGTTTTCATAAATCAATTTCCACCAGTGTACATCACATTCTTAATTTCGTAATTAAATAAGAATTTTCATAACTAGATACTTGAAATCTTGTTTATAAATTTATGTTAAACCCAGTAGTAGCTCATCAGGGGTTCACATTCACTGTCTTGAAACGCATCTGCTTGTGATGCAGAAGTAATTTTGGACCAGACTTCATTTTCGACCACCTCAAGCTTCGTGACGAATGTAAAATTTGCCTAACTCTTCTAGCAGCAACAGGAAGGGATAGATCTCCACAAATCTTCTTCGAAATGTGGTCGGCCTTCGATGCAAGTTGAAGAATCTCCTTTCCTCTTACTTAAACGTGGATTACGTTTTTGTTAAAATTTTTGTCATAATTTGCTTGATCTTTTCTATAGTTATATATCACACCAACTGATCTTTTAATTAATTTTACTAATTTCCGGAACAGACTTTCCACATCCTATATATGCATTGATTTTAATTCCTTTTTCCTCAGACAACATCTTTCGTTTACCCATTGCGAAAAGTATAACTGAAACGTATTGCTTCTAAAATATAATGCTTTTTATGTCTACTGTCTATGTCACGCTACCGTGTTTTATGCAAATTTTCATCATATTACTTCGGAATAGCCAATGAAATGTGATATTTCATAAATCAATTTCCATGTTTGCATACTACGAAAATCTAATTTTTGGCTTTTAGTTTTTGTTTAATATTATGTATGAAATTTTATTTTTATAACTCATTTGTTATACATACTATGTATATTCCATGAAATTTCATTCATTTTTAATGAATGTTATAGAAGTTCTGGTTAACAAACCGTGGATTCATAAATCAATTTCCACCAGTGTAGTATGTTAACACATTACCGGAAACGAGAAACCACGTTTTTATTCAAAAAACATCGTTAACAAAGTTCGTGGATTCTACAATACAAAAAACGCATTTATATCTCGTTGTCATCAATTTAAGAAATTTTATATTAAATCCTTACTTTGAAAGATATTTACTGATACATAAACCTAAGAAACCTATCTCTGAAATTAATTTACGACAGAATTTCCGAAAAGGGTAGATCTTTTCCTGTAAAAACAATATTTCACAAAAACAAACGGTCGGTAATGAGTTAAAGTGTGTATAAAAAGTAGAATACATGTAGAAATTACGTAAGTGTTATAAGATCTTCATATCCAAAAAATGAAATTGCTATTAATGAAATACATTAAAATTTGCTAAACAAAGTTATATTGTTTTTCTTGTATACCACAATTTAGACAATTAAACTCCCTTGTTGAGCGTGATTAGAGAACGCTTGTCGCTACCGCTACTTTAGACCGCTACTTTAGAATTAAGCTTTGGTTACCTCTAATTTAAAAAATAATCTTCAAAGTATATTTCTACAACATTATAATAAAAATATTCCATGACGATTATAATATAAAAATAGTGGTAGCAAAATGCTGATCGCTATTTCTAAACAATATTTTTTTAGAGTTAAAAGGGTTAAACCATTTTCGAAAGAAAATCAGTCAGAAAGACAGTACATATAGATTTAAAATTATGTTAAAGCAGTCAAAACATCTAAAAAAACGAAAAAACTTTTGACCCGATTGGAGGACCTTCTCTATCTATGAATTTTGTTTTTCTAAACTGTATAATTTTAATTTCTACTATGCAGAAACAACAAATCTTTACCCACATAATTACACTCTAGTCTGCAACCATTCAATCAAAATTTAGTAGATTTAATAGACAGGTAGTTTCTAATTACTTTGGATTTTGAGCTATTGCATGCATAAATCATTCAGTCTGGATTTGAAACATTCCATACGATAAATAACGGAATAACCATTTGGTAGTAAAACAGTCATTAGGCAATATTATTTGATGAACTTTCGTATACCATAAGTTTTATTACAAAATCAGCGTAAAGTAAGAATTTTGATACTATTTTTGACGCAAATATTTAAAAATATATTAAATGTATACTACCAATTTCAGCGTATTCTCAGCAAACATCATGAAATCTTAAATGTTAGTGATCGATTCAAACGACAATATTAATTAAAAGTTTGTCTTAAGAAATTTTGATCGATTATTTTCTTTCAAAATATATGCATTTATTTAGATGTTTATGAAGCTTCTTTTCAAATTTAAAGTGACATCTGTAAGAAAGAATACTGGTGCAATAAAATTGAATTTTATAGAAATGCGATTTTGAAGCGTTTGATGACATAGATAATATTTCGTTTTCTTTATAATACAGACGTTCATTATTTTATTAAATATATTTGAAAATAAAAAGAAGTTAAATTTTAATTTGCCATCATTTTGTAAACTTAAAATAAATCATCCCATCAATATTGCACTTATTTCAGAAGAATCGAGAAACAAACTGTAGTTTCTGATTTTTAAATTTCAAAAATATATGTAGCACATTAATACGTCATGCACAAGTGCATATAAATAATATATGTATTAAATTGATTAAGCACTTACTAGCAATGTTAAATCCTGCAATATCTAGCACTTAATGTTAAGAAAAGAGAAGAAATCAGAACAATGGATACGACTTATAACTTACTATATCCTCAAAACAACAAATTTGGTAGAGCAAAACCTTTTAACTATCAAATAGCTGTACACTCCGACGAGTGATTTTTTCATACTCATATTTTTAATTCACATTATCTTGAAAATAACACCACTGCTTCGAATATTAATAGTCGTCCTATTTAATAGCAGAATATGTAATAAATGTTTTGCGAAAAATCAGCTAAGATTACTATTCAGAAAACAGTACTACTCAAAATGAAGAACGGTACGCATCATTCGCACAAATTATTTTCTATGAAAACACCAAAATACTCCAATAAACCAATGAGCAAATTTATGATGAACCAAAGAAAAGTTCACCAAGCTTCTTTCACCTGTGAATGATGCCAATGGCTTTCCTTTAATATAAATGTTATTTCGAAATCTGTAAAAATTGAGAAGTAAACAGAATTGAAATCCCTATTTGGGACAAACCGCCACCAGTAAAAAGGAATAGATATTTTTTCTTATTTATGACAGAAATTTTGCATGAATCAGGTGGAAATTTGACCCGGCAGTATTTCAATTTACTGACACTCAGAAGAAGATTGTTTAAGTTGTCATAATATGGCGGGAGACTTATTATATTACAGGGACTGGCTACACTGTTAAAAATCTGCAGCAAACTGTCCAGCAATTCGGCCATTTTTATGGAAAACTGTTACATAACCGCAATGTAGCTTCATTCTAACCGTAATATTGTCAATAATATCGTCAGATGCGCTTAATAATATGGCCAAGTAACCGTTATCTTTAAAAACGGTCAAATTGCTGGGCAGTTTGCTGTAGAATTTTAACAGTGTACCGCTGGAACAAACTTCCACCAGTAAAAACGAATAGATATTTTAGCTTTAACTATGACAGAAATTTTGCACGAATAAGGCGTTTAAATAAGGAGGACATTTTTATTCAAATTTAGTGGTGGATGTTTTCCCCGGTGGTTATCACGCTCTGTAGAACCGGTTACAGTTGAAGCTTCACTATTTTGAGGATATGTCAATTCCTCTTTATTTATAGTTCCACGATTCTTCCTTTTCTTTTGGGTAAAGGAACAAAGAATATTTTAGGTACAGTTATAGTCATATAACTATGTATGAAGAGGTAATTTATTCTTATATGTGATCAAAGTGACGCGATTTTTATTGACACATTTCATTTAGGTTATTCAACGGAGGAAAAATCTTTTGTGAAAAAGTGAAAAGTTGTTTGTTAATGGCAAAAATCAAATTAGACTTGTTCTTCCAGCAGCAATATATTTTCTATATTCAGCTTTGGTACAATCTATTTTTTCGAAATTCATATCCATCTGTCTCTGAGAGACATTTATTGGTTTTAGATGCAGATGTATCCAAACAGAGAACGATATTTCATGGCGATTCTAAATCATATAGATACTTCAAGATTTCTCAACCTCATTCTTTATTGTAAAAATCGATACACATTTAATAATTTGATTGTTAGGTATTTCATCACAGAAAGAAGCACACAATGCATCCACGAAGCAATTTAAATAAAATAAATGTATATAGCATGAATCGTATTTAATATGTGCATTTTTAAATGAAGTTTGAGACATTGTTTTATTTTTTCATTGTTTCTTTCCACACATGTTGCCCAAGAACTTGTATGATGTGCAATAATTTTTTCCTGATTACCCATTTGAATCTTCATTAAAAAAAAAAAAAAAAAAAAAAAAAAAATGAAATAACACTGCTATAATTCTCATTAATGTAACGATAGAATCCCAAAATGAATTGAAATTGCAAAATTAATATTTATTAGGTCTGATTTACGTTATTATGTAAACTCAAAAGCAGTTTGTATACCAATTGCTACTGACGGATGGTTCTTGTAGTATGTGAAAATATGAATCTATTGAAATTAACATTATTTTAATTATTTGTAAGCTTGTACCTTCGTAGTTTTCTACATTATGTGGCATAAATCTTTGGTCTTTAAAATAAAAAGAATTTATGTATTATTAGTTTTAATGTGTGTTTTAAGAACATTAAATATTATTCTAATGTGATACTGCATAGCTTATTAATGCAAAAACACTGCACAGCAGATAAATGGAATTAAAAAATTAAGGGGAAGATCGGAAATTAGAGCTGGACAGTTAAAACCAACCGTAATATATATTTAAATATATATATATATGTGTGTGTGTGTGTGTATTAAAATACATCACTATAAATATATTAGAATATATCGAATAAAAAAGTTATGATTATTGAAGTATATATATATATATATATATATATACAGGATGTTTCATAAAAGACGGGCAAAAGTTTAAGAGGTGACAGTACACATCCAAACAAACAACTTTCATAAAAAAAGTGAATGGTTGAAATTAACAACGCAAATGTGCTAGAGAGAACCGAATGTGATGTTGTTATACGAGGTAATAACGCACAAAGGATGATTAACGCTTCGTTCAGAACGGAAAAGTGCTCCCTGTCATGGTAAAGCAATAAAATGTGGTTTCGAACAAAAGGACGGATAATTCAACAATGAGTTCAACAATGAAAAGGATATTACATCGAACTTGAAGTAAATTTCTCCCTTTGGAAGGGTGTACAGCCCACCGCTTTGCCTATAAAGCCATAAAAGATGAAAAAAGCCGCGTAAACACAAGAAAGCACTTCCTGACCAGAACAAAATGATCGCGAGTAGATTGATACGTCTATCTGGAGCTTACGTGACAAAATAATATCTATCCGTACAATCATTCAGCCTCTGAGCCGTTTCCATTTGCAGTTCCGTAGATAAATTGCATATCATACTTTTCTTTATTAATGAAGGCCAACATCTTCCGATACGTTCCAGCAGCGATTGAATGTTGCACACTTGGATCAGCGGCTTTTATGTATTAATCCAGGCGAAATTTTTCATACGCGTTGTTCGTCTGCACCATATCACGTTTGCGTGATTTAGTGCCGTTTTTCTCCCGATAACTCGCAACACGAATGGAGCTTTAACGTTTGCATGGAGCATCTTTCCAAATGCGCCAGCACCTTTGCGTTTTATTTCCGACCATGCATTATTTGTTGAAAGTTGTTTCTTTGGATGTGTACTATCGCATCTGTACTGAGATGCTACTTCACAGTTTGTTTTTTAGATTGTGAATTATTTTTTCAGATAGGGGATAAAAGAGCAAATGTGAACAATGCCCATTTCGTCTAATAATTATCAGATAAAAATCTTTTAAAAATGGTCAATAATTCATATTAATCATACCTAGTATTTAAATTTCTAAAAGATTTTCATCTTATGTTAATTAGATAAAATGGTCGTTGTACATATGTACCTTGTTGTTTAAATGTGCCACATTTTCCACTATGTGTATTTATCAATGTCTTTTTTCACCATCTGTATTATTATGTTACGTTAATAAGAGTCAAGTTTCTTTTTATTCTCTCTCTATACCTCTCAGTGTAACTTTTCAGACTTAAATCCTTATTAAAATTAAGCTTAATGCGCATACATTTACATTTTTCATCAATCACATATGTCTGTGCTATATTCATCTGCATATTAATTTCGAGGAGTATAACTAAATGCATGTTTTCGTTTTCAGTATCCGTAAATTATGAAAATTCGTGTAATATGTTGAAAGAGTTTTTCAACAATTAGACAGGTGGTGAGAATATTCTTCCCACTAAATTTCCGTATCCAACTGCCAACACGTACGAGAAGTTTTGAAAAGTACTTTTTACGTATTTAAAATTTTTATTTTATAAAGCACGTGAAGAAAAGACTTTTTTTTTTTGTAGATACTGATGGCAGTTAATCATTTCAACTTTTCAGCAACAGAACTAGTTGGCCCTTGTAACGGTTAAGTACTTCTCCTGTAATCCTATAAAGTTTAAAACTATGCAAATATTCTTATTATCTCAATGAAATTAATAATATAGAGGCAATTTCGGTAAAATAAAAAAAAAGTTAAACACTGCATTTTGACTTCAAAATTTGTATAAAAATTTATCAAAGTTTCATATAACTTGCAAAAAGTATTGCGTTTTTGCAATAATCACTTTTAAGGGGGTCCAGGACACAAAAATCTTAAAATTTTCTTAAAATATTTTATTGCAGTAAAAATTTCTCTGTTTTTTTCTGCTTGAAATGAAGTTTAAATCATTCTTCAATCTTAATTGGGAAAAGAAATAATCATTTTAAAGTTTTGGTTTGTTTTAAAAATCTAGCTTTCAAGCAATGATTGTCATGAAAAAGACTTTTTGCGAAAATGCGATTTTCTTCATGATGGGTTTTTTTACCATTTCCCGTATTTAAATTCTTATAAGTCAAGAACCGTTAAAGATAAATGGTTCACATTTGGAACACGTAATTTTCAATTGTTAATTTATTGCATTTATTGTAATTGTTTTACTTTAATTTTGATTCAGCAAATTTGAAAAAAAATGTTTACTTTTGAAAATATGATTTTTTTTTAAGTTACGCCATTTTTTTTTTCAAATTTTTACTTTAAATATTTTTAATTTTTATTTAAATTATTATTTTTTAAAATGCTGAATCTAAATTAAAACTTATATATTTCTGTTTATTTAAATGCAAAAAAAAAAAATAAATAAATAAATTCTGCAAATAATATTTCGTGTTATAACGATTTTAAACTACCCCATTTATTTTATAAAATTTAAATTTTTAAATTTAAAAAAAAAATATGAGAAGTTTTATTATGTGATTTTAATTGCAAATGATATGGTTAACCATCACAAAAAAAATTTTAATTTTAACGCAATAAATAAAAATTATTTGAAAATGTGTCCTGGACCCCCTTAAATTACAACAACAAAGACAATAAACATAATAATAATAGTAATGATAATAATAAGTGTGCGTATTAATCTTTCTCTTATTACTCCAGCTTCTTTTAATATTTTCAGGTTTGATATGCGTATTTATGTCAACTGTAATGGGCTTATAAAATTAATAATTAATAGAATAATTTCCTCATTTAGTAATAGTAATATTTAGATTTTAATCTTCGATATTAATACACCCCAGCTTTGATAATTTTTACTCTGGTATCTTCTAGCGTAACACCGTTCAATACATGTTTTTCTTTCTTATGTGAATATTATGAATAAGTAGTTTCAATCACATGTTACATTAAAAGAGATATTAAAAACGCTGTATCTTTTCCCACACTTTGAATTTATGGGTGAAAAGTTTATGCTGACCCATTAAAAGACTGCACGCAATGAAACCATACAACTGACGCACTGGAGGAAGCAAACTAATGAATATCGACGTTTCCTACCAGGTGAGTTTTGGCAGGGAGTTTCATTATTTTCTAAAAATTTTAAAGAGTTTTAGGTATTTTTCTTTTTTAGAAAAAAATCTTTGCAAATCAGCACACCTTATTAAATAATATGCTAGACCATCTTTAACCTATGCTTTCGGTCAAATTATTAAGGGTAATTTCGGTGTCAGAGTGATTTTGTGTTTTATTAACATTAAAGCTTAATGATTTCCTCAATTATGGCTAGTACAAGTGTATATAAATAATTAGATGCGTTTAAAGACTTACACAGTTCTGATATTTTCGAAAGCGTTTATGGGTGAATATCACAAAATGTGAGATTTTGAAAACAAAAATCTTGAAAATTTAAATTGTTTTAAACCTTCTGATTTTTTTAAATGTTGGGTGAACAGCTGAACAAAAGAATTTATATGTAAAATTGTTAAAGTTTGAAGAGCTTAAGTTTATTTTTATGTAATTATAATTATGTGTCATTTTCTTGGCATATGTATGTCAGGATAATGACAATTTCATTCTAAAACATTTTTCACATTCTGTTTTTTTTTAGATCTAACATTTTAATTTTGTTTAAAGGAACGTGTTTACTCTATAGTACCTCAAATTCAGTGTAATGTACAGTTTTATTTGTAATTTATAGAAGCCAGGAAAATGATATAATAAAAGTCTACTCAATTTTTACAAAGCCTTTAAACACATTATTTCAAAGAAATATCTAAAATATCTTGCTGGTAGCAATGATTTTACTACTTCTTGCTTGAACTATGTCAAGAACAAGGAGAACTACTCTACAGCGCCATCTTTATACCTCATAAAGAACTAAAATGAGCAGGCCAGGACAATGACATTTATATTTTAATTATGAAAATTTATTTGTAAAATACAGAACTTGTTACTATCCACATATATATGTTATATGAGGTATAATTATTAACTAGACATTAAAAAAAATAGAAAAAATATTTGTACATGATAGCAGAAAGCCTTTTACTTTGCACACATCACTGTGTGACATGCCAGGAAAATTACAATCTGACATTTTAAGTCTTTTAATTGCTTTATTTTTGTGTTATTATAATTATAATATGTCTTGAAAATACTTCTAAGAACATTTTTTATTAGAATGCAAAAAGAAAATTGCATTATGTAACATTAAATAGAAATTTTATTTAGCGGACTGCAATTTCCGTATTTTGTAATATTGACCCTTATAAATTATATGTCAAATTTTTATATGATAATTTTTTGTTAATATTTTATTTGATAGCACTTATTTTCGACTATCATTCAACACAATAATGTTTTCATAAAGATTAAACGTTATGTCACACAAATTAGAGTATTATCCCCCTCAAACTTTTCTACAGTTTTTTTAAGATTAAAAATGGTTTTTATACTACTTATAATACTTATTTTTAAAGTATTTGAAACATATAAAAGCCCATTGATGGATTAAATAATATTTTTCTTTTTGCCTGTAGATTTATATTTCCCTATGTTAATTATTGCCAAATATGTATTTTCTTTTGCACAGATATGTTCGATCGTTAAGTTCATGGAATGTTTAATTATAGAACTAAAACAAAGTTACTAATATATTCTCTAAGCGTTAATCAACAGCTTCTTAAACAGTGTTGCCAAATCCGGCGGAGTTTATATACAGAAATTCAGAGTATATAACAGAAATATTGAAATATAATTTTATTTTATTTTATTCACGAAATATATATCATTATCCTGCTGAGACCCAAGCAAAATGTAATGCATGCATTTTTTTAAAATATGAGTTTTTTTCAACAAATAGGCCTCAAAAATGACGTTTTTAAAGAAATTAATAAATTTCGATTTTTTAATTTTGTTTTACAGCACATCCATCTAAATGGTTGTTCTGGCCATAGCTCGCTTTAAATTAATTTAAAAAATGAAGAGAAGTATGGGAAACAATAGAATTTATTATAAAGAACATAAGGCAAGTATTAGCCTCTGATTTAAAATTGCAAAATAAAAAAATAGTTTAAACAAATTAAAATAACATAAAAACGAAAATTACAGGCAGAACGTAGAATTCCAACTTGACTTATTTATTACGCCATTTTGTAAACAAAGTAGTTACCGTTGCTAAAATCCAAAAGCTGAATGTTGATTTTTGATTCACACATTACCAAAACCAACTGGTTTTAGATTGCTACAATGAAATTTAACGCAATAGAAGGAGAAAGCAAAACATCCATATAAATGGATGCCAGGTCTCAGGAGGTTATATAAAGCAAAAATAACTATTCAAAATTTCTGGCAAGAAATCGGATTTTCAGATCCCCCCCCCCCCCCCCAGATTAGAAAACACAGTTCCTAAATGTTGATTTATGCAGCCACTTTCTTTTAGTAATTTTGTTTAAATAAATAAACATAAACAAGCAAAATAAGTAAATAATTGTTTTCTACATTTGACAAGGATGTTTAAACAAAGCCCAAAACTCTGCAGGTGGCATATTATCCTGTTGCCTTCTTTATTGCCTCTATAAAAAATATCGTCAGTGTGCACCCCCCCAACACACACACACTTTTTTATTTTTTCACATTAAGTTTAATTGTTTGGTCGGAAGTTTTATGAAATTTAAACAAATGTTTTAAGGAGTTATTTATGTTATATTGTTTATACTTTTTAATAAATAAAAGAGAAAAACACATAGGAGACTTTTTAACATTATCTTGCACCAAGTGCTTAAAAATACAGGTTATTGTGATTATACAGTAACGCGCTGATGACAGAAACGCACGAGGAATTACAAAGTGTAACCAGATTGATTTAGAAATGGATTTGTTCTACGAGAAGTTTTTTACGTATGAAAGGGGAAAGAAATTTTTAAGGCCACTTTTTCTTTAATTTATATTCAGATAAATGTTGCTCTGCGCCTAAGAGGGAAATTAAGAAAAAATATTCTTTAAAAAACTTACCGAATTGAAATTTTAACCAAATGAATTTTCAGTACTTATTGGCACTAAACACGTAAAATGCCTTTTCAGTGTCGAAAAACATTGAAATTTCACAAGATTCAACGTTCCCAAGTTTTTGTCGTACAAAAACGTGAATTTTCATTGTTCTTTTAAACATCAGGAAGCTAAGGTAGCACAGTGGTCCGCGCATTCCCCTACGAAACACCAGGCTCGATGTTTGTTTTCAAATTTGGACATGGTTTACTCTACCTTTCATCTTTTCTCTGTCCTTAAATGAGTAACAAACTTGCTTGGGTTGGTTTCACGTTAGGCAAATCACCTAACCAGGACATATGCAATATAGCGCATAAGCGCCCATCGTCAAAGAAACGCAGATGGGCACATTAGACCAAGATCCTAAATGGTTTGTATCGCCGCGGACTTTTAGTTTTAAGTTTTTTAAAAGCAGAACAATATTTTTCTTAATATAAGATACAGAAAAATAGGACCGTATAAAAAATAAATTTTTCATTTTAATGCAAATACACGCCCTTGTAAGACAAATCCCACATCTGAAAGTTGTACACAATTTGAAAATGTTTACATTTTAGAAGTATGTTTCTGTCATCGAAGGATTATATAGATAATCGCCCTAAAATTCTATTTTGAATCACCAGGAATGTCTATACTAATATTAAAATAAAACTGTTAACATTTTAATTTGAAAACTTAGCCGTGATAGATATAGCTGGAGGCTATAGGATTTCGATACACAGTGTGAGTGCTTTAAATGTTTGAAAATAATATTTTCGAATGATATATAAATTATGATGATATTGAATAACATAGAACTTTTGCTTATGTGTCGGATATGGAAATACAATAAGTTTCGGTGTATTTTGATTTCAGAATAAATATAAACATATAGTTTTTCGTTCCTTAGGTAACTTAAAAGCGCTATTAAAAAATAAAACAGTGAATTGTAACACATTTTTAAATGTTAAATGACGGGTGAGATGAAATTCTACATATAGATATATTGGGATCCGTACATATGGATATTTATGAAAAACAAATTTTCAATTAAAATATTCTAAATGACCGGAAATTAAGCATTCTGACTTATTATTTCAAGAACTCTGATATCAGATGAGGGCCATTTCTTTTAACTGATATTACCAGGGAAGCTCTCTTAATAGTGATTATTCGTCGTTGTTAACCAAACCACTTTCTTCTTGAAGTTTCCCAAAGAATGACAGCCTGTAATTCTATTTTAAGTAATGTGTTGTGTAGGAGATTTATTTACAATGGATTTGAAAGCCCAGGGTGTGTACTCTATATTAAAATCAGATTAATGTATTTAAGTTTTATATGAAACATTTTCTATTAAATTAAACGTGTTTAAAAATAATATTATAATGCAGATTTTTTGGAAACTAGTTTTTAGCAACAGTATAAATATGTAGAAAAATAAGTTATTTCTTTAAAACATAATATAGACAGACCTTAGGAAATTCTTCATTTAAGCAGAAATATTTTCTGCATCAAAAGGTCCTATTTTAAAATCATATGTTTATTTTTAACATTACGTTGTTAGGTAAGGCGTAAGAATTAGGTATAAAAATGTAAGAAGAAATTAGGAAGAAATTAAGAAATTAGGTATAAGAATATTAATACGGCACATTTTCTTTACAGAAATTGAAGAAAATATTAAAAGAAGAGTAGAAGAGAATTTTCTCATTATCATAAGGAGTGTCCTGAAGGTTCTCTTGAAAATTGTCTTAAAAAAACCCCCGCAGCCAAAAACTGCGCAGTTGGGGGGGGGGGGGATAAATTTCAAGAAAATACTTACTAAAGGCGAATTCGATAGACGATATTTTTACATGACACAGTTTTTAATAAACATAGCATAGACTGTATGAAATGGTGCAATCTGTTCCAAGATTCAATTCGTCTGTAATATTATGAAATTCGCTTTTTAAAACAAACTGACATATTGACTATCTTGTTAAATGCATATTTAAATTGCAAATTCTCGAAACTTGCGTTATAGTCCATAAAACCCGCAACGCCTCAATTTTCCAATTATTTTTTCCCTGTTGACAGTGACACTTCTTACAGGATAATCATTCAGTACTTACTACAGATTTCCTTAACACTTAATTCAGTTTCTGTGATGGAAATTAAGTCACAGATAATAATATATTTCACCTAATAATTTAATGTTAAAAGTAAACATCGGTTTATAAAATACGGACGTTAAATGCAGAAAATGTTTGCTTTTTAGCATTCTTATTAAGGTATATCTTATCTTTTGAAAAAAAAAAATATTTTGAGGCATACTAGCACAGTGGCTAAAACAGTTTTGTTTGCAAAGATCTGTATTAATATTTTAGGCTTGTTTACATTAATATAATTTTAAAAATAATACAAGGATTTGCAATACCTTAGAGATTTTGTTTTGACAAAGTTTGTATGGAATTACCAACGAACACTGTGGGATCTTACAGGATGCCTTGGGATTTTTTAAACAGTTCTTTTTTCCAAAATCTAGTTGTAAAATACGGCATTTTTAGAGGAACTTTTGCAATTTCTGTAAAATAAATAAAATAAGAAAAGAAAAACGAAGATTTTTGATACTATCAATTTGTTAAAACTGTTTAAGAAAATAAAGATTTTTTTCAATTTATTTAACATATGTAAAAAAGTAGTCCTTAAAAAAGGATGTCGTTTGGCTACTAACCATGTTGGAGCTTTGAAATCATGTGATCATATATAATAGACCATTAAAAGCCTTTTTTCCATTACTTTGTTATTTTGTTATTTGATTTTTTATCATCTTAATGAAACATCATTTTCTTGAAAGGTCAGTATGTGTTTTTTGTTTTTTTAATATTTGCATCTCCTGATCTTCTTTCATTGAAAAATTTCTTTGCAAATATTTTGATGCTTCTAGTCAGGCAATAGGGGATTTCACCTGGAAAAATAAATGGTAGTTTTGGAAATCGGCTTACATTATGTTTTTTGGGTCGGTAAATCCGAATTTTTAACTTCCCACCAAAATTTCCACCGGGAACCCCCCCCCCCAAATTTTGGTAAAATGTCCCCCCCCCCCAAAAAAAAAGGTTTATATTAAAAAAATCATTTTTTTTTATTATTATTTTAGGGGAAAAGTATATAGAAATTCAGAAAGTAGACAAACTTTGCAACAAATAAGATATATGACATTATGACGTAGGATGAATGGGGATGGGGATCTGCCTCGGAACATGCACCACGGTGCTGCGTGGAGTAAGTTGCGCAATTTCACTTAACCACTCACATCGCTTACATTCGTCCTCCCGTTTCACCTCCGAACTTTCCCGGCCCCACCAGTGGCCGAGAGGTTCTGCTCTCGAAGCTGGTAGACGGGAAGTGCTGGGTTCGATCCCAATCGCGCCCGTCGGCCTAATCGTTCGGAGTTTTCGTGGTTTTCTTCGAGACGTGGATCTTCCATGCGTTAATACGGATTAGGTTCCCTTAGAAAGACCCCCACGGAGGGCACTCCCCCGGGCCTATATCTCTCGTGTAGATAATTGGCCGTCAAAAATCAACCCAACCCGAACTTTCCCTATAAGGTTTACTTTAAGTTTTTGTGTCGCTGAATCCCAATTTTTAACTTCCCCCCGAAATTTTCCTCCCGCAATCCCCCTCCCCCAAATAGTTGTTTTTAAATTACATTTTTTATTGTTTTAGGGGGAAAGTATGTAGAAATTCAGAAAGTAGACAAAATTTTCAACAATGAGGATATATGACATTATCACGTGGGATAAACGGGGAGATGGTTCAAAAACTAAATTTTTTCAAAAAATCAATTTTTTGGGGGGTTGCCAGGTGAAATTTTGGTGGGAAGTTACAAATTCGGATTCAGCGACCCCAAAAACATAAAGTGAGTCGAAATCCAGAACTAGTATTAATTTTGCCAGGTAAAATCCCCTATTGCATAACTTAGTGCACGAAGCGCCGCAGTGCATGTTCAAAGGCAGCCCTCCCCCTCCCTGTTCATCCTACGTCATAATGTTATATATCCATTTGTTGCACATTTTGTCTATTTTCTGAATTTCTACATACTTTTTCCCCTAAAAGAATAAAACATTTAATTTAAAAACAACTTTTTTTTGGGGGGGGGGGGGGGGAGGGGGGGTTGCAGTGAGGGCGAAATTTTGAGGGGGAATTCAGATTCAGAAACCCAAAAAACTTAAAGTAAACCTTATAGGGAAATTTCGGAGGGGAGACGGGAAAGCGAATGTAAACAATGTGAGTGGTTATGTGAAATTGCGCAACTTAGTCCACGCAGCACCTGGCGCATGTTCCGGGGCAGATCCCCCCTCCCCATTCATCCTACGTCATAATGTCATATATCTGATTTGTTGCAAATTTTGTCTACTTTCTAGAATTTCTAGATATTTTTTCCCTAAAACAATAAAGAAATTGTCTTTTTTAATAAAAACCTTTTTTGTGGGCATTTTACCAAAATTTCGAGGGGTTGCCGGGGGAAATTTTGGTGGGAAGTTAAAAATTTGGATTCAGCTACCCAAAAAACATATAGAAAGCCTTTTTCCAAAACTACCATGAATTTTGCTAGATAGAGTCCAAATACGGTCTCTATTGCCTGGAGCATTCCCTCATTCAGAATTTCATGAGTTGTGTGTGAGTTGACCTTTGAAAAGATTTTTTTTTATTATTTTCTTTATATCTTGACCGTATCATTTTTTTAATTAATGAAAATCTATATCATCAGTATTTTTAAATTCTCTCATATTTTTCAATCATAAAAAAATTAAAATATACATTATATAAGTACACGATAGTGGTCTTTTATTTTCCCATGAATGGAAACACCGCGAATAGCAAAATTCTCGTATTATATCCCACTTTTCACATCAAAAAAATTTGCAGCCGTAGGTACAAAGTATAATATTTTAAGCAGACAAATTTCGCTGGCAGATGTCATAAACAAAGATTGTGTCATTAACTTTGAATTTGTTTTCAGTAAATTGTATCTTAGAGGGTATGTGAAGGGAATCTTTTCTTATGTACATTCCAAAATTATGAAAACTTTAAAAAAAATTATGTAAGTTGTTCAAGCGCATTCTGTAGCCATAAACCAAACTTAGATTTTTGAATATTTCTGCTCAAACTAATTTTTGTAAATAGTGTATATTTTTTTCTGGATACTTTTTAAGACTTTAATAATCCTCGCGTATAGTTAGAAATCGAATTCTGCTAGAGATTGATAAAAAGTTGCCTTCAGAATTTACACTAACAGTTATATATTAATGAGTCACAAACACAAAACAATACATTATTTTTGTATAATATATTCGTTAGATCACAATTCCCAACGAAGCATAAATTATCATTATTTTTTTTTGTTTTGTTTTAGTTACTGAGCATTTGTTGAAATCTGCAAAAATTCTTCTGGCAATTATCCTTGGTATCGTATATGAAACTATATATAAAGAGGAACTGGCGTATCCTCAAAACGGTTGAACTTTAACTGTTGCCGGTCTCGCTGGGTCTGGTTATCAGTCATAACTTCCATCAGTAACTTTGACTAGATCAGTAAATTTGACTTGAGTAAAGTTCCTACTTATTTAAATGCCTTATTAATGCAGACTTTCTGTCACAATGAAGAAATTTTAGCTGCTCATTTGTACTTTTTGAAGTTCGCCCCGGCTGCTGTCAATCTCTGCAATTCCGCAATATTATGACTACATAACCAATCCTACTTCCAATGTCAGCGAAATGGATTACCGCTGAGGAAAACTTCCAACAGTAAATTTAAATATAAATTTTCGTGTTATTCAAACGCATTATTTATCCCGAAATTCTGTTACAAAAAATTAAAAAAAAATATTCGTTTTTACTGGCGGAAGTTTGCCCCGATGTTACTTATGCCCTTATCCAATGTAAGTATACCGCATTCGTACATGCGATCTTGTACATGATAAGTTACACTGTAAAAAATTTTGTAGTAGGTTGAACCAACTTTTGGTGCTCCAGTAGCTGCCACCATAAGATGGTGAAATCTCATTCCTAGATTTGGATCTCCGATTGAACCTTAGCTCCAAATGTTGGTTCAAGTTTTCACCATCTTATGGTGTCAGATACTGGAGCACCAAAAATTGGTTCAACATACCACAAAATTTTTAACAGTGTACTTTACTCCCAACTGACAGACGTTTCACTATCTGTCTTCTCCTGTTTATTCATAGCTCCACTGTATTGTATTGGGGGATCCCAATATGTGGGGTTGGATTGCATCATTCTCATTTTAAGTTGTAAGGAATATCCTGAGCAGTTAATATCATTGTAAATAACAGCCTTTTAGGACACAAAAAGCACCCAAAATAGAATTAATAGGATTCAACAGAATAGCTTTTCTTTGGTAAGTTACGTTATCACTAAAACGGCGGCGAGGGGTCATTTTGACCCTTGCCAAATGAATACATGTCGATTCGATCCAGAAAACATTTTATAACATAAGATTAATATATGCTGCACAAAAATAACTTAAATAAATAAATTAAATACTTTTAAGTAAAAATTCTGATGTTAAATATTTTTATAAAACTTGAGTAAAATTTCCCGCCGTTCTAGTGTTAAAAAAAAAAACCCGTTCAGCTTACGCGACAACTGAAAAATTACCACTAGTATAGTTGCCATCCTGTTATGTGTTAAAATGGATTGTCCTTTCTTTAAGTTAGAAATATTACACTAAAAAAAGTTAATTAGAGATGATAAGTTATTTTCCGTTTGAATTTTTGGTAGATTTTCAGCATAAATACCACTGTGTGCAACATATCAAATTTAATTTTAAAACATCTTTATAATAAATTAAACTTTATATATACCGTCTTAAGGAAGAATTAAGTCAAAATATTAGTTAAACGAAGGAAAACAAAGAAATCCCCAAACATGGGTACATAAATACAAGGAAATTTTCAATTAATAAATGAAAGAAAAACATTTCTAACAATTTATTTTACAGAAAAATTGCATATAAGTTTCTTGGTATGATTAAACACAAATATTTGAGAGTAATGTAATGATATTAAATATATGACAAGCACGATGGATCAATAACATACTACAAAACATATATTGGAGCGCCTTTTATGTAAATATTTAATAAATGTAGGCATTTCATTTATTAATGATTTTACTAAAGGGCCGGATAATGATAAATGTATATCATTATATATTTTATAGAAATATTATTTCTTTATGTTGTCACGTGGTTTTAAAAAGGTTTTGAGAAACATTTATACTTTTTTAAATAATAAAAACATCTTCAGTAAATTCAGCTTCGGTCCCCCCCCCCCCACGCCGATACATGAATACAACATGATTTACATTCACTGTTTTATTCTTCATATAATTTTGCCACATCTTACGATATCGTGTCATAATACTTCATTATGTTGAGAAAAATAAGTAAGTCTCTTTCTTCATAACAGTGATATGATGCTATTTATAAAATGTATTTCCACACTCAGATGAATGAATCTTTAAACTTCTTCCGCATTTCCATTGATGCTTTTGTAATCAATAAATGGGGCGGTTGTTTTTTTCTCTTTTTTTCCAAGAATGAAACCTTACAACTTAAAATAGTCTGAGGAAAAATGGCTTCAGCATTCTGATAGAAATTCTTGTTCTGTTTTATAATAAACTAAGTGAAATCTAACATTTGCTATGTGGAGATTTTTTCAAATTTTTAAATTTGAATCATGAATGACTCTATGTGCGTAATGATTATCTTATATAAAAATATTTACCATAGTTGTGTATATATAGAATTTAGTATAGAGTAGAATGCATTATTAAAAGGATATTTCCTTTCAAATTAGCGACAGAGACTTTTTTTTTTTTTTACGGACGACGAAGCTTTAGACCTAAAATGTGTCTGGCCAAATGAAACCAACAATTTTGATAGAATTTTTTTTGTTGTTGTTTTAAGGGAAACTTAGTGTACTATAGTATTTTCAGTATGAAAATATTGAAAAATTGTCGTATTTCAATCTTCTGCTGACTCGAAGGATATTTCTAGAATTACTTAAAAAATAAATATAACGCTACTGTTAAAAAGATTTTTAATAAAAAATACAATGTATATGCAATTTAGGATACACTTGAATTTTTCTATTAACTCTTTATACCACAACGGTCCTTTAATGTACAACATTTTTTTAAAAATAAAATTTATTAAGTACATCGATTGGCAGTAATGCAAATTTAGATGATTTAAAGACACTTTATCATGTTTAAAAGCATTTAAAAAATGTTTCGTTAAATGGATAATTGTTTATCCAATTATAACTGTTTAGCTTTCTTTATATTTAAAAACATAGAGTAGAAACTTTCACTTCTGAAAATGTTTAATATTTGTATGTAATGTCATTGTATTTGTACACGTTCTACTTCTTTAAAAAAATAAAACCAAAATTTTAAAGAAATGATAAGCAATCTTGTAAATATTCCCTAAAAAACTATGAATACTGATTAAGTTTGTTAATTTTAATGTACAGATCTTTCTAAAATTTCTTTAATAACTGAAAAAAATCTTTTAAATGGTCGGGTACCCTTTAAACTAACAAAATACACGAAAAAGTGACCTCTATAAAATTTTGCGTCGTTCTATAACTAATTGACTTTTAATTATAAAACAGAAAGAACATATTATGAAAGATTTATTTATCAATTAAAGTTGATAAAAAAAGTATGCGCATATATAAAGATTTTTTAATTTATTTTTATATATGATACAATTTTTACGAAAAAATTATTCTTGCATGCATTGCGGGCATGATTTTTCACAGTTGAATGGCTAAAACAAACCAAGATTTTTTTAATGAGTACAGATATAATGCGTTTTCAAAATCACCTGCAATGAAAAAAAAATAAAACTTGTAGATCCCGAGAAAAAAATATTTTTGTAAAGAAACTCGAAATACCGAGATTTTTTCAATACAAAAGTGATCGTTTATTCTAAACTTCTTACTTGAGAAACATATTAATGGGTCATTTTGTGCTTCTATATGTTTACTACATTAACGGAAAATTTCGTGAAATTCTAGGTAACCATTTTTCAGAAATCGCGCGCGTAATGATCAAAATCGCTGTTTGGGAAAATTGACATTAAATACTAAAAAAAAACCCTTGATTACATAGAAAAAGCTCAAAGTGTTTTAGACGTAACTTCTCTTCTAATGCAAAATGTTGTACGGGGTGTATTTTTGAATGTTCTTAAAGAATCATATTAATTATAAGCTATTTAAAAAAACAATTTTTGAACGCTTTAATGGGTACCCGACGCCTTAACATATTTTCCAAAATATAGAAAAAATATAATTCATAATCTGAAAAATAAAGTGTTAACATACACTTTTCTTTTAATTTAGAAACAGTGAAATGCATCTCTTTTAATTGTTTCACTCATGCAGAAATGTTCTATAACGTGCCATAGCATTCGTATTTTAATAAGCATGGCGTATATAAATGTATATTTATTGAAAAAAGAAACATAAAAACAAATAATAAAAAGAAACAGCTGACAAAATTAGTAAAGAAATTTTGGCAAGATCTATTTTTTTTCTTTTATAATCATATTGCCAAGATCCCCTTTTCTATGCATCTACAAAACCCAGAACGATGACTGAGGTATCATTCGAAAGGTTTTTGAACAGTTTTCTGACATACTACACCCACATTTCGTTAAATCATGTTTTTGATTTAAAATTGAAATTAATAAAAAATAAATCAGCATTGTTTTCATAAATGAAATGAAATGTTTTTCAAATCAGTGTTGCCATAAAAATAAAATACCGCATTGTACCATGCGCTGCAACGATTATAAAAACATAGTACAAAAATATAAAGTGTGACGTCTCCACACGGGTTTATTTTATATTTATCATCGCAATATTGAAATGTTTAGAAGAACAGATACCATCGATTGACCGAAGGACTAATATTTCACCTGTAGCCTAAAAGCTATGCTTTGTTATATTATATTATATTTTATTTTATGTTTATTCATTTCACTTTTCTTTGTTGTGTGTTAATTCCAAAGCGATGACACTTCATGCTTTAATGCTGTTAAAATAACATTTCCACTATCTTACTCGTGCCTTTTACTATTCTTGATTATTTTTTTAATTGAACTTTGATGGAATAAATCAGATGTTATTCTGGCTTGACTAAAAATGTTTGTAGGTACTTGTATCCTTAATTTTTATTTGAAAGTTTAAAAATGTATCTAAAAGTTTGGATATTAAAAAAATTAGACTGAAGTGGTAAGATCTAGTACGGGTCCACTGATGTATATTTTATTTCTGATGTCTACGTCCCTTTTCTATTCATAATATAAAACTAACAACGATGAATGATGTATCCTACGAAAAGTTTTACAAGTGTTTTAGACATAGTAAACTCAAATTTCGTAAAAGCTCGGGTTTGATGAAACACTGCTTTTAATTAAAAATTAATGGAAAAAGTATCAGCAAAGAGTTTTAATGTTTGCACTGCCAAAGCTTGGCACAGGTCCGCTGGAAAATTTTTATACATGCATATAAATTAATGCAAAACATAAAACAATCTGACGTACTAAAAATGAAACTGTCTAACTAGAATGATTTAAAATAATATTTATGAAAAATTTGCATTACCTCAATGTAAATGTTAATTTTTTTTTTGTTCAGGGTAGCGTGTGGTCAAATGAGGCCCGCGTGGAATCACGAATTTTACTACAGACATTTTCGCCATACTTAATAGGGCTTTTTTGCGATTAAATAAGCGGAGATTTTTGTTACAAATTAGTGGTTCACGCATCCGCAGTTGGAATACATTTGCTTAGGTTATAGATATATGTAGACTATATTTCTGTTTTCTTTAATTTGAACACATATAAAATTATTTATTCCTTTTTAACACATTCCAACAAAGTTGAAAAGTGCTTATGAATTCGGTTTGTCTGTCTGTTTGTCTGTAATGTCATTGGATATCAATATAGACGTATTGAAAATGAAGTGTGTAGCACTTACAGTTCATTTACAGGAACATTCAAAAGAATTTTGTTACATTACTTTCTATGGAAACAAAAAACATTTGCGGTGTATGGTAAGGATTTTGCACTATTTCAAACATACTGAAATTTATACTCGTATATATCGCTGAGGTTTACTAATACATGGCGCTTACTGCAGAATATGGTGTGCATAAAATTTATTGTTCATTTACAGGGAAACACAAAAGAGTTTGGCTACGAAACAAATTGAAGAATAATTAATCTATAGCGTATGAACAAGAACTGATGGAAGTGCGTTTCAATTGTTGTACACATTTTGAAATTAAACTATTTTTATAATATTACTTGGTGTGTAGAAATTCTATAGACCATATACAGGGCTGCACAAAAGTTCTCATGTACACATGGTAATTGCATTAATTCACGGCAATTGCTGAATGCAATATTTCAAGTGTTCTACTCGTTTAATTGAACTAACTTTTAGCCTACTATGTAGTATACGTACACATCTATAGACAATATACAGGGCTGCACACAAAAAGTTAATTTTCCCGAAAATATTCAATTAAATGAAATTAAGCCGGTAATATTACTAAAGAAATACTATCTGTGCTATCTTACTAGTGTGCATTAAAAGTGCGATTCTGTCGCGAGTGAAAGTCGACACATCGGCCCCTGAAACCTAGGCTTATGTGCTGACACAAAATTTATGGCTTTCGTAGGCGGATTTTTTTTTAGCCTTTATACGGCTCTTTGAGTACCGGTAATTTTTAAAAGTGTTCTTAGCCTTAATTTAAAAAAATAAATAAAGGTAAAGGATAAATTTAGAAAATACTGTTGTCCAAATTCAAGGGACTATACAAACGCTGCAAAAAATCCACCTACTACAGCCTCCATTTTTCTGTCAGCGAGTAAGTTTAGTATTCAGAAGGCAGTTGTCGACCGGTGCGTTAGCGCTGCTTTTCTATTAGGGAGCTCCGTGTTTCAGTCAGAAATTCTTAATATAATTATTTTTCATTTTAAAAATTATTAGTTAACTTCTGTTACTTGACCAACTTTAGGAGAAATTAACTTAATAGGTATGCCTCTAAAATTCAATATACATACTAGTGCTCCCTGATAAAAGTTTACACCAGTATACATATATTACGTATTATACGGGTACATAGTTTTGATACATATGATACAGCCAAAGAGGTTATATGTATCTTACGAAACAGTATATACAGTACAGCGTATATATGAAACTTACCCCAGCGGTTAAATGTATAAACTTTTAAAAGATTTTGGTTTCATATTCAAGCGTCTCCGTTTGCGTCTCCGGCTGATCTGCGGATTAGAGACACTATGAAATTCTCGCTAGAGTCCTGCATTCTCGGGATTTACCTTAGCCATCGTGATTCCTTGCTCAAAGGACCACGATGTCCCCGGTTGGTTGATTGAAAGTCCCTTCAGGGTCTTGCTGCACCAAAACAAAGTCAAAATGAAAATAAAAATGCAACCCAAAACTTTTTGTAATAAAGAACTAACAGATGAGAAGAACTATGTAATTAAATGAAAACATTAATGATATGTATAATTAAAACCTTTTAAATAGGTAAAAAGATAATAGTTAAAAGACAAAAAAATTTTAATTAAAACTTTAAAAGGTTATAAAGTAATGATTATTAAAATATAAACTAATTATAAGATGTTGTTCAATACTACATAAAAACAAGTTTAAAAATCACAGAGAAGTAATAAAAATGTAAATTTAATCAGGCACAGATTCTTCAAAGACAGTATTTTCTTCATCTGCACTTCAGTCATAGGATTCTGACTCCATTGCCTCTCCAAAATAAGTTTGAAACTGTTTGGAATCTTTAAAATTAGTAACAGATGGGCAATGCCATTATTTCCTCTGTTTTTTTCTTTACAGTTTTCCATTGTGAGGATCCTTGAGTTGAGGTTTTCTAATGAAACTGTTCCCAATCTGCGGAAATTTATTTCCCTTGAAGATCATTTTGTGACATCCAGGTAAAAGCTTCTTAAAATATTAGAATTAAACTACGCCGGTAATGAGTTCCCTTGAAAAACAAATTATGATATTCAAGTAAACACTTCTTTAAAGATGAGTGCTTCAAATTTTCAAAAAGTTATTTTTATGAATATCCCAATAAGTTGTATTTAAAATTTTCCACATTTTCCTTTATTAACCTATAATCCGCTATAAACATTAGACTCCTTTAATAATTACACCCCACCAGTGGCCTAGAGGTTCTGCTTTCGAAGCTGGTAGACGGAAGGTGCTGGGTTCGATCCCAATCGCGCCCGTCGGCCTAATCTTTCGGTGTTTTCGTGGTTTTCTTCGAACCATGGTTCTCCAAACGTTAATACGGGTTAGGTTCCCTTAGAAAGACCTCCACGGAAGTCACTCTCCCCTCCCTTAGGGCCTATATCCCACGTGCTGATAATTGGCCAACATAAATACAACCAACCAACCTTTTATAATTGCTTACAAAAATCACTTCTTTTATGAAGCTATACTTGTTTCACGGACAGATAACACATGAATTTTAAAAGTAGTTTGCAGTGGAAGAGGTGTCATGGGTATCCACAAAAATAATTCATTATTTCATCTAATACTTAAAAGTTAAAATTTTCTGCTTAAAGACGAGGAAATTGCAGTGAGTAGTGTGACTCAGAAAATGTTTAAATAAGTCAAACATTTTATTCAACAAATTATCTCTAAGAAAACAGGAACTGCTTCAAAATAAACTGGAATAAACTGCACAATAAAAGTCAACACAATATACCTATACATGTCCTTTTCACATATAGATTAATTTTAAGTGAATATCCAATTTAATGAAATACCCGCAGATATCTAAATAAATTTTATTAGAGTAGGAAAGACAGGGGAGGATTTAACATATGGGATGTTTGACCCACCCTTCAGTTTTCATATTTAAAAGAATTTCAGATTTTTGCAGATAGGTGGCAACCAAAGCTGCTTTGTTTCACCCACAATTCAGTTTTCATATTTTAAAGAATTGCAGAGTTTTGCAGATAGGTGGCAACCAAAGCTGCTTTGTTTCACCCACCTTCCAGTTTTCATATTTAAAAGAATTTCAGAGTTTTGCAGATAGGTGGCAACCAAAGCTGCTTTGTTTCACCCACCCTTCAGTTTTCATATTTAAAAGAATTTCAGAGTTTTGCAGATAGGTGGCAACCAAAGCTACTCAAATGCTCAAACAAAAGCCTTTGTTTCATGCAGCTAATTGAAACAGGAGGGGAAAAATCAATTGAGAAGTGTTTTCAGCTTAAAGTGTATTTTTTAGAAACATTTTGTAAGATTTTATCAGATAAAATATATCATAGAAATTTAAGTAAGTAGGAACACTGTTAAAAAATATCCCTGTAAAGTTACGGGCAGAGGCCGGAAGCAGAGACTCCAGTCATACCCCGTACAAAAAAAAATCCATTTTTGCTAACAGATGGGCTAGAACTGCAAAAATATGTAGATTGCCCTTAATTTTCTATATATATATATTTTCTAATAAGTATCTAAAATATACCATTAAAATTAAGGGCAGAGGCTGGCAGCAGAGATTCCAGTCATACCCCGTAAAAAATCCATGGCCATCATTTTGTGCAGACCGTAATTTTACGGGGCAAAGATATAATGCACTTCAAAACACAATAACACTTTACTTACTATTCCGTAGCACGCACCACGTTAGATAATCATCAAAGAATCGCTTTTTTGGCGGGTTAAAAAATATGTTACGGTCGTGGTTAAATGACATTATTTTTCGAAACACGAATAAAATGAAGGGTTACACCCTAGCGGAGGAAAATGTGTGGTGTCGTACCGTATTTTTTTTAGTGGATCAGACCGTTTTTCATAAAATAAGGTTGTTGCCCGTGAAATTGAAGAGTCAATTTACAGTTTTTCCTGAGAGTGTATGAAGTAATGAAGAAATATTGTTATTTCATCCTAGACATAAAGATTGTACAGTAAATTAGGCTAAACATAACCATGTGCTATACTTTAAAATGTCACTATGTGGGGAGGCTTGAACCAATCAATGTGATGGAGGGTTAACCAGATGGTAAAAGCTCTCTTAATTAAGTCTTTTTCCATACTTTTATTACACACTGTACATAATGCAGAATTAATGGATATATTTCTAAAATAATGTAAATTTATTCTGTAAAGCTACAGTAAAATGGGGCGATATGAAGGAAAATGTTTAAAATTGATTAATGGAATATGTGAAAAATTGCTATAGAAGCAAGAAAAAATTTAATGAAATATAAATTGCAAAGTTGATAGGAACTTTTATTTCATTTAAATAGTACTCTTTGTACGCAAATAGAAAGAAGGGAAGAGACTAGAAAGGATGAATGCAGCAGCCTTATGAAACGGTAATAATTCATGCCTCTGCAAAAGGACATAACATCGACCAAAAGATTTTCGGAAAGAATGTAGACAACTTTCACAAAGATGAACAAGTTGAGATGAAACCAAACTATATTGCAACTAGTGTTTTAAGGTCGTCGTGTGTTACAAAAAGTGGGTGTTTAAAACGAAATTTTTCGCCTATGATCCGTCTAACCTGGTTTGCTTACATATCCCATTTTTCCAAATAATTTTTAATAACAAATAAACCATATAGCAAAAAGTCTTTATGCCATTTTTTAAATGATTTTAATTCCCTTAACAAATATTTCAATATAAAATAAAGTGATTCAAACCTCCCATATTGTGGGTAAAGCATCCCATATATGTGGAGCCTTGACCCATTATTTTCTCATGATTAAAATCAATCATATTTCACGTTTCTTATATATTAAACTTATGGTGTAGTTTTATTTTGATAACTGATCACATAACGAATAAAATGATATCCGAAACTTTATTCTAGGTTCAAAATTTAAAAAATATAAAACATTTTGTAAAAATTGGTCAAACCTCTCCAGTCTCCCCTACACCAAATATATAAAGATTACAGCTATATCACTAACGACTTTCTCAGTATCGGCTGTGAGCGATTTACAATGACTGACGTGTACCAGCTAACATAATTAGAATTATAGCTTACATAACTAACATTTATGTAAGCCACACACATGTTACAACACATGTTAGCTAACATTACCAGCAAACATAAGTTTTCAAGTTGTGTAGAGAAACTCCTAAGGAAAATATTTTTTTGGAATACTAGAAATGATAACTGTTTAGAACACTTTTGACACTGAGAAAGCTTTCGATTTTATAACAAGCAATCACGTGTAATCGTAACTGGCAGAATTTCGAAAACTGCAAATGAACACTGCAATTTCGCCTAGCACCACAAACGGAAGACAGCTAAAAGTTCCAAAAACTTAGATTCACTCAGTCATGCACATTTTCTTCAATTACTAATTTTAAAGGTCTATATATACGAGAAACTTTAAGAAATAGGAAACGTGAATTTCAGAATAGTGAATGCTTCTATTACGAGTTCACAAGTTACTGTTCAAGTTATAAAATATAAAAAAATGCCTCAATTAATTTCATTGCTGTGAAATCTCTCTCTGAACATCTCTCTTAGCATCTCTCTGTTTTAAAAAATAAATAAAATAAATAATACAGTGTAGTTGTAAATTTACTAATTTTTTCCTTTTTCGTAGAAAAGTTTTCTGAAAACTCTAATTTATTCCATCTTTTATCAAGCAAAGCATACATGCATATATTTATATCTATAAATATACACACATATATATACATATATATTAAAACATTCTTTAGTAAAAATAATAATCTTTCTAGTTAAAATGTCTTACGAAAAATTCATACATATACTTTGTACATGCTTTAGAAATAAAATTCTGAACTTTTTTCTTATCAAGGATAGATTGGCAAACTTCTACTTTTCATAAGAAAAAGAATTTTTTTCTTCAGAAAAAATTCTTTTGTTCCAGTAAATAGTTTAATATATTTATCATCTTCTTTCACATTTTTTACGTTTCAAAATTAGTTTCTGGGACTTCAAAGCTTTAAGCTATTTTTAATGAAAAAAAAAAGGATCTGGCGAAAAATAAAATAACGAAATCTAACATTCAAAAGTGATCTTCAATAATGTCGTGTTCTTGAACTTTTGATATCGTATGATTTTTCTATAGGGAGAAATGTATACAAAAAAATGTGTTTGGAAATAGTTGATATGATTGAAAATAAATTTTGTCGTTTAATAATATCTAGTGGTAAAACGGAATCTAATATTATTTCAGTTTCATTCGATTTTCACATTTCGCAAACGAATACATGTGTGTATTTCTGTTTATTTTATTTTATGTTTATTGTTAGCAGTGAAATGCGCATATTAGATGTAACAAAATAAGAAAACCAAAATAAGGTAAACTACTAATTTAAAAATATGTTTCTAAAAGAAAATGAAATTTATATGACGAAGTTCATGGGAAATTTGTACTTGGATGTAAGATGAATATTTCGTTTGGAAAGAAATTTGAGAACAGGAGTAAAATATACTTATTAAAAACATTCTACTGAAAGAAATTTTCTAAGGGAATATACTTTATTTTTAGTGGAGCATATTCTTATGTTTGAGAGATTAAAGATAAATAAAACGTGAAAAATAAAGTATTGGAATGTAGGCTGCTGTAAAAGTGGTTTTTCTTTTCAAACAACTAGCTAAAAAGTAATCAATGATGAGTGTATCAAAATAACATCAATTCTTATGTACCTTTATAATTACGTAACAAACGATCATAAATGTTCCGGAATAATAATAAAACAATTAAGAGTAATAAAAAAATCAGAAGGAGATAAATGCGCGCTATTATTCTCCGTGGTGTGTAAGATTACGCATAGAGAGATGTAAGAATGAGCAAGTTATTATTTGGTATCACTTAATACATAAAATGTATTTAAGCATACTGGAATGCTCTTATCTTGTGCCTTTTTATGCCACTATTATTGACAGACTCCGTAGTTGATTTGGGATTCTAGAATTTTCATTTTAATCCAGCCCTAGCATTTCTTAATTTGAATTTTATGGGTTTTTTTTAATTTAATTTGTAATTCTTCTTTATTAACATTTTTCTCCATTTTCTGAAATGCTTTAGAAAGGCATCTGCTTATATTTTTCGATTTTTTGTGTTTATGTTTTACACTTTACCTTTATTTTTACCTGAAAAGGAGCAATTTCTATAATTGATTTTAAACATATCGGAGTTGAAATTTGAAGTACAGATTTTGTTGAAAACAATTTACAACTTATTAGAAAAAAATATTGGAATCACTTCCGACTGTAATATTATCTGCTCTGAAAGCATAGGGTTGATTTTTGACGGCCAATTACCTACTCGAGGGATATAGGCCCAGGGGAGGAGTGCCCTTCGTGGGGGTCTTTCTAAGGGAACCTAACCCGTATTTACTCATGGAAATCCGGGGTTCGAAGAAAACCACGAAAACTCGAAACGATTAGGGCGACGGGCACGATTGGGTCTGATAGCATAGGCATTCCTGATGTTTTTTTAGACTATCTCAGTTTATACATAACGGTTCGATTTTTCGGTATTTTCTGCTACTTTCTCTTTAGATCCCGTTGCTTTTTTACCCGACTGCCAAGGAGAGTTATGTGCTTCGCACGTATCAGGGTATGTGGATTTCTTTATACCCTCGAAACGTCCCAACGGCTGGATGGATTTTAAGGAATGTAGTCTATATCGATTCGTCTTAACCGTTCGATGGTTTTAGGCTAGGTTTTGTTTTTATAAATTTAAAACGGCGGCCGTAAAATACAAAATGACGGTAGAGACAAAAACAAATATTTACACACCCTATTGAGTGGCATATCATTGGATAGATCTTTCAAAATGAAGACGATGTTTTATTGACTATTTTACAGTCAGAAGCTCCGTTTAAATATTACATAACGTGGAAGTTGTGTAGGTAGGATCTCTAGCTTTACTGCAACTCTAAACTTCATAGACATCTATAGGCCTCATCAAAACTGTGTTTATAGATAGGAACTAACAATTAAACACAACTTAAATGTCGTCAATACAAGTAAATAAAAAATAGGTAAGTAATATAAAAAATAGTTCCACATTGATGAGGAATAATTAATTTGTTCGCTTTTTATACAGACGGGTATTTTTTTATTTTTTAAATTTAATTCAGGATAAATTCTAAGTTAAATTATTTCGATTATGCAAGCACCGCACCAGAATACTACGCCTGAGCGCTGACAAAAAAATGGCTGCTGACGTAAGTGGATTTATTTCAGCGTTTGTATAGTACCTTGAATTTCAATACAAATAATTCCTAAAAGATTTTTCGGCCTTACTTTCCTGAGATTAAATAATCAATGAAATGTTAAAATATATACTGATGAATAATTGCAGGGGACCGTATGCAAACACTTAAAAAATCCACCTTCGACAGCCGCCATTTTTCTGTCAACGCTGAGTCCCAGTATTCAGGGGGCGGTAATGCAAGAGTGCGTGCATTCTTTTATCCAACCACCGTGTGCGCATTCTTAATCTTTTTGTGCGAATTTTGTTTCCCGTAATTTTCTTTATTAGATCGTCAAATAGGTGTTGCATTTAGAAAATTTCGTTAAATAAAACTGAATAATTTAAAGGAATTACAAAATCATTTGACATGTGTAAAGAAACAGAAACTAATTTTGAAGAAAAATTTGATCGAAAGTGTTTCGAAACATTAAATTCGCCTATTGGGTTAATTTTTAATGCAATTACAAACATTTTTCTGTATCACAAACCAGCTTTAGACGCACTTGGAACTCCATTAATTATAACAAGTGCTTTGAACCAATATGTTGTTATAAAAACAACCACCAGTATGTTTACATTAAAGGAAGAATACCTTGACACAAAAGAAAAAACGATTTAAAAATTGTTACAATTGTTGCAGACAAGAAGTACACATTGAATTTAATATATTATTTAATATTTCTCGTCATATCTAAAAATACATATTTAAGAGGTTTAAAAGGATTGAACATACTAGATCCCCGGCAACTTTAACTATAGTTGAAGGGATTCTGTATAAAAAAAAAAGAAAAACGGATAAAGAGAAAGTGAACAGTTAATCTCTCAATGAGCATATGATGACATCTATCTACTGATTTCTTTGTCTTTAACTTAACCTACACTATATGGCCAAAGATCACCGGTCATTTGCGATTTTAGACGTTTTGTTAAATATCTAGAAAAATACATAAGGAATTAACCTGAAACTGGAGGTGTGTAAACTGTATAGTATAGGTCATATATTTCCGCGAAGATATTTTTCCGGAACCCCATAGGGGACCGTCAACAAATCGCAAAAGAACGAATATCTTTGGATAACCCTGTAAAAACTAACGTAGCAAAAGCGTTCAAACTCCCGATTATTAATAAGTCGCTTACTGTAATATACTGTGTTAATTTTAATGAGGATAGCCGGTATACTCGTAGAGAAATTAAGGTTTTTATAAAAACAGGCCCAAATTTCGCCAAGTTTTTTGCTTATAATTTGTTTATTCCAAAAAAAAAAAAAAAAAAAAAACTTATTTTTAGAAAATATGACAAACAACATTGTACACAATTCGGAATTAAAAAATAATAATAATTGGATGAAAAATGAGCAGGTTTACTAAAAAATGTTTCACTGCGCATGCGCCAATTCAATCAAAATATAATATGCATAATGTATTAGCTAAGTATATAAAGCAACTTTTGTGAAATTCTCAAAATCATAGCTTTAAAATTCTGAAAATTATCGTCGATAGAATAAGCTCGAAATCCGTTGTTCCCAAAATGAAGCAAAAAGGACGAGGGGTTGTATCCAAATATAGCAGTACGTGCAATATTGCGTACTCTATCTTGGTACTAATCAACAGATATTTGATACAACCCCTCATATTTTTGCTTCTTTTTGGGAACAACGGATTTCGAGATTATTCTCTTGACGATAATTTTCAGAATTTTCAAGCTATGGTTTTGAGACTTTCAAAAAAGTTGCTTATATACTTAGCTAACACATTATGAATATAATATTTTGATTGCATTCGCGCATGCGCAATGAAACATATTTTAGTAAACCTGCTCATTTTTCATGCAAATTTTATTATTTTTTAATTCTGATTGCAGAGTATTGTGTACAATGTTGTTTGCCATATTTCTGAAATAACTTTTTTTTTATATTAATCAAATTATAAGCAAAAAACTTGGCAAAATTTGGGACTGTTTTTATAAAAACCTTAATTTCTCTACGAGTATACATGCTATCCTCATAAAAATGAACACAGTATATTGAAATAACTCACTTATTAATAATCTCGAGTTTGAACGCTTTCGCTATATTAGTTTTCACAGGGTTATTTTTTCAATTTTTTGACGGTCCCCTATGGGGTTTAGGGAAAAATCTTCGTGAAGATATATGACCTATACTATACTGTTTACACACCTGCAGTTTTAGGTTTTTTCCTCATGTATTTTTCTAGATATTTAACAAAACGTCTAAAATCGCAAGTGACCGGTCACCTTTGACCATATAGTGTACTTGCTTCGCTGTCTGTGAATATACATTTTGTTAAGGTGTTCTGTAAATCCATGTCATTTCATTACATGCAGATCCATTAATGCAAGATTAAGTTTTAAAATGAGTATCTCAAATTTTAATTGCCTTATTTATCATAAATGCATAGCTCCCAACCTTCCGAAAATTTTGCGGATAAACACGTTTTGAACATGTCATTTTACAGAATGAATAACACTTCTGTTAACAAGGCAGTTTTTTTTTTGTTGTTTATTGAGATTGCTTGAACGCTATCACTTTTTTAACAGTAAAATTGGCCTTATTTACTGACAGAATAAATAAATCGAAAATAAAGCACATATCACTATTTCAAAAACAATGATACACGGTCACTGCCATCCGAATTAATTTTCTAATATAACATCCTTTTTGCCAAAGTGCTAAAGCATAAATGTGTCAGTAACTATCACTAGTCTTTCATATTATAGTTATGACAACATAACATATAAAGTGGAATTATTACGGTCGCACTACAGCAACACCATTTTATAGATATTGCCTTAAGACTGGCAACGCTAAAATTGTATGTTAAATAGTTGTGAATCATCCGACTTCTTCATGTGTACATACATTAGCGCTGCTATACATTACCTTTGTAAATTCACTGTGAGAAATTTTACTAGTGAACCTTAGTTTCTAAAATTCTGAGCAAAAGTGTTGTAACCTATGCAGGGCTCCCTCTCAGTCCGTTTTTCTGAACACCGCTTTTATTTAAAGAAAAGTCTTAGTAAATTTGGTAGAAACATACCGAGAACAGCGTTTTTCTTACAATTGTTGCAGAAGCCTACCACGAATTTCTTTCTAAAAAGTTACTTTTTTTGGAAAAAAAAAAAGGACTAGCGGGAACCCTGCCTATGCTAGAAGCAATTAAAAAATAGACACTAAAATAGCAACTTTTGACTTTACAAAAGACAAACAAATGAAAATAAAATTGATTGCTGCTTCTCATCAGAAGGATTATGTTTTAACCAAAAAATAACGGGATTATTTTTATAGGAGATTTATGAATTTTTCATTTTTATTAACAAATAGCGAAGGTAAAAAAAAACACAACAACTCCAAAAGTTGAGCATTTCTGATTAGTGGTTATGTTTGAAAACTGTGTGAGAAGAAATAGTTTAAAATTTTAAAAATATCTTTAACGTTACTTCATGATAATGTAGATTCAAAAATTAAAATGTAATTATTAAACATTAAGTTTCATAAGTAACTAACATTAAGTCAAGTTGATCCGATTATGTTTCAGAGATTTGCTTATTTTTAATTTAATAGACAGTTTCTATTATACGTACATCTTAAAATGCTACCTTCTTACAAGCAAACTTACTTTTTAAAATGATTGATCAATAGGGAACAACAACGAATGGTGCAGGGTGGTTGGATGAATGGAACTATGAATAAAGAGGAATTAACATATCCTTAACCCATTTGTGCCTGGCGTCCTAATTTTGGGACGCTTTCTTAAAAAAATTCCCATTACAAATGGAATTGTGATATCCCTTCAAAACTTTGTAAAATATATCCTTAGTATTTGTTTTCAATATTTATCCATAAATGGTAGCGCATTTTTCAGAATAAAAAGGTGGAAGAAATGTTTGTTGTAGCGCAAAGTTGGATTTTCATGAAATAAAATGGCGCGTAAGAAAAGGTAACATATTTCCTTTATTTTTTTATCAATCATTTTATAAGTGGTATTATTTATAAGACGAAACATTATTTTAGAATACGTATTTTTGCATTTTTTTTTTCAGATTTATATTTTTGTTGTTCGAATATGAACCTTTATATATCGCCCCAATTTTGGGACGCTAGGCACGAATGGGGAAGGGTTTTCTCCGTTACTGTCTATGCATTAAATGTATGTTTTATGCCATTTATTTTGTTACAAAATGGTTACATACCACTCGGATTATTATTTGGTTATAAAATTATTATTCGGATTATTATTTGGCTATTCTTTGTTATTCTATAGGGGGAACAGGGGCTGGGCTCTGTTCAAGAACAAGACACCCACACTTTCCTACCCTTAGCTATTGGTTTAGTAAAAATTTATATCATACCGTTATGTTTTGTACTAGTTTAGTATTTGACGTCCTAAGTTTACTAAAATATATACAGTAGAACCTCGATTATCCGACGAAATTGGGACTAAACCGACAGCGGATAATCGAGAATTTATCAATAATCATCTACTTTAATATGTAACCTCGCCATCGAACTGCTATTAGGACTATTTAATCTGCTTAATATACATCTAAATTTAAATTATGCATGAAAATAATTTTATTTGTTTAGAGCAGGAACGCGTACACAGGCGGGACTGGGGATCAAGAGTACAATTATACCGGGGTCGGCTAATTTCAATGGAATTCAAAGAAAGGGGAGCCTAAATGCTTTTCTATACTCGTGGTTTGTAAAGGAACGCCTGCATACACAAGGAATGTGAAATAAAAAAATACCGTTGGAAAAAATTCAGGATATCGACATCGGTTTACGGAGAGTTCCGGTTAAACGAGGGTCGGATAATCGAAGTTCTACTGTACCATATATACTCATGTGTAAAACGAAGAATTTTTGATAATTTTCTGCAAGTAAATTGGGGTAGACTTATACATAAATTAATTACAAAAGCCAAAAAAAAAAAAAAAAAACCTTTCGAATACTGCAAAAGTCCGATTTTTTATGTGTATAAATAATAAAATAATATATAAAATATACAAATAATAACAATTTATTATTAAAAAAATTTCAATGATTTGTTTTTGTTTACTTACTAATTTTTCAAATTAGTAAGTGAAATCTTTGGTTTGATTTTGTGCAAATTGAAGTAAAAAGTTCGGGGGTCGACATACGCGAGTTTTTGATTTTTTGCAGAATTTGCATTCAAAAGTTAGTGGTTCGGCGTATATCTGAGTAAATACGGGATATATACTTTGTTAATAATTATTGATTATTATAAATTTTTACTATATAAATTTTTACTATGCCAATAGCTAATGGTGAGGAGGAAGTGGGTCTTGTTCTTGAGCCGAGCCCAACCCTCCTCCCCCCTCATAGTACTATAATTATACTATACTATATTGACTATAAAGAATTTTTTATAGTCAAATAACAACCCGAATGATATATAATCTTTTTGAAACAAATTAAATGGCATAAAACATAGATATAATGCTTTGACAGTAACGGAGAAAACCCCTACCCTTTCGTGCCTAGTGTCCCAAAATTGGGACGTTTAGATTTTTATATGTTAAATAAATAATTTTCAAGGAGAATTTTTTTATTATTTTTTACGTTCATTTTACATCATTTACTATAATTAAGCGCAATATTGAGTCGAAAAAAAAATTCAGGCGCTAATGGGTTAAAGTGGAGAAGCTTCAACTGTAACTGGCTTCACAATGTCCCATTACTGCCGGGGTAAAGTTGCACCAGTATATTTGAATGAAAAAATTACTCCTTATTCAAACGTCTATTAATTGTAGAATTTCAGTCATAATTACAGCCAAAAATATATTATTTTTACTGGTGGAAGTTTACTTCGGCGGCAGTCAGGCCCTGCGTGTACGTCATATTATGACAACCTAAACAACCTGCTGTCAGAGTCAGTGAAAGCGATTATATTACCCCTGACATTTTCCACCAATAGAAACGAATAGAAATTTTTACCATGATTGTGAGAGAAATTTTGTGTGAATAAGCCGCTAAAATAAGGAGAAATTTTCTATTTAAAATTTACTGGTGAAAGTTTGTTTTGGTGGTAATTGGCCCTTCTTAATTCCATGTAAAAAATCAGCTGCTATCTTGTGAGAACATCCTCAGTTACTTCACCCGTAGCTGGTAGACTCTATATGTCTCATCCGCTTTGTTCATAAATCCATTTTTCGATGTAATTGGTCGAACACTTGTTCTGATTGGCCGCTGACGTAACGTCAAGACTCCATGGGACGGCATTGACTACAGATGTTTCCTTTTATCCTTAACAGATAAGTCATCTTAATTGAAGATTTGCAATTTCGTGATATTCCGAACGATGTTAATCATATTTCATTTACTAAACAGTAAGAAATTTTAGACATTAGTCAAAGGACAGGTCATGCCCATAAAATCCAGCTAACAGCAAAGAAAGTCATTTCCTGATATCGCATTTAGGATTCTAAATAATATTTCTTAATTATATTACGTTTATATATCAAAATAGTATCATAATGCCCAGTGATTAAGGTCCGATTTCAAGTTTTGTTTTCAAAATACGGCAATTCATATTATAGAAGAAATCGGTGGTTCTCACTTCGAGGAGTCTCCTCATATGAGTTAGGAAAGTTAACGAACTTTAGCTTGATGATAATTATAAGCTCATCATTTCTGTTTCTGTCTAAAACCATCTCAACCAATCAGGATTTACTATCCGCATGTCGTACGACTGTCTTAATCGTTTTTCTGAATACCGATACACTTTAACTCTTTAAAGTGCAGTGGGATATTTTTTTATCCCGACTAATTTCAATTTCAATTTGCACAAACATTTTTTAAGAAAAATTTTAGTTTTATAACTTTGTGAACCCCCCCCCCCCTCCCGGAAAATAGCATTTTCTTATTTTCAAATAAAGTTTTTGAAAAACTGTATGAGTTCAACTTTACAGGAACTTGTGCCTGAAAGAGTTTAAGTGTGTGGTTAGTCTGGTTAACAAAATAATTCAAATTTAATAAATTTCAAATTCGAATTCAAAATAAATATTTTCAACGTTCGAATCATTCATATAAACTGGACATTAAAAAATACAATAATTAAAGTACATTAAAGTGTACTTGGATGATTATAGCATAAATAGTACATTTTATTCTTTATCAGATAGTGCAGATTTCTAACAAAAAATGTATTTTCTTATCAATTTTTTTTTTCTGCTGATCAGGATCTTTATTAAAGTTCACGGTGAAATTATTAAAGTGTTCAACCTCAAACAATGCGATATTTTTTCTCTTTTTTTCATTATTGCTCCAGAAATCAATTAATTTTACGCATCTTTATTTATTTGGCAAACTTTTAGCAATGCAATTATTACGGTGATATAACGTTGCTCATAATCAGAAATATAACTACCATATAACTAGATTATATTTCTATAATCTGCTATTAATTAAATAGTAAACAATATACACAAATCATTTACAATTTTTGTGATCAAATTAGACACAGAATAATAAAAAAATTACGACCATTTGCACATAAATTACAATATTATGTTGTTGTTTTTACTAGATCATAAGTATTAAGTTTAAAATCATTGTTTTTTTAGAAGTCAATAATAAATTATGTTTTTATGACCCACGAAAGTGTTACACGATATGAATTTTTCAAATTCTTAAAAGTTTTATATCGATTTACAATTTTAATAGCTTATTTACATAATTATAAATAATTTTCTGCAATAAAAATTTCAGCGAATGTTATAGCGTGCCTTAGTATTATTATGTTTGAAATGTTGCATATTTAGTACAACGTTTCAAAGTAAAATGCTGAAATTCAGTTAAATTTGCAGAAACTTTATCTCAAGAAATAAATAAAATCAATTTTAATATACAGATGTATTGATATTTTTTGGAAAATTGACATAACAATCTAATTATGCATTTCATAAGTTTCTCTAAATAAGAAATCAGAAAAGCTTTAACATTTACCAGACGGAAACAATCCTCATGCAAAGACAGAAATAGATAAACTTACTTAAATCATATTTATCATAAAACGAACATATCTTATAGAACGACTCCTCTCCAGTCTAAGATCTGAGGAACACTTATGCTCATCGCGTCAAACGGGACTGGGGCGAAACAGTGTGGCACCACCATGACACGTTCTACCGGCAGAGGAAGAGCACTGCCCTGTGCTCGTCACTGACCCTGAACCCCAAACACACCACTGGACGAATGGTCTCTATGGAAACAAAACCCGAAGACGCAAGGATTAAGCCGCGTGATTCCAGGATCACAGCTCCGAGTCCTGGTGCTTTGGGTGTACTGGACACTCATTTGAGCGCCGGGACCTCGGTCGTAACCCCATATTTCCCAGATGTGCTATTTCTTTACCAAGAGCTTCCGGCCGTTAGGTTTTTTATCCCAAATGTAAAATATTTTGATGCCTATCAATTTTATATTTACTGATATATGAGGCAAGGAGGGAATTAACAGTAATTAATCTCCAACAGGAATTAATATGTTTTTATTTATTTAAATAACTTTAAAATGTTATGTAAAGTGCTACTATAAGATTTCTTATCATATGTCTTAATATCACCTTTATTAATAATGAAATGAAATAATAAATTGCACTCTCACGAATAAGTGTTTTACAAGTAAAACAACTTCTTATTATTACAGTTCATATTACAAAACTGTTTATTATTATTATTATTTGTTATCATGTGGACAGTGATATTCACTTCACATAGATAATTTCATGAATAAACTTTTCTTAAATGGTTTTAATTGAAGATAAATTTATTTATTGACACCTTACCACAGTTTATTACCGTAAAATAAAATAGACAAGTGTGATCTTTATAAAAATATATGAATTAGGATTGAATGAAATAATTTTACTAACTACAGATTTAATAAAACGCAATTTTTTTTCGTCTAATCTAAGAATAATATATACTAATAAAATTTTCTCTTTCAAAAGTTTTGTGGATCTCTTATAATTAGTAATCTTATTGTAAACAAAACTGGTCACAATTCGTAGATGTTGCAGTGATCATTTATTGCCCCTAAAGTGCAAATACACATACTTTCCTAAGAATAATAGCTTCAATTTTATTATTAAATGTGGTCAAGTTGACAATAAATACAAATTCTGATTTTATTCAAGTATAACTGAAACGGATATTAAAAATTAATGCTGCTTTTAAAATATCTTATTTGTCAGTTATAATTGTATCATTTATGCGGGAGAACGCGCGCATACCCAGGGTATGAATTGTTTTTACGTTGTCACAAATAAATACAAATAATAATCGTCACCTTATTTAGTCGTAGACAATTGTTACAAATTCTGTGATCAAATAATTTGAAGATTACTTAAAAAAAAAAAATAGTGGTGACAATTTTAAAACCATACACACTCTGGATCTATCAGGCCGGGCGCTCGTCCTCCCGAGTTAAAAATCATATTTAGTTTCCTTCAAAATGATATGATAAATACACTAAAATTTTGAATACACCGAATTTCGTAAAAAATAAAGCCTGTCAATAGTCCTTCGGGTTAGGCGTCAGTGCAGATGCTCTTTAAAACATTGAAGTGCTTTTGAATTCCGCAAATGCTCATTATGTGTCTCTGCAATGATAACAGATACAGGGTGTTTCACTACCATACAGACAAACATGCAGAAGGTGTAGGGGCCACAGAGACGACTCGGAATCGCATAGCAATGCATGGTCGAAAATGTCGTAGTTGCGAGCTATGATTCAAAGTTGCAGAGAAAAACAACAGAAACAACAACACATTAATGGGACAGAAACCATTTTATTGAACGGTTGTACTACAGAAGGTGTTAGAAATTACGACCAAAAGTCCTCAGGTAGGCTTGACAGAAGCGCGCATGGAATTCCTTGCGTTCTGGAAGATTCCTGGCGTGTCGCGTATCCTCACGGCAGCTACAGATATTCGAGCGGATTTACGTTCAGCGTCATCTATCGCAAGATTGCAAGCGCCGCTGTCAACCCTGCCTGAGGACTTTTGGTCGTAATTTTTAACACCTTCTCTAGTACAACCTTTCAATAAAATGTTTTCTGTCCCATTAATGTGTTGCTGTTTCTGTTCTTTTTCTCTGCAACTTTGAACCATAGCTCGGAACTACGGCATTTTCGACCCTGCATAGCTATGCGATTCCGAGTCATCTCTGTGCCCCATACACCTCCTGCAAGTTTCTCGGTCTGGTAGTGAAACACCCTGTATACATTTTTTTTTTTTTATGAAATCTATCTTAAAAATTATTTTAAGATTTTTTTTAAATTTCAATTTCAATTATTATTTTGTATTTCATTATAATAAATTTAAACCAAAAAAAAAAAAAAAAAAATCTTTATGTCTTCTAAAAATGTATTCGTATAAGAAAACACTTTTTAAATTCATAGTACATTTTATATTTCAATAGAAACGCGCTGTGATTTTTAGAATACATATAAACTTTTTGTTGTATTATTTCATTATGAAGCTAAAACAAAATACGAGAAACATGTTATATTTATCTTTTAAGTAGAAAAGTATTTCATTAAAGTATTATTTATTTTGTTTATTATTATCGCATCTTATTACGCTAATGCCAAAACATGATTCTAAGAATATGTTAATCCCTTCTGAACGAAATATTCTAAATTAATCCTTTGTTCCCATGTTCTCATTAACTATAGAAAGAAGGTTCTAGTCACGCCTTTAAAATCTTTAAATACTTTCATAAAAATACTTTGTATCTAATCTAAAGGAAATGCCGCCCATTTATTTTCTAGTTTAGTGAATTTTCTTTTTGCCACACTCTTTATCAGCAACAACTACTTTTCATTATTATATGATGTTTTTTTTTATATATTTGGTACATTCCTTCTACGTTTAAGAGAAAATGTCAACACAGCTTAAAAATTTTTTTGATTGATTTTTTATTCCCTAAATTTGATCAGTAAGAGTTTTTTTTTCTCCAGAATAACATGCAAGTAGCTTTTCTTGATTTTCTATAAAGTTGTTCTAGGTTCTAATTCTGTATTTATTTTTTAATAAGTGTATTTGAATAAAGATAGCTATTCTTTTAGAAATTACGAATATGTATTAAGAAATAAGCTGTATGATATAGAAATTTGCTTGAAAATTTTTGTGTTTTTAATTATTTTACAATATAAAATGTTAATTATTTAACTAATTTGTTTACAATTTACTTTTTGATTTTTATGGAAACAGTTTCACCTAATTGTATTAATTTAAACATGGTATTATAAATTGTAATAGTTAATTATAAATATAGTTAGACTGTAAAGGAAATTTTTATTTCCCGGCAGTAAAACATCGGCATACATAGAATGAGACACTGCCTTATATGAATATGAAAATTGCAATATAACAATTCGCCATTTCTTAATGATGCCTATATTTTTCTGTGTAAGTAATGGCTTCAAAAAGAAGAATAATCTAAATTAAGTCAAAACAACTTTAAAATTTTCTTTATATCTTATTAAATAAATTTTAACACTGTCTTTTTCTTGTTTACAGATGAATACAAAAAGTATATGTATATATGCCAACATTCCTTTTTTAATACAAGGAAAACAAAAAAATTTATTGAACAACAATAATTAAATCAAAACAACATAGAAACAAGAAACATTTTATTAAATTATTTTCTGGTTGAGATTATGTTTGTCAAATTTTTTACAAATACGGATGGTTGAAATCTGTGTTTATAAAGAAAATCGAAATAACTTATACACATTTTGTTAATATAAAAAGGCTTGGTGTCTAAAGACATCTTTTCTATCAAAAACTCGTTCAAACATTCTATCAAAGCTATTGTTTCTTGATATAAAAGTGGCACTAAGTAAGCAAGTTTCCAGCATCATCTAATCCCATGAGAATGAGATTTTCATTTTAAGTTTATTGAAGCTTCTTTTCCATTTTACTATTAACATAAACAATTACATACTGCCACATTTTACTTTATTTCCTGCACCAAAATTTAAACAGAAGGAATTAACTTATTTAATAGCTGAAAATTCAGGATTAAATAAGAATACCTTAATTTTCAAAACAGGTTCCTTAAACATATTTATTTATTTATCTTGCATTTCAATAAATTACACTAAAAAACAAATGTAATAGCAATTAAAAAATTTTGAGTGATAAGATATAATAAAATAAATGTGTAAAAAAATAGTATCTGTTGGTATTTTACAGCAAAATATACGGAATGTATAATTTTATATTAAATAGCATTTCAATAAAAACAACTACTTTTATTCAAACAGTTTAGCACTAAAAAAAAATTGAAAACGCAGTTGCTTATTAATGTGCGAAAATATTCTAATATATGCAGTGTGTTTCAAAAAGAAAAAGTCGATTTCAAGAAATTATTTCATAGAAAACGTATAAGACAAAAACACATTCAGCACATCACTAGATACATGTAAAGTAAGTTTAAAACACCCCATCATCGAGCACTTTATCGAAGAAAGGGTACTACAATAGCAAACATAATAAGCCCTGCAACTTGTGAAGGATACGTTGGATCATCATATTGAACAATTTTATTTATTAATGAATTTTTTGGACAATTATAGAAAATGTTTATAGTGTTATTAGACACCCGTAAATTTGAATAACATTTTCTTTAATGATTTGTCAGATAAACATTTTTTTTTTTTTAAATCCTGAATAATTAGTATTTTTGAAAATGCTCCACGCACTTTCCATTTTCGAATACATCTACAATATTCTTCCACAATGATCATTTTACACATAAAATCAGAAGTTACTGTTTTTTTTTTTTGTTTGTTTGTTTGTTTAATTGAGAAATATAGCTTTTAAAAAGGGTGTTAATTTGAATTTTATTCATTTGAAATGAAGAATTTTCGACATTTTTACTTCCTTTACGTATTTAAAGCTTTTAATATTATTACATTATTTTTAGTAACTTATGTTTATATATATATATATATATATATATATATATATACAGGGTGATTCAAAAAAGAATGGGAAATTTTAAGAGGTGATACTACACACCCAAACAAACATTTTGTATCAAAGAATGCATGGTCGAAAACTAAACGTAAAAAAGTTAGAGGGCGCCAAAAGTTATGTTCTTATACGAAGCAAAAACACACAATGAACGATTAAGTTAAGTTACGAAAACAAATTTAATGGCATTTGATTACAATAAGTGCTCAAAACATTGACCGGCAGCTGTTATACACGCAGTACAACGGCGAAGAACAGATTGACGAATTTTCTGAAACACACCAGGCATCACTGCGCTCGCCAGATCTTTCATGTCTCGATTTTTTTTGTGGGGACAGCTAAAGGCTCTTGTGTATGAGACTCCCATTGAATCCGCAGAAGAACTTGTCGCCAAGCTTTCGGCTGCTGTAGGTGAAGTTCGCGATATGACTGGTGTGTTTCAGAAAATTCGCCAATCTCTTCTTCGCCGTTGTACTGCGTGCATAACAGCTGCCGTTCAATGTTTTGAGCACTTATTGTAATCAAATGCCATTAAATTTATTTTCGTAACTTAACTTAATCGTTCATTGTGTGTTCGACCATGCATTCTTTGATACAAAATGATTGTTTGGGTGTGTACTATCACCTCTTAAAAATTTTCCCATCTTTTTTTAATCACCCTGTATATGTATATATATATATATATGGAGAGCTGTGAGAAATTACGGTAATTTTTTTAAGTGATTTGCGCACGTACCATTTTAAAATCATGAAAATGATGAAAATCTCCACTCTATAAGAAACGGGATCCAACGGATAAATAGGTTATAAATGCTCAATATCTTTTTATAAACCCTTTTAACTTTAGGAAAAAGTTTTAATACTACTATTTATGACTCATTTCATAAAGTTTTATGTTATACAAACTCACGAATATTACTTAAAATAGGAATATATTATATTTAAACACAAAAAGTTTGTTTCCATTAATCCGAAATTTTATATTTTTATAACTTATCATAAGAAGGAATTTATTGAAATAAACTGCTATTAGAAAATGTGTTTGAAAAAGAAGTAATTATGAAAAGTTAAAAATTCTATAACCTTATTTTCTATTTTTATTCTGCACCTAAATTTATTTCTAATGGCATACCTAAACCTTTTACAATATCTGATATTTTTTAAAGAATCAAAATCTGGAAACATTACAGAATATTTTCTTCATAAATGTTATAGAAATAAAATAAGTACCCCACTGTAAGCGTGCTATTCAACTGCATTACTAAAACAAAATTTTGAAGAGCATTTTGTATATTTTCTACTAATAAAATACTCTGTGGTTAAATAAAGATTCATGATTTAAAAAAAATTGCCCCAAATCGACAGAAATATCCCTTCACAGTTTTCAATACCGGCGAATCGTATCAAAGAATGTTCATGGCATGGGACTATTAAGAAAGAGTATCCGACATATCCTTAATATAGTGAAGCTTTAACTGTAACCACTATCGCAGGGATTCATTGCCGCCGGGGAAAATTTCCACCAGTAAATTTAAGTAGTAATTTTCTCTTTAGTCAAACGCCTTAATAATAGAAAATTTCAGTCCAAAATAAGGGCAAAACTGATTTTCATTTTTACTGGTAGAAGTTTACTTCAGGGGTAGTAGTTGCGCCATATTGTGACAACCAAGAAAACCTCCTGTCAGTGTCAGCGGAAAGATTGTAATACCGGGCAAACTGACACCAGCAAAAAGAAATATAAATTATTTACCATATTTGTGAAAGAAACTTTCTATGAATAATAATAAATAAGACAAACTTTTCTATACACGTTTACTGGTGGAAGTTTTCACCGGCCGTAATTAAAAACTGTGGATCTGATTAACAAAACAGCAGCCATCTTGTGACAACCTCTTCATTTACTTCACTCGCAACTACTAGACAACTCACTATATGTCTCCTCCTCTTTATTCGTAACTCGATTGTTCATGGTCGTGGCTAGTGTTGCCAGTTATCCCACGTAAATCAGGGCTCCACATGCTCTGGACACCACTAATTTCTTACAGTTCTTTTCGCCATTTTTAATCACATATAGTTCTGCCATTAGGTAAGGCGAAGTATATCGAAGTGGTAATCGAAATGGTATAAAAATGGTGGAAGTAATGTTCAAATTTGCCGTAATATTGGTGAGAATTCTAGAGTTAATGGTAAAAATTTTACAGGAAATAAAGGAAGTGTTAGCAATGATAGTCGTTGGTGTGAGGATAGAAATAAATAGCCATTTTTAGGTAGCTTTCTTTACAAAAAGCTACCTATTGCAGCCGTTCGGAGGAAGGCGGTTTCAAAAAATTTTGGAATATTTTCATCGATCATGACCCCCAGACCCCGAAACCACCCTCCGTTCAAAATTGATATATATCAATATATATATATATATATATGTATATATATATATATATATATATATATATATATATCTGACCTATGTCACACTGTAACTCCCATAATTATGAACCGATATCGATGTAATTCGGTGTGTACATAGTACATACCAATGTCTCGACCGAGTTCGTTGGCCAGCTTCATCCGCCGTTTTGTTTCAAAATGGCGGCCATTTAAAATTTTTAAAAAAATTTAAAACTTGAAATGTGGTACCAAAAAATTAAAAATGGAAAAATATTTTTTCTTATGTATTTGACCTTTATTCAAAGATTCCGAAGCAGTTTTTGTTTCGTCTATATCTTAAAAAATGGCTGAGTTATAGCATTTTGAATTTCTAGCGTGGCTGACATTTTGAAACGTCCTGAATTTTGTAACGCGATAAAAGGCGTAGTTATGAACCGATTTGGATGTAATTCGGTGTGTACATAGTACATAAAAATCTCTCGACCGAGTTCGTTGGCCAGCTTCATCCGCCATTTTGTTTCAAAATGGCGGCCATTTAAAATTTTTAAAAAAATTTAAAATTTGAAATGTGGTACCAAAAAATTGAAAATGGAAAAATATTCTTTTCTTGTGTATTTGACCTTTATACAAAGATTTCGGAGCAGTTTTTGTTTCGTCTATATCTTAAAAAATGGCTGAGTTATAGCATTTTGAATTTCTAGCGTGGCTGACATTTTGAAACGTCCTGATTTTTCTCACGTAATAACAGGCGTATTTATGAACCGATTTGGATGTAACTTTGTTTATACATAGTACATACCAATGTCTCGACCGGGTTCGTTGGCCAGCTTCACCCGCCATCTTGTTTAAAAATGGCGGCCATTTAAATTTTTAAGAAAAATTTAAATTTGAAATGTGGTACCAAAAATTGAAAATTGAAAAAAATATTTTCTTCTTATGTGTTTGACCTTGATAAAAAGATTCGGGAGCAGTTTTTGTTTCGTCTATATCTTAAGAAATGGCTGAGTTATAGCATTTTGAATTTCTAGCGTGGCTGACATTTTGAAACGTCCTGAATTTTCTCACGTAATAACAGGCGTATTTATGAACTGACTTGGATGTACCTTGGTGTGTACATAGTACATACAAATATCTCGACCGAGTTCGTTGGCCAGCTTCATCCGCCATCTTGTTTCAAAATGGCGGCCATTTAAAAAAATTAAAAAATAAAAAAATTTAAACGAGATACCAAAAAATTGGAAAATGAAAAAGATTTTTTTTTGTATGTGTTTGACCTTAATACAAAGATTCCGGAACAGTTTTTCTTTCGTCTATATCTAAAAAAAAATGGCTGAGTAATAGCATTTTGAATTTCTCTTGTGGCTGACATTTTAAAACGACCTGATTTTTGTCACGCGATAACAGGCGTATTTATGAACCTATTTGGATGTAACTTGGTCTGTACATAGTACATACCAATGTCTCGACCGAGTTCGTTGGCCAGCTTCATTCGCCATCTTGTTTCAAAAGGGTTGCCATTTAAAAAAAATTAAATTTAAAATTCAAAATGAGGTATTAAAAAATTGGAAAATGAAAAAGATTTTTTTTATGTGTTTGGCCTTGATACAAAGATTCCGGAGCAGTTTTTCTTTCTGAAAATTTGTTCTTTTGTTGATATCTTAAAAAATGGTTGATTTATAGCACTTTGAATTTCTAGCATGGCTAACATTTTGAAACGATCTTGTATTTGTCACGCGATAACACACGTATTCGCCTATTTCGATGTAAGAAGGCATGTGGATAGTATACATCAACACCTCGACCAAGTTCGCTGGCCAGATTCATCAGCCATCTTGTTTCAAAATGGCGGCCATTAAATTAAAATATATATATATATTTAAAGTGAGGTGCAAAAAAATTAGAAATTGAAAAAGGTTTCTTTCTTAAGTATTTGATCTTGATATAAGGATTCAGGAGCATTTTTTGTTTGTCTTTACCTTAAAAAATAGCTCAGATATAGCAGTTTCAATTTCTATTGTGGGTGACATTTTGGAAAATCTGTTTTTTTGCATGCGACAGCACTCGTATATATTAACAGATTCCGATGTGAGTGAGCATGTGCACAGCAATTACTAAGATCTCGACCAAGTTCACTGCTTTGCCTCATCCACCATGTTGTCTTAAAATGACAGGCACTTTAAGAAATTGCCGAATTTGGCAGCCAAATATAAGTTACTTTAAAGAAAAGCAGCTTGGATAAAGCTGACTAATTTCGCGAAATTCTCATTCATTATATTGATAAAAATTAGTATTGAATCTCCTATATTCGGTTTCCACTAAATGGAGCTTCGTGTGTTTGCATGATAAAAGTTGGCTTTTTTTAAATAAGGATTATGGAAGCTACCTCTTCCTCCCGGCACTGGCCGGAAGGACTTTTGAATTTCTAGCGAAGCTGACATTTTGAAACGTCCTGAATTTTGTCACGCGATAAAAGGCGTATTTATGAACCGATTTGGATGTAACTTCGTTTATACATAGTACAGACCAATGTCTCGACCGAGTTCGTTGGCCAGCTTCATCCGCCATTTTGTTTAAAAATGGCGGCCATTTAAAATTTAAAGAAAAATTTAAATTTGAAATGTGGTACCAAAAAATTTAAAATTGAAAAAATATTTTTTTCTTATGTGTTTGACCTTGATAAAAACATTCGGGAGCAGTTTTTGTTTCGTCTATATCTTAAAAAATGGCTGAGTTATAGCATTTAGAATTTCTAGTGTGGCTGACATTTTGAAACGCCCTGATTTTGCCAAGTGATAACAGACATATTTATGAACCGATTTGGATGTAAATTGGTGTGTACATAGTACATACAAATAACTCAACCGAGTTCGTTGGCCAGCTTCATCCGCCATCTTGTTTCAAAATGGCGGCCATTTAAAAAAATTAAAAACAATTAAATTTAAAATGAGATACCAAAAAATTGGAAAATGAAAAAGAGTTTTTTCGTATGTGTTTGACCTTAATACAAAGATTCCTGAACAGGTTTTGTTTCGTCTATATCTAAAAAAATGGCTGAGTTATAACATTTTGATTTTCTATTGTGGCTGACATTTTAAAACGACCAGATTTCTGTCACGCGATAACAGGCGTATTTATGAACCGATTTGAATGTAACTTGGTCTGTACATAGTACATACCAATGCCTCGACCGAGTTCGTTGGTCAGCTTCATTCGCCATCTTGTTTCAAAAGGGTTGCCATTTTTAAAAAAAATGTAATTTAAAATTTAAAATGAGGTATTAAAAAATTGGAAAATGAAAAAGATTTTTTTTATGTGTTTGGCCTTGATACAAAGATTCTGGAGCAGTTTTTGTTTCTGAAAATTTGTTCTTTTGTTTATATCTTAAAAAGTGGTTGAATTATAGCACTTTAAATTTCTATCATGGCTAACACTTTAGAACGATCTTGTATTTGTCTCGCGATAGCACACGTATTCGCCTATTTTGATGGAAGAAGGCATGTGGATAGTATACATCAATATCTCGACCAAGTTCGTTGGTCAGCTTCCTCAGCCATCTTGTTTCAAAATGGCGGCCATTAAATTAAAAAATATATATATTTAAAGTGAGGTGCAAAATAATTAGAAATTGAAAAAGGTTTCTTTCTTAAGTATTTGCCCTTGATATAAGGATTCAGGAGCATTTTTTGTTTGTCTTTATCTTAAAAAATGGCTCAGATATAGCAGTTTCAATTTCTAACGTGGGTGACAATTTGAAAAACCTGATTTTTTGCCTGCGACAGCACTTGTATATATCAACCGATTCCGATGAGAGTGAGCATGTGCATAGCAATTACTACGGTCTCGACCAAGTTCACTGGTTAGCCTCAACCACCATGTTGTCTTAAAATGGCAGGCACTTTAAGAAATCGCCGAATTTGGCAGCCAAATATAAGTTAATTTAAATAACAGCAGCTTGGATAAAGCTGATTAATTTTGCGAAATTCTCATTCATAATGATTTAGTATTGATAAAAATTAGTATTGGATCTACTACATTCGCTTTCCACTTAATTGAGCTTCGTGTGTTTGAATAATATAAGTTGGCTTTTTTAAAATATGGAATATGAAAGCTACCTCTTCCTCCCGGCACTGGCCGGAAGGACTTTTTAAAAAAATTATCTGGTTGAAATAGGGGCAGAGATGAAGATAGGAATGCTCCCTTTTACCTGTTAAGACAGCTCAATATATTTGAATGTAATGAGAATAGATTTCATGCATGGAAGCAATCTGACGTGAATTCTGCGCAGTTAAACTATTAAGTAGCTGTCGTTCAGAAGGTATACAATCACATAATTAAAAAAAGCGTTTTATAAAATGCTGTTAATCTAAATCCTGTTAAAATTCCTTAGTTGTCAATAACATTGGATGGGATTGTGGTGAGAAGTTTATTTGATACGGGCGCAGAAGCTTTGCTTTATTTCTTATTCAGTTTATAAAATATATTTTAGAAACAAGAAATTAAAATATTCTAAACTTGTGGATCCGTCTGTCTTCGGTATATATGAATCTACTAAAAAACAACTTTTCAAAAGTAAAAAAAAAGCCAAGCAAAAAAAAAAAAGAAAAGAAAAGAAAAAAGGTGAAAGTTGTGGCTAAAAAATAGTGTGATATCAAATTTCCAAGCTTATATTGCGGTACTTATTTAACATTTTTTGATAAAAATTTACCATATGTAAGTCGAGTACCTAAGTATGCGTTGATAGAAAGCCTTTTCTCCTTTACTAAATACATCATAACGTGTTTCTGAAAATTAATTTTTTTTAAATTATGCATGATGGGCTTGGCGGCCATCTTTCCATATTTTACACAAATTTCTAAGCAGACAAGCTCGTAATATGTTTGCATTATTAAGAATTTTGAACTTCTAGTTTTGGCTACAGACAGATAAATTAAGAAAGTCTTTTATTTTGAAGAAAAAAAAACAAATTGATTTTTACTGCTTTAACTAATTAATTAACCCCCTCCGAAAAAAGAGAATCATAAGATGAAACCTGAAGTTACTTCAACTTTATTTTAAGACACAAATTTCTAGGCACTCATTTCCATAAATTAAAAGCATAAAATGTTTGCTTTAGCAACAATTTCGAATTTCCGATCTTAACAATGTACTTGTGTGCTTAGAAAATTGTGTAAAATATGGAAAGATGGCCGCCAAGCCCATCATGCATAATTTAAAAAAAATTAATTTTCAGAAACACGTTATGATGTATTTAGTAAAGGAGAAAAGGCTTTCTATCAACGCATACTTAGGTACTCGACTTACATATGGTAAATTTTTATCAAAAAATGTTAAATAAGTACCGCAATATAAGCTTGGAAATTTGATATCACACTATTTTTTAGCCACAACTTTCACCTTTTTTCTTTTCTTTTCTTTTTTTTTTTTGCTTGGCTTATTTTTTACTTTTGAAAAGTTGTTTTTTAGTAGATATCAGTTCTTTTTTTAAAACAAATGATATATAACTGAAATAATTCTACTAGCTCAAATTAAAATTAGTCCTTGTATAGCCTTTATAAGCAGGAAGCAAACACAATATTATACATTTTGTTTACCTATCATTCATTTTTTATAGTGATTAATAATTTAAAAGTAAGGAAAGTCAATTTCTTCTTTCAAAGTATCAGTCTTTCTCAATTTATATCTCCTTAAAATTTTCTACGAAAGATGAAAATTTAGTAAAAAACAGAGTCGAAATAAAATATATATTTACAGTTAGTCTGTCAGTTAATTGTTTTTTCTAACTTTTTTTGCTGACGGTTTTGCAAAATAAATTTACCTTTACAAATACCTACGGTTAATCCGAGAATGAAAACCCGCAGACATCTAAAGAATCGAAGATCTGTAAATCTAGCAATTCTAGACATAATAAAGGAACATTTTTGACAAAAAAAATCTAAAAATTTAGAGATATAAACTGTACATATAACATCATCTTCATTTAGATCGTGTTATAGAGAAGAAAGAATAAATATGTAATTTTACTCAAGTCTGTTTATCCATGCCTATTTGCATAAATGTGAGGATATTAATTTACTATAAAATTTCCCCTAAATTGATTAGCTTTAATAGTCTATTATTAAAGTCGCATATACATTAGAATTAAATATTTTTCGGTTAAAAATTGCCTGAAATCTATAGTCTTATCGTTCGTTAAATTTGTCTTTTTTTTATGCCCAGACTCTTTTTCTGAACTCTGACAAAAGATCACAGACATATTGAAGCTATCCAAATTCTTATATCTTTCTATCGTATTTCCTTTTTTGAGGGGGGGGGGGTGAGGAAGAGCCCTTAAGAACTTCGTTTTGTTCTCAGAATTCTGAATTATTCATTCAAAAGATCTACCTACATAAGTCTTGTTGCAGAATTTTCATTAGTTAAGAGTTGCATCAAGTTATACATCATGTGAATCTATTAAATTAATTTTGTGAAATACTAGATGGGAGCCATTGATATTTCCAGACCATTTGCCTACATTTTAAACTTGAGTCATTTACTACTAATAATTAATTTTCTATACGAATTAAAGAAGTCGTTGTTTCCATGCCAACTGTACCTTTCACTATTGCTTGCTTGTTTGTTTGTTTGATTTATTGAACACATACATCATATCACATGCGGATCACGGCGGGATTCGAATCTGCTTCCACCTACGCTCTCAAGCGATTAGCGGCATTGTGTCTTATCCAATCAGCCACAGTGGGCCACTATTGCTTTCTCTAATGCCCAGATACTCAAATTTAACCAACTGCACTTAGAATCATGGTCATAACACAGAACATTTATATGTTAGAGCAGTGTTGCCAGTGAGCTACTTTTTTTAAATTCAGATTTCTTGATTGCCAGCACTTATTATAAACGGTAAAATTACCATTGTTTTCGCCTTAATTAATATGTCATTAAATAAGGCACATTTAACAATTTCAAAAAAGTGGTGCCAATCAAGTATCTGAGTTAAAAAAAGTAGCCCATCTGGCAACACTGTGTTAGAGTGGTGACATATGCACAAGTCGTGTACTCATATTCAATTTTTTGTCCAAAGTACGGTAACTCAGTTTTCAGTAATAGACGAGCAAGATTTCAATTAAACTAACCAGAAAAGTTAACAAACATTGGCTTCCTGATTTGATTTTATTCAAAATTGTTTTAACCAACCAAAGTTAATGTCCGAGATCCAGATAAATTTTTCTCTGTTAGTAAAATTACATTGACCAATCAGTAGCCTTTATCCTTGCAGGCTTTTCGGTGTTTACTGCAAACATCAAAAAGTTCGGAAAAATGCAGACGTCTGATTGATCAATCCCATCCCGCTAATAGCGAAATATCTATCTTGATCCCGGCCTATTCAACGCCCTTTAAATATTGGAGAAAGCCTTGACACGTGTCAGAAAAACGTCACACAAAGCAGGCAAAACAAAGAAGAAAATCGCTCGTTCATATTCACGAGCCGTTGAATGATTTTGTTTCTTTGCTTTGCCTGCTTTGTGTGATGTTTTCGTGACGCGAGTCAAGACTTTCTCAGATATTTAGGATGCTTTGGCGTATTTCACCACCATGAAGTTATGAAAGGAGAGGAACAGACATGTCAATCTTCCCGTGTGAAAAACTAGTTACCAAAAAACGAGTTATTTCCCTCTCTTCTGCCCTTTTCTCTCTTGATTTTGACCGATAGCAGCCCATTTAGCAGTCTCCAGTACAAGATGCCGCTATATACGGTGGACGCAGGAGGGAGGGTGTTAGCGCGACCAATGACATAATAGGCCAGTTCATGATGTTTAAAAGTCACACGCAGTTGGATCGAGGCTAACGAAAAAGACAGGCTACCGCGGTGAGTCCGATTCTTCTTTTTTTACAAACCGCTGGAGTCACGTGATGCTCTTTTCACGCACCTTCTTTGGTGCATCGAGCATCACGTGACTCCAGCGGTCTGTAAAAAAAGAAGAATCGGACCCACCGCGGTAGCCTGTCTTTTTCGTTAGACTCAGAGTTGGATCATCTTTACACGATGATTAGTACAAAGCTGCGAGCCGATTTTTTTTGTGTCCATTGCCGTGTACAGATAATCAACTCCGTGTGACGTTATGAACTGGCCTTATATGTTGTTGGCCACAGTTTAGGAACAGCTACAAATGACTTCATCTATATCTACTCCGAGGTAAACGAAAAAGACAGGCTACCGCGGTGCTACAGCGCCTAGAATATATAGTGTGGAAATCAGCTATCCCAGTAATACTTTAAAAAGTGCTAATATATTGGATCTCTTAAATTTCAAATGATGCTGAAATCCAATGAGTCGATCACAGCGATATCTGCAGGATATTTCCTAAAACTTCATGACGATTTGGTAACAGCGTCTAGAATACCTAGTGTGGAAATATGTTATTAAACAACGCTAAAAATTTGTATCCCGTAAATGATCGATGATACTGCTAAAATTCCAAGTGTCGATCGCAGCGAAATCTGCGGGATTTTCGTATTACATTGTATAGACTAGCAATATCTTTCAGTTATAGAAAATATCCTGCAGATGTTGCTGCGATTTGTGTATTTCAGCAGCATCGTTGCACATTTAAGGATACAATATTTTACCACTTTTTTAAGTATTACAGGGATAGCCAATTTCCACACTATATATTCTAGGCGCTATAATTTGGTCTAGACGCTGTAGCGTTTTTTTTTTTTACATTTTATTAACATACATCTGACCTATGTGCTTGGCGTCAAGCCCGCTGTAATAATACGATGTTTACTTTGAAAGTTTATCACAGATGTCGCTGCGATCAGCTCCCTGGATTTCAGAGTCAGTGCACATTTAAGGGATACAACTTTTTAGCGCTGCTTGGATAGCAAAATTCCACAGTATGTATTCTAGACGCTATAGCGGTGCATTACACGTGTCTCTTTCTTCTTTAAATAATATCCTGCAGATGTCGCTGTAAATGACTGTTTGGAATTCAACATCGTTGTACATTCAAGAGATTCACTATTTCCGCGCTTTTTTAAGTATTGCTGGGATAGTCGATTTCTACAACATATAATCTAGGCCTATAACGGAGCTATAGTACAGCGCCTAGAAGATACAGTGTGGAAAACGGCTATTCCTATAATGCTTTAAAAAGTGCTAAAAACTTGTATCCCATAAATCTCCAACAATGCTCAGCGGCAATATGCTGATACGAGCGCCATCTCGTAACTCTTTTCAATATAAACACTGAGTTTTCAAAAATTATAGAATGTTAAATATCGGAAACTATAAATATAAGATATTTTGGTCTGTTATAAGCTAATTTAGTTAAGGAATGACGTGAAATAGGTTAAAGAGTCTCTTTTAGAATGACTATCGTTTTTAAATCACTACGATGGCGCTACTATCGACATCTTGTTATTCAGCATCGTTGTACATTTATGGGATTCAATTTTTTAGCACTATTTTGTAGCCGTTTTCCACACTGTATCTTCTAGGCGCTGTATATATAGTGTGGAAATTGGCTATCCCTGTAATACTTTAAAAAGTGCTAAAATATTGTATCCCTTAACTGTGCAATGATGCTGCTGAAATATACAGATCACAGCGACATCTGCAGGATATTTTCTCAAACTGCAAGATATTGCTAGTCTATACAATGTAATACTAAATCCCGCAGATGTCGCTGTGATCGATACTTGGGATTTTAGAAGTATCGTCGCACATTTAAGGGATACAAATTTTTAGCGTTGTTTGGATAGCATATTTCCACACAAGGTATTCTAGACGCTGTAGCCATACTTTTGGCAAAAACTTGAAATGAGCATGCTTCCTGTGCATATATCACCACTCTTATGTATGAAGGCTCTCTGTTATGGTGTTGATTCTGAGCGCTCTTTGTTAAATTTCTATATTTGTGTTTTAGAGAAAGCAATACAGAAAAGTACTGTTACTATGGAAACAACAACTTCTTTAATACTGAAAGGTATAGCAAAGGAGTTCAGAATCAGTGCCTTAAATAGTTTCGAATATGTATTGTTGTTATGACAATTAATACCCTACCTGGATGTGGAAATGCAAAATTGTGTTCAACATAATGGAGGATATTCCATCTACATTTTGATTACGTGGTCAAGGTAAAAACTTCTATCGTAAAGAAGGGAAGGCTCCGTAGACGTGTAATGTAAATCCCCGCTAGCCAATGAAACGGTTCATGAGGCAAAGTAGTAGTATCTTCCCTTCTTATCAGATTTATCCTTGGATAAATTACCGGTATCACGTGACTTTTGCAGCCTCGAACCCATATTTGGAATATCCTCCATTGTGCGCAATCTAGATAGATTTTTGGCTGTCAGAGAAACGAGATTCATCAATCAGAAGCCTGCATTTTTGTGAACTTTTCGCTGTTTGCAGAAATGCAGGCTATTGATTGTCGATTCTCGTTTCGCTAACAGCGAAAAATCTATCTGGATCCTAACCTACATTTCTACAAACATTGCACTTCATCCACGGCACTAAAAAAATGACTCAAAACTTTCATGACATAGGCCGGGATCCACAAACAGCAAATATTCTCAAACATGCAGGCGTCTGATTGGTCAAACTCATTTCGCTAACAGCGAAAAATCTATCTGAATCTCAGCCATAGTTATCTTCGATGAAATCACTGCAAAAGGATAATATAAAAGAAAAGTATAAGATTTCTAAAATATTTTGGCGGGTTTATCGCCATTTGGCATAATTTGTAAACTTTAGAACTAATTAACAGTTTTTCGCTAATTATGAATAGAAAATTAATGTTTTTAAAGCTGAATTTTATAAAAGCACGTAGATTGAGTAAATATCTGTCCAAAAATGCAATCCTTACTTTTTTATGTCCAATAATTAAGTCTCTACCTCGATTTAAACATAAGTTGTGACGAAGAAAATAAAATGATCATTTTCAGTATCTCGACGTTATTTTAAAAAATCTATATCTCTGTTTATAATTAATTTATGAGGATGCATTTGATCTCAAATTGAAGATCTTCTTTATTAGGTCCTTCTAGTGTTGGTTTTATTTTTCTGCGATGATTGCTTCTTTTGATATGGGAAATTTTACGCTGGCATATTTCGTTCATTTAACATGGAGAAGTTGTCATCAGTATAATAAGCAGTTACGGTGTCTTGCCTTATTCTTGGCGTTTGTTTGTTTGGCGGGGTTAGCATTTTTTTCAGCTTGGCTTGGCAGAACGACCGTCCTGCTTGATAGTGAGGTAATACTTTTACATGTTGAAATTCGTCCAGTTTTAACTGTATGTCATAAGGGATAAGTCTGGATTAAAAAAAAAAAAACTTCGATTGTTAATGGAGATAGAGGCACTCGTAAACTCGAGTCAACAACCGTTTCTGACTGTTTAGAGGAGACTGACCTTAATAATGGTGAGAGTAGGCTTTTCAAGTTATTTATGTTAAAGTTTAATGATTTTTTTCTGGATATACCGGGGCTCACTCATGTCACTTAAAAAATGACGGTGATGCCACGACTGTGACTACTGTACCGTATAGGTATGACCATTTAAGATAAAAATCACGAGTTTTTTTTATATAAATTACGAAGCAATCCTCTCTTTATTACGAATTTTTCTTATAATTTTCATAGTGTGTTGTATGTTTGTATTTGAGGTCCATAATTTTAAAAATCAGAATGTTTTATTGCATTTAATAAAACAACTATGTCCTATTCTGTAAAATTTAGTATTATTCAACTATAATATGTTCTATTGTGCTGTGGTTTCGATTTGTCTACTTTTATTTTATTTTGTTTTTTAATTTTATTAAATGGGATTTATAGGATGCAAAACTTTTTTTCCTATTTCAATTGATAATTTTGTTCTTATTTTTTTTTTTTTTCACAAGCCTGCGATGGTTGTGTTTTTTAACAATTTTATAATTGATTCTTATGTATTTTTAAGCGCTGAATTTGAAAATGACCTTCATTTATAAACGTCAAGTCAGGATGTTTTGCAAAACATAAATTTCAAAGATGAAAATTTTAAAAATAGCGAAAATTTACTACTATAGGATAGATGTAATGTTTGTGTTTGTTAACTGTTGATAATTAATTTTTATGTATTTTATAGTGCTGAATCCTAAAATGACCTTCATTTTAATCAACACGTCAATATTTATTGCAAATCGTACATTTCAATGATAAAAAGCCAAAAATTAGCAAAAATCTGTCAAAGCGATGTGTCAAAACTTTACCAAAAGAAGGCAAAATTTTTAAATATATCTGCGAAAAATTTCCAGTCTTATGGGGACGACGGACCTTTAAAATCAATTTTTTATTTTTTGTAAATTTCACTTTAAATATTATTCAAGGGTACATTACATGCATTATGGCACTTACCACATTGGCATTTACCACAAAAAATTTTAAAAAATAATTTTTTTTTAGAAGAAAAAAGAATTTTCCGTAACATTTTAGAACTTTTCAAAATGCACCAAGCGAACTGCATATCAATCAAAATCCCCAATACTTTTTATATAAGTTTGGTTTACATATACAAATAAAACTGTGCATTGAATTTGATATATTTGAATAGAAGGGTAAGAAAAAAATATTTTCTAATTTTTATGAAAATTAGAAAATTATTGAAGGCTCAAAAATATTACGGAAAAGTCCTTTTTTTTCTCAAATTTTTTTTTTAATTTTTTGTGGTAAATGTATGCCATAATGCATGTAATGTACTCTTGAATAATATTTAAAGTGAAATTTACAATAATAAAAAATTGATTTTAAAGGTTCCTCGTCTCCTTATCAAGTACCAAAATAAAAGATGACACCGATACGAGCTCCATAGAGAATATAAAAGGTTGGTTGGTTGGTTGTGTTTATGACAGCCAATTATCAGCACGAGGGATATAGGCCCTAAAGGGGGGGTGCCCTCCTTGGGGGTCTCTCTAAGGGAAACTGACCAGTATTAAAGCTTGGAAGTCCAAGGTTCGAAGAAAACCACGAAAACTCCGAACGATTATGCCGACGGGCGCGAATGGGTTCGAACCCAGCACCTCCCGTCTACCAGCTTCGAGAGCAGAACCTCTCGGCCACTGGTGGGGCCCTGAATATAAAAGGAAAAGCGCGAGGCAGTTCGTGAGCAGTTCAAAGAAACTTCCATACATGAAATACAATGGTAAGGATTTTAAATACGCAATATTTTACATGTTTAACTGAAACAAAATGCATAGTATAAACCAAAAGATGAATAAATTATTATGAAAAAAAATACCTCTATTTTAAAGTATCAGATTTCCGCAATATTTCGACTATTTAAAATTTTTAATATTTGCGATTTACCAAAAATCCTGGCGTGATTGTAAAAATTAAGGTCATTTTCGGATTCAGTACTACAAAATACATAAGAATCAATTAACCCTTCACTGCACGATTTTTTTTTTGAAAAAAAATTATATATCGGAAATCTATATATCGGTGTAATAACGGGAAAATATTAAAAAAAATATATAAATTTCAAATTTCCAGCTAAAACTTCATATTTTATGGTGCGTGTCATATGTACGCAATTAGAGTTTTAAAATATTGTATTGCTATATTTTGCAACTAAATGAGCTTAAAATAATTAATTTTATCTGCTGATCACACTGCAATACTCTTTTATATTAACATTTTTCAGTAAAATTAATGAAAGTAAATTTTACCTTAGCTTGATCGAAATTTTTAACCATTTGGAAATGGTTGTTGTTTTCGGTCGAGGATGGGGGCAAATGATGCTCGCATTTTATTTATTTATTTATTTTTTTTTTTACGAAATTCAACAATGTTCTTTACTTTTAGAAGAATTTTTATTTGAATAGGTAATAGAAAGGAATAAAATCGTTAAAAATTGTTTGAATAGGTAATCGAACGGCATAAAATCGTTAAAAATTGAAAAAGTTACAAAATGGGTAGGCGCAAATTATCAGATATGGAAAAATCCAAAGCCAAAGAGTGACGCCGAAATGAAAATCGTCTTGCAAAGCAAAAATTATGTAGGCCATGAAAATCGAGGTCTTCAACTGATCATGTAGCCCATGAAAATCGGTTACAGAATAAAAGACGAACGCGAAAAAGAAAACAATCTAATGTTTAATAGATTGATAGTAAAAGGCCATTTCTCGAGGGGCTCCAATCCACTAGCCACGGCGTTTTACAATCGGTCGATTCACACCGGGGAAAATTGAGCTCAACGTAGGTAATATGTCGCGATCTGTGGATGATTCGGTGGTACTGCTTTCGATTTGTAAACTGTTTTTCTTCTCGAAACGGGTCTTGGAGAGTTTATCGATGAAGGTTTTGGTCGTCTGAAGTTTGATCTTTGCGATCTATTGTTGAAGATGATGCGACGGAATTTGGAGGACGAAATTTAGATTTTTCATTTAAATTTTGTTACGAAGGTGATTTGTCGCGATCTGTGGGTGATTCGGTGGAACTACTTTCGATTTTTAACCTTTTATCTCTCTCGGCTTCTCTTGTCGATATGTCCCAAAATTAAAACTAAGTAAATATTAAGTCCAAATGGTCGTTGTAATCTATTAAATTACATTTTTTTTTCTTTCCGAAGAACAAATCCTATATTTTTGTCAAATGAAGCCATCTCACATGGACAAAATAAGTGTTATTCCATCCTTTGGACTGTTCTTCATCAGGGACAGAGACCATATTGGCCAAATTCATAGCACATAATGAGAATTATACTGTTTTTATGTATGTGCCAGATATGGCACATTGTGCTGTGAAGGGTTAATCAAAAGCTGAACACAGCCATCACATACATTTTAAAGTATGAAATTTTTGCTATTTTCGACTTTTAAATTTACGATTTGAGAAAAACTCTGACGTGATAGTTAAAAATTAAGGTCATTTTCGGATTCAGCTATAAAAAAATATAATAATCAATAATCAACAGCTAAAAAGCATGACAGAATCCAAATTTTGCAGACTAATGTTATTGCAGTTACTAACAAGGAAGGTCTCCATACTGGGCATACTCAGAATATTTTGAAAAAAAATACCAATTAAACTACTCATGTGTGTAATAAGGGATCAGTTAAATTTAACGGCGGAATTTCCGTAGAAAATCTGTAAAAAAATAAAACACTTTCAAATATTTGGCGCAAAAATACGAAAATGACACGCGATTTGGCGAGCAGAATTTTTCCTCGCCAAAAGCAAACGATTTTAATGGGTCTGAAAATTGCTTTTTAATTGTTTTTTAGAATGCACGGTTTTTAAGGAATTTAAACTTAATCAATGAAAGAAGTTTTTATATATTTTTTACATTACATATATATGTTGTTTGTTGCTGTAGTTATTTAATTTATCACATTAAAAATATTTTCCATGCTTTGCAAGTTGCAAATAGCTATTTTAAGTTAGAGCCAGCTGACATTTGATTGCCATAATACATTTCCGAATCGAAGACGGAGTCGTTTCCATAGCAACAAAATCAAATCGACAGCGTTCTGTCTGCCTTATTTTTGAGCTTGAAACAATTTAAATCAATTTAAATTTTGTTTTAAATCGTAAAATATGATAGTTAAATTTTATTATAAATACATATAAATATACATCACAAACTATAGCTAAAGCAAACTAAAAATGACAAAACTATAGTTAAAAAAAATAAAAAATGACGAAACTAAGGTTATTTAAATTAAACTTATATAAACAAATTGAACATCAAAAGTTTTTTTCTACATAAAAGTGTATTTTTTTTTTCATCGCCAACCGGTGATAAATCGCCAAATAAACGAAAATTTCGTTATTTTTTTACGGACGCTGTGTCGGGGTTCCGCCAAAACTTTTTTTATAAACATATATATCCAAATGAGAAGAACATTCTGTAATTTTTTCAGATTTTTCTGAGTATGCCCGTATGGAGACCTTCCTTGTAAGTTTTATTCTGAAACATCTGGAAGTTGAAGTTTAAAAAATGGAAACTAGAGAAAGGCAAGGAAGAACTGAAAGTGATGATAAAAACCCCTGAATATTATAGTAATTTAAACCAATAATATATAAGTGCAATTAAAATCATTTAAAATAGAATAATAAATTAGATTTTACCTAAACTTATGTTACCGTAAAACACGCTTTTAAACTTTTTTCTCTTTATTTAATTTATTTTCTTGCAACTGTTTCCTTTCAATTTAGCTTTAAGGAGAAATAGACCATATTTAGTAATTGCTATTAAATTCCTAGTGATATATCATTTCGATCAAATTTAATTTAAATCGGTAAAAATTTATAAAATACGCGAATATGATAAAATTAAAATAATTTGCTCTCATCACAGTCTGTTAGTCGAGAAATAGCCCTTAGGAAATATTAAATTTTAAATAACGTTGTTGCATTAATTTACCTAGGCATGTCATAAAGATTAATAGTACCTAACATCAGAAAATCGAACACGCAAGCTAAACTAATTTTTGTTCAAGGGAGTTATGTGCCTCACGTGATTTATCTTAACAATAAAGGATTTAAAGAAAATTTTTGACATACATTTTAAGGTTTCCTTACCAGAGAAATGGGAATTTACTTTTTTTAATTGAAAATATTAGTATGATATTAAAAAATAATATTTTGGGTGTTTTCAGTTGGTTCTATGCAGATATAGCTTAGACGTTCCCAACAATTCAACCGCTTTTCGCAAAACAATATGTGTTCTCGAATAATAATCTTCACATAATCGTCATTAAATAAGACGAATATCGGAAATACTATAGTAGCTCTGCGGCCCACGAATGACAATACCTGACATGTTCAAAATTAATTGACATATCTTATGATATACAGTGTCCGTCGTCAGCTCTATTCTTTTTTTCATTGAAAAAATGTTCGGGAATTTTATTAATAAATAACGGACATTTTTCTGCAAAACTGCGCTTGATTTCCCAACACTAAGGCTAGATGTTGTCTTAAAAAGTCCTTAAACGATTAAAAGGAAAAAGCTTTGTGAAATGTATACATATATACTTCAGAAAAACAACTAAATGCTTATTTGCGATTAATTTTTTACATGCTTAAAAATAGTGGTGGCAATAACAATCAGGTGCATTTGTTATTTTTTTTCGGCTTTTTGAGACATGAAAAATACATAAGAACATACCTGCCAAGTTTTACGCTTTTTTCCTACCACTATTTTTTAACAAAGGAGTTCTTCTTGTTTAATCTTCAAAAACATAGGATCAAAAATAATGGTAGGAAAAATGCGTAAAAGTTGGCAGCTATGCATAAGAATAACACAAGTCCAAATTTGCATAATGGCGATAATATATTTTATAATTAATAAAAATACAAGGAGTTTCAAAATGCTATGTGCAGGGCTCCCAAATGGTCCGCCAACTCAATACCAATAAATTTTAACAGAAAATTTTATGGTGAGTTTGCGCTAGAATTAACTTTCAAAGGTGGTTCCGGGGCGGTTTGTAAGGAAAATCTAAAAAGAAAATTTTTCTAAAATAATATTGTTATTCAGTTGGCGATCCATTTGGTAGCCCTATATGTGTTTTAAAAAATAATATTTCTGAAGTATAATTAGAAAAATATATATTAACACGTTCACGCCGGCGCGGTTGGTCACACTCGACTGTCTCATAGTTGTCAAGTCACCGGCTTTTTGCACACCACTGTTATTTTAGAGAAAATGTTGTTCCTTTAAATCGCCCAATTGTTATAATTAAATAAAACAACATTTTCTGTATTAAAATACTGGTATCCAAAAAGCCGGAGACTTGCCAGCTCTGAGACAGTCGATTGTGACCCACCGCGCCTGCGTGAACGTGTTACACAAAATAGACTGATAGGGGTGTAAAAATCTAGGCGCCAGCGGGAACCTCTCACCACTAAATTTTATTCGTTATCTTTCGTCTAATATTTCGTCTAAAATTTTTGTAAGAATGCTAATAAAATTTAAAAGAAGAAAACTAATAAAATTTAGTGGACAGAGACTGTCCGCTGGCGCCTAGATTTTTACACCCCTGGATATAATAATTGACCACATCCAATTGCCATACGTGCAGTGCATTTTTTCTATATACCTCGAAATAATTTATTTAATAATTTGTTTACGTAATTAAAAGAGAGTATTTATCATTCCTATTTTAATAATAAGTTCAGTTTTGTTGTGTTTGGTTAGTGGTTTACGAAACTATTATTTATTTAGATAAAGTGAGTAAGCAGATCCAGTTGATTCTGCGTGTTGTTGGTTTTTTTCGCTCACAGTAAACGTCCAAAGTTTACACATTGCTTTTAAATCAAGCATTTTCAAGGAAGGCTTATCCATTTGAACAATTAGTTTATATATACTCGTGTTTGGGGAATTTCTTCATTATTCAGAAATTCCGAATTTATACCTGAAATTCTGAATAGTAATTTTGGCTTTATATAATGACAGACGTTTCGTGATTACGTAAAGTAAAAATTCTATTTCCGGAATTTCCGTCATATACGTAATGACTTTTCGAGATTTTGCGTACACCATTCATGACTCCGTGGGGCAAATTTGGGGGGAGAGGATCGGGGGTTGCATAACATGGATAAGTGGTCACAGGCCTTTCCAACAATATATCACATGTGGGGGTCGACAAAAGTTAGAAAAATGCCAACATTTGGATCTACTATCACGCCTCCTCGAATACATCCTCCCTCCTCTTTTTTAAATACCGTTTGCAGAGATGTGTTACTGTGCACGGTGACTATAACGAAAAGGACTAATACAATTTAGCAATTTCATAAATTTTACTCAATTATTACTATGTGAGGGCAAAAACATTTTGATATCCCCTATAATTAGGAATTTCAGAACATAAATAAAATTCCTGAAATGCATGCACATATGCGCTTATGATAAATATGGGTTAAGATATCATATAAAGAAATTCATTTTTACATTTTCATTTTCTTTAATAGAAGCTATATACAGGATGTATATAAATGAATATCCCAAATCTGCAGGGCTATTAAAAGAAAACAAAAAAAAAGTAAAACCTTGTTGTTCATTGACATTAAAAAATAACAGTTGAAAGTTTAATTCAACACAGTTATAACTGTTCAATGTGAACCACTACAGAAACACGAACGACAATGAGGCGGTACGACAACTCATCCCGCACTTTTCTCAGCATTTTTTTTTCTTTTGTGGTGCCTGATCAATGATCGGGTGTTTGTTCCACCGCTACGAACTGACGTTGACGAACTTAGGACATGCATATCTGTAGCCATTCAAAGTGTCGCACCGAACATCCAGAAAAAAAGTGTGGGATGAGTTATCGTACCGACTCGATATCGTTCGTGTCTCTGCAGGGGTTCACATTCAGCACTTATAACTGTGTTGAATTTAAACTTTCAACTGCTATTTTTGATTTCCGAGGAACAAAAAGAGTTTACCGTTTCTTGTTTTCTTTTAATAGCCCTGTAAATTTGGGACATTCATCACCCTGTATATTTAAAAAATCTTTGATTTGTTGCTACTGCTGTTCTACACTGTTTGTGTTGCGGAAATAGGGGTTGCGGCTTAACTTAATTCTAGATTTATCATTGTATTGTCTTTATCAACGTACGCTCAAAGAAAAATAGATGTTTCTTTATCTTGGAATGTATAATAGAAACAATAATGAAAAAAATATATACAATAGCATCTTCCGAATTACCCAAGATTCCGAAAGGCAATCTTTATCCTTAGAAACACTAAAAAACAATCTATAGTCCGTCTCGAAATTTTAAGCACAAGCATAAAAGGTTGATTTTTTATTTACAATAAAAAGTTAGAATAAATAGCATTTTTTCATTTGTAGATTTCGCAACTTCATTTAAATAAATGATATCAAAAGTAGAAAAAAATAAATTACATATTTGTAAAAAAATATATAATTTAAAATAGTTTCAAACAAAATTGTCTCAAAAGTTTATGTACAATGGCAAAACCAAATACTTTTATCATTATTACAAAACAGTTACATACAAATTATTTTTCAGTGATTTCGGATTAGTTCAAAGAAACGCGCGTCCATCGAAATTAATATTAGTTTTTGTAGGGTTTCTGGTGACAAAGAGTACCATGATTTTTTTTATGGCCTCTTTGAATTTTTCAAGAGAATCATACTGTTTTCCATTGCTGTAAACCTGACGGGTCTTCTCAATCGGGTGTATGTCAGAACTTAAAGCAGGCGAGTCAAGAATTTAAAAATTTTTCTGTGAAAGCCACGGTTATGTAGTACGTGATATGGGGCATTTTCACAATCTTCTGACTTTTAAATCCCTGAATAATAATTTTTATTTTAGTACATATTCTTGTGGGGTTTTTTTTATTTCGTATACAGGGGAACATCCCATTGCATGATTGCATAACAATCTTAACGAGATAAATAAGTTTCGGATGATGTTGGAGGTCCAAATACCAGAAAAACTCCTACATCGTCCCGTGACCATGATGCTAATTTTTAAGTTTGGAGCTGTCTGTACAAAACTGTTTCGATAAAAATAATTCGATGTATTTTTTTTTTACGAAAGTGGGACTGTTGTTTTATATAAATATGTAGCAAAAAATTAACCTGCACACATTTTTACGGTTGATATTATTTTTTGAACTCTGTCCCTGTGTTTTAGATTCCTTACCATCTCTCTTGCTAAACTTATACAGAAAATCACTTCAGATGCAGCCACAGATTTTTTTTTCAAGTTTTTTCTCATGCAGAAGGGTGCAACAGAAAGAATGTCTAAAATTCTTTTACAGAAATTTTACTGCAGAATTTAAATCAGCATTTAAATATCAATTTCAAGCATCGTGGCTTTATTGGTAGTCTTACCGTCCCCAAGGTTTATTCCTGCACTTTACGAGGTAAATTATTTTTTTTTATTTAACCTAATGTAAAAACAATTTCTAAAAACCAATGAACATTGTGGCTATCACTTAGTCTTAACATGATTTGCCTAAAAATAGTGGTAATTTTCCTTACCGTCCCATCTTTACCATCCTTTTTCCATTATCGTCCCTTTTTTCCAATACCGTCCCCTTTTTTTCCTTCCGCCTCTTCTTTAACACCCTTTTAAGACAATGTTGTACCAAAATATTGTACTAAAAATACTATATTGTTACTATTTCTTATTTGAATGTCCTGTGGGTACTACGCAAATTCATTATATAAAAATTTAGAAGAAAATAGAAAGTTATAGTGGTAAAATGGTAAGGAAAATTAATCTCGTAGGTTTAATTAAACTTCAATTAAATAAAACAATTTTCACTGCTGACCATTTTTTCTTTATTTTGAATCATTAAGGCATTCGTCTATCAGATTAAAATGTTATATTAGCCAGTTTAATGTCACCATTATTATTCCCGAATTTCAAAATATTTTGAGAAAGCCCCATATGTAGATTGAGGCATTACCTTGTTAAAAGATCCATTCAGGGCCCCCCAAAAGTCAACAAATTGAAGGACATTTTGGTTCAGCGTCTCTTGATATTTTTGGGAATTTAGTCTTCTTTTTACAAAATCTAGAGAGGTAAGGCTCTTAAGCCGAATATCGCCCAAACCATTACAGTCTTACCGTCTTACTGCCTGTTGAAAAAACTCCTTGGTTCCTTTCGTAGATAATGCCAAAGTATGTTCCACACATCAGGGTCATCTAAGTTCCATTTCTTTCTCATTACTGAATAAAACAGTGAGCCACTTGTCCAACGCAGGACATTTGTTTTTTTAGCACAGTTCATTCTTGTTTGTAGTGATGTAGTTTGAGACAAGGTTTGATAGCCATTTTCTTTAATATGACATAATCACATTCTTTAATACGTCTACGTACAGTATCTTTGAACATCTGTACACTCAGATTATTTTTAATTTGCTGTATGGGCATATTTTATTTTAACTCGAATCTTCGAATTCTGCGATCTGTCTCAACAAACGTCATTCGTGGCCGTCCACATCTTGGTTTCTAGTTAAAATTATCATTTCTAGAGAGAATTTGATATATATTCATCGCTTTGATCAATTTAAGTTTTTTGCAATTTGAGTAACAATTTATATTTCGTGATTTCAATTAAAAATCTTTTAAAATCTCACATTTTATGAATTCTTTACCCTTCGGCCTTTTTAAAACAAGTGCAAATGGTTTTTTTCCTTTTATATTTTTATAAAATTACGTCATACAACGTCATACCGAAGTCATACAACCTCATTAAAAGCGTCCAATCCGGTATTTCTAAAAAAAAGTTACATAAAGTGTTTATAGTCCAGGGGAAATGTACCAAAAAAACGGGAGTTACCTTGTCGAGTAGAAGATTTTTATTTTCTGATTTGTTTACTATGGTGCCAACCTGTAAAAACCAAGTTTTGTAACAAAATTTCTTAAAGCTGAATTTTCTGTGGCCAAAAACAACAAAATTTTGGGAACTTTTTTGATTTTTTCGAAATATCTCGATATATGTTGCCGTAGCATATTATTTGTCAATTACAATATTAAAGAGGATAAAATGCTCTACAACTTTCATATGATTTTTTTATACACTGAATAGCAAGCGTAGTACGCCATTTCAAAAATATGACATTTTTTTAAATTTTCTTAAAAACCGTAAAAAACGTAGTTCTGCCCCGATTTTTCAAATGTTTCCCACGGATTTAATCGTGTATGTAAACTTCTATATATTAGTAACAGTAAATTATGTCTTTCAGGGCCAAAACTAGTATTTTTTTTCACCCGTGGCAAACATGGATTTTGACCCCCCCCCCCCCCCCACTCATCCCCCCTTAAGAAAAAAATGTACCACAAGAATTTTAATAAATATCTAATAGCTGGCTTTTGAATATTTTAAGTGAATAGCCATTAAATACGTAATGCTGAGCTACGTAATTAGCTTTGTCAAATATTGCTTCATTAAAACCTTGAAAACCGAACCGAAATATATTCCACTTTAAACAGGTTTCCATCTTAGCAGCTATACTTGTTCATATTCTTTCTCTTGAAAATATATATTTTTTTCTATAAAGACCGGATTCCGTATATACATATTTCATTTTCAAAGATTTTACGGTAGTTGTAGTATTCAGGCGTGTCACATTTATATGAATTATGAGACTAAATTAGTCACACGAAGACATTCGCAAGGTAATATTAAACCTATGGGAGGCGTTATTGACAAATATCTCGCTTCCATTTCATTAGTTTTAAATAATGTATTTCATGGGATATCTGAGATCAATATCTAGTGTTCGGCTTTTGTTGTTTTTCGTGTTTGATAGCCTTCTTCTACTTCTGCGAACGTCATCAGGATAACAATATATCCTGATGACGTTCGCAGAAGAGAAATGAAACGTAGATTATAATTGCATTTTAAATGTTTTTGTAAAATCAGTGTTTTATTGTGTGTACCATTTAGCATATTGTATTTGATACGTCATTTTAAGTATAAATTATGGTGCAATTGTCCAATTTTTAATTATTACTATAAATACTTTTGTACATCTCAGACTAAAATTTATATTATATGTTTATTTCAATCATATATTTAACCTGTAAAACTATACTTCTCTTCTTTAAAATGTCTGTATAAAATACGTAAAATTTATTTTAAAGCTTTTTGCTACCACTTTATATTTCCAATAATCTTAATTCAATTTCTTACAGATCGCATTTCAGATGGATTCCACAAGTTTTCTAAGAATTCCTTCATGAAATAAAAAGTGATAGAGAGTAAATGAATCATACTTAGCTACAGTCACAGTCGAGAAAAAGAATTTTGTTATTTTTCGAATCAAATACACAGTATTTAATAAAAGTGTCAAGTAGCTAAAGAATGTGTTCAATGGCTGCGTTTAAATGGTTTTCGTTAAACGTTTATAAAAAAAGTAAACCATCGCTTTGAATTCTAATTTTTATACGATTAAGTTAAAAAAGTCCTTTGAAAAGATTAACTGATAAGAATTTCAGTGTGACACCATTAGTAAAGTTTTTAATTAATCAGTTTTTATACATAATTAACAATTATGAAAATCATCGAATGTTCAACCTGAATCTTCTGTGGTAATGTCAACTTAAATCTTATGAGAAAACAAGTAAGAAAAATCATGCGATAAACATAGATTATGAAACACTTTCCAACACTTCCTGAATGCTTTAACAAAACTTCGTTATTTTGGGAAATAAGGTTTATAAGAGAACTAAGTAAACATTTTAGAAAACGCATAAAACATTTGAAAAACTGACTTCAGCAGTTACCGTCCATAGCAAATATGAATTCCAATTCTCTTGAACCGCCCTGTATTTGATCTGTGGGTTGATATATATACTATATAATGGGGAAATTTAGTGTAGTAAAAAAACGCATAACAGGTTGAAATTTCTCTTTCAGCAATTTATACTAATAGATGATAACACACTTGTATACTTTTCTACAACCCTGTAGTTAACCTAATACCTTTATTACACGCCACTATTTAGCTAAAGTTTAATTCAAATTAAAACACTCTTAAAACTACTGGAATCGCATTTCCAGAAAATATCCTTGATAGACGGCAATTGCGTGACAATGTATATCATTTTATATATGTTCTACAAACATTTCTTAGTAAATCAAATGCAGTTCGGCATAAAAATGCATAACTAATTTTAAAACCACCTTTAAGCAATATGCAATCATACCCTGTAACCATTTCAAATTCTTTTGTGTAGCTCTGTATATGAATTACAGCATTTATGCACACCATATACAATGCACAAATATAGTGAAACTTAAAAGCACATAAAATAATTAAAAATGCTTTTCCAGCAATCATCGCTACTGTACAGTACTTCGGATACAATATAGTATCTGAAATCTTTTGTGTGTCCCTGTAAATGCTATGCACTTCGTATTATACATGAAATAAGTATAGTAAACCTCATCGAAGTATACCAATTTCATTATGCATGAAATAATTTAACATAATTAAAATACGCCGGAAAAAATTCCCTCCATCCTATATCATTATGTAACGGAATTCTCTTGTGTGGCCTTGTAAGTGAATAATAACTATTCTTTGCACCGCATATTCTATAGAATGCATATTTCAGTGCACTTGATAAATGCATGTCAATTTTATTATGTTTGAAAGCCTGTAACATCATTAAAAATCATTTTAAACGATTTTTTTTCATAGGCCGTAATGTAACGGAAAACTTTTGACTGTCCCTGTAAATGAACTAAGCATACTACAAACTTCATTTCAAATAGGGTTCATCTTATGGTAGAGGTCACTAACATCCAAAAATTTTGGAACGATCTGAGTACATTTACGGGAGTTAGAGCGCGGACAGACGGACAGACAAACCGAAGTCATAAACACTTTTCAATTTTGTTGGAAAGTGTTATAAAAGTACCACCTCAAACTATCCCATTACCAAGACGTCGCAAACAGTCGCCAGTGAGACCATTTGACGAATAATTAAGCATATAACATTAATATCTACTACATGCAGGATTTTATAGAAATAGACCGTTTATGTATTTCTAAATATTAAAATATTAATATTCTGCTATTTTTCAAGAGGTGTCGTCTAAATATTATACACCAGCTCACTTTGAATTTTTAGCTTCAGACAACATATTTAGTTCCTGGGAACAGGGCAACCTTGAAAATGTACAGATTATTTTTTAAATCATCATAGAATTAGAACGGATCAACGTTTGAGGAAACTAATGTTAAATCCCCGTGGCAAACTTAATTTTCATCTCCCCATAAAATCATCCGATTGAGATTTTTCATTAACACTTTCACTGCCAAGTCTATAAAGTAAGAATTTTCAAAATTCTTCTTGAAAGTCGTTTGCCACCACAAATTCAGAAAGGTAAATTTCGCTTTACTAATACAGCGAAATTTCTGCCAATAAATAATGCATTTTTTTTTTAATTCTTAAATAATGGTGACAAAGTAACTAATAAATTAAAGCCACGAATATTAAAGCTACGAGTATACTCGTACCTTGGCACCGAACGTGTTAATAAGATACAATGAAAAGTTCCAGACATCTTCACGGATATTTTAATTCAAATTTATTTTTATATCAATAGTATTTTTATTTATGAAAAGTTTTAATAAATTCTTTTAAAGAATATGAATTATGTTTTACATTAAATTTCGAGAATTAAAATTATCGGAAACATAAATGTGTTATTTTTACAGCTCTCTACAATAATTAAATTTGGAGATATAGAAAAATCATCAAATGATCCTCATAAAAAAAAAATCTCAGATACTTTTCGGAATCTTTTATTAGGCTTCGCTCCCGCATAATGTAATATTATGTCATATTTAAAATTCTGTATAATTTTACTGGTGCGTGTGTTTAGTAATTTTTAATGCACGGTTTTAAGTTTGTTTTTCGAAATTTATGCATAAACGCCAAACACATTGGGTTTTATAACTTTATAAAGAATTTTTTTTTTAATATAGAAACCATATATATTTTTTTAGTTTACTTTATTCTAGGCACTGAAATAATGTAAAAAAAGGGGGGGGGGGTTAGTATTTGAAAATGCAAAATTAGCACAATTTTTATAGGTAGCGAACCCCTAACTAAAAAAAATTCATTCATGTTCGAAAAGAAGACACAGTTCCCAATAGAATTCATATCTGACTGCGGAATTTTTGTGATTATAAAACACAGTGGTGCGTTTTTTCCGTTCTTTATATTACATAAATACTTACATAATTACATAATCACAAAATACGCTGACGTCACTAATCACATACATAATTATGTATATATATATATATATATATATAGATAGATAGATAGATATAATTATCATAATTTACAATAAAAACTTAATTAAATACTTGAATTAAAATTATTAAATACAGCTGAAAGAAGCAATTCTTACACGAAATTTTACATTAATATTTTATGTGAGATAGTAAAATAAATGAAATAAATTTTAGGTATAAAAAAACTGAAAGTATCAGAACTTCAGAAATACGACTACTAAAACTAATTTATATAGTTTCAAATATTTTCGCAGTGCTATTATTGTTGTAAATTTATTTCTCTCCAAAAAAAAGTACTTTAGCAAAATTCAGTTTTTTTTTTTTTTTTTTTTTTTTTTTTTTTACTATATTGAAAAAAAAATTATGTTATCATACATTAAATAAAAAAAATATTGAAAAATTAATTGAAAAAATAAAATGAAGTACGTTATTTTTTTTTAATTCTTTAGATTTTAGCTTTCAGGAAATCTTTCTACCGCGTAAATATTTTAATGTCCCTCAGAACGATTTTCAGCACTGAAGACTCTTTTTAAAGCAAAATATACCCAAAATTTTCCATAACTGAAACGTTTATTGTTGCACTGCTAAAAATATGCCTAAAACTGTCCAGTGTTTCGACCATTTTTAAAGAAAACCGTTATTTGACGATATTATGGTCAGGATAATGTTAAATTACAGTCATATATCCCTTTTCTATAAAAACGCTCAAATTACAGGGCAGTTTGGTCAAATTTTAAACAGCGTCCTGATCGATTTCTCTTTGGATAGAGCTTACTTTATTGTTGTAAATTAAATTGTTATACACAATAAAATTAAATATATTCTGTTAGTAAATAAAAATGGCGATGGAATATTCGGACACATAATTATTTGGAACGCTCCAAATTTTCTAAAGCAACATTGTTTCTTTGATACACGCCAATAATACAAGTAATATAAGTTTAATATAAAGTAACCCACCAAGAGGAAACCAAATCCACACTTAAATATGATTTCTTTGTGTCAAAAAAATTCCTTAACATTTTTATTTGCGTAACACATTTATAAGCATGAATGAAAAAAATAAAATGTTAGTATTTGAAAATGCAAAATTAGCACAATTTTCATATGTAGCCGACCCCTAACTAAAAAAAAATTCATTCATGTTCGGAAAGAAGACAAAGTTCCCAGTAGAACGGTAGATTTCACATCTGACTGCGAATTTTTTATGATTAAATAACCCAAAGTGGTGCGTTTTTTCCGGTCTTTATATACATAAATACCTACATAATTAGATAATCACTAAATACGCTGACGTCACTAATCACATGCATAAATATCAATGTATATATATACAAATAGATACATAAAATTGTCAGAATTTATAATATAAACTTATAAGTATAAGAGTTAAAATTATTAAATATAGCTGAAAGTAGCACTTCTTACACGGAATTTTACATTAATATTTTATATAAGGTAGTAAAATAAATACAATAAATTTTAGGTATAAAAAATCTGAAAATTTCAGAACATTACAAATACGACTACTAAAACAAATTTATATAGTTTCAAATATCCTCGCTGTCCTATTATTGTTGTAAATTTATTTCTCTCCAAAAAAAGTATGTTAGCAAAATTCAATGTTTTGTTACTATATTGAAAAAAAAAATTATGTTATCATACATTAAATGAAGAAAATTAATGTACGTTATTTTTCTAAAATTCTTTAGATTTTAGCTTTTAAGAAATCTTTCTATCGCGTAAATATTTTAATGTCCCTGGGAAAATTTTTCAGTACCGTACACTATTTTTAAAGCAAAATATACACAAATTTTCCATAACTGAAACGTTTATTGTTGCACTGTTAAAAATATGCCGAAAACTGTCCAGTGATTTGACCGTTTTTAAAGAAAACGGTTATTTGATGATATTATGGTTAGGATAGTGTTAAATTGTAGTTATACACCCTTTTTCTATAAAAACGGTCAAATTACAGGACAGTTTGGTCAAATTTTTACAGCGTCCAGATCGATTTTTCTTTGGATAGAACTTACTTTATTGTTGTAAATTAAATTGGTATACACAGTAAAATTAAACATATCCTGTTAGTAAATAAACATGTTGATAGAATATTCGGACACATAATTATTTGGAACACTCCACATGTTCGAAAGCAACATCGTTTCATTGATGCACGCCAATAATAAAACTTATATAAGTTTAATATAAAGTAACCCACCAAATCCACACTTAAATATGATTTCTTTGTGTCATGGTTAAAAAATAAAAAATAAAAAAAATTCCTTAACATTTTCATTTGCGTAATACATTTTTAAGCATGAATGAAAAAATAAAATGAAAGAATTTAAAAATATGCAGAAGAAAGAAAAAAAATATTAAAACGTACATTATAAATCATAAAAGGGGATTTCTTAACAAACACATCATAAAAATTCACGTGTATAATAAATAATAAAGAAATATAAACCAATTTCCAAACATTGTCTAAAAAACCTACAAGTAATATCGTGCAAAAAAAAGACAACACCGAGTGGATTTTGGATTCGCATGTTTGAAAATATCAAAATTTGGTAGAATTTCTGTACAAAGAGGGTCTTCTATACTTTCTCTCTTTTTTCTATTTTTGGCCAGTTTTACATGTGTACATAAGTCTGCAATGTGTGAAGAAATCTAACAGAAAACTCCATATTTTATTATTGCCAAAAGCAATATCATAGAGTTTTTTTCTTTCCCGAATATTGATTTAGTCTAAATGAGGACTTTTTAATCCTAGACACAAATATTTTCCTTTTATCAAGAATAAACTATTTGTATTGCGAAATATATTACCTCTTTGGGAGATATTAATATTATGCTTTTGCTATGAATATTATAGATTTTTAGGGTAGGGGAGTACACAGTGAGACAGCAGACACTTTGACATATTGTTGTAACTTTTTCTTCAAGCTGGCACACACACACATAACGACCTCATCTTATGCAACACGTGGATGTAGTTTCGACACTTCAGTTACTCGTCCGACAAAATAGTATATAACTCCTTATTTTATAGTGGTTAAAGTTACATAAACTTCTATTTTAGAGTTATTTCCTTCAATATGATATATATTTACTTAACCAAACCTAGCTATACCTAATAATAGACTGTTTCGGCAAAACGACATAAACTTTTTAAAGCGATGAAATTGATGTAATAGATGTGGAATCCATTTTGTTACAACGTAACAAAAGTACAAAGTGAGACACACAGTTGTGGTACACAGTGCGACGTATCTTATTGTGTACCTACTATGTGATTCTGATGTTAAAAAAGTTATTCATTAATAAAAAATAGGTTATCTCTCTTTCTCTCTTTTTCTCTCTGTGTGCGTGGGCGTGCGATGGCGAGGGAAATTTACTAAACGTAAGAGGCTGAAAATTTGCATGAAGGTAGCCCAAGGTCTGCCATTGTCCACCCGAGGCTCATATTCTTAATATTTTGAAAATCTAGAAATATTAATTAGAAATCATAAACTGCAGAAAATTATTGATAGAGTGTAAAAATGTATGATTTATGAAAATATATACATTGTCTCACTGTGTACTACTTGTGGTACACAGTGAGACAATTTTCGATACTCCGTTATGCTGCTTCTGTGCTTTTATAAATAACTTTTTTATAACCATTTATACATTAATGTGTAGTGCATTTGTGTAGCTTAAAGATGTAGCAAAAAAAAAAAAAATTCAAAGGAATAAAAATCATCGCCATTTAAGTAATAATGATTTTCGTCTCACTGTGTACTACCCTCCCCTATATAGATATGCAGTTGTTCCACTGAAAACTGTTCGAGTAAAAATAATTCTTCAATCAGTTATATTTTCAAAGAGCGAATTATTATGAAAAAATATAATTAATTTTTAATTCAGAAGCAAAATATTTTTTTACGGTTATCTGAAAGATGATATCTGAAAATTTTTGATTTTTAAGAATATTCTCAGCAAGTTTCACATAAACGTAACATGTATAATTATGTAAAAAATCTCAATTACACTCTAAATAGCTTAATGTAATATAAATAAAAAGTTTTTCTACTCAATGATATACATTCGCTGTACCAAATAGTATAAATTAGCTAAAATAATAATTAAAATGAAAATAGCTTTTATAGTGCAGTCTGTATTTAAAAGTAGAAATACACCATATTTAAACTTTATTTGTTTTTCGAATGAAAATCCAAGTACCGCTATGTAAAAACCATCGACGTATTCTTCAGACATAGTAGACTATTATCAAGAAATTAATTGTTGATTAATTTTTTTTATGATATTGCAACAGAAAACAAAAAGAGATGTTTTATATTACTTAAAATGCATAGTTACAATATTGTAACAACCAAATATTTATTGTTTAGCCATTTGGTAACAGCATTAGAAAAAATCATGCCTTAAAATTATTCTTAAATTATTTACACAACATACAATTCAAAAATTAATGAAATTAATATTTTTATTGACAATTAAGTTCTGAAAATATGAATACATTGTATTGACATCGGGCATACACAACGATACATAATTTCTAGAAATCTAGCACGTGAGGAAGTTGGTGAAAAAACGATTGTCAAATTACAACTTTCAATACATGAACAAAGTTAAGTTACATAAAATGGTGTAAAAAGCACTGAATAATAAAATACATTCCATCAGCAAACTAATATTAACTTACATAAAATGATGTAGAAAAGCACCGAATAATGAAATGAATTCCATCAGCAAACTAATATTGGTTTCATTAGTTATATTAAAGGCAAAAAATTAATATGTTATTCCATTCACTGGAAATACTCTGATATTATTCAAATTTGGTTTAAACCTTCGTGAATCAACAACTCCTATTTGAAAATATTTACTCATATGTTAGAATACTTTGTTGTAAGCATGCAAACAATAATAAAAATAAAAATAAATTATAGGCTAAAAGATACATTTTCACATCTACAATATACAGTAAATTACATACTTCTGATAAATATTGTCTCTTTTTTAATTCAAAATTGTAAAGTTTGCGAATTTACTTCTGTAAAAAATCAAGTTTTGGACGTCCCCAGACTTTTTAATTTTACAAAATTTACAAAGTTCATTTTAGCAGTAACGATGATAAACTGCCCAAACGGTAAATAAAACTTTGCCATGAAAATTAAATCAGCATCGCCATCTGCGGTGAATTCTATGAACAAGAAATATTAACTGCGGTGTTGGGAGATAGCAGCAATAAATAAAAGAGTCTTTTAAAGTCCACTATATACATGAAATTGACTTTTGGGTATGTTGCAGATAAGTAACGCGGGGATAAAAAGCATTACTGGCTCTTCGTCTAAATATTTTCAACGAAACTGCAATATTGCAAAAATATTTGTTTTGCATGTAAAATATTGGTTTTGTATAAGAAGATTGGTTTTGTATATAAAATATTGGTTTTGTATGTGCAATATTAGTAATGAAATTGCGAAATATTTCTTGTCTATATATTTATAGCATTGAAAAAAATCTGAAAATCATAATGTTGGGTAATATTTCATAATAATAGTGGCAAAAATATAGCCACTACTCAAGGAGTAGGGTTTTACTCCTAAGTATATTTAAAAAATAACACACGTTTAGGAAATACTACTAAATTTGTGACAGTGATTGTTTCTGACTTTTATTTTTAGAATGTTTCTGTTGTGTGCTTTTAAAGCCATTTATTTACCATTTCTTAGAAAATTTGTAATTGTATAATTTCAGATATGCTTTTAAAATGTCACTCTAGAATTATGACACCTAAGAGGCGCTAAAATTATATTTTACGCATGTGTGACTGTCTTACACCGACGCAATAAAGCATAAAATATTCTGGAGAAAGATAATTACATGAGTTATAAAGATGAATCTGGTGTAAATACGTCAAAAGAATTATCGTTACATACTTATACAAACTTCTTCACTTTGAAAGATGAAATATTTCACTCGAAACGACGAAGCAATACCATATATATACAGCAACAGATTACATCGATCAAGTTCGTTTACTAATTCACGCATTTAAGTGGGTTTCTTTTTAAATTAGTATAGTCTGATATTCTGCTAAACATGTACAATGTTCGCAAACAGAAACGTGCACATTAAACTTTAATCCGTACACTGTTAAAAATTTGCAAGAAACTGTGCCGTCATTCGACCATTTTTATAGAAAATGAATTCATAACCGAAATATAACTCTATTCTGATCATAACATTGACAATATTATGATCAGACTACAGTTATATACAGTGTATCATAACCTTAGGTTATGTAACCGTTTTCTATAAAAACGAACGAATGACTGGGCAGTTTGCTAGAGATTTTTAACAGTTTACAGAAAAATATGTAGGGGAGACTAGGGACGGTTGACCATACGGAAGGCTTAACCCACCCATCAATTTTCATATTTAGAGAATTTCAGAGTTTTATCAATAGCTGTCAACAAACGCTACTGGAATGCTCAAACAACAGTCCTCATTTCGTAGAGATAATCGAAATAGGTGTTGAAAAAATCACTTTTGAGGCGTTTTCAACCGAAAAGTTGTGTTTTTTAGAAATATTTTTTAAGCTTTTTTTAGATAAATTATATCATAGAAATTTATGTAAGTATGTTTAAAATAATGCAGAAATATCGAGCTTTCATTCCTGGCATAAAGTTTGTACAGTTAGTTAGGCTTAACATAACAATGTGCTACTCTTTGGAAAAGGTCTATGTAGGAAGTCTTGAACCAGTCAATGTAAGGGAGGGTTGACCAGATACTCAAGGCTCCCTTAATTAAGTGGTTTTGGAAATCTTTTTATTATACACTGTGCATAATGAAAAGTTAATGGTTATATATATAAAAGAATGTAAATTTATTCTATAAAGCTACAGTAAAATTGTGTGATGGAAAAGAATGTTTAAAGCTGACTAAAGAAAGATGTGAAAAATTGCTAGAAAATGGAAAAGTTGATAGGAACATTTTTCCATTTAAATATTACTTACAATAGGTAAATAGAAGCAGTGGGAAAGACTAGAAAGAACTTGAAAGGATGAAAGCAGCAGACTTAATCCTTTCAGGGGTAGTGGTATATTTATAAAACCAATTAATTTTAATTCCGAAACGTCACAATAGCACCTGAATTTTGCTAAACTCTTTTCCATTTAATATGTATGTGAAAAAAAGCCCTTTTCTTATTTCCAAATAAATTTGTTCGTAAATTCCGGTACCAGCTATTTATTTCAACATTTTAGTACTGAAAATACTTTGCCCCTTAAAGTTTTAAATCATGTTAATGATAAGCTAAGTGCTCATGCGGCTGCAAAAGAACATATCATCGATCGAAAAACTTTTTGAAGGTATGAGACAAATTTCAAAAGGGTGAATACAGTGAGATGAAGTCAAACTATGTGATAACTAGAGTTCCAAGTCGAGGGTCACAGAAAATAGGACAAGGAGACAAAGCGGGACAGTGGCTCCTAAATCCGGACACAATAACATGAAACATTATGAAAACGGAACCTGTCTCTAACAGAGTACTGCCTTAAATGTTAAAATTTCATTTTTTACTGTACAATTACACCTGCTCAGAGAAAATCCTGTTTAAAACAAAATTTTTCTCCTCTGACTTGCTATTGCTTCTCAGCAGGTTTGTTTAAGTGTCATATTTAAAAAAAATATATTTTTCATAATAATTAATACATATAGCATAAACTTATTTTGCTTTTTTAAAACTGATTTTATTTCTCTTCAGAAATATTGCAATATAAAACAAAGTGGGTCAAGCCTCCCGTGTTGTGGGTCAACCCTCCCATATGTGAGGAGCCTTGACCCATTCTTTTTTCATGATTAAAATCAATCATTTTTCTAATTTCTAATATGTTATACTTATGTAGCAATTTTATTTTGATAACTGATTGTATAACGAATAAAATGATATATAAAACTTTATTCTACGTTCATTATTTAAAAAATAATAAATCATTTTGTAAAAAGTTCGTCAACCCTCCCTAGTCTCCCCTATATCAGTTGATATTGCTCGATAATTCCTGTTAGCCCGGGAGGTCTCGCGACGGTCCTGATAGACCCTGAGTTCGTATAGTTTTTATAATTGTAAACCACTAAAGTAGTCTTCATGAGCACACAACTCTGCAGCAAACATGATACGAGATAAAACCTACCATAGGGGAACACATATAAGTAAAATTTTTTATTAATTTTTCAATTAATGTTCAGTAGTGAAATTACGCCCGAAATTATTGAATATCAATAACGTGAAATTTTTCACATTGCTAAGTAAACGTAAACCAACAGATTGAAAAACGTCCAAACAGGTAATCGAACCTGGATCCTTTCAATTACGATCCAATTCTCTACCACTAATCTACGAGGACGATACCTGGCTTGGAATCTCTCACACTTAAATGTCGGTAAGGCTGCAACCGCAGCACAAGATGGAATAATCACACAACCTTGCGGCATACATGCTCATGAAGACTATTTCCCATATAGGCCATACATTTACATTATCCCATGGGCCGACTATATAAAGCACGGTACTTTTCCAGTACAGTTATTTGGCGTACTTTTTAAAGTTTGTCACAATTTGTACTTCAGAAGTGAGATCATTTGCCAAATCATATAAACAGCTACGAAAACAAAATTAATGAACTTTTAAGTTTATTTATATAATCTATAAACGTTATATATATATGTATCTATATTATTGTTGTTTTTTTATATACAATTTACTTCAGTTTGTATACGAAAATAGTTAAATGGCTTCTTCATATTAAATAAATTGTATAGATATTGAAAAATAACTCGTGTATATGAAACAGTGATTAAGTTGCTAGAAAACACGCTGCCAAATTTGGATAATGTAATTTATATGGATAATGTAAATGCCATGGGGTATATGCCAATGGCATGTTTTGTGTTCCCATGTGCTCTGTGGTATGTTTATTAGAAATGCGATGCGTAGAATCAAAAGGAAATAAACCAGAACACCAAGAGTTAACATCTCAAAAATAATCTGATTCAGAAATAAATTAGCAAGTTGTGGCAGACACTATAATGTTTCTTAAGGAAAAGATTAATATAAAATTCATTTTGTTGTGTAAATTATCCATCTTGATTTTCCCGTTCTAATTGCTTGCATTTTTTTCAAAAATCAATGGAATTTTTTGACATAGTTTTGTTATTTGCTACAGATAGTTCTTCAAAAAAAAAAAAAAAAAAAAAAAGGATTAAATGCAATACACGCATAAGAACTGCGGGAGGAAGAAATTTGGGCGGGGTTTTGAATTTGCCCCTCCATGCCTAGAAATCGCACATTTTTTTATGGGAGTAGCGAAAATTTCAAAAGGAGGGAATTAAATTATTGGTTATTTATTTATCATTGCTACAAAGTAAAGCAAAAAGAGCGCGAATGTTTTTTTTTTTCAAGTTGAGTTTTATAAATTTTAAACTTTGTATGCTGGAGTTAAAAAGGCGGAGGTGGGGTTTAATCAGATGTTTCAAACAGGGGGAATCTGGAAGTTTCTTTATTTATTCTTGTAACAAAGTAACAATAGCAAAGAAATTTAAAGATTTTACACTTTATAACCTGGGGCCAAAATAAAAAAAAAAAATGTCGGAGATGGTGGGGGTGATTTATTTAATCTAAATTATCGATTATTTAGTTATTATTCCTACTGAAGCAAAAATCAAAATATTACAGTTTTAAAGTTTCAAAATTTGCATACGCGCTACTAGGGGAAGGAAGGCAAAAATGGAAGCGTTAATTTTGTACAGAATTTAGATGACTGATTATTTATTGTTACAATAATGTAACATATATAGCACAAACAGGTTTAAAAAATCCCCATTTAAGTTTTAAAGATTGTAAACATTTTGTGCTAAAGGAGAAAATTCAATATATTAGTGGGATGCAGGGGGAATTTAAATGATTTTTTTAAAGTGAAATTCGCAAAAAATGCATAAGATTTTCACTCACGGTAGTATAAATATTTCATTACAAATATTAAATGCATTGAAAGATATGTAAATATTGCAATAGTTCTACTTTTCTTTCTTCTGAAAAGTATAAGTAACTGCTTTTGGAGGAACATTGTATTTTTTACATCATAAGTGTTACTATTTTTGTGTGTACCATTATTAAAAATAAATTTTTCTTACCTGCCAGACATGGTGAAGGGATTTTCCTTTCTGAGAATCCCTTGCCTGTAACCCTACAGGGAAATATTACAGTATAATTCTTCACTAAGTATGATCGATAAATATTTCCCACGCTTGTTAATTTAGCAATCCATTAAAGATTTTTCTGAGGGGAAAGGTAATTCATTATTTTAAATCTAATCTAATACATAAATTTAATTGCATTTAAACTTTAATAAGAAAACTTAATAAATAAACTTTAATGAAGCAAATAATGTTTCTTTATTTTGTAGTTCATTAGTAATTAAATTAACACCAGAACCGCCGTTAGGGGTCATTTTGACCCCTGGCAAAATTGATAATTGTCAATTCGAACCAGAAATTTTTTCATAAGATATGTTAGATGTATAAAGCACAAAAATGGGCTGATTAAATAAGTTAAACAGTTTTAAATAAAAATTCTGGTGTGAAACACTTTTTTATAAAAATTGAGTAAAATAGCTGGCGGTTCTAGTGTTAAAATAAATGCAGTTTGATTTTTAATGCATCGTAATTTTAACATATTAAATGAGAAAGAAATTTCTTGTAATAGTTTATTATTTAGCAATCGGTACAATTAAATATTTTTGTGTTCCATAAATTTTTAATAATTTTAATAAATATTTAGCAGTAAAGCAACACATTTATTTAAAAGATAATTTATAATGCAAAAAGTTTTTTTTTTTTTTTCAAATACTCAGTTGTATACGGAATTGTGCAGCATGAAATAATGAAATAATATGATTTTAGCGATGATAAATAATGTTTTACACTACTTTTACAACACTTTTTGAAAGTATATGTTCGACCAAAAAATTTAAACGCATTTTTTAGCTTCATTAGAAAAAATATATTTGCAAACAACTAATGTGTATATAAATACCGTATATTTTATAACGTTCTTTTTTTTCCATTAACACATGACGAATCACTGCCAGTGGTCATATAAACCACTTTTTTGAACCAGAATTTTTATTTCATAATTGAAATCAAATTTGTGCTACATATGTAGATTTATGCTACATGTAATTAAATAAAATTTATAACTAGAGATTATTTTAAAACGCCATATAATGATGCGCTAGATCGATAGACCCATTCAGACATGAATAACAGCAAATGAACATTTTCGATTCAACAATTTTCTTTACTAAATTTTTTCATAAAACTTTTAATTGGTGAAAAATTGACAAAGCAACATTATTTATAAATAAATTAAAGGACTGCTACGTCTAGTTACGGATGGCCTTGATGATGGCCACAGAATGGCTGAAACTTGTCGGTTTTTAGACTTTTAAAATTTTCTTTTAATGTTTTTAAAGTTTTTACCTTTTGTGTATAATATACGTCTTTAAGTAAACCTTTTTATTATTTGTGTGATGTTAACATTATTTATATATATTAAAAACTGCAATAATGAGTCTAATTAATTGAAAGTTCTATATATGAAGAAAAGAAAAATAAATTGGAAGTCATTGATCTCCTGTAAATCCATGTACATGTATTCAAGCAAGAGTTTATACATACATAATTTTATTAATAGGAGAAAATTCTAACTGATATACTTTGTGCACAAATTCACAAGGTTCCCATTTTTTACTTTGATTTTAGCAATGTTAAAGATTATTTTAAATATTCACAAATGGTTGTACTTTTGAATTCCAGACAGTTATTCTACATTTTGAAAAAAAATATAATCTAATAAAAATTATATTTTTCATATTGAAGATATATTTACAACATAAATGATTACAAATTATTATGGAGTAGCTACTGCAAAGTAAATATTTATAAAATAGTTTTTATTTGTCAAATTTTGTATCTTGCTTTTTTTTCTTAATCCGCGGAAGAAATGTTTTACAAATATTTGAACATTTAGAAACAATAGTATTTTTTATTTTACTAGACTTAAGATTTTAAAATTTTACATTGGAGATTTTTTTTTAATTAAATAGGCTATTAGAAGTAACATTCCATATATTGAAAAATAAGTAAATAAGAGTACTGAACTCAAAATAAAGGAGAAGATAAACAAATATATTTTCTCCAATTATTTTCAGTCTGATTAAATTTCTGATATTAACAAATTAAATATTTAAAGTGGATTTTTTCCGATTTTCGAGTTCGTCAGATTTTACATTGGAGTAGATTTAGTACAGAAATTATAAAATAAAAATTGCAGATATTTTTGCTTCATTTGTGGAACATTTTTTTTCTCGCAAGGAATAAATAATGTAACATTATTTTGGTTTCCTTAGGTAGTAGAGAACCAGAAGATGTGATATTTTGTGCATGTTTAATATAATATGAAAATTATTTACTGATAGTAAAACATATTTACGATTATAAACGAAATTTCAATTCTAGAAAAAGTAAACTGTAAATAATTTTATATACACCTGAAAATGAAAAATAAATAAATTACAGTAGTTGTTACAAACGAAAATTTAGAATTGTTAAATTTATTTCCTGAATATGCATTTTTAGATACATTGGATAGAATAATTATAGCTCTAATTATAAAGTAGATTGAAAATTTTATTGCTGGTAAAAAAAGCAATTGTATTGAAAAAAATATCTTTGTATTGCTTGTACATATATTCAAGAGAGAATATATATCGATCGACATAATTTAATTAACTACAATTTCTTAACTAATACGCCTTCTGCCGCTGTCCTCGAAATACTCAAGGCCTGAGGACACAAGTTGTGACGTCATCACTAATCGACCGACATCTCATTGGTGTTGGAATTCACACCAGGAAATTTTGAATAACAATTTCCGTTTTATTTTATTTGTGGAATATCTATCATTTTGTAAAACTATAGTAACTATTTAAATTTACTGGTGAGAATTTGGAATAGCTTAATAAAAAATCAGCCAGATGCCGCAACATTGTGGCATTCCGCATCTAGCTGAATTTTTATTTATGGTTTCCGAATTCTCACCAGTAAGTTTATGTAGTTATAATTGTTTTATAAGATGATAGATATTCCACAAATAAAATAAAAGGAAATTGCTATAAAAATTTTTCCGGTGTGAATTCCAACACTAATGAGAAGTCTGTCAATTAGTGATGACGTCACAACTTGTGTCCTCAGGCCTTGATTATTTCGATGGCAACGCTTCTGCATTAGTTTACAATGTTTAAGTTTTTTACTGTGTACAACAATCTTAAAAAGAAGTGAATCTCCAGTTGTTTCATTTATAATTTCCAGATTTTTTTTTCTTCTTGTTTGTTTGTAAAATTATCAAAGCAACATATATGTATAATAAAAACTGCAATAATGATTTTAATTAATTGAAAGTTCTATATATGAAGAAGAGTGGATAATTGAAAGTCAACGATCTCCTTTAATTCCATTTACATGTATTCAAGAAAGAGTTTATACATACATATAGTTTGATAAATATGTACAAATTCTTAATTGATATACTTTCTGCACAATGCCACAAGGTTCCCATTTTTGCTATGATTTTGGGAATGTTACAAATTATTTTAAATATTTCTTCGGTTGTATTTTTGAATTCCAGACAACTATTCTGCATTTTGAAAAATATATCATCTTTTTAAAAATATTTTTTTATATATTGAGCATATATTTACAACATAAAAGATTGCAAGTTAGTATGGAATAGCTACTGCAACGTAAATATTTATGAAATAGTTTATATTTACAGATTTTGTCTTTTCCTTTTTTACTTAATCCGCAGCATAAATGTTTTACAAATCTTTGAATATTTAGAATGTAATAGTATTTTTTATTTTACTAGACTTAAGATTTTAAATTTTTACACTAGAGAACTTCTTTATAATTAAATAAGCAATTTGAAATAATATTCAAACTCTTGAAAGATAAACAAATCCGAGTATTGAACTCAAAATAAAGGAGAAGATAAACAAATTTATTTTCTCCAATTATTTTCGGACTAATTAGATCTTTGATAGCAACAAATCAAATATTTCAGCTCAAAGTGGATATTTTCATATTTTCGAGTTTGTCTGATTTTATATCAGAGTAGACTTACTACAGAAATTTTAAAATAAAAATAGCAAATATTTTTGCCTGATTTGTGAAATTTATTTATTTTTCCACAAGGAATATATAATGTAACATTAATTTGGCTTCTTTAGGGAGTAGATACAGCAGATTTGATATATTGTACATGTTTAATATAATATTAAATTTGCAGGGCTCGCACCGTTCCTAAAATTTCCACACTTTTCTACCAGTATTTTGAATAAGAATTCTTCGTCGTATATTTCTTTAAAATTTATAATAGAATGATGCAACAAGGATTATCGTTTTAATTTAGTGGTAGCAAAGTGCGAAAATTTTAGGAACGCTGCGAGCCCTGAATTTGCTTACTGTTAGTAAAACATATTTATGACTATGAACGATGTTTCAATTCTATAAACAATAAACTGTATATAATTTTAAATATATATGAAAATGAAATTTAAAAAAAAAATTATAGTAGTTGCTATAAATGACGAACTAAAATTGTTAACTTTCTTTCGTGAATATTTATTTTTAGATACATCAGATAGAATGATTATAGCTCTAATTGCAAATAAGATTGAAAACTCTATTACTTGAAAAAGCAACGAGACTGGAATTTAAAAATAAAAATCTGTATTACTTGTACATATATTCAAGAGATAATATATAAACACTGCCATAATTTAATTAAACACGAATTCTTAACTAATACACTTTCTGCACAAGTTTATAATATTTAAGATTTTATGTTGTTTAGCAATCTTAAAAAGAAGTGATTCTCGAGTGGTTTTATTTATAATTTCCCGATTTTTTTTCTTTTTGCTTGGTTCAGATTAATCCTTAAAAGTATATTTTTTATTTTAAAATATATTTCCAAAAAAGATTATATGTTATTTGAAAAATAACAAATTAAATATTTATGAACTTTCTTTTATTTATCAGATTTTTCTCTCTTCTTTTTCCGTGTGAGTATTCAGCTGTGAGTGCTGCAATCGAAATAAACCCGAATGCGAGGTGCGTGATATGATAAGATTTTTTCGGCACAAAATGTCTCAGCTGCATTGATTGCCAATCCAACTAACTCTTCTCGTCAACATGACAATGCTCGTCCTTACAGTTCTCTAAAAACTCAAGAATGTTTTAATTAATTCAAATGGGATGTTTTTTATCACGTCACGTACAGTCCGGAATTGACGCAGATAGTCGCCAATTTATTCAAATGGAAAAGTAGCTTGCGTCGCAGCTCTTGAATGACGAACTTCAAAATGCCGTGAAGCTATCGTGTTATCCTGAATTGCGTTTGCGTGAATGATAAATCTATTTTGTATTGCTTTAACTTTCGCAAAATGCATACGAATCTCCGGAATTGTTTACCGCTGTTATTGTGATAAGATACGAGAATTAAGTTGTATAGTGATTATGTATAGTGAGGTGGTAGTTGGAAACTTCGGATTTATAGCGGATCCGCCTGAGAAGTACTCTAATTACTCTATCCGCAATCAAGACCTTGATTGGAGTTTTACCAGGATTGAAGTACTGGTGGTTTTTAAGTGGCATATGGACAGTAGATTTTCTTCAAAGGTGTGAGTGTGATGGCCAGAAATAGTAATTTCATCTACTCAGAATAAATTGATTTTTAGGTTCACGGAGTCTACTTGGTACATTAACATTAACTAAGGACTTTCTAAAAAAGAGAAGTATTTTAGAAGCCTTGTGAGATTAAGGTGAATTAATTTTTTTAAAAAATGGGAAAAAGTCTTATTGCGTTTAAAAAGAAATCTTGTAATTGCAGTAATCTTTTTCTTTTTAAAGTGATTTACTGAAATGTTATTTTTGTTGTTAAATTGTTACCATGTCCTCATTTCAGTTTAACAGCACTTTATTCTAGACACCCTAAACTGTCAGAAAATGCAAAAAAACCTTTCGATATATTGAAAGATAAAAACTGGTGTCCGCTACTTAATCCCCAAAAGAAATTATTTGAATATTTAGAATGTGATGGTATTTCTTGTGCTTTTAGATCGGTAATTTCGAAATTTTATATTAAAATATTTTATTTAATTAAATAAGCAATTATAAACAACATTCAAAATCTGAAAAAAAAGGAAATATAGAAATCAAAGTAAAGCAACAAATTTATTTTTTCCAATTATTTTCAGATTAATTATATTTTTCATGTAAAACAGTGAAATATTTAAAGTTTTTTTTTCTTTAGTTATTCTGCTTTCACATATGAGTAAATTTCGTACTAAAATTTTGAAATATAATTAGCAAATACTTTTCTCTGATTTGTGATCCTTTTTCGAGAAGAGAAAAAATAATATTAAATGAATGCTGCTTTTGAAGTGAACGGATATACCGTAGATTTGATATTTTATGCATGTTTCAGATAATGATAAATTCATTTACAGCGAGTAAAACATATTTTTAATAAATAAACATATTTCACTTGTATAAGCAGTGCATTGTAAAAAAAAAATTCAAGATAATTATTCAAGAGTATTTTTAAATACATGACAGTAGTATCTAGAAATGAAAAATTAAATTTGTTAAAACTCTTTGTGAATAAAGTATTATTTACACTGCTCAAAAAAATTAGGGGATCAAGCAAAAAAGTGAAGAGAACAGTGCAAGACAGCCATGTATGGGCATAAAATGGATAGTACATGTGTATCAAATCGCAATATAGAAAAAAAATACGCAAAAAAAATGTAAGGGAGTTTTATTTTTTAAAAAGATGAAAAGAAGATGAAAAGGTGGTTTAGGGCAACAATTTGATTTCATGTAAATGATAAAAAAAAATTATTGTTTAGAAAGGATGCAAGATTTTTAATATTGCGTGTGGTCTCCTCGAACAGCTAAGCCTGCTGTACACCTGTTTTCCATGGATGCGATGAGGTTATCGATAAGAGATTGGGGAATACTGTTCCATTATTCAAGAATTGCAATCTCCAAGTCCCGGACAGTAAAAGGAGGCCTTGGTCTCGCAGCAATGCGTCGTCTGAGTATGTCCCAAACATGCTTGATCGGATTTTTGTCAGGAGAACCTGCTGGTTACTCCATACGCTGTATTGTTTAAGCTTCAAGCATGTTTTTCAAAAGACGAACTGTATAAAGTCTGTCATTATCATGCATGAAAAAAAAGAAATCACTAATTACTGCAACATAAAATACGAATTGAGGTCTCAGTATCTTGTCTGTATTATTTCGGACCGTCAAAGTGAAATTCCGAATGATATGCAGGCCCGCACGTCCACCTATGCTGATTCCAGCCAATAGCCTCGTCTGTAATGTATTTTTTCACGAACGAATGTGGGATTATTTTGAGTGCCTCTTTCTCTCCATGCCAAAACACATCAGATGTCACTTCCAGACTGAATCAGGACTCGTCTGTAAACAGAATTTGACTTCAACAACGTTGCCTCCAAACTCGACGTTCAGTTTCCCACATTCTTTGGGCCGAACAGTGGCTTGAAGTCAATGGAATACAGACCATTGGCTTACGTGCATAGAGACCACCCTGATGAAGCCTATTTCGGACTGTTTGGCTGGACACCCTTCGTCCTGTGGCCAAGAACAACTGTGTTTGCAGCTGAGTAGCATTGTCCGTTCCGTCTCGACGAGCTGTTAACAAGATATATCGGTCATCAGTTTCTGTGTTATCACATTTTCGACCTTGCACTTATCGATGACTACCATTCCATGTGTGTTGTAATCGATTCCACAGCCTTTCATGGATACTTCTTGCGACTCCAACAGCATCCACTACACTTCGTTGTGTTTCCCCAAATTCAACTGTCCCGATAACACGCCAAGCCATGGATTGCGGTAAATCATGTTGTTGTGACATTTTCAAGCCACCCTTTCTCAAAACATCATTTAGGCAATTGAATTTTACAACTGAGGCAGTGAAACAGACGTTTCTGCAAAATCCCGATTTCTGCACTTACCTCCTTTTTCTAGTTTTTGACGCCATAAACTTTAATTTACATGTGAAGTTTCCTTTATCTGTTTTTTACAGCACTTTAAATTATGGATGTTTTATTTTATGTTACTTATCGTTGTAAATATTTGCGTAATTTCGTTAAAACCATGTGCTCCGGTAATTGTTTTGAGCAGTGTATATATGTTGAAAATTACCACAATGCAGCGATGGAACAGTGTAGCAGCAGAAAATCAATTGACACCGCTAAATTTTATTAGTATTTTCCCCCTAATTTTAGCACAGAATTTCTGATATTTTTCAATTCGAAGAATACTGTTAAAATTTAGTGGTGACAATTGCCCAAATGCTGCACCACTGTTCCATCACTGACAATGGCTTCACTTATAGAGATGCTTTAAAAAAAAATTTTAATTGAAGAAAAGCAAACGGGGTAAAAATAAAAGCTTTCCTGAACTCCATTAATGAATACACTTAAGACAGAATAAATATCTGTTCATATAATATGGTTAAAATAAATACGCATTCTTAATGGATATAATTACACAAGTTCACAAATCTTGATTCTTTTACTATATTTAACAACGTATCTGCCAACGTTTGCCCTTTTTTACCACTAAAATTTAATAATAAGTTTTGTCTGATAATCAGTGAAATCTGCGATTAAATAAGTCAAAAACATTCTTTTTTAAATTTTAATGATAAAAAAGTGTAAAAGTTCGCAGCTATGTTAAATGTGTTAAATATTTATTCTCCAATGTGTTTTGCATTTCCGGACAATTTATGTGTATTTTGGAAAAATATTAAGCCACAAAAATATTCTTATGTTACAAATATTTTTCCAACAAAAAAGATTCGATGTTAGTAGAGAAATAGCTATCGAAAAGTAAACATTTATAAAACATGTTTTATTTATCACATTTAACCTCTTCCTTTATCTTAATACGTACAGAACATTTTTAGAGATATTTTAATATTTAAAATATAATATTATTTCTTATGCTCCTAGGCTGGTAATTTTAAATATTAACTTCAAACTGTTTCATTTAATTAAATAGGTAATTTAAAATCGCATTCAAAATCTACAAAATTTTAAAAATATATCTATCCCCATCGAGAAATCAAAGTAAAACAACAATTTTATTTTTTCTCCCATTACTTTCGACTAATTAGATTTTTTCATATGAACCAATCAAATCATTAAATGTAGAGTGGGTTTTTTCGATTATTGAGTTTTCCTGCTGTTACATCTTAGTAAAGCTATAAAATCTTAAATTATAATTAGAAAATAAATTAGTCTCATTTGTAAAACTCCATATTTTTCACAAAGAAAAAATAATGCAAAATTAATCTGACGCCCTTAGTGAATAGAAAACTTGCAGATTTTATATTTTATGCACGTTTAAAGTATAATGTAATTTATTTTATGCTAGTTAAAAATATATTTTCAACATGTGATTATGTTTGAATGTTATAAGCAATGAACTATAAATAATTTTTAGATTTAAATATACAAGGATTTAAAAAATAAATATCATTAGTAGTTTGAAATGAAAAATGTCCTTCCGTTCAGTGCCGGATGGAAGAGGTAGCTTTCATATTCCATATTTTTAAAGATTCGGCTTATACTATCCAAACACACGAATAAGATCAAATTAGTGGAACCCGATTACAGAAGATTCATTACTAATTTTTGTAAATGCTGAATGTGAATGAGAATTTCGCGAAATTAGTCAGCTGTATCCAAACTGGTTTTATATAAAGTGACATATATTTGGTCGTCAAATTCGGCGATATCTTGAAGCGCCCGCCATTTCAAAACAACATGATGGGTGAAGCAACCCATGAACTTAGTAAAGACCTTAGTAATTCCTGTGCACATGCTCACTCACATTGGAATCGGTTGATTTATGCGAGTGCTGTCGCATTTTTCAAAAACACAAAAGTGCACAAATTTTTCAAAATGTCACCCAAATTAGAAATTCAAAGTGCTATATTTCAACCATTTTTAAAAATAAAGACAAATCAAAAAATGCTCCGGAATCTTTGTATCAAGATCGAACACCTAAGAAAGAAATCTTTTTCAGTTTCTAATTTTTTCGTACCTCATTTTAAATATAAATTAAAAAAATATATAGGGCGCCATTTTTAACAAGATGGCGAATGAAGCTGGCCAGCTATCTTGGTCGAGACATTGCTATATACTATGCACATGCCTTTTCACATCCAAATCGGTTAACAAATACACGTGTTATCGCGTGACAAAAATCAAATTTTTTTAAAATGTCAGCCATGCTAGAAATTCAAAGTGCTATAACTCAGTCATTCATACCAAGATACCGTTATACATTATACAAATATACCATTTATACCATTTTGTCAAGATATAGGCAAAACAAAAAATGCTCCGAAACCTTCGTATCAAGGTCAAACACATAAGAACAAAACCTTTTTCTCTTTCTAATTGTTTTGTACCTCATTTTAAATTTTAAACTTTTTTAAACTTCTTAAATGGCGCAATTTTGAAACAAGATGGCGGATGAAGTTTGACAACGAACTAGGTCGAGTCATTGGTATATACTATGTACACACCATGTTACATTAAAATCGGTTCATAAATACGCCTGTTATCGCGTGACAAAAATCAGATCGTTTCAAAATGTCAGCAACACTAGAAATTCAAAGTGTTATCACCCAGTCATTTTTTTAAATATAGACGAATCAAAAAATGCTCCGGAACCTTTGTATCAAGGTCAAACACATAAGAAAAATATATCTTTCAATTTCTAATTTTTTGTAACTCATTTAAAATTTAATTATTTTTTTTAATTTTTGAATGGCCGCCATTTTGAAACAAACTGGTGGATGAAGCTGGCCAACGAACTCGGTGGAGACATTGGTATGTACTATGTACACTCCAAGTTATATCCAAATCGGTTCATAAATACGAGAGTTTCAGTGTGACAAAGATCATATATATATATATATATATATATCAACATTTGAACGGAGGGTTTTTTCGGGGTCTGGGTGTCATGATCGGTGAAAATATACCAAAATTTTTCGGAATCGTTTTCTTCCGAACGGCTGCAATTAGGTAGCTTTTTCTAATGAAAGCTACCAAATTAACTTTATTAAATTTGTTTTGTGAATAAATGTCATTTAGATATGTTTCAAACTATGTAGCGTAGTGCTCTTTTAACTGGGTACGAGTTAGTTTTGTGATTTTGCTTTCGATCGTGGTGTCCTCAATTTTAACATTTTTGCGTGAATGAGACCTATTCTGACATTTCATTAAGTGTCACAAACTATGTCTGAATCTCCAAGAATCTTATTGTCACGGTAATTTCTTGAAATGATATGATAATTAACACCTGTTGTTGCGTAGTTGCTAAAAACAACGCAGTGGGGATCGGATTTATAGATTTGGAACCCTTCTCGACGTTAGTGTAGTTTAGTACTGGATTTTGATGGTATCCTGCTATTTTTAATGAAGTTCTCCACGCGTTGAGCTCAAGCGAAATTTTTGATTAGCTGTTTTTGGATGGAATCTACGTGCGGGGCTTTCAACTGGGTGATAAGCAGTTAAAACCTTTTAAACGCCGCACTATGATTGAAAGATAAACTATTTATTGGTAAAAATCACAATAAAACTCAAAGATAAGCACTATGTGTAATTTGTTTTAAAAAAAAATTGTATAGGATTTATAACATGTTCTAGAAATGGAACATTGGCGGGAAACACTTAGTTTTTTCACATGTTTTTATAAAATATGATTAACGATATTTAAATTAAAATTTCTATTTCAATGCCCAATATTTTTAATAACTACATGTTAAGTTATAAAAGTTATTCAGGAATAACACAGGTTAAGCAGAAAAATAGCCGGGCTTCGCCCATCGAGCCTTCATTGTGGTCAATATTCCAGCAAAAATTGTCAAGAATCGGTAGGAAGTTTTCACAGAAAAAGCTTTGCCACTAAATTAAAAATGTATATATTATTTAGACGATGATCAGGAATTTCTGTATAAAAAAAATTACAATTATTTATCAGAACAGTATAAAAATTATAAAAACAGCATAAGAAAATAATAATAATGCCTGTACTAAAATTCACAGCACAGTAATCATATAAATGAAAGTGTAAAAAATACAAGGATAAATAAATAATCTCCTAATTTCAAGGTGCTATTATCTATAACAATATTTTGTTTTAACTTTCTAAATTTATTTCTAGGCATTACTGAAGAATCAATTGGGACCAATAGCTCTTCTTGAGTGTTCCTATATAAGTTTTCTCCGAGTACTTGGTGACATCCACAAGACAACAATAATCCAAAATATTGACATATATTATTTTCATCTACAGCTATAACTTCTCCTTTTTAAAATGCATAAAATGTTGTCATATTTGCTACACGCGGTAGATACTCTATTAGAGAGAACTTATAAAATACTTCAACTAGAGATAAAGTGACCAACTCAGGAAGCATTTCAGAAATACTTGCAATGTTTTTAGTTTTTAGATTTTTTTTTAATTTTGCGGGTTTTTTTCCACAGCGATGTTGGATATTTTTCTCTTTCTACATATTTTTTCTCTTCAAATTCAGTCTTCCCTTTGACGTTGAAGGTACTTTAGGATCAAATCCGTCTTCATTAGAAATTTCAATGTCATCTACTTTTCTAAAGCTATTTCAATTTCACCATAAACATCTGCTGGCAGAACAGACTAAAAAAAATGTCATTTATATTTTCTTCATCTATTAAACATCCACTTTCTTCTGGAGGTAATTTACAAATATCAATGCATTCTTCATCAGAATCACCCGATAATTCATAAAAGTATTGAAGTGCGTCCTTCTGATGTACAAAATGGTTTTGAATGAGACATCTCTTTCTGTGCGACGTATCCTAACTGAAAAACAGTTACAGAGGGAAGTAAAAAGAATAAGAGTTCTTTATTTTCCGATATTACCTCTCCAATCCTATCTTGGCTCTCAATTTGAGTCATAAACAACGTCTAACTATCAACAAACACGTATGTGTTTCAGCGGCAATCCTTCAGACCGGAGAACGTGTGTGAAAGATGGGAGGGAGGGGGTGCAGGAGGGGAGGTGTGCAAGGAAATAGAAAGTAGATCAAAGACGTAAACCTCTTTCATTGACACTTACTAAAATTCTCGTATTCGGAAACTTTTTATCAATGCATTGTAATCAAAGAACTTTATCATGTTAAAAAATAAACCTTTACACGCCAATGTTCAATTTCTGGAACATGCAGATTTGTTATATGAAATAAACAACAAAAATATTTTTTATTTGTTAGAACTTATGTTGTACGAATAAAATGATCATTTTTAATTACTCTCACTTAGTTATAAAAAAACATTTGTTAAATTTTGAATTTTATATGAATTTTTCGCAGAATTTTTAAATTGATGTTCCATTTATGGAACATTGGCGTGTAAAAGGTTTTAATCTTATTGTTAGAAGTAATTCATTATTGGAATCCACAGAGTTCCAATTTTTAATTTTATTACAGTGTTATTAGTGATATTTTATAGTGGGTTAAAGTGATTTTCGTAGATTAATCCAGAAAGTACAGCGGGGTCAATTTTAATTTGAGTTAAGAAATCGGAATCTAATAAGGTTTTTGGAAAATTATTATTTCTCTATCTCAGTCATAAGTAGAACCGAGGTTAATTTTGACCGCCTATATTATGGTCTACCCGCTTTTCACCCAATTACCCTGTATATCGTTTTAAATAAATTGTTGGGATTTTGTTAGGATTTGTGTCATGGAATTCCTTCAAGTTAACTGTCCAGCTGGTTATTTTACAATCATAATTATAGCTCTAAAAATAGATGAGATTGGAAATTCTATAGCTAAAGATGATAAAACGGTTTGAAAGTAGAGGCACTCGTTCATTCCGTGTTGCTATATTCAAGACAAAATATATTCATACATCTATATTAAAATAAACAGAATTTACTGGAATATTTTAGGTATTTATATAAATGTTTGGCTTTTTTACTCTATTTTTTCTGCTGTAAAGTATTTTAAATGTTATTCTCAAATGGTTCTATTTATGAATTGCCGACACTTTTTTGAGACTATGAAAATGTTACTTATCCTCAAAAATATTTTTCGTGCATAAAACTTGTTAGGGTAACTCTGGGATAGATGGCCATCGTTTTTAAAGATTGAAATAAAAATTCTTATAATGCAAATACAAGAAATGTTTATGCATATTTGAAATCCTTATACATAAACCCATCATATTTTGGTCAAAAAATAATTAAATATCGAGAACAAAAAATGGGAAACAAAATTGAAATTAAAATAGCAGATGGGAGAGATAGCCATCCAATACAAGAAAAAAAATGTAGTTAAAATGGAAAAAAAATAACATATTTCGTGTAGTTAATGATGAAAAACATATAGAAATTTGTAAAGATGCAGTTATATCACGGAAAATCAGTGAATAAAATTTGAATAAACAAAATTTGAAGTATGAATTCAATCCTTCACTTTTCGTAAATTTTTACCAAATTTTTAGCAAAGTTCTTGAAAGATTGTACACTTTTCATGGAACCACTTCTGGTACCTTATGCATTGTATCCAGTAATCCTGTTCGGCTGTGGCATTATATTCTTCTCCCCAACCAATACAGTGATCCTCATCCAATTCTATCCCCTCGGAATCTGTAGAATCTAATAATTTCAATTGTATTTCATCTTCTTCGCTGCTGGAAGTGTCGTGTTTTTTTTTTTTTTTTTTTCGCTTTTATTTTAGACTTTTTCAGGGTTTTAAGTTTATTTATCAACTTTATCTGTTTCTGGGATGAATGTTCCCGAAGTTTTTCAATATTTACTGAAACAAAAGTGCATCGTTAGGCCATATTATATTATTGTTATTGAAATATTTATATTAGTTAAAATTTAAATAATTATATCAATTAATATAATTTTAAACATAAAAATTATGTAATTATTTTTAAAATAATTATATTTAGTTAAAACGCTCACTCCCTATAATTTTAAAATATTGATTATAAGTTGCATCTCTCCTCAATTTGATGTGGCCATCTATTCTAAAAATGATGGACAAATTGCCACCCAATTTAAAGTGTCACTCCGCCATTGGACGTCTTTGTTTTAGATTTAAAAGTAAAGATTGGATTATATATGTGCCTTAAAAGTCCTTATAGTAAAAGAAAAAAAATGTAACATACGTAAATCAAAACAGTCAGATACCTAACTCAACAAAAATATCCAACCACTAAATTAAATAAAAATAAAAATTACTCTTTCTTTTTATAATTGAAAAACACAGCTGTACGTCGCAGTGAATGAACACGTTGAACTATTTCTTACGGAAAAGTTTATGCTGCAATCTATGACATAGTTTTTGAAATACTTCGACTGGCCATCTCACTTCTATGGCTATCTATCCTAGAATTACCCTATACTATTTGGAAAATAGCTACTGTAAATTAAATATTTATTAAATATCATTTACTTATGAGATTTTTTATCTTCCCTTTTCTTAACCCCTTAATTCTCGCTCCCGTCAATATCACGGGCTGATGTATGGTTCGTTATTTCTCGTGCCCGTCATATTTCCGGGCTGGAAATTTATTGCTTCAAAAAACTTCTGAAACCAGAAAAAATTAACAGGAATTTCCGTCTGAAGTCTTTGAATATTGGTATTTGCGTTTTGGGTTTCTACGCTGATTGTGATGTTCGACTTTGCATTTCATGTTTCGAACTATATCACACTCAAAATAATTATTAAAAATCAGAATTTAATGTATGTTATATTATTTCAAATATTATTTGTAAAAATGTATTTGATGATTACAAATAAAGATATAAGATGTGAAAAATAAAGGTATTATTCGTATTAATTTGTATGGTGTAAAACAAACATTAAAACACAGAATTCTCGCATGATGGCTTTTCCACAAATGGGAATTTGTTCTATAACATCTTTGTTTTCGCTTTAAAAAAATCTAATTGCATATTTTATCAGAAACCTTATAATTATTCAATTTCTGTAATAAAAAAATAGGTACTTTTTTATGGTTTTTCCAAGTATTAAGCGACCGTTAAGGGGTTAATCAGCAAAAGACTTTTTTTTTCAAATAATTGAATTTTTAGAATCTCATAGTATTCTTGTTTTTTCTACACCGGTAAATTTAAAACTTTACTTTAATTAATTTTATTTAATTAAATAAGCAATTTCATGTAAATTCATGATCCGAAAAAAAAAATAATAAATCGCAATTTAGAAATCAAGGTAAAGCAAAAGAAAAAAAATATTTTCTCTAATTATTATTTTCAAACTAATTAGATTTTTCATATCAAGCAATCAAACATTTAAATTTAAATTTATTTTTATATTTTAACATATTCTGCTTTTACATATCGTGAGATATAGAATTGAATTTTTACAATGCAGTTAGCAAATATTTTTGTCTGATTTGTAAAATGTGATCTTTTTTCTCAAGGCGGAAATTAATAAAACCTAGTCTGGCTTCCTCGGTGAATGAAAATTTCACAGATTTTATATTTCACGCATGTTTACAATAACATTGAATTTATACGCTACCAGTTAATTTTTTTTTTAAATACTAACACTATTTCATTAATATAATCAGGGAATTTTAAATAATCCTAAATGTTCATATATAAGAATTTTAGAAAATAGATTATGTTAATAGCTCGAATTTGTTTAATATTTTTTAACTTTTTGTTTTGGAATTTATATTTCCTTAGATACTTAGATTAATTTTACTGTTTATTTTCAAGGTAATATTTGATACGAAAATTATAATGATCTATTTCAAAATTGACATTTACATTCAGGGATGAGATTTCCGACTCTTTGCACAGCAGTATAATCTTAGAGAAAATGTTATTTTATTTAATCGGAACATTTTTTTCAATTTAACAAAACAGCATTTCCTCTAAGATTATACTGGTATGCAAAAAGTCGAAAACCTCATACCTGACATTTCATATGTTAAATGTAATGGCGTCATTTCGTGTAGCAAAGCGCCAGGAGAAAACAATAATTAATGAATCAACCTTGCTTTTTAATCTGGCAAGTGACTTATCGACAAATGATACACAAGAAAAGAACATGTTTATGACAATAAAAGGGTCAGTAAATTAACGTAGAGTATGTAATCCGTACTTCTTGGTAAGACGAATCTCTCTTTTCCTTCATTTAAAAAACTTTTCAAAAAGATTTAATCGTGAAAAAGTGTGCATGAAAGAAACATTTGTTTTCATTAAAGAAAGCAACATTTCATTATGACTCATAGATTTTCTTAAAATCAGTAAATGCCCGCAACTTCTGCAATAAGTTATGGGGTATTTCAGGCATTTGAGTTGATGAAGTTTGATGAAGCATTTGGAGTCTGTGTTGAACATAAAAGAGCAAGTGCTTCACCATTTTTAAATCTCTCTTGACTCCTAAAACGATCCATAATCCTTCTTTTTCTTCCATTGTAAGTCAGACACTAGAAAATTGCGAGGCTGTCCAAATGCGAAGCGACATTCGCTGCATGAGCATGAGATTATACACTCGACTACTCAAAACTCAAAAATATCCTTGAAATTTCGCCTAAATATATTAGTACGAGTTATTTGTGTTAATGTATTTCGATGCCAGTGAATTTTACATAATTTTATTTTACTGATTTCATTCCCAATTGAATTTCACGAGTTACTGCCTAGCATACTAGCCAACTTCCGATTAACTTCCGTAAAATGTAAGTTAATTTAAACTAAGTTAAACAAGTTTCTAATCAGAAAATATTTTAGAGGTATCATTAGCTATTTAATTTCTCGTTTCCACTTGGAACTAGTTTGATATCATTTTTTTAAGTATTTTTCGAAACATGTTTTACCTAGTTTAAATTAACTCACATTTTACGAAAGTTAAGTCGGAAGTTGGCGAATATATGCTAGTCGTCTGCCTTGGATAAAAATATGTTATTAATTTTGGTGGAATACCAGTTAAACTCCTTTTGAATAACGAAATGTACAATTTTTGTACTAGTAGAAACTATTTATAGGTAGAAACTTTGGTCGGATGTTTATATCTAGACACCACGTTTCCACCTTTCTTTTAAAATAATTAATTTCGCCTAATATAACCTTACATTAAATAAGGCACATATTCAGTGTTGCCAGATTTGGCAGATTAGGGACTATTTTGTCCCCAGGTTTTTGATTGTCACCGCTTTTTTGAAATAGTAATATTCAGCATATTTAAAAGGATATTAAAAATTCTGAAAAAGTAAGGCGGATTATACTTTTTAAAAGACTGGCGATAGTCAAATAATCTGAATTTAAAAAGTTCCCAATTTTTCAGCACTGCACATTAGGGTGGGTCGAAAAAACCGAAATATTTATAATGGAAATGTAATAGAGTGGAAAAGTTGCCTTTTGTAATAAAGAATAAATTAGTAAAATATTACACCGATCAGTTAATATCTTTTACCGCCGCAAGGGGGGAAAAGTTTCCAAAAATCGCAAAAAACATCTTTTTTCAGTATTTTTTTTAAATTATCCAAACGTACGAATACAATTTCTAATAGGACGCAATAGCTACATGAAGATATGAGAAATGTCCCGGTAAATATTCATTATGATAAAGTAATACCTTTTACTGCCGTAAAGGGACCATATTTTAAAAAAAGTTGTAAAAATTTCAAATTTTTATTTTTTTTCTAAATTTTTATAATATGTCTAGAAGTAAATAAATTTACTTCATATCTATTAATATGTCGTAAATTTTGTTAACTATTTGTTACAGACTGAAAGAAAAACGGTAATCATTCATTATTCTTGACGATCGCTCCATCTACTGCTGTTTTACTGCATATCAGCAGTTCATATACCATAAATCACAAAAAATATATAAAGAAGAAAATATTTTAGTATTTTATTAATTACAATACAGAGATGATTAACCGAAACGGATTAAATAATTTTAAAATGAAGAAGTATTTAAAGTAATTGAATTTTATAATATGACTTGCTTCCAATAAATCCATTGTTCCTCGAGAGGCCGAAATTAATCATATGTGATCTTCCCTTTGTTTCGTTAGTTTACAGTTTTGCCACTCGACTAAATCCATACAATTTTAAGCTTCAAAGTTCAAGTCTGGAATGACGAAGTAACGGATCGCACTATTCGTGTCCACAGAACTTCGTGATTTGGCAATTTTCTTTATGGCTGGGGTCCTGATGTCCTATCCTTCATATGCTATCATTCCAATCAGGCTATTTTCATGATTTGCGAAACAGGCATTTCGTGAAATTACAGGAACTATAATCTTTCTTTGATGATATGGCAAGTAACGAGGGTTACTAATTATAGTCCACAGAATCTGAAAAAAACCATGATACATTCATTTTAATTGTGAATCAACTGATGCAGTACACTTTCAGGATGTACTCATTGAGTACAATAGTACATCCTGATCAGCCTATTGCCAAAATTGAAAATTGTTGAAACACGAAGTTCTGTGGACACGAAAAATGCCATCCGTTATTTTGTCATTCCAGAATTTGAACTTTGAAGCTTAAAATTGTATGGCTTTAGTCGAAAGGCAAAACAGTAAACTAACGAAACCACCTGTTACGGATTGTCTATCGACTGACGATCTAACAACGCTGGCGAGTTTAGAATGTTCGATTAAAGATACCAGCTATTATAACTTTCCTTGTCCCACTCAATCAGTAGAAAGATGCGTGAAATCAGTCACTGAAGTGCTGGTAAAGTTTGTGGACCAGGACATAGTGAGGATCACATACGATCAATTTCGGCCTCTCGAGGAACAGTGGCTTTATTTGAAAGCAAGTCAAATTATAAATTCATTTACTTAAAATACTTCTTCATTTTAAGTTATTTTAATCCGTTTCGGTTAAACATTTCTGTATTTTAATTAATAAAATACTAAAAGATTTTGTTCGTTTTATATCATTTTTGTGATTTGTGGTATATGAACTGCTGATATGAGCAGCAGTAGATGAAACGATCTTAAAGGACAATGAATGATTACCTTTTTTATTTTCCAGTGTATGGCAAATAGTTAACAAAATTTATGACATATTAATAGATATAAAGTACATTTATTTACTTCTAGACATATAGAAATTATAAAAATATAGAAAAAATTAAAAATTGAAATTTTTACAATTTCTTTTTAAATATGGTCCCTTTGCGGCAGTAAAATATATTATTTTATCATAATGAACATTTACCGGGACACTTCTTATATCTTCTATTGCTTCCTACTAGAAATTGTATTCGTACGTTTCGATAATTTAAAAAAAAAAAATATTGAAAAAAGCATGTTTTTTGCGATTTTTTGAAACTTTGGCCCCCTTGCGGCGGTAAAAGATATTAACCGATCGGTATAATATTTTACAAATTTATTCTTTATTACAAAAGGCAACTTTCCGCTCTATTACATTTCGATTGTAAATATTTCGGTTTTTTCGACCCACCCTACTGCACATATTAGTATTTCAAAAACCTGTTAGGAATCAATCAATCTGAATTTAAAAACAAGTATCAGACTGGTCAACACTGACAACGTATTCGGAATACATTTAGCAACTTTTAATGAGTTACATTAAATCACGGCAGGGTAATTAAACATTTTTCCGTTTGCCACATTTATTCATGAATTAAAAATTTCACTTTTATTAATCGTAAAATTTCTGTCCCTCTGCGGCCAGCGCTCCTGAAGTCGTGTATCCCTGGTTTAGAGTAAAGTTAAAAAGTGTTCGTAATAATATAATGTTAACGTAAAGAGAGAATGTATTTAAAATTATATATAGTTTTTAAAATATGCATAATATATAAATTAAATATAAAAATTAAATTACAAATAGATAACAATCCACAATTAAATAATTATAAATTATAAAAGGTATTGCCATCTGGATCATAAATACATAATCTAAAATTCTTAAGGGGTCACAGGACCTTTAAATTTTCAAAAAATCAGTTTTCAGATTTTGTTTAGTTCTGATTTTTATTTTTAATTTCTTAACAATATGACAAAACACCCATTTAAAAATCTGCATTATTTCTTGAGTTATAATCATTTAAAGACTGTGAGTATAATCGAAGGACCCTAGATACTGAAACTTTAAAACGCGTTTACTCATATTAGCAAATTTGCAGATTGCGCGCACTGTTACTCTCAAACTATATAAGCTACAGCTTTAAAATTTAACTAAATGTGCATTTATTTATAGTCTTCTTAATAAAACCAAAAAATTTCACATATTTTGGTTATTTATTTTTTTTGTTCTTGAAAAACTAGAATTTTTTTTTTTGAATTTTTGTTTATTTTGTGCTAAAATTAAACAATAGATAACAAAGCCCCCCACTTGTCACTCATGGGAAAGAAAAATTTAAACAGTTAACAAATCCCTAGAATTTCCAAAATTCGCTCTGAATTTACAAAGGTCAAACAAAAATTCAATCTGAACTTTTACCATTACATCTTCAATCTTCTCATGAAATCCAACATTTTTATCCAAATATAACTTGTCGCCTTTTAAACAGTAACATAAAATTACTAAACATTATAAACATTAACAAAATTGATAACAATATATAACAAGAAACAAATTACCCTCATGCATCTAAAATGCAATATTTCCAACCACAGAATCTAAAATTTAACTCTGGTTTAAACTTCAACAGTCCATCAGCTTCAATTAATATTCCTAATACATTACTAGATAAATTCAAATCTTTCTGAAAAGCAAATCGTTTTAATACAACATCTAACGTGACTTCATTTTAAAACAGTTTCAATATAGTTTCAATACATTTTCAATCAATATATTTCAATATAAATTTCTGAAAAATTATACATATTCAAAACTTTATTATCACATTCATCCATCATCTTTCATCCTTTATCATACATGGGCCCATGATTCCATTCTCTTTCATAACACATAATATACTCTAAATGTTTAACTCATAATTTCATATTTCCACTGTATATAATAAATGCAGATTTTTTACATGTCAATAATTCAAATTACGCATTCAGATTTCTATTTCAGTAACTGAAACAAGATTAAACTTTCATTTCAAATTTAGCTCAAAAAATCTTAAACTAATAAAGTTCATGGTTAATCTCAATAAACTTACAACAATGTTAACGTAATGAAGTCGACTTCATGTATAATTAAACTCTTATATTTAAGTTTCACCAAGTGAACCGGGATACTAAAGTGGCATTTCCAATATTAAAATGAAGGACTTACTGAATTAAACTTTAACATGCCCGCAAATGGGGCCTTCCTGCAACAGTTACACCTTCGTCCGACACTATCCCCTGTAGACTCTCTGGCCGGATTACATTTTCACCTTTCACGAGACGTTACGAAAGGCCGCTCGAGCCCCGGGGAATGGAAGGGCAAAGGGTACTTATTGCATTCCGCCGGGATTTTAAATTGGTTCACAAGGCTAAACTAAATTCAATTTTTACACAAAAAAATTGATCTTATACATAACCTTATATAGTCAAAACTTTAAAATACATCTTTTATACAGAAGCTGGACTATCTAGTACAATAAATATTATATAAATACACTTTAATGCAATGAGGGGTATTTAACAAAATTTAACAATCCAAGAAAACGTTTAATTTAAACCCTGATAATTCAAATTTACTAAGGGGCTTGGTGAAGATGTCAGCGTAATTTTCTTTACTTTTAACATACTTTACTTCAAAAATATTTTTATATACCAAATGTCTAATAAAAAATAACTTTACATCTATGTGCTTCGTTCTGTGGTTTTCAATGGGGGATTTGACAAAACTAATGGTGGCCTGATTATCAACCAATACTAAAGATTTTTCCTTTCTATCACAAATTATCCTTCGATCAATGCATTCGTCCATTATTCTATCGAACCATAAGAGCTCTCTTGCAGCTTCTGTCATCGCAATAAATTCCGATTCCATGGTCGATAAACTTATGCATTTTTCCTTAAAGGACCTCCACATTATTGGTGATTTATTTAAAAGTAATAACTGACCTCCCATTGAAGTTCTGTCATCCCTGTTTGTGGCAAAATCGGCGTCTGAATATGCAATTACATGTACATTTTTACAATTCAAATTCAATTTTAAAGATTTAGTAAAACAAACATATCCCAAAAGCTTTAATAATCCATGCCAATGTACTAATCCAGGGTTATTTTGAAATTGGCTAAATATATTTACTGCATAAGCAATATCGGGCCTGGTTCTATTAGATAGGAACGACAAACATCCCAAAACACTTCTGCATGGAATTTTAGACATTTCAAATATTTCGTTATCGGATTGAGGGGATTGGGTTTTTGAATAAACTACACCTTTGCTTATTGGGAGTGAAGTGATAGGGAACTTAAACTTTTTAAATTTTTGACAAATCTCATCAATATATGGAATTTGATGTATTGCTAGATAGTCATTACCCTCCTCGAATTCTACACCCAATAGCTTTCTGGTTTTACCTAGTATCTTAAGATCAAAATAACCAGTCAAAAGTTTAACAACCTTTTCCACCACTCTTTCATTTTTACCGAAAATTACTATGTCGTCTACATAAAGAAGCAGGATAATGTTATAATCAAAACTATACACGCAATTGCACCATTCAAACTTAACAAACCCTATATCATGCAAAATTTTATTTATTTCAAAATACCAAATTCTGCCAGACTGATGTAAACCATAGAAAGCTTTTTCTAATTTACATACTAAATTTTCGTTTTCCACAAATCCTGGAGGTTGGGACATATATATTGTTTCGGCCAAAGGTGCATATAAATAAGCACATTTTACGTCGCATTGTAGGTGTGTCCATTTTTTACAGGAGACTAAAAGGGAAAAGAAAAATCTAATATTGGCAAAGTTAACAACCGGTGAAAAAGTTTCATCATAGGTTTCCCCCTTTATTTGTTTGAAACCTTGTGCCACTAGGCGGGCCTTATACCTTACAATTTTGCCCTTGTCATCTTTTTTTAATGTGAAAACCCACCTACAACCTAAGGGTTTAGCATCGCTTGGTAACTTAACTAGCTTCCAAACTCCCCTTTCTCTCATAGTTTTCAATTCTTCTCTCATGGCCTGTTCCCAAAACTTCCTTTGTGGGGATTTTAAAACTTGTTTATAGGTAGTTGGTATTTTGATGTCATCTAGTCATATATCCTTATTAATATCAGAAGTCTCCGTATTTGAACAAGAACTATCCTCTTGACCTGAAACCACTCCTTTAAATTTATTTGATCCTTTAAAACAGAAAATATGAGGTTCAAATTTAAGATGATGCTTTTTACAATACTTTTCTACATCGTTTAAGGATCTCAACCTTTCAGTTTTTCCCTGTTCGTAATAGTAAATGTAGTTACGATTACCATAAGCACTCGGGGCAACTTTTCTTAACCAAACAGTATCAGAGAGTGGAACCCCCCTCAAAACATCTTTACTTGATTTTATTTCCTCTGTGGAATTCTCCTCCTCTGAAGAGGATAAATCTGGAGGTTTATACGAAGGGAAATAATTTATATTTGGGGTATCATTATTTTCAACCTCACCTTCAAACTCTTCATCAGATTCCTTATCAAAAATAGGAGATCCTATCTCTTTTGAACCCATCACGACTCCACTGCGCCGGACACTATCTGGGAGTTCCTCATTGAAATAAACATTAATGGTTTCAATAATTTTGTTTTCTTCAGGTAGCCAAACCCGGTAACCTTTAGTACTAAAGGCGTAACCAACCATTACCCTCCTTTTTGCTTTTGCATCAAGTTTCGACCTAAGTTGCTTGGGAAGACCTATATATGCTATAGCTCCAAAGGGTTTTAAGTGTCTAACGGATGGTTTAGAGCCACTATAAAGTTCGAATGTACTTTACTTTACGTTCGAGAAATCTCTCCGCCCGGATCAAATGATTGCGAACAATTCCAAACACTTCGGATTTATCCTTTATGGGAAAAACTGTGGCCTTACGCGAAAAATCGTCAATAATTGAGAGAAAATATCTCTCTCCGTTTCTTCCTTTCTCTCTTACAGGCCCCCAGACATCCATAAACAACAACTCGAGGGGAAGCTTAGATCTAATCCTATTAATTGATTTAAATGACGTACGTCTATGTTTACTAAGATTACATATTTCGCAAAAAAAATTTCCTGATTTAACCCGGGGAAGACCTCTAACACTTTCATTTTTTGCCGTATTTTCTATCAAATCTGGACTTACATGCGCGAATCTGCGATGCCAAATTCTGAAATCATCTTTAGATAGATGGGACGTTTCAAATTTAACCTTTTTAGGAACTAAACTTGGAATTTTAGGATACAAATGATAAGTACCATCCCTAAGAAAAGCAGTAAATAAATATTGACCATCTTTGGACACCTCCACCTTACCGCCTTCACCAGTAAATTTTACACCTTTTACATCCAATTTTGGACCTGAAATAAGATTTTTCCTTAGTTTAGGGGAATACATTACATCAGAAAAGAAAAACAGCCTTTGGCCAAACTTTAACTTTACATTTCCCTTTCCTTCTATCGGAAAAGTAACACCATTTACAGCAACAAACATTTTTTCATCTTTTTAAGGCTTAAATTTATAAAACAAACTCTTATCACGGCAAAAATGGTGTGAAGCTGCGGTATCAAATAACCAGCTATTTTCGCTTTCACTACCACTCAAATTTGCCTGAATATAAAACAAGAAAGGATTGTTTTTACCTTTTTGTTTAACGCTGTTAGAGTTTGATGATGATTCCTTCGCTTTGCCTCTGCGATTCCTGTTTCTCTTAACTAGAGACTGGGCACGTTCGGAACTGGATTCGGAGGCATCAGACACACTAGAAACAGATGGAACACGTCGATTATAACTTCTAGAGTCTCTTCGGCGTTGTCGACAATCCCTCTGTAGATGGTTTGTGCTCCCACAACGAAAGCATCGAAGTCTACTTTTCTGTATATGTTGAGTCTCAACGAAAAGTTCTTTACGTTTGTCTAAATCTCGCAGGGCTAATCTTGATTCTTCGGCGATTAATTCCATTAGAATATCATTGAAAATAAACTTTTCCTCCTTCCAACGTAATATAACTTGCACTATGCTGTCGAAATGGCTTGGAAGATGACGCAGGAGTTGAAATGATTTATACACCTCTTCAACAGGATGACCAAGGTCGTTCAGTTGATCGGCAATTCTATTTAACCTGGCAGCAAATAAATCTATCTTTTCATCTGGCTTTACTTTACAGGACATGAACTCGGAAAACAGGAACATATGCCGTGATCTATTATCAGGCTCGAAATGTTTCTTTAATACATCCCATACATCTTTGGGATTATCTTTGTTCCCTATGATTTTTCTAAAGTCCTTTCCCATATTTAAATAGATTGTGGATAAAGCAATCATTTTCCTAGTATGAAAATCTTTCACATCATTTGCTGTAATTCCCTTATCGGCATCAATTTCAGATTCCTTCTCAACTCCAGCGACAATATCCCATGCGTTCTTCTCCAACAGAAGGTATTTCATATCAATTTGCCAAGTTGAGTAGTTTAAAGCTCCAAGCTTATCGATCTGTACTTGCATACTCGCCATCTTCAAAAAAATATCAGCCCCCCTTCTTAACAAACACAAATGTCTTTGAAATGGGGCTAAAATTTATGACTCTTCTTATTTAAATTCAACACGCTTCTATTATCCAGGTATGGCATTGGTTGCCCATAACCTCTTCTCTTAGCCTGTATCAAAACAGGTCTGATATACACTTATACTGCTATCAGCAGAGGAACTGTAAATGTGCTGTGGAAGATACCTGTTACAAAACTGTATGTTGAATTCATAGAAAAGTCAGATATTGTTGACGACAGTTCTTTATTTGAATTCTATTTCATTCAATGACTTTATAAAAATACAGATTTAAGTTGAAAAATATTCAGAGCCAACTTTGTTTAAAATAGCTAAGTGAATCATTAAAAATAACTTTAGTTAAAACCGGATTAACTTCAATACACCTGGAGCTTTTCAAAACAGCTTAAATTTAAATCATAGCTAAAACCGTTTTCTAAAAACATCGTAAAACTCAAACTAAATATCTTACTGTAACTTAAACTCAAACATATTAAAATCATAATGATAACTTTAAAGAAATGAACAGAAAAGAGAGAGCGTGGCAATTGATTAGGGAAACGCAATTTATACCTTTGAACTGGACGATTCCATTTTACAAAAAGGGTAGACCCGAGAATAGTCGACTACGGAACGGCTAACGCCATCTATGAAACACTTTAAATTTAATGTCGGTTCTTTTAAATTAATTTACGTTATAGGAAACAATTAACATTATATTTCAGGTAATGAAAATATTGCTTTTAAAATAAAGAAGTTCTATAAGCATTAAAATGTAGAAAGGAAAGCTATTAAATCAATATAAGTTTACGTAAAGTTTTAAACCCATATTAGCCATAAGTGACAAGTAAAAACGGTTGAATAGATAACATTAAACACAACTTTTTGAATATGTTTTGTTTTTAATGTACAAGTGGCGTGTTATAATTCAATGTTGTTATAAAATGCATACTTGTATGCATAATTTAGAGTTTCATCATGCGCGCAACTTTTAATGATTGTAATTCACCCATTAGTGGGATGAATATTTAAATTTAAAACTTAAATATTATTTCTGTATATACAACATTCATTTTTCTCGATAAATATAATTCAGAATATATCGCTCACCCGCAAGAAAAGTGACACATCTCTCAAAACTTCATTTTGCTTTTTATTGCAATAATAGGTCTGCTACACAAAAAGTTGTACGGGAAATCACGTTATTGCGCTATATGTCGATTTATGACCAAAGAAGAGAGGTGGATTGTGTGAGGAGGTAAAATTACCCAACCCTCTAAACCTCATCCCACGTCATCATTCTTAAGGGTTTTGTGATTTTATGCGCTTTTTTATTCCTGCATACAGAGCTAACTGCTATAATTTCATGTTACAGTAAAATCATGGAAACTTTCTTTTGGCCTTCCTGTGAAATTTACTTTTGTCAAGATGTGTCAATTTTCTTGCGGGTGAGCGATATACTTTAGGCAGAAAGTAAAAACAAAAGCTTAATTGCATATTATTTGTGTTTTGGTACTTTGAAAAACGCAATGTATTTGATCGCTTCAACGAACTCAAAGCTGCTGTGCCCCCTTAATTTTTTTTCAATTTAGTTTTATACCAACAATGTCATAAAAAAACCACAACGGTAAAAGTTAGAGACTACTATTTTTTCTTTCTAAAAATTACGGTTGGAGAAAATTATTCCATTTCCTCTCTTACCTGTGCAGAATATTATGCGATAGTTAATCTGCTTCCTTCCTTAAGTTAATTAAAATAATTTATTTTTAGAAAGGTGTAATAAATATGGCCCTATTTATTAAACCACACTAGTGTCAGTAGCAATGTAATTTTCCCCCTTAAACTAATAAAATATATTTCATTCCTTGACGAGAACGCGGCGTAATATTTGTCGTACATCATATCACGCAACCTGAAATTAAAACGCATCGTATTCTTGCAGGTTCATTGTCAGTATATAGTTAGAAACAAAAGTTTTTCGCTGATATAAATGAAATTGTCTATTGTGTAAAGTTTTATGCTTAGAAGTCCCGAGACATAAAGTATAATTCATGAGATACATTTCTTGACACATTTTTAACGAGGACTTTTTGTAAAAGAAATATTTTAGAAAACAACCCTTAACCCCTTAACGGTCGCATTAAATTACGGTTTAAAAATTCAAATTGCTTATTGGCACCAGTGTTTTGAAAAATAAATGGTCACCTTGAATAATGACAGGAAAAATGATACCATAAAAAAGTCAATTACACTATTCAATAAAACTGGTGGGAATCAAACAAAATCTGAATAATCTGAAAAAAAGACACAGCCCGTGAATATGACGGGAGCGAGAATTAAGGGGTTAAACTCCCGAACTTAATGCTAGTTTAATCATTTGATGAAATAATCTCATGAATCATTTTTTTAAGTTTAAATTTCAAATTCGGTTATTATAATTATTGTGCTGGAAAGATATTTATCAATTTCGGAGTGGCACGTTACTCCTTTAGGGAAAAATCGCAGATTCAGGTAGTGAATAAATACAGCGTAGTATTCCTGTATTTCTAGACAGGTAAATTTTGAAACTTTATTTTAAAGAATTTTATTTAATAAAATAAGTAATTTTAAAAAATTCACAATCTGAAAAAAAACGAAATCGGAATTTACAAAATCAAAGTAATGAAAAAAAAAATTCCCCTTTAAATATTTTCAGACTAATTAGTTTTTACATATCAACCAATCAAACATTTCAATTTAAAAAGTTCTTTTTATATTTTAGAGTTATTCTACTTTTACATATCTGTACATTTAGAACTGAATTTATAGAAAATAGTTAGCAAATATTTTTATCTGATTTGCAGTAATCCATTTTTTTTCTCAAGGCAGAAATTATTCAAAATTTGCCGAGCATCCTCATTAACCCTAGAACTACCGAAAATTTTACTCAAGTTTTATAAAAATATTACACATCAGAATTCTTATTTAAAACTATTGAACTTATTTACTTAACTCATTATTGTCTGGTTTACATATTTAGTTTATTTTAAAGAAATTTCTGGTTAGAATAAATATTTCGAATGTACCCATCGGGTCCATTGGACCCGTCTGGTAGACGGAGGGTTAAATGAAAATTTCATGCCCACATGATTCGTATACATTCCCATTAACCCCTTGAGGGGCACCGGTATATATTATATACCACCTACAATTAATGTTTACACCAGAAAAATTTTATTAAATTTTACTTTTCTAACTTTGTTGGAAAAAAAGCCGTAAAATTGCTTTTACTTATTTTGAAATGGAATTTTTCAAAGATTCCGGTGGGAATTCAGCATTTCACAAACGTAATTGCTTGCCCCTCAAGGGGTTAACTTCAGAATTTAGACAGTTATAGTCACGGTACTTAGAATACAGTGTGTTCTACTTACCGTGGTTATAGTCATAAACGTGTTTTTCTCTCGTTATAGCAAAGTGGCCATGCAGAACGTTACGGGATCTCTTATAGCACCTCCTAGTGGCAAAATGTGGTTTCTATCACGAAAGCGGTACGAAATACGGGGAGAAAGTTACGCAGAATGTTATAGAGTTTTCTCTGTTTAGTATAGAATGAAGTGCTTCGAATTAAAAATAAGTTTTTTATAAGACCTAAAGTGTAAATTTTCTATATCCAATCATCAGCTTAAATACACCACTTATTGGTTGAATAACTGCAGCATTATATGGCAAACGTACATATGCTAATGAAATTAACACATAAAAGAGAGGTAGGTTTTCTACATAAGAAATTTTTCTCAATGTGTACACATCGGCAGAAATGCATCATGCACTCAGTATGTGTTCCAATTGGGCATATCTCGTAGCGTAGAGCCATTTCACTATACTTAAACACCACTTTTATGGATACAAGAGGATAATCCCGAACTTTTCGGTAAAAAGAAAATATAGGTGAAAACCATGATTTTTTAATTGAAAATTCTAATACATATATATATATATATATATATATATATATATATATATATATATATATATATATATATATATATTTATTTATTTATTTATTTATTTATTTATTTTTTACTTTTAATATATGTATATTTTTATAATTCCCAGAAAATCATTTTTAGAAAATAATTTTTATATGAAAAATAGCAAATATGCATTCAAATAAATTTATTAAAAACAATACTTTCGTATTGGCCAGGAGTTAATCAAAGATGGAGTTTTACCAATTATCAAAGAATTCGCCAATGACATCTGTATTTACACCAGACTTTTTTATTCTGATCATTTCAGTGGTTTAAGCCCGTAGTTACATTACATGTCTTAAATTTGTGTTTTATTTATAATTTAAACCAATGTCAGACGGGCGTCTTTTTTGCTGCTTTTTTGCTTAAGTATTATCCATTCACAATGCTAGCATTGTGAATGGATAATACTTAAGCAAAAAAGCAGCAAAATTGGTCTCACATTGGTCTTATTATTGTATTAGAAGCTGAAAAGAAAATTTGTATTAATTCAAGTGCAAAAGGATTTGGCTTTCGTAATCGTGTGTACGCGATATAGATTTTTAAAAAATCATGGATGAAAAATATTTTAAAAACCACAAAAAATGAGTAAACTGCGATACAGTTTTTAAGATTGAAAAACTGCAGTAAATGCTAAATTTAATCAGTGCATTAAAAGTAAATTTAATCATTGCAGTAAAAGCTAAATTTAATCGTCTGGTGTTGCCACTTTCAAAATGACGTCAGCGTTTTGGACAGACACGATTGTCCTTAATATAGATATCTGCCGCTGAAATTAATGACGGTGAAGAAGATTTTAGAGGGTACTCTGCATATGTCAATTGAAATCTTTAAAATCATATTAAAAAAATAATAAAACATCTTTTCTTTTAAATTTAGTCATTTCATTAAACATTTTTAACTTTTCGTTCCGGAATATCGGAGTAAAAAGGAAACCAAGCATTTTTTTTCAGTGGCAGCATTTAAAAATATATATATTAACCAGCTATTAAAAACGGTAATTTAATATTTTAATAAATTATAGTTAAATTTCAATTTTAATTTTTGTAAAAAAAAACTGCACTATTCTATCATTTTCCAAGAATTACTCTGCGAAATTTATCAGTCATAGTCCAGTTTAGCCTTAAAATATTATCAAAATATAACAAGATACTCATAAAACGTAATGCATCCTTTCCTTAAGTTTTCTTTCCCACTTTTTCTTTGAGTTAATAAAATTGAGTTTTTAACTTATGAAACAATAAAAATTTCTTGTTCTAAATGAATTGATATTTTTCATATCATACAGTTTTAGAGTAGTATTTAATTCTAATAAATAAAACATACTTGTGAGATTTCCTCACATCCATTAAGATGTTCTCGATAAAACAACCTTAAAAAATGTGAAATAAGTCAACAAAAATGGGGAAAATTTAAATATCTAGTTTGGGGTCTTGAAATAATCGGACTATTTATTGTGGAGTTCATACAAATTATTCCTGAAAAGTTAAAAAAGAAATTATCACATTTATATGGTGATGAGATTGTCTAATGCTGCTTTTAATATAAGCTTGCCGAAAGATATCTTTCCTACAAGTTAGACCGGTGCAAGTATACACGGAAAAATCTGTACTAAAACTTTGACGCTGTATAATAATGTCATTTTATACCCAAAGCTAATGTAAATGTTTAATAATCACACAGTTCATTGGAAGACTGCTTCGTATTAAATATGTACTAAACAGTCATATTAATGAAACTTGTTGCAATCCATGTGTGTGCACTTGTTTCGTGATTTTTAATTTTATGGGGCTAGTGTCATACGCTGTTTCTACAAGATTTCGTCAGTATTTTCGTAGTTAAAAAGTCGAATCAGACTAAAATATTTACCACAATCAGGGGTTACTTAAGAATGCAGGGTAACTTGAGCCAGTTTTTAAGGAATATATTTTGAATGCCGATTTGTACATAATGGTTTCTAGTTTGAATGATCTTTGAACATGCATCGAGTCAATTACTCTCAATTGGAGATTTCTGACATTCCTCGTTTTGTGTAAATTACAGGTGAGATGAAATATTTATTTATTTTATGAAATATTTTTCCTCTTAATTTTTACATTTTACGAACTTTTTCTTTGGCAGTAGTAATTTCAACGAATTTTGAGAAAATGATACTTCTTACTCACCTCAAACATCAATTCCCAGCCTATTATATGCTCCAAATGTTAGTCTCGCATTTGTTAACCATTTGGAAAAATGGTTATTGTCCTCTGTCAGGGTAGGAAATCAAAAACATATCTGAAGCGTTTTATTGGTTGAATTCGCATTTTATTTGTTTTCTGATTGGTCTATACAGTAATCTGTATTTTCCCTTTACTTTCAACAGAGATGGATACATCTGTTGCCCGTATGACAAAAAAGTAATAAAAACTAAAAAAAAAAAATAATAACTCAGAAACAAATTGAGATACAGCTTTCAAACAAATTGCATTTAAAAGTACATATTTTTTCTCTATACGACGGTGTAAAAAAGTAATATTGTGGGATGTTTAGATGTTTAAGAATGAAATTTGATTTAAAATTGGACCAGGAATATTAATGTTTAATCCATGGCGTACGTAATGAATGACCAGCTCCGTAGAAGTTTAAAAAATTACAGTACCGAAAAATATAATCCATGGCGTACGTAATGTATGATCAACTCCGTGCGATTTTTCTTGTCTTAAATTTTAGTCTTTGAAAGAATCATTTTCAAAATGGTCGTTGTAATTTGTTTGTTATTTTACTTATTTATTTATTTATTTTGTAATCGTCTGTGTCACTTTCTGGGTATCTTAAACTATTAAAAAGTGGCTTAAGTTAATGAAGCTGATAATTAATTTCAGGATACAGATTTTTATTTAATTTTGAATAACAAAATAAATGTCCAAGCGTTATCATGAAGGCATCGTTGTGACATGGTTTATTATGTGTTCAAAGGGAATTCCCGTTGAAGAACCACCAGCTTCTTTCTACACTGTTTCTGGGCGTCTATTGCAGTCCTTTCAAAAATGTTTTGGGTTCGTCTTTCCCTTTTTGTTAACAGACGGAGATGAGCTCTTTAAATTTTGCCATGATTGCTCTAACTTGTTAGCTCTCTAGAACTATTTATAATATATTTAGTTAATATTTAGTTTATTTCAAACAAACTGCCGTTCCTTTCTACTTGTCCACATTATTTGCATGGTAAATTGCGTATAAATAGATGTACTACATGTGCTAAACATGTTTAAGAATTTATGTAATTACATTCATGACAATTGATTATTAATTCAATCGTCAAAAATCATACTAGAATTATTAGTAAGCAGACGACTTGATAAATGCTTGAAAAAGTACAGTGTGCTATTCAACCTAAATGTGCACACTTGTCCCAGGTTGTTAAAAACTAAAATAAATATATGTGAGTGACTGCAGTCTAAACGGCTCATAGCCCAATTTGTTTCCATACGTAAATCAAACCATTCGACTTTAAATATATATTTTCCACATTAGAAACAAAAATCCGCACGACAATTCATTTCGAAACAGTTTGACGATTACTGATCTGTCCAACATGAATATCGAGTAAACAGTAGCCGTTTGCACAGAGATGCTCACCAGTACATTTTAAAGTGGAATAATGAACAACTAGAGTTTGACAGTTGTAAAAGCTTTTAACCAAACCATCTTCAGGCTAGAGTGTCTGTTTAGTACAAAACACTTATGCGACAGGTATGGTACATAGCATGTTTACCCCGTATTCACACTTTTGAACTTTAATCATAGTTACATTCAATATGAATTAGAAAACAGTGTGGATCTGGATCCACACATCTCTATAATTTATTACAACAGGCAAGGATCTATACTTTTATTTCTCGTCCGTTGCTTTAATCCGTAGATCATAAAAATTAGAAAATTGTACTACACATACTCTATCACTTAGTTTTCCTGCATATAGTCTCATTTATACAAAATGGTCACATGCTATATTGTTCGAGAAAGAGATACAAACATACCAGAATTTCAGTTAATTTCTATAAATTCCTGCGCTGTGCACATGACAGTCTGCAATTAGTTTCGCCCATAAGTAATTTATGCTTGGTATAATGTACAGAGCCTTGTTAAGCAGAGCGGGATATTTACTTAGTTTTTCATGTAATTTTTTTTTTCGAGTTAATGTAGTAAGGTTTTTAATTACTATTTAGAAGACAAGTAAAATTGCTTTTTTTCATGAAAAATGATATTTTGAACGCAATATACAATGTACAGTTCAATATTTATATTTATAGTTATCAATATTTATAGATATAAATAATAAATGTAAAATATACAGGGTGATTCATAAATATCGAAACAATAGGCTATCTCCTTAAATATTAACCCTAGACACATACTTCCAATTGCAAAGTTTCATAAAAAAAGTTGCCAAATTTAACGACAGAAGTTGTAACTCCATGGGGGGTCTATTTTAGAAAATACAAATACTAATTTTTTATACGGCCGCCGTTGGGTAAAATTTCCAATTAGGAAATTTTCTCTTATCCCTTCCTGAATAAAACAAAAAAAAAAATCATCTCGGTATCCGCAAAACACGCAGATTAAAATTCAAAATTCGCGACTTACACCATTTTCCCATGCCTTTGAGAGACGAGTCATTGACTCGTTTTGAATGCAAGATAGGGATCATCCACAAATTGTATGTTATTAAAAGTCGATTTAAGACAATGCCTCTCATTTGGACATCAAATAGCAGAGTATAGGTTTTAAGTTAAACCTTCTTTCAAATTTTGCTGGAAGCCTTTATTAGAGATCTGCACGGGTCGAAATATGCAGAACCGGTGTCGAGCCGACCCATAGAAAAAAAGTTCGTCCCGGCCTGGAAAAATGTTTAAATCTTAGCCCGAGTCCCGTCCGGCCTGATTGAATTTCTATAAATCATAGTTTTTTACGTAGATATGGTTAAAAATCGTTTCGTATGAAAGAGTTCTGACCAAAAATAGCTTTATAATAGCTTATACACTGCAAAAAAATCTGTAAAATTACTAAAGTTTTTCTAGGAAACTGGGATTCCTAGAACTTTTTATGTAACGGCAACAACAAAAATTCCTGTAACAGCGTCTGTTATAGGAATTTTTCATGTTGTCGTTACATAAAAAGATCTAGGAATCCCAGTTTCCTAGAATAACTTTAGTAACTTTATAGATTTTTTTTACAGTATAGATTTTCTTTTTATATGTTTATAATCTTCATTTTCAAAGAAGCGTCAAAGGCTGTGGTATTTATTTTTTTAAATGAATCTCTTATTGTATGTAAATGTTTCACTTACCATTTAATATCATAATCCATAATCCATGTATTGGAGACTTTCAAAAATGATATACAGTAAAACCTTCTAAGACGGAACCACGCAGACAAGAAAAAATGCCTTATAGACAATTTCCCATCTTAGGAGGTGCAAATGTATTCTACTCTTTTCTCAAGTATTACTATATTCGTTTTGCATAGATAAAAAGAAATATCCGTTTTAGACAGGATTCCGTAATATGCATGTTCTTTTTCACTTGTTTTACTGTTTGTTTGTTTTTTAGCGTTTAAATCTACTATCCTTTAAAAACGATTTTTAAAGTTTAATTGTAAAAGGTAATATGTTTTAATTGTAATGGAGATTTAAAAATATATGGATTTTTTGTAAATATTTTGGGTTGAGCCAAACTTTACTTTTTTTTGAACGGATTAGGTGAGTCAGATAGAATGATTTTAATACGGGTTGAGTCGAGGCCGTGACTGAAAATTTCGCCCCGTGCAGACCTAGGTAAAAAAAGGAAGCCAGTCCCGGTTCTGTATGAAAAATACATTAGTCCCGGTCGAGACTGGTCCGGTATCAGAATACAGACTTTTTTTAACCGCTCGCCGGGACGATATAAAACCTGAAGTTGTGAGGGTTAAAATTATGAAAACACTCTTAATCGGTATGTTAGAAAAAACCTTGTTTTAAATAGTACAGAAAGAAGGTGGAAAAGGTCAAAAGTTAAACTTAAGTAGAAATTTAGGCTACACTGCAAAAACAAAAAAAAAAAAAAAAAAAAAAAAAAAAAAAAAAATCTGTAAAATTACTAAAGTTTTTCTAGGAAATTGGGATTACTAGAACTTTTTATGTAACGGCAACAATAAAAAATTCCTGTAACAGTACAGGAATTTTTGTTGTTGCCGTTACATAAAAAGTTCTTGGAATCCCAGTTTCCTAGAAAAACTTTAGTAACTTTACGGATTTTTTTTTACAGTGTACAGGAAAGAGTTACACTCACCTGCAATTTTTTAAAAAGCATTTAAACATTTTATTAAAAGCCAATCTTTGTTTAAATCTTTAAATGCGTTTTAAATTATTAATTTAAATTGATAAAAAGTAATTAATTTAAATTTATTAATTTAAATGCGCAATTAAAATTAAAATTAATTTAATTTAAATTATTAATTTACATTTTTTAATCAAGAATTGTTAAAAAAAGGTGCAAACTCGGAACATGCCCTTTTCGATTATTTTACATTTATTTTGTTTCGACAAATTTGAAAATATATTAATTTTTGAAAATATGATTTTTTTTTCAAAATAAGTTACATAATTTTTTTAATTGTGTTTTTAATATTTTTAATATTAATATTTAAAAAATCCTGAAACAAAATTGAAATTATATTTTCCTCTTTAATTAAATGAAAAAAAGTTTGAAATGCGATGATAATATTTCGAGTTATAACTATTTTAAATTACCCCAATTAAAATAATAATAATAATTTAAAAAAAAATAAACTTTCAAGAAAATTTAGGATGTGATTTTATTTGCAAATTATATGGTTAATCATCACAAAAATAGAAAAATCTAATTCTAACTCATTAAATATATTTTTTACATGTATCCTGGAACTTTTATAGTAACATTGTTTCTTGAATAATGCGCATTACAATTTGTGCCTAATCCCTTAAAACCTGACGAATTATTTAAAGAGGCATAACTCCATGAATTTTGTAGATATGAAGATGGAACTTTTTGTGTTTAATTCAAGAATAGGTAAGGAAAAAATTCCTAATTGGAACTTTTACCCTACGGGGGCCGTATAAAAATTTTCATCTTTTCTCAAATAAACCTCCCATGGAGTTGTAACTTATCTCATCAAATATTCAACCTCTTTTTATGAAACTTTGCATTTGGAAGTATGTCCCTAGGGGCATTAATTAAGGAGATAGCCTATTGTTTCGATATTTATGAATCACCCTGTATAAATTTACAGTAACTGCTTAAGTATACAGGTTACATATGAAAGTTCCACTATTCTTGCTAGTGCAATAATTATATAGTAATGTGACTGCTCTCGGTTTAATGGAAGTAATAGGGGCCACTGTAGCAGTGAAGTTCGGATGTTCTAGACCCTAAATGGAAACAGATGAGCGGTAGTAAAATAAGCTCCATTAGAAATGTGTAGAGTGACCTCGATTTAGTATAAAATGTTGTCTTACATATAACAATGAACTCGTTAGAAATCATAAAATCCTTGGAATCCTACATTTACAAATAACAGTAATGCAATACGGGCAAATAAGGTGCAATTCGTTTTAGAAATAAAATTGTTTATGCACAATATAACGACGATTGTCAGAAATTCATATGCACCCGCATACATACGCAAGCATTGCTGTCAATTTTGGACACATTCAGCATTTTAACATACATTTCTCATTAAAATTAATTATAGCAAGTAATGGGGTATTTACGCCAGTGTTAGACATGGAAATACTTACATTTTAGTACATCTAATAAATTTATTGTGATATGTAAGACACCATTTCATACTAAATCGATCATATTCTATACTTTTGTAATGTTATCGTTTTTCCAATCTCTCGTAGTTTTATTACTTGGGCCAATAACTTCCAAATTTAGCCGCTAAAGGCGTTGCTAACGGCAGCCTTATTTTGAATATAGTTACTTGACTACACCGTTATCGCACGTGCATTTATGTAGCGCTTATCGTTCGCAGGTTTTTGTAGGATAAATGGACTTCCATATGCATCTTGTATTTTAATAAAACGCTCTAACATTTTTATCCGTTTCCGTTTTGAAATTATATTGTAAATGTTTATGTTTGTCAATAAAAATAAATCCAGCCAATTAAATGAACTGATGTTTAACAAAGTTAAAGTTAATTATTTTGCATAACTAAAATTAAATTAAAGATTTCGTTTGCAATTATAGAGTCTACTCACATAAAATTTTATTGCCAATTGTTCTATTCTTACATAACTAAAACCTATTTGATAAAGGTTACCGTTATTTCAATATCAAAATATTATGCAAAGCCCGCTTTAATTTGATTTATTAAAAAATCCTTGTTTCAGAATTATCTGCGAGAGAATTTTTCTAATATAACATAATTATTTTAGTAGACTACTAAAGAAGCTTTATCTATGTTTAACGTAATATCCTTAAGCAATAACCACTTGAACTTATAATGTATTTTAAGAATAAGATTATTAAATCTTGATTCATTATTCTCATTGCATGCCTCTTTGTAAAATACATGAACTTAATATAAAATGGGCGTTTAATAAGATCGTTTTTCAGAGCACGTATTGATTGGGATATCCGATAAAACATTATGTTTGTTTATCATCAAAAAAGGGAAATATTAATGAATACATTTTCCCTACGGCACAATATTATATATATATTCCTCATACAGATAACTAGAGTTTTGAAATTAGTTTTACTAGCCAATTATTGCTGTTAGCAGTATTAATAGCGTTGTTTTATAAAATTAAACTTAAATTATCATTATTTAACCCTAGAACTACCGAAAATTTTACTCAAGTTTTATAAAAAATATTGCACATCAGAATTCTTATTTAAAACTATGGAACTTATTTACTTAACTCATTATTGTCTGGTTTACACATTTAGTTTATTTTAAAGAAATTTCTGGTTAGAATAAATATTTCGAATGTACCCATCGGGCCCATTGGACCCGTCTGGTAGACGGAGGGTTAATTCTGAATTGAAAATGGTTGGGATTAAGTTAATATTATACTTCGTTGAAAGTAATATATGAATTACTTTTTAAGATCTTCAAAATTTACGAATTCTTTATGTTTTTTTAGCACTGTAACTTCAGATTACATTAAGTTTAGTAAACGTACCAACAATCATTTGAAATTTCAGTGATTTTTTTTTCAATTTGCTATGTTTCAAAAGTTAAATTTATCGTTATTTTCAAACAATTATTTTTTTTAATTAAAACAATAAACTTCAATTTAAAGTGCGTTCCGATAAGATGTCTCGGTCACCATATCCCACATATGACGTTATGTGTTTTACACAAAGTGCTCTATGCAATGAAATAAAGGAAGAAGTTCTCGTAACACTTTATTTAGTAAATGGGTAAAATAAACACTTACATTGCTGCCGATTGAACTATTATTTAATTGGAACTATGTTCGTTATCACTATGCAACAGAAAATCCGTTCTATCACATCAAAAACTTATTTAATTATTTATATTCATTTGTACAAATAACACAAATTTTATTAAAATCGCTAGCAGGCATTTTTCTAAGACTAATTAAGTCTTTTCTAGAATAGTAATTTCTGATACTGATAAAGATTTAGAAAGAAAAATCGTTTGAAAGCTATATTCGAATGCTAAAAAGTAAATAACTTAAGAGATACGATGGCGTTTTCACAAATACATTTTTAAAATATACGAACCAATGCTGATAAATTGTATTTTTGATATACGGTGAAACCTCCTTTAAAGGCCACCCCTATTCAAGGGTCACCTCAATTAAGGGCTAATATTTTTGGAACGAAAATTTCCCCCATAGACATAATGTTGAATTTACTCCTATTAGGGGCCGAACCTACTCTTCATAAACGCCATTTTTTTTCCACATGTGCCTTAAATCCTAAACAGGTGTATTGATTTTCTGAACCAAAAGATAAGAGTTCAGCAAACAACGGCACTTGCAACAAAGAAGAGAGGGGGAGATGAGGAGGATTTAGTAGCACAATGAAGGATCACAAACTTTTCCACAAGTGAGACTAACAGATGTTCGTCACACATTGTTTGACCTTTCAACCTGTAGGGGTTGGGTTGGAGGGGAAATTTGACTCTTTATTGTGGGCACACAAAGGATAACAGGATATCTAGAAAAACTGATTCCAAATTTACTAAAACTGTGGATGCATATTGAAGCATAATTTTTACACTAGAAATTTTATACTCAGGCTTATGTAAAATTTAAAATTATGACAACTAAATCAAGTCAAAGAGTACATTTGGATTTGAATGACAAAATCAAAGTTCTTAATTGTCATGATCAAGGAACATCTGCAAGAAAATTGGCTTCACAGTTTAATTGCAGCAAGAATCAAATAAATAATATTGTTAAAAACAAAGAGACTGAAAGAAAATGCAGATTTTAAAAATCGCGGGATAAAAGGAAAGAGAAATGAAAAATTTGGTCACCTCTATTCAAGAGCCACCCCTCATAAGGGCCAATGTTTAATGGAACGGCAGCTGGCCCTTACAGGGCAGTTTCACCGTAAGGTTAGTTGGGGCAACTGGGCCATGATTTTACAATGCAACTCTGGAGCTTCTGAAAATTCAGCTTCAAAAAGAATTATATTCATTTGAATTAAAGTCTGAACTTCTGTAAAAGTGTTCAGTTAGGTTCCCTTTATCTGACATAAATGCTCAAAATTACATATTAATATTTAAAGATACAATAATATGCATATTTCTTCTTTATTTCGCCATGGGTCCATTTGCCCCATAAAAATGGTGTAAGTGGACCAGGAAGGTCTATGTTCCACATGCGTTTATTTATTTATTTATTTTTTTTTTTTTTCCTATGGGATATCAGGTCTTGTTTGAAAAAGTGTAAACAACTTAAAAAGATTTAACCTAGGCAGATCATGTAAATTATATAGCAACTAAAGAGCATTGTAAGGGAAACCTTTGCTGTCAATGTGTCTAAAAAAAGCTCTAAAAGTGAAAATTAGACACCAAAACATTATACCAAAAACATAAAAATTAAGTACTTATGTACTTTAGTATAGGTACTATAGGTTATGTACTTTAGTATAAAAGTCACATGCGTATTTTAAGGAAAAAAATAGCAAGGTAAATCTATGAACAAACAGCTACATAAGTACTTAAGTACTTTATCTGTATCAGGGGTCGCATTATATAGAGAAAATTTTATTGTTCCTACCAGAATCCTTAATGAGTTACGTTCATGATCTTTTTATTTAATATATTCTAAAGAAAGGTGCGATTAAGATATTGTTTTCAAAATAGTGGTAGGAACAGTAAAATTTTCCCTATAGAACTTATCTCGCTTTCAGGGTCAAGGTACATGCATTCGTAAAATGTTGACATAATTTAATGACACCAGTATTTACAAGAGAATCTATTTGTAAACAAGTAAGAGTATATTTTCGCGTACTTAGTAAAGGTGAAATTTTCATTATAAAATTCTGGCGCCAATGTGACAATTAGGGATTAAAATTACGTGATGCCATAACGGCATCACCGCCTCTCAACGGGTCAAGAAATTTGGTTTGATACCACCCAATATGCTTTTTTTAATTTTATTACTCAATTTTAATAAGGTATCCTATAATTTTCTTTATTGGGAGCAAAAAACAATGGAGACATTTATTTCTCGTAGTAACCAAGCAAAGAAAGAAACAGTGGGCCAACAGCTAAAAAAAAGGTGGCAGCCAGCAGTGCCATCAGCGGTAAAGGACTAGGGTTCCGTTACATAAACCTGCCAAAAAGTGTCCGAGCCGAATGCAGCTGGCACATCAGTGATGGCCAACAGCAGGCCAGCATTGGTATGCCATCACATTACTTCAATCCGGCACTTTTCCTGCTGTGCTAGCACCTATCCCACTGCTATTCCTTTGCTGGCCCAACACTTTCCCTTACAAAAATTTCTTATAGAATTCTATAAAAAAACAAAGTATTATATAATTATGGCTCTTTTTTCTATAAGTTAGTTTCACCAAGAGCTACAGATATATCTTTAATAGAAACATTTGAACTTTCAGCTGTTTCCGTGTGGTCACCCTCCCAACTACTAACCGCGCTCGATGCTGTTTGATTTTCGTGATCGGACATGAACAAGTGCTTTCAGCGTACGTTATGGCTGCTCGTAGTTTTCAAGCTCTCATTACACTATTTCAAGTTTGATTCTTTTGTGATTTACATTCCCAATCATTAAACTGGTATAGAAAGTGTTCTATTGTATAGAAATCCTATGTATTTTATACGCTTTTTTTTATTATTGATTCTCAACTGCGTAAATTATGAAAACCGAAATCCTTTGTAACCTAGTAAAACCAGATTTAAGGAGAAAAAAAGTGCGTTGAAATGAAGAATTTATTTATTTATTCCTTTATTTATTTATTTTGTTGGTGGCAGTGGTGCTATATTTTTTATAGTTAAAAAAATTAGCTTTACAGCTTAAATTGTGTTAAGATATTCATTTCAGATTTGTGTTCAAATAGTCAATGTCTTCGATATTCGCAGCGCCCCCTAGCGTAAGGGTTCCCAGCAATAATACTGCAAATGTTCGTGCACTTCCATGCAGTGGTGGGCCAGCGCATGAGATAAAATGGATGCCCACCAGAATTTTATCTGATGATTTCCAACAGCAAAGTTGACTGAAGCTGTCCAGCAGTGGTCTTACAGTGGTAGACCATCAGCCAGCACTTTTGCATCGTTGCCAGCACCTATCTTGCTGCTGGCCAGCAATTTTCTCTTTACTGGGAAGGGAAACTCAAAAAATTATTTATAACTATTGGGGAAACTGGATCCAGGAAGGTCCAGTTACCTCGTATAAAATGTTCCAGTTACCCTATTCTTGAAAAATGTATGGGGTAACTGGGATACCGAGCTTACATCTGAAACATGAGGAAAATATGCATAAATACCTAGTAATATTTATGTAGTTATATGCCTAATCTTTAAAAAAAATTGTTTAATAAAAGTACTTACAGTATTTTAATAAAAAGCCGAGGAAGTTCAACCATATTGACGTTGTTTTTAAAAAAAGAAACGTAAATTTTTGACAACCTATCACAGCAAAGTGAGAGATATGATTGAGTTAACACACGTTGTTTTAGGAAGTAGAGATTAAGGTGCATTGTTCAAAAAGTTAAAACTTAAAGAACATCAACAGTTTTTTTATAAAATAGCCTATGGGGCAGTTACTTCGTGGGACCAGTTACCCCAACTAACCTTATATGTAAGTCATTAAAAAATAAATCCAGCGAATAAAATGAACAGATATCTAACAAAGTTTTAGTTAATTATTTTGCTTAGCTAAAAATAAAATGGAAACTTTTGTTGGATATTGTTGTGTTTAGATCTAATCTCATAAATATTTATTGCCAAGTCTTCTATCTGTACTAATAAAAGAATGTTTCGCTCTGTATGTGTGTCGGTCTGTCTGTTCGCGATGGCTAGCAAAATCTACGGCAGGTACGAGACTCATTTTTTTCTGAGGAGACTTGAAGGTCTTTCCTGTTGCAACTGAGTTTCAGAATTTTAAATTTCTAATAATTGGTTGAGAAATTAATTAAAAACCCCAATTTAAAAGAATGAAAAAATATTCTTAATTCAATATAAGCACAGATTTTTATAAAACCGCAGATATTTTTTTCGAAAACTGCAAGATAGGGGGCGGGCTAATAGAATTATAGGGCTGCTAGGGCGATAAATGTACTGGGCTTTTTTAAAATGCGCTCTACTTTAAATTCTACTGGGCCCAAAAAACTCGAAAATTGCACAGCCGGAGACAAAATAATTTCCCCTTTCAGAAATTCTAAAAATTATTCCGGTCCGGGTTCAGGAAGTTAAAAAACCACAAAAAATCTATTTATAAATATCTGTTTGATTCCTTCGAAAGAAAGGTTCGAAATCTGTGCCCTAGGTGCCAGGTGTTCATTTCAGACAACCGAAGCCATTCAGTAGTGGTCATTTTCGAACTAATATAAAAAAATTTAAAATATTAAATTTAAAGACTTAATTTTTATGCATCCAGATGTAGAATTTTTTGCTGATTACAGATACGTAAAGGTCGCTCAATTACAACCTTAGATACTAATTATTATTTCATTAATTGGAATTATCTTTCCAAACTCTCAGTTTAAAAGGCAGTGTTTCGGAACCACAAGTTATTTTTATACTAGGATTTATTGGAACGGCGTCAAAATTTTTAAAAATATACTATTTAGAGATTGTAAAGTTACGCATCTAGCCCTATCTTTATACGCTGTTTAATAATACAAATTTCCTCTACAATACAGTGCTCATCTCTTTCCAGCAGTAGCATTGTGTTACTTTTCTTTCCTAAATCCAGCTTTCCTATTGCCAAAACTCTTAGACAGCATGACTTCAGAATAATTTTTACCCTTACGAATAAACTTACCCTCTCCAAACTCAAAGTTCGTATTGAGTTATAGAACTCACGGGTATCTATAGTAATAATTGCCAGTGCGGCCTTTCCTACATTGGACAGACCAAGCAGGGTTTAATATTTCGTATTAAAGAACACAAACAATATATTCAAAAACAGGAAACCAATAAATCTTCAATTGCTAAACATTGCTGGGAGATCAAACACTCTTTTGATTTTAATTCAGCCAAAAACATCTCTAAACCCACTTCTATACATGAACTTAACTTTCTTGAAGCATTTAATATCTACTAAAATTATGACAATATCGTTAATAGTGAATTCGCTATTCCCCCTTTATCAGATTGCTGGAAATATTTCATAAAATCCTCTTTTGCTTAATTACTATTTTTTTTCACATTTTTGGTGGCATTACGTATACCTCCTAATTCCGATTTCCCCATTTGTTAATGAACTTCTCAGTTGAATCCGCTTCTCCTCTATATAAATGAGCAAGTTTCCGTTATTCTTTGCACTGTGGACGGTAAGCTAAAGGCTACCAAAACTAGTCTGCACTAAGTTTGCTTATTCTGGCATTTTTAACGCTTCTTTTAAAATTGTATCATTTGTTCATTCTTGTAGCATCTTAATATTTAGCTGTTTAATAATACCTAAATTTTATAAAAATCGATCCGCAAGTTTTTGTTTAATAAAAAATTCGATTTTTAAAAAAGAAAAGAAATGCTTTTAGTCCAGGCAATAGGGAATTTTACCTAGCAAAATTAATCGTAGTACTAGAAATCGGCTTTCTAGATGTTTTTTGGGTCGCTGAATCCGAATTTGTAACTTCCCACCAAAATTTCCCCCGGCAACCTCCCCAAATTTTGGTAAAAAGCCCCCCAAAAAAGGTTTTTATTCAAAAAAGTAATTTTTTTTATTGTTTTAGAGAAAATGTATCTAGAAATTCAGAAAGTAGACAAAATTTCCAACAAATTAGATATATTACATTATGACTTAGAATGAAGGGGAAAGGCGGATCTGCCTCGGAACATGCGCGCGGTGCTGCGTAAACTAAGTTGCGCAATTCCACTTAACCACTCACGCGTTTACATTCGTCCTCCCATCTCCCCTCCGAACTTTCTCTATAAGGTTTACTTTAAGATTTTTGGGTTGCTGAATCCGAATTTTTAACTTTCCCCCAAAAATTTCCCCCCCGAACCCCCCCCAATAGTTGTTTTTAACTTAAATTTCTTATTGTTTTAGGGGAAAAGCATTACGGAATTCAGAAACTAGATAAAATTTGCAACAAATAGGATATATGACATTATGAATTAGGATGAACGGGGAGGTTGAAGGCTGCCTCTGAACATGCACTGGGGCGCTACGTGCACTAACTTATGAAGTCTGGGCAGTAGGGGATTTTATCTGGCAAAATTAATACTAGTTCTGAATTTCGACTCACTTTATGTTTTTTGGGTCGCTGAATCCGAATTTGTAACTTCCCACCAAAATTTCACCAGGCAACTCCCCAAAAAATTGATTTTTTGAAAAAATTTGGTTTTTGAGAAAAGCGCGCGGGGAATGTTCCGAGGCAGCCCCCTCTTTCCCCGTTTATCCTACGTCATAATGTCATATATCCTATTTGTTGCAAATTTTATCTAGTTTCCGAATTTCGTAATGTTTTTCCCCTAAAACAATAAGAAATTTAAGTTAAAAACAACTATTTGGGGGGGGGGGTTCGGGGGGGGGAAATTTTTGGGGGTAAGTTAAAAATTCGGATTCAGCGACCCAAAAAACTTAAAGTAAACCTTATAGGGAAAGTTCGGAGGGAAGATGGGAGGGCTAATGTAAACGTGTGAGTGGTTAAGTGGAGTTGCGCAACTTAGTCCCCGCAGCACTGCGGCGCATGTTCCGAGGCAGATCCCCACTTCCCTTTCATCCTAAGTCATAATGTCATGTATCTAATTTGTTGCAAATTTTGTCTACTTTCTGAATTTCTAGCTACTTTTATCCTAAAACAATAAAAAAAATTTTGGAATTTTTTAATAAAAACCTTTTTTGGGGCTTTTTACCAAAATTTGGGGGTGCTGCAGGGGGAAATTTTAGTGGGAAGTTACAAATTCGGATCCAGCGACCCAAAAGACATCTAGAAAGCCGATTTCCAGTACTACCATTAATTTTGCTAGGTAGAGTCCCTATACGGTCTCTATTGCCTGGACTATTTGTTGAAACGTGAATTTGTTAAAAATAAGAAAACTGACGAACCGATCGATTTGGAACTTTCAGATAGTTTATAACACATAATAAAAAATTTAAAAAGCAGGGGCATCCGATTTCAGAGGAGGTGGCGATAAAAAAAATTCGGGATGGGGGCACGCGATAAAAAATTTAAAACCGTACCTTTTTCTACGGTTTTAGATGCGGTTTTTTGTCGGAGCCCTGTATAAATATTAGAAAAGAGTACTTACTACTATTTTCGAACAGTGATTTCAGCAAGTATCTTAAATTATTACTTACATCCGCCACCCCGTTAACTAATATATCTACAGATAGATTGTTTAACGGAATTTCGTTCACAAACAGTTTTGTTAAGAATATAGTTCGCCCCTAGACGTGGAATGTAGAACTAAAAGATTCGATTTTTTTTTTTGCAAGATTTTGCAGTGCGTGCACAGCAAGGTCCTCATATCATATATAATCGGAAAACACTCGGACCACTCTTTCATATTATGAACCTTTCCACTCCCTCACTGAAATCCCCCCCCGGGGAGTCAATTTTCTAAGTCAGCTTCTAATTAAGCTACAGCTTGATTCGACCTCATTTGAAGGCTTGACCGAAGGTGAAACGTTTCACGGGCCATCGATTGGTGATGCCTATTTTTGACCCCAGAAAATTAGGGGGCATTATTCCCGTGAGGGGGGGGGCGACGGAGATGAATTTTTCATGTGATATATCGTTTTAACCCTCGGACCACTCTTTCCTATTATGAACCTCCCCCCCCACGCACACTCAACTTTCTTCCTCCTTGGGGGTGTCAATTGTTTAACTCAGCTTCTAATCAAGGTACAACTACATTCGACCTCATTTGAAGGGTTGACTGAAGGTGAAACTCTTCAACGGCCGTCGATTGGTGACGTCTATTTTTTGAAGCCATATTATTAGGGGGAAAATCCCCCGTGCAGGGAGCAGAAATGAATTTTGCACGTGACATGTCGTTTTAAATCCTTTGTCTTGTACGTTACTAAGCACTCACTCCTCTCCTCTTAACTCATTTTTTCATAGGTAGAAGCGTATTTTAAAGTTTTAATTTGTTCATTACTACCCCATACAATTTTCCAAAAATTACATAACAAATCTCAACAATTAACAGCTTCTCCTAAATTTTCACACAGCGAGCGGGTACGTCAGACAAAATCTAGTTAAAGATATAAAATCATACAAATTTAAGGTTCATTTAAAAATATTACCACGAGCCACGATAATGCCGGAAGTGTTTGCTAGTTTTTACATAAATCAAGCCTATTTATTGTATGTTACCGATATTTTAATACCAAACAAAACCAGCTTTAGAGTGATTTATTAAAAAAATTAATAATTAAACAACCAATAAAAAATATACATATTCAAAGCTGGAGTAGCACAGTTGAAGTATATTCCAACAGAGCGAAAAATGTCCAGACCAGGGATCGAACCTGGATACTTGGCGTGCCGTGCCAATGCCTTACCTGTTAGGCTATCAGGACCGATACCTGGCTGACATCATTCACTCTTATTAGTTGGACTTGGCTGCGAACTGCAGCGCTATTTCATTCATCCGAGCTATAACTATAGCATTTACATGATGAAACTACTTCAACACGGAAACTCCTGTATACCATGTAATTAGGTCATAATGAAGGGAACGAATATTTTTTCCAACTGGATTATATCGTATTCAAAGCTGGAGTAGCACAGTTGAAGTTTATTCCAACAGAGCGAAAAATGTCCAGACCAGGGATCGAACCTTGAAACTTGGCCCTGGTCTGGACATTTTTCGCTCTGTTGGAATAAACTTCAACTGTGCTACTCCAGCTTTGAATATGACATAATCCAGTTGGAAAAAATATTCGTTCCCTTCATTATGACCTAATTACATGGTATACAGGAGTTTCCGTGTTGAAGTAGTTTCATCATGTAAATGCTATAGTTATAGCTCGGATGAATGAAATAGCGCTGCAGTTCGCAGCCAAGTCCAACTAATAAGAGTGAATGATGTCAGCCAGGTATCGGTCCGGATAGCCTAACAGGTAAGGCATTGGCACGGCACGCCAAGTATCCAGGTTCGATCCCTGGTCTGGACATTTTTCGCTCTGTTGGAATAAACTTCAACTGTGCTACTCCAGCTTTGAATATGATATAATCCAGTTGGAAAAAATATTCGTTCCCTTCATTATGAAAAAATATACAGTTTAACAAAAACACAGCAGGTAATCATATAATCCACAAAACGTCTGTGGGTTAAGTTATTTAAGCAAGAATAAGGAAGAATCTGCCGGTTATGGACACTAGCGATGGCCGATATCAGAAATTTAATATCGCAATATATCAGCGAGTTAATATTGATAAGTTATTCGAAGACGAGTTATCTTTAATAATAATATTCAAAGTTTACCTTTAGCGGACATTGATTGGTTGCTTGCAAGCCGAACATCCTAGCTGTTCTGTATCAACTCGAACTCCATAATAACCAGAGCTCACGTGATTCATGTGATATTATATCAATATCTGGAGTTATCGCAATATGTGTGCACCAATAATAAATGCGAGAGAAGAAAGGACGATAAGTGATGTTCAGTATTACGCAGCCAGGTTGTCGAACGAACTCGAAGTTTTCAGCGAAGAAATATATTGCAATAATTGGGATATTTCTAACGAAGATAATCAGCGAAAAGAAATATAATCGAGGTAGATTTTCTGTTTTGGATGAGGTTGGAGAGTGAAAACATTCTAATGTAATATTGGGCTATGTTTTTTGGGCCCTGGCAATGTGTGCAAAACATTACTATTTAATTTGGTTTTGGGATATTAAACGGTGTTTTTTCGAAGCTCGTGTTCAAAATTCCACTGAGCTCAAAACATTGTTATTTTATTGGAATATATTATCAGGGTCAAAGTTTGGATATTGTTATTGCGATATTTAAAAAATATCAATATCTGGCGATATATTGATAAACAATCCAGACCTAATGGACACTATGGCTGCTTAACCCAACTATGTGATACTGTTCCTGAATTCTTTGTGTTTTCCTTGAGTTCAGCACATAACGCAAAAGATAAGTCGTAAACACTTATTAAAATATTTTAAAAGCTTTTCAGTTAATAGACGCGTGAATGGTACACATAAAAAAAGTTTAAGATGTCTTGACTTGTTTTTTTTTTTTTTTTTTTTTTTTTTTAAATACATTGAACTAAACCACTCCATCGATTGCTGGTCAACAAGAACTTTACTTAATATGTAAAATTGTGTCACTGATTAATTTAACCATTGAATAATTTTGTTAAAATACTACTATTTTCAAATACGGATGAATATTATTATCGCCACTTGAACTTCTCTTCCGTTTTACGATTTGTTTTAATTAAATGGTATAAAAAACATACTGTAAGAAAAGTGATAATACATTCTACTTACAGAATTGTGTTCTAGTCGTTTTAATTTTTTTGAAGTTACATGAAAATTCAGAAATTAGAAGTCATGAAATATTTTTCACTGTATCACAATTTATTAACTGTTATATTTTAATATTAACAACTATATTTTTTCATGTACCCTTAAATCTTTTATTGACTAAAGGTAACTTATTCGAATTTCAAGCAATATAAAATGATAAAGAAAACTTTAGTCATCAAATAACTTTCAATACCCCTATTTCCTCAGAAATATATTACAGAATCTGGAGGTAAAGAATAATTTCAGGGCACCTTAGTTACCACATAATACACCTTGTTAATTGAAATATTCGAAAACCTCCATTAATCATTCGAACTTCCGAACAGCTCTAGTTAAGTCGATTTTCTCATGTTAATGAGAGACATTACTGATATCCAGGAGGCATTAGCAGAACAGATTTAGTGCTGAACTTTTAATTTTCGCTTTGTTACGGATTTATATACATTAAATAACTTTTGTTAAATTAATTCAGAAATACAGAAGGCCTGGTGAGTATTTGAGCTTACAGTATGTTACTGTGCATCCGTTAATTTTGTTTGAATTTCAATTTTCTATATTTCTAAAAGTTATTTCTATAGTTATTTTTGAACATTATTTTGTTTATATAAAATTTACATTCTAGTACTACTGTTTGAACAGAATAATTAAGATTGAAAGGGAAAAAATTACGTTTTTTCTGTTTCTTAGATGCATTTATTATTATAAATTTAATGGATTTTTTTAAAAAACATAACCTTATTTCCAAATAGTAACAGACGTCTTATATATTTTGCCATCAAACAAGGCAAATATACATTTATAAACGTTAAAAGTAACATATTTAAGATTTAAGAGTACCTGAAATAATATACTTTTTAATATTAAAATATAACTGAAAATAAATTGTGATACAGGTAAAATAGATCAAAAATTAAATAAAATACGACAACTGGTAGCTATTCACAAACATTTGGTAATAACTACGTTTTAGCACAAGAAATGATGAACAAGATCTGATGTGTCTACAAAAAGTAATGTTGTTTTACTATGTTTTGGCGGGCAAAACGCATTTTAACTCAGGGAGGAGAGGGCATAGTTACGGTACGTTTTAGAACTAGAAAATCGAAACATTATGATATAGTGCAGGTAAAAACGGTTTTGACAAATTGATGCCCATTCACGAAAATGTAGGAAAAACTTTGTTTTGGCACAAGCAATGAAGATCTTATGAGTCTACAAAAAATAAAGTTGTTTTACTATATTTTGGGGGAACAAAAGAGGAAATTTTAACTCGAGGAAGAGGGAGAACTCAACTTTCTTAAGTAAGTCAAGTGGAGTATCTTTTTTTGTCTTTTCTAATTCTGAATCGAATGATACTATCCACAAATTGATACGAGCATTTGTCACAAATTTAGGTAGGTCTATGGATACAAAGCCGAGAATTATGGTTGAGGTAAAATAGGTTTTTACAGCAACAACAGATGGCCATTCACGAAAATTTGTAAAGAACTACCCTTTGGTACTAGAAATGAAGATCCGATTCGTCCCCAAAATATACAGTTGTTTTACTATGTTGAAAATGCTGTACTTTTGCTATAAGATTGTGCTCTGTCATAAACTATAATTTTCGACTTTGTATTCATAAAACCTCCCGTAACAGTGTAACAAATGATCACATGGACTTGCGGATGGTGTCATTTAATTCAGATTAAAGATTTCATAACAAACGATATGCAACTGAGATACTTAAAAAAATTAATTTCTCTCTTTCCAAATGAGTTCAAATGCCCCAATTCGCCCCCTCCCACATAAAAAAAACACGGTAAAACTTTTTTTTTTTGGGGGGGGGGACACATCGGATATTCATTTTTCTAGTACTAAAACGAAGTTCTTCCAAAATGTTCATGATTTGTCATCAGTGCTTACTCTAAAAACCTTTTTTACCTGCAGTAAAATATAATTTTCTACTTTGTATTCATAAAATCTGCCGTAACTCTCTAACAAAGGACTGTATCGACTTGTGAATGGTTTCATTTCATTTCATTTGATTCAGAAGAGAAAAAATACTTACTAAAAGATACCACACTTGACCTACTTAAAAAAATTTGCAATTCGCTCTTCTCCAATCCCTGATTTTAAATGCTCAATTTTACCCTGCAAAACGTGGTAAAATATATTTTTTTTTTGGGGGGGGGGAGGGGGGTGGTTCTCATCGGATCTTTATTTCTAGTGCCAAAACTATTACCAAATTTTGTTAAATGGCCATCAGTTGTGACTGAAAAACATTAATTTACCTGTAAACATAAACCAGCGAACGTGAGTAGTAAACATGGAGATGCTTTCAGAGTGAAAGAAAGTCCTAAAAATATGTAAGTAACGTTGAATTATAATAAAAAATAAGATGATGAAAGTGCGTTTTTTAGCGAAACTGAAAATATTTGAACATAGTAATTAAAAGAAATAATTTAAATTTTAATTAATATTTTGCCCTATTTTGTTTGTTTGCTAAACTTGTAAGAATGCTCAATGTAAAATAAAAAAGTAAACCTCTTTTATTTCGCGTTTTAAAATTAAAAACATTGGAGAATAAAAACTTAGTAACCTGACGCTCCAATTTTACACACTAGTTTAAGCATTCGTATAATTTCAGATAACAAACTATTGATTAAAATCTGAACTATTTTTTATATTTCTGCATACAAAGTTTTCGAGGTATAAATACGCCAGGTGCATGATAGGTTAACCCCTTAACCTACAATGACGGGCATAGCCCGCTTACGATGATCGAGCCAAATGTAAATTCTTCTTACCACTAAAATTTCACAGTAAATATAGTTTAATTTAATCGTCGAAATTCCATGATTAAACAAGGCGAAAATCTCTATTAAATTTCAGTGGTAGCTATGGATTTTCCAAACCATGAAGCTGTTAAAAGTAAATCGTAGGTTAAGGGGTTAAGCAAGCCTTTAGTTGACAGTGAATTTTAATTGCTGTTTACTAAATCTATCGGATATATTATATACATATCTTTTATTCCATGTTTATATCTATTGTATTTTATAAATTCTTAATAATATTTAAAAATCGAACTATAATTGTTTGACTGAATATTTATCTGGACTAACTGTTTTCGTTTGATTACCATATTATCCGAGAAATATAGACCTCATCTGCTGAGAACAAGAAACAGGTGTTTCTCAAAAACCTTGGAAGTTTCCCTCTTGGAACTGGCTACTTTGAGATACGTCTTTCATTAGGATTCCGGAATTTTTATAACCCTAATGTGCATTTTAAAAATTGCGATAAAAAATGTTTAAAGATGTCAACCTGTACAGAAACAATATATATCAGGAAACCATAAAGATTCCTAGAATCCGTTTCATAGAACAGAAAAATGCTGATCTGAATACAAAATAATGCAGTGTTTACACTGGAATTGTATAGTGACTACATTAACATTCTTTCCATATCCGTTGAAAGTACAGATACTATTCGCATTTAACGATATAAAAAATCTGGATTTTGACAATTTTTTCTCTGGTTCACAGACGGAAATATGAAGTCTTTTTATTTCACACCGTTTAATCATTCACTGATAAATGTCTTGAATAAATACAAATTTTCATCAAAAATAAATTTCTATTTATAAAATTATTTATTATTTAACAAGATTACTGCAGTTTCTGGAGAAAAAAAACTATTATTATTCAAGCAAATGCAGTTGGATGTTTATAGAAATTTTATTCAAGAAGAATAAGAATAACTTGGTTCATCATCAAGTTTTGTTTGGCACACTATTTTTAAAATACATAAAAACCATTTATAGATAAATTTATCAAAATCATTTTAGTAGTTCCCGTTTCTGAGAAAAATGAGGAGTTTTAAGTATCTTTGTATATAAAATACATACATATATATATATATATCATTCTGCGTTTTTATTTTAAATGAAACGTTACTATTTAATCTTCAAAACTTAGAAACGTCGCCGTATTGTTCTTTACTTATATTGTAAAATTTGATACTTTTTTCCTATGGTTACTTAAACCCCTACATTATTTAAATTAACAAAATCTTTCAAAAATATTAAAGTTTCTACAATTTTTATGCAGAGATTAATAAATAACACGTGACAAGTTCCCCAATTTTTTATATGTTTCCAAAGAATCGTGCATTGAATAATGAATTTATTTACTTTAAAGACCTTAAATTTATCTATTTATCATTTTTTGTAAAACAATTTATTTAAGCGCAATATTTTACTTCCCCGAAGTCTTTCCCCCGCGTTTAATGTTTTTTATTCATGTCATAAAGTGCAATTTGTATCTCAGAAGAGTTACGTGGTTGAAATTGTAATATATTTCAATTATTATCAAACTATGTCTAAAGGTTTTGCTAATTTTTTTTCTTTATTCTTTAGAAAAAGTGTCAAGTCTTTCATTAATCTTTCAGATGATTATCAGTTTTAAATTCAGTGAGTTTCTCCTGCTTGAAATTGCCATCTGCATTTATATTTAAAGGAAACTAGTATAAATCAAAATGCTCTTCATTACGCTTAAATCATGTCAGATAATAAATGGACATTGAAACAACTCTTCAGATTTTTTTCCAGAAAATTTAGTTAAGGTTTAAAAAAGAGCAGTTGTGTTTTTCTGTTGCTGTAAAAAAAAAAAAAAAAAAAAAAAAAAAAAAAAAAAAAAAACTGTTTTAAGATAAATTATTTTAAATGGCTGTCAAATGTTCTTCATTAAATAGATTTTAAAGTCTTGTTATAAAAATATTATTAGAATACCAGTAAACGTTGTAAGTGTAACATTTTTTGTAATAAAACACAAAGGCTATCATAAAAATTTGGCTCGCAATCTATCCGTTTGAAACTTTCATTCAAATCCTGATTTTTTCTGAAGAGATGCTTTCTGGTGATATAACATTGGAAAGCGTTTAATTACGTATTTTTGTGTGAGAAAGAAGAATTTCTTTAGTACCGGATACGATAAAACTCGTGATATCGAGAAATAATCCAGAAACAATTTTCGAACAGAATCTCAATTTCGAATTATAAATTTGAGTTTCCGAAATAAATTTTAAAAATGATTATGATTTACATATGTATACAAACAACGATGTGGAATATCTCATAAACATTCAAACTGCTGATAATCAGATTAGATACGACAATAAGCTGTAAAGTCTATACGTTTATCTACACAAGCTATTCGAAAAATCGGAATCGAAAAGTAAACTTTATATCGTAATTCAATTCTCAAAAATAAAAAAGTTGCATCTTAACACTTAAATGCATTAATTATTCTTTTAGAATTGTGTTTTTTATTTTTATATTAAGGATTAGACACCAGAAATCTTAAGATAGATTTTTAACTTTATTTAGTAGCATATTTTTGTAATTTTTAGAGGATTAATATTTCTATATAAATACAGTGGTTGTAAAAACTTAATTTATCCATTTAAAATTAAATAAAAAAGGTGATGGAAATTTACATCACTATGCAATTAAGGGTTAAAATTACGGAATTTCAGGTAAACATATTTTTTAAAGTTTATTAAATTAAGTAATTGGACATTTGTGTGAAATTCTGGTATCCTATGTTACAAAGTTGCATTTACACGAACATATAAGAAGTTTACTTGTTTTACACTGCATTACATGTTACATCTATATGTTTTACTGTAAAAACAGGGTGATAGAACAGAACACAGAACAAATGCAAGTAATCAAAGGAAGTTTATTAAATACAGAAAAATCTGAGAATCTAATTATTTGTATGCTTTTGTGAAAAGTAGTTTTACAGAGCATCAAAACTCCTTAGAATCTACTATGAATGTTGTTTGAAACAAATCTACATGATAGCTATATATGCATAAGAAAAATCTGTTAAAAAAGAGTAGCGTACTTAAGTAGCCATGTAGTTGCCATGATTTAGTGCGTTTTCTCTCGAACTGCCATGTAAAAAATTAATTTTTCTTCAAGAAAAATTCTCTGGTTTAGAGAACAAAATTCTTGTAAAGTCGATTTCAGATCGTGCACATAATCAAAGGTTTAAAAATCCGAAATATTCAGTGACGAAATATTTCGTAAACAGATGTTACTACAGTAAACACTGTCTAGTGAATATACTGGAAGAGGTAAAACTTCCCAACATAAATGATGTCCATTTTTCTAAGTAGTCATGAATTTTGGCGTTATAGTTTTACAAAATAACACATTTGAGATTAAAAAGTGCTGCCCTCTTATGTATATTTTTCAGCTGGCTGTAAAACTGTTAGCAATAAATGTAAGAATTAATATTTTGATTGCATGGGAGCAAAGACGACTGCATTATTTCTTTTTTATTATACAGTGCACTTCATAAAATCTTTTCGCGATGCAATATTTTAATTTAGGTGGATGTAGCATGCTTTACTATGCGATATGCAATCCTTCGACATTTAACAAAACAGAAAAGTACCAATTTCTCATCATCTGAAAATCCCCCCTCACTTCATTCAAAAATGGTTAATTACTAGACCGAGAAAGCAAACACAGATAATGATTCTCACGTGTCGTGGCTTTTCAGAAAACTGACGTAGGATCCATTGATCTAAAAGATGTATCTAAAAAAAGATTGTATCTAAAAGATGGATTGGAAGCATTCAACATGTATTCTTAGAAACTACTTATGGACGTCAGGAGGAGTTGATTTTTACACCTTTTAATTCTATCAGTGAATTTTCGAAAATAGTGATATATGCTACCGTCAACCGACATCTTCTCATTGCAATTCCTGAATCGGTCGATATTTTCATTATCGCCTCTGTCGTAAAACACTAACAAGAACGTTACTCCTCTCCGAAGTAGCACAGATTCTTGCCGAATCGTTGTCAGTTTGCGGAAATCGCTGAGAAACAGTAAGATTTGGAATGGTAGGTTTTGCAAATGGCTGGGAAATGGGTGGAAAGATCCCTCTAAATGGAAGCGTATCTGAGCTGGATTCGATTCTGCGGATGGTTGGTAAATTGTTCAATGCTAATGGTCAGGCAATGCGGATATATCTTACTGAGGAGTCAGCGTGGAATTACAATTAGTCAACAAATAGAAAACCCTGACCCAGCCATTTTCTGCTACTTGGGCTTTGGCGTCAAGAAAGAAGATTACTCGCTTGTGATCAGTTTGCACTGGAACATATAATATATCCAGTTCAAAAAAAAAAAACCATCTTGTATCGCTAACCACCTGGCCGAGGCTACTTTGGATTATTTTCCCGAAATGTTCTTTACTTTGATTTACATACTTTAGTTTAAAATTAAATTTTTAAAATTGAATTATAAAGGTCTGGCGACTATATAGAAGTTTAATAAACAAAAATGCCCTTCTGTGGCATGCTTAAGGAGTCTCATGCCTTTGAAAATCTTCATAGCCAGTTCAAAATTGATATGGTTTCGCTTTGTCATAACTTTTTAAATACTTATTGAAATTACATAAATCTTTGTAGTATATTTAAGTCATATTTAAACCTCTCGCTGCGCAGCCCGAGATAACCTCGGGCATGCATTTTTCCTTCAAATTAATACTATTTGGTTATTCCCACCACTTATTTTTTAGCGAAAATTTTGTCTGATTTAATCAGGACATTTTTCCCAGATCACGATAGTAAAAAATTTCTACTTTAGAACCGCAGCGTGAGGGTTAAGGCTTTATAAAATATATAAATAAACACTCGTAATACAATACACAGTTGTCGACTTCCTGATTTTTTTAATACCAGTAAATTCTTACAAAAATGTTCACTTTATTTAATTGGAGAAAGTGTGCCATTGTATAAAACAAGTATTTTTGCATAAAAATATTGGTAAAAAAATCGGGAGGTTGGCAACTATGATAATATAATAAAAAATACAGTTCAATGAATATTGTACAGTCGTGGAAATAAAAAAGTAAACACCCCCTACTAACTCCTCAAAAAATTATCGGAGAAGAAAGTTACTGGTACCGAACGATAGGAAATAAAATCTACTTTTAAATGATGTATATAAAATTTGCTTTGGGGGCCATCTACATATTAAAACGAGCCATAACTTTGTTTTTTTCAATAGAAGTACACAATTCTGACAGCATAAATGAACTCTACACCCTTCAATTAGCCCAAAAACAAATTTTTATGCAATTCGTACCACAAGTTTCCGAGAAATTATTTATTTTAAAACGAGCTTATTTTAAGGGCTGTATCCAAATTGAAGTTCCGTACTTGATTGTTAACCGAGAGAGACCCCTTCTTGATCAAGGAACCCGAACCGCCACTCAAGGAATCAATGAAGCCTGTTAGATTACATAATAGCGGAATAAATTTCAAAATATCTACTCACTTCTATCATAGACGGCCCCTTAAAGCATCATTTTGCCGTTTTTTAGGCATAACTTGAAAACTACTTGGAAGAAAAATGTGAAATTTTGGATTTCCATAAAGCAGGTCTTAATAAATCTAAATCCATCAGGAAAATTGTAGATTGCAATTCATAATTTCTTCGAATATTAATTTCATAATTCATATTATAAAATTTAAAAAATTGCAAATTCAGCGTATTTATGTTTGGGTATATTAGTATTATTTCTACAAAAAAAAAATAGCACATTAGGACCATAATTCCAGGAGATATAAATAAAAATATGAAAATGCAATTTAACATTACAAGCACTAAATTTTGAATGTTTATAATTCAAAAACTTATCCTTCAAATGACCTGAAATTCGGTGTCTAGGCATAGTTTGAACCGAAGATTTGAAATATCGCGTTAAAATTGGGTATTGCCATTGAAAAAAATGAAGTTTGGATTCGTTTTAATATGTAGATGGCCCCCTAAGAAAATTGTATATACATCATTTAAAAGTAGACTTTATTTCCAATCGTTCGGCACCGGTAAATTTTGTCTACGATAATTTGTTTGAGGAGTTAGTAGGGGGTGTTTACTTTTTTTTCCCCACGACTGTACATTTTTTTCACATGGTATGTCACTGTCCGCACGATAACTTAATTTTGAATAGATACATCAACATAAAACTTGGTTAAAATTGACTTTAAACTCTACTTTACAGAATGATTTAATTATATATGAATTCTTTAACAGAAACTATTTTAAAAATTCAATTGAAATTAAAAAATGTAAAACAAAAAAATTGAAAAAATTAATTAATGATTAAAAAATAATAATATTTACTTATCTCAATAATATTTGTTAATTCTATAATATATACAGTGGTGGAAAATTGCCGCAGAGGAGGAGCCTATTGGCACCACTAAAATTTTATAGTAATCTTCATCTTAATAAAAACGCAGAAATTCTGTCATTAGATAAGGCGAAAAATACCACTAAAATTTAGTGGTGTCAGTAGGCTCCTCCTCTGCGACAATTTTCCACCACTGTATATAGGTTAGAGATCATTTTAACGTAATTTGTATGCTTATACATGTAATGCAAATTAAGTTATCGTGCGGATTGTGAAACACCACGTGAAAGAAATTTGCAATATTAACTGAATTGTATTTTTTATTATATTACGATATAAGTGTAGGGGAGATAAGGGCACATGTGAACATGGGGCAGATGTGAAAATCACAATTTTTCAATAGTTATTATATGTTTATTTATTTGTAAAAAATTACCAAAGAAGGTAGCACCCGTAGATATATGGCAAAAATTTTTTGAAGCTCTTTGACAATTTCTTTGTCCTCAATAGCCAAATACTGTATGTAGACGTCAAAAGTAAAATCTCAGTTCCATCTTGATAAGCGAGTAACTTTATTTATTTATTCATTTATTTGAATTTTAATGTTTTAACATATACTATGTATACTAATAAATATTTTGATACAGTTTTTTTTTCTTCTAAAATTGAGAAATATTAATGTTTTATGAATTTAACTCTAGCAGCCATGTGGGGCACATGTGAACAGAGTACTTGGGACAGATATGAACAGTTCATAAGTGCCCCAATAATCATTCTGTGATTGTCTTCCCTTCAATTAACCTCAACAAAAGTAATGTCAACTCCAATATCTGTAATTTTCCTGAATTAGAAGACATTTCCGTCATACAACGTTGATTTTGTACTGAAACTTCCACAAACACATCTGTCAGCGAGTACATAAAGAGCAACAACCTCGTTTACGTCCAACTGTAATTTAAATAAATTTAATGTTTTCTAAAATGCAATGTTATGTATTATTTTATTAAACGGTTTAAAACAATGTTTTTTATGCATTGTTAATACAAAAAGTATTACGTTAAACAACTCTGCAAATTTTTCTATTTCATTTGATCCAAACTTGCAATGGTGGCTTACTTCCATCTCAAAAACAGTTATGTGTTTGAATAGAGATAAATATGAATAATATTTTAAGAAAGTAAAATTTTTTAAACTGGTAACTACCGTAAAATTCCGATTGTATACCCCCCCCCCCCCTCTTTCAAAAGGAAAGGAAGAAGTTAAATTTTGGGGGTGGGGGAGTTATAGTCTATATTTTTTATTAAATCTTTAAAAAAAAAACCCTTCTTTATCTATAATTTAAAAGTAAATAAGATAAATACAGGAGTGAGAATCTTTCGTATTTCGGCAGATTTCCGATATTTGTATCTAAATGCCCCCTCCCTAAAATTTCCCAGAAACCAAAACCCCTAAGCAAAATTTAAAAGCTTTAATTTCTTTTTTTTAAATACTTCTTTTTTATTTTATTGCAGTAATACTTAATGAATTCTCTAAGCCTCCCCTCCCCCAAAATCTACTTATCACAACTAACCCGCTGATGGGGGACATGTGAACAATGTTTTGAATTTATAAAACTATTAAAAAATGTAAGAAGAACTATACAGGTGATTTTTAAAAAAATACCAGGTGTAAAAGAAAGTTCTGTTTACTATATTGAGTAGTTTTTATTTAAAGAAATTAATCCAGTTATGAGAAAAAGCTTCATTTATGCGAACTGTTCACATGTGCCCCCATCTCCCCTACATCCCCTCTGCACTGGTGAAAGAGATTTTAAAAGGTAGGAGGCCACTTAACGGTTAAGCACGAGTGAAAAAAAATATTTTTATTTAGATAGCGAAAGAAGTTATTTTTCATAACGATCCATGATACTTTTTGAAAACTTTAGTCTAAATAGGAACTCTACGATATTTTTGTTAATTAAAAAAAATTAATCATTTAAATAAATATTTAATCAGTTATCTAAATCATCTTGTAGGACATGAAAGATTTTCCTGGTCTAAAGGATTATAAATTAAAATAATTTCTAAGGGATTCATAGGGATATTCTCAAAAGAGTAAGTGGCTTAATCATATATGCATAAGATTTGCCCAATATAGTTTAGTTGGTGTCCAAGTCCTGACCAGGGAACTTTTCTGTTAATTGGAAAAATTGCAACTCGGATGATTTCTTTGCGAATCAGTATGATTGTGTAATGATGATGATCAGTAAGTAAGTGTTATTTCAAGATATCGCGTGAAACGAGTTTTGAAGAAATAAGGAAAAGTTTTAGCCTGTACATGAGAAAAATATATGCAGTGAAACTTCATTTATACGGAATAATTTTTTTTGCGCACAAACAGGCCATGGAGAAATTCGGATCATTGGGACAACAACAAAAATGCGTAGTAAAATAAGAATTTCACTTAAATCACACAAAGGTAGCCTAAAGTTTGTACAAAATATGATCACTCGTACTACAAACAGTTTACAAAATATAATATAGAACTTAATTATTTCATTATACATACTCGGTTGTGTGTTATTAGGTCTCATAAATGCTTGAGAGATAGAGAATGAAAAACCACAATTCTCAGACTATTAAATATGGTAAATTCTGACCACTTTTTCTTAATGGCCCCCACCACATATGAAAAGAACTATCTGTTATTTTACTTCAATGTCTAGCTACAGTTTTTAGAGTCCGGTACTTTAAAAGTAAAAACGGAACCATTATAAGATCACTCCTGTGTTTGTCTGTCCGTCTGTCACAGCCATTTTAATTGTAAACTATGGAACGTGGAAAGTTCAAAATACGGGAAGTAATAAACACGATTGACCAACATATTTACAGATTATTAAACATTTACAAATATTTTGACAAAAAACGTAGAAGGGCTAATTATGTGATTTGAATTTTTTTTTTATTTGTGTATCATATGGGTTATCGTGTGAAAGCTTTCGTAAGGCTGAACTAAAAAATACATTTCATTTCATTTTAGTTATTATAATTTCATAGAAATCGTCGAAAATGTAGTGCAAAAATATGTTCCCCACCCATCTATTTATGAATCTACTGAAACTAAAATTATGAAAAAATTAGAGATAGTTGAGGTTAATTGAAACATTGCAGGAAAATTATAACGATTATCCTAGGTCACGTAGTTTTTGAGAAAACCGCATTTTTTCGTTACACACAAATTTCGATTTGCGGGCATTCAGCAAAAGAACTGAGGAGGACTGGAAGTTCCCATCGTAGCAGAAGCATAAAAGCATTGTTGAAAATGATTTTGGAAAAAAATCGTCAGTAATTAGCCGAGATATTAACCTATAAAGACACGTACGGTTTGGACATACATAACAACAGGGGCGGCGTATTCTATGTACCATCGGCTTTTAATGCCTGGATAACACCTTTTAATGATATATTTGTGTAATACAATGTCCAATATCAGTATAGAAGCAATAAACGTCAAATTGTTAAAAACAGACCAATTTAATTAGAATTAATCCCACAAATAATATGGTATTCGCGACTAGTTTTCATTAAATATAGATCTCTCAATACGCCTCCCGTGTCTTTAAAAGTTGATTAAAAACCTATCTGGAAAAACGCGGCACGGACCAAGGCGGCTTTGCTAATTTGCAACCTCATTTCGAAGCGCGCTTACCAAAATGCCAATTTTAAACTTTGAACAAGGGATTTGTTGTAGCTACACTGTAAAAAGAGAAGATTATTACGATGCTGAATTTAGTTTTATGAAATGCCGAATGAAGTTTAAATATGCGCTACTTTTTTTGTCAGTGCCGAATTAAGTTCATCATAAACATATTAGGATAAGATTTAAGTAACAGTTATACAGAATAGCAATATTTGACATTATTTAGGTTTCGTATCTCTTTGAACTTTTACGGTACACCCATTCAGACTTTTCTAGTATATATACAGATATACCAAACCCTACGTTGTAAGTTTTTTAGCAACGATTGTTTTTAATAATACAGTTAATAATTCATATACTTATTGTACGGAACCCTATGAGCGCGAGTAATACTTGCACTTGACCGTTTATTAAAATACAAAAGAGCTCCTGGAATTTTCTTTGTCTATGATAATAGAAAAATGCAGTTTCTCCAAATTCAATAAGATATTTTCTAGAATTATACAATTTTAAACTTAAAAAATTCAATTTAAACTTAGGTTTTGACATTATAGGGAATTATATTTTTACAATTGAATCCATAAAATTCGCATTTAGTTTTATTTTTTTTATTTCTTTATTTTCTTATTTCAATCTGGTTTGGCAATATGGAAGACTGGATTTCGTATAATTTTAATACGCTTTATTTTATCTTATATTTGTTTATCTTCTACAAAAATTTTTTCTAAACAAAGCCATTTAGCCAAAATTCGTTGTGATTTCTCATACGATTGCCATACTTAGGATATATTATTCTTTTTATTAAAGGCCATGATTCCATGCTAATTCCATGATCTATAAGCTAATGTATAAATAATAAGCTAATTTCATGAAAACCTATCATGTCTGTCACATACTACGATTTTTGGCTACCAGTATTTTAGAAAGGAAAAATGTGACTTATTTTATCGGCTATATCTCATCAATTGAATAACGAGAAGCAAACTTTTCGAAAATAACGGTGGCAAACAAGTATAACGATTTTCAGCTGTATGACAGATATGACAAGTTTTCACGGAATTAGCCTAAATACAAAATGCTAAATACAAGAAATATAGGATTGGTCATTTCGCTTTCAACTCAGAACTAATTGGTTTTGTAAAAAACGATTTAAAATTAGGACTGCATTATAATTAAAGTATAGTTTATTATCTATACTTTAAACAATTTTAACATTGACAAATGATGAACAAAAACTAACAAATTTATGACCATTTCTACATTGATTTTATCAAATCAATGTTTACTGCTGCATGTTCAGCACATTTATTTTATAAACAAACTTTTTTTTACTTCAGAATTCTTGAAACGCCGCACTTGTCATTTTGTTGGTATTTCATTAATTACAAAATGTCAAATACAAGCAAAATATGATTGAACATTATCATAGTTGCCATATTTTACGCCTTTTTCTTACCACTAAAATTTAACAGTAAATTTTGTCTTTATTAATTGTCAAAATCTGCGATTAACGAAGTAAAAAATATGTTATTTTAGTGGTAACAAAAAAGCGTAAATGTTGGCAGTTATGATATTATGCTTTTAAGTCGAAACTAATTACTCTTGGAAGAAATTGGATATTTATTATTTGTAATCTATCGTAATCTCTCTGTAAAGTATATGAGTCACATTTCTATTACTTTTGTGACATTTGCAGCAGTTAAAACCTAAATGAGAAGCCCATAGTACCTAAATGTGACAATCCATTTTATGCATGTCACTTCATCTTAATTTTATTAATTTAATTATTATCAGATTTTTTAGTGAATAATGAATAATGAATCATTTAATATTAATATTTTAAAAACATTTGACATTGACACTTAATAAGCAAGAAATAGCAAATGACCAATCCCTCATTAATTTTACCGGAACAATTTTTATTACATTAAAATCCCGATTGTAAGTCCCCCTTTTTTCAAAAGCAAAAGGAGTTAGATTTGAGAGTGTGGCTTATAATTGAGATTTTTTTAAATCATTAAAAAACACTTTCTTATCATTAATCTAGAAGCAAATAAGGCAAATACGGGGATGAGAATCTCTCGTATTTATGCATATTTCCGATTTGTAAAAAAACATTTTCTAAATCCCAACCCTTGAAACGTCCACCCCTCCCCACCACCCCAAAAAAACCTTAATCAAAATTTAGGTACTTTATTTTTTCTATTTACTTTATAATTTGTTATTTTCTTGCAACTATATTTAATCAATCATCTAATCCTCCCCCCCCCCCCCCTCCCAACAAAAAGAAACTTTCAAAACTGTTCTCATTTGTGTATAACAGTAATTTTGATGAAAAGTGGAAAAAGGAAAAAAAGAAAGAAAGCTCATGGAATCTGTTCTCCCCTAAAGATAACACACTTTAAGACTAACATTTTAAAAGCACTCCAAGCTTTATTTATAACTCGAAAATTAATTTTAGGAGAAACTTAATTGTTTTAATGGATCGTTTTTAATTTTAGAAGGAAAAGAAGCATAAATTTTCTAACAAGATAATGAATAGAAATTACAACAATTAGCTTTTAGTACTGTAATAAATTAGAGCAAAATATTAATTTCAATATAGAAAATAATTAATGTTAGCGACCAAAACTCTGAAACTCAATCTATTTCCCTATTAGTAATCCATTTTAATTTATGGGTAATTGCAGTTCCAGTTATAAATGTTGTTCAAATATGAGTTTTCATTTTTCATTTATTAAAATTTATTTTTAATATTTATTCTGTTATTTATTCTGAATACGTGGTTAAGTATGCTACAATTTCTTTTCATAAATAACTTTAAATTAAAAAGAGCCTAACATTTTCCATAGGATCATAAACCTCTACTAAAACCTGTTACATAATATAAATACCGTCTTTATTTAGAGAAAAAGAAAACATCTTTCACGGTTTCACACTGCAATATATATTTGAAATTTCAAAACATTAGACGAAAATGTACTCATTATAAACACATGGAGATCGATTAAAATTTTCTTTAAAACGCATACGTTCTTATTATTCATACAACATTTTTGAAATATAATATCATGTTGAAAATGATACATACGGCTGAATGTATTTCGCACATAGTACAGTAGGGTTCGTATGGGTGATTATTTGAGATGAGATCGGTCTCTTTTTTTATTTTTATTTATTTATTTATTTATTTATTTTTTTTTTGAGAGTAAGCCTTAAGCGGGCTGGTCACCCAGCTTCGGAATTCTCCTCCGTAATGTTAAGTCTATGGACTTTTGATGCATTCGTATATTTAAAATATCTCCTCGGGAAATCCGAATCTTTAACTTCTTTTTTCTGTGTATTCTTTTTAAAAGATGTCTCTTTTTACATTCTTCTATCTTTACAAGAAGAAAGTATTGGATTCGTAAAAATTTTCGACTTCCGGTTTTCGACGGATTTACACGCTTTAGAGGTCAGATATTCCAAAAAACATATTTTTACAAAATGTCTGTCTGTGAGTCTGTGAGTCTGTCTGTCTGTCTGTGTGTATGTGACATAAATTTTGTGGGCGCTCTATCTCAAGAAATAATGCACGGAATTTAATAAAAATTTATATTCAAGTAGTACCTAATATAAATTGGTGCTTATTCGTTTTTAGTGTAAATCGCCCGACAGGTGGCGCTGCTATGCTGCATTTTTCGCGATTTCTGCACTAGATCTATCTCAGGAACTAATTCACGGATTTTCATCAAACTTCAGATTCAGTTAATCCTCGATATGAGTTGGTGCTGGTAACGTTTTGGTGTAAATCGCCCAAAAGATGGCGCTGTTATGCTGCATTTTGCAGCATTTACACGATTTTCGTAATAGCTCTATCTCAAGAAATAATACACGGATTTTCATCAAACTTCAGATTCTGTTAGTGCTTGACATGAATTAACGTTTTGCACCTTGTGGTGTAAATCGCTCAACAAGTGGCGCTGCTATGCTGCATTTTTTTTTATTTCAGCAATAGATCTATCTCAAGATCTAATGCTTGGGTTTTCAACAAACTTCAGATTCAGGTATACCTGTATATGAATTCGTGCTGTTTATGTTGTGGTGTAAATCACCCAACAGGTGGCGCTGCTATGCAGCATTTTTCAAGATTTCCACAATAGCTCACTGTCCAGAACTAATGCACGGATTGTCATCAAACTTCAGATTCAGTTAGTCCTTGACATGAATTGATGTTTTGTACCTTTTGGTGTAAATCGCTCAACAGGTGGCGCTGCTGTGCTACATTTTTGCGATTTCCACAGTAGCTCTAGCTCCAGAACTAATGCACGGATTTTCATCTAACTTCAGATTCCGGTATACCTGTATATGAATTAGTGCTGTTTATGTTGTGGTGTAAATCACCCAACAGGTGGCGCTGCTATGCAGCATTTTCACGATTTCCACAATAGCTCAATGTCCAGAACTAATGCATGGATTGTCATCAAACTTCAGATTCAGTTAGTCCTTGACATGAATTGATGTTTTGTACCTTTTGGTGTAAATCGCTCAACAGGTGGCGCTGCTGTGCTACATTTTTTGTGATTTCCACAGTAGCTCTAGCTCCAGAACTAATGCACGGATTTTCATCAAACTTCAGATTCCGGTATACCTTAATATGAATTAGTGCTGTTTGTGTTTTGGTGTAAATCGCTCAACAGGTGGCGCTGCTATGCTGCATTTTTTCAGAATTTCCCCTACAGCTCTGTCTCAATAACTAATGCACGAATTTTCATCAAACTTCAAATTCAGGTATACTTTGATATGAATTAGTTCTAAATTGATGTAATTTCTTTTAACTATTTAAATGATTTAATTGACGTGATTTATATAGAAGAAAGTTTTGTGATGGCCACAACATAGTAGTTTTTTCTTAGTTTTTAAAATATTTCTAAAAGCTATGCTGAATTTAATGTTTTATGGTTTAAAAGCGGGCGAACTGTGAGTAAAATTTTAACACTCCATATAAAATTAAGTGTATACTTTAGAAATATTTTGAGAACTAAGAAAAAAAGTGACATCTTTTAGGAGTGAACATAAAAAATAGAAGTTAAAAATGTGAATATCCAGAGGAGATATTTGAAATCTACGAATGCATCAAATGCCCATAGACTTTACATTAGTGAGGGGAAATCGAAAGCTGAGAGACCAGCCCACTTAAGACCCTTGCCGTAAGGCGTACGAAAATTTTTGTGAGATCAGAGACCGTGCCCAATACCGAAACCACAAGCTAAAGAATTGTTGAAAACGTTTTTAAATTGTTTCAAGATTACTTTTCTCGCTTAAAAATATAACCTTACTTAGAAATAAGTATTAATCCTAAATACTTCCTCATGACAACGTTGCGTGATTTTCGTATTCCTGAAAATCTGTTTCAAAAAGAAACTTTTATTTATACCCAACCATTGCCAGAAATGTGAAAAAGTCCCATTTCTTATCCGTTTAAAATATCATTGAACTACAGTGCATGAGAGATAAGAGTTCTCCTTTCCAGTAATTCTTAAAAGCACTTCAAACGGAAAGCGAGTATAGACGAGGTCTATCACACCACTCCTATATGTTACTAACACTCACCATGCAAAGGCTTCAGAATCAGATATTTTCCCTTATATCCCATTCTTAAAAATATCAATCCCCTCTCAAACTAATTTTCAAAGGATTGTAAAATACTTAGAGAAATTTAGAATACATTCTTGTTTCATAAATATGAAGTTTCATTATTTTTCCAATTAGTGAATAAATAAAAATGTCCTTTTTAAGCCCGGGCACGAAGATTGGTATAAAAATCGAACGGGAAGATTGATAACGAAATTGAGTCCGAACTCCTGTCGTCCTTTGACTACTCAAGGCCAGAGGAAACGAGTTTGACGTCATCACTTATCGACCGACTTCTCACTAGTGTTGAAATTCACATCGGAAAATTTTGAAGAGCAATTAGATATAGCCATAGATATTCCACAAATAAAATAAAAGAAAATTGCTATACAAAATTTCCCGACTCTAGTGAAAAGCCGATTCAGCCGAAAAGCTGAAGTCACACTCATGTCCTTTGACTTTGAGTATTTCGATGGCAGCGGTTGAATCTGTCTTATGTCTAGTGCTTACTTTTCGATACTACTAGTATCTAAAAGACAACTTCGTGTTATGTGTCGTAGAATCTTGCATTTCAATAAGAGAAAATTTTCTTTTTAGAAGTATTGCTTATCCAAAAGTAAGCACTAGTACGACACTTGTACAGTCGTTCAAAATAAATTGTGAGATCAAAGACCGTGCCCGATACTAAAACCACGCACTAAAGAGTTATTATAAATAGTTTTTAATTGTTTCAAGATGACTTTTCTCGCATAAAAAATCGCGTTCTTCTTACTTACAAGTAGAGGGCCAAACTTGTTAATCACAGATTTTGATTATTTTAATATATGTTGTAGGGTAGAGGCCCCTTAGTATCAGGTTCAACGGATTTTATCCAATGCTCCTTAGTTCTTGAGATTCCGGGGGGTCTAATATTAGTACATAACTTAAATACTTACTTTGCAACAACAGAGATAGGTTAGTCGTAGCTCAGTTGGTATGGTGTTTACCGGCTGATTCGCAGGCCCGGGTTCAATACCTGAATGCGCTACATTTGTTTTTCTCATTTTTTGTTTTATAATTTTACTTGATAGTATAACTTAATAATCTCATTGTCAATTAAAATTTTTAATATTGTATATCAATTATAATTTTAACCTATTTAATTTTTTACTTTTAACTAAATAGTTATAATAAAACATCATAAAACTGTTATATATTTTTTTAAAAATCACTTTTAAAATGTGTTTCATATATTCTTTATCGATGCAATGATATTGAGCAATTGTGTCAATTCGTGATTTTAAAGAAACATCATTTACGCAGTGCTTTAACAAAGGAAGTGAATGCGATAATAGTATTATTCTGTTTTTAAAGTAACAAGCATAATTATATTAAAAATTAGCATCAGAATTAAATTACAACCAATTTTTTGCATATTAAAGATTTTTGAATTTGTAATAAGTATGCTTGCGCTTTCAATTATTTTGCTTTCCCCTTTATCTTCTTTCTGCTTTTAATTTAATTTTATTTGAATATTCCTTTTTTTTTATCATAACTAGATGGCACCACAACAGAATTTGTCACGATTTTGGAATTTTTATCATTCAATAATAGATCCAATTTCTTTTTAAACATCTTTAATGGATGAGAAATAATAGTTTACAAATACGAAATGATAAATTTAAGATTGTTAACATTATAATTAATGTATGATGTTAAAATTTTTAATTGAAATTATTAAATTATAATTACAACTACATTTATAAAACAAAAAATGAGAAAAACAAATGGTGCAGATTCAGGTATCGAACCCCGGCCCTCGGATCAGGCGGCAAACGCCATGCCAACTGAGCTATGACTAACCTAACACTTTGGTTGCGAAGGAAGTATTTAAGTTATGTACTAATATTAGACCCCCCCCCCCCCGGTTTTTCAAGAACTAAGAGGCATTGGATAAAATCCGTTGAATCTGACACTAAGGGGTGTCTACCCTACAACATATATTAAAATAATCAAAATCTGTGATTAACAAGGTTGGCCCTCTCCTTGTTAGAAATAAGTATAGCAGCCAACTCTTAGGCTTTTTTCTACCAGAAAAAATGAATAGAAATTTTCGCTTTATTTAATCGGCAGATTACGGCGATTAAGGTAGGTAAAATTTATTATGAAATTTTTGTGGTACAGAAATGCGTAATATGTTGGCAGCTATGAATAAGCATTAATCCTAAATACTACCTAATGACAACGTTTTGTGATTTTCAAAGCATTGATAATCTGTTTAACCCTAGATCTACCGGGAATTTTATTCAAGTTTTAATAAAACGTTCTACACGAGAATTTTTATTTAAAACTATTTAACTTATTTATTTACCTTATTTTTGTCTGGTTTATATACTTAGTTTATTTTAAAGAAATTTCTGGTTTGAATGAATATTTTGTATGTACCTGTCGGGTCCAATGGACCCGTCTGGTAGACGGAGGGTTAAAATAGCAAATTTTTATTTATACCCAACCACTGGCAGAAATGTGGAAAAGTCACATAAACATTTGTATTTTTCAAAGCAGAAAATGCGAGTCTTTCCGTTTAAGAAGTATATATAAGGGATCCCCATGGCGGTACGGCAAAACAGCGTGTTCCTCTATTACCCGTTCCAAATTATAAATAAAGTCAATAATTTCTAATATTCGCGTTAAAATATTTTATAAGTAAAGTCTCATAGCTAGCACACATATTTTACTACTAAAAGAACGAATCGATAAAAATCGATACTTTTTAAGTAATGTCTGAAATTACATATTATAAAAATGTATTTGCTAACTGGACATTTTAAAAGTATTTTGTCGAATAAGACTAATAATTTTGAAAACATTTTCTTATTTTGATTTTAAAACAATTTTTACCTACATATTTCATTAATTTTATATTTTTAAAAACCTTTTTTCGTTATTATGTTCAATAAAGCTTTATAGAATTTTGGTCATTCATTGATTTTACAGTAAAAATAAGCAAAGTCATTTTATATTTTCAGTTAAATTTAAAGCCAATTAATTTGCTATAAGAGAAGCTCGGTTATTATTTTCAATCATTTAAATAATGCAAAATTACCGAAAACTGTGATATACCTCTCTATACTAGAGATTAAATTATTATTTGCATCATTACCATTTTCAGGGCTCGCACCGTTCCTAAAATTTTCGCAATTTGCTACCACTAAATTAAAACAATAGTCTTTGTTGTAAATTTCTATTATAAACGTTAAATGATTCTACCACGAAGATTTCTTAAATACTGGTAGCAAAGTGCGAAAATTTTAAGAACGGTGCGAGCCCTGCATTTTCAAGAAAATGTTTTGTTTCACACGACTAGATACATTTGTTGTCAGATTTGCGATTATTCCGGATTCCAAACATTGCTAGATTTTAATATATACATAAATAGGGAAATTTATTCACATTAAAAAAATAAATTTGGAAATAATTGCAGAAATTACATGGTAATTTTTTTTGAGGTAATTAATGCGCAGAAGATATCCACTTCTGTCAAATTTATATTTTCATTTTGGTAGTTAGAATGTTTATCAACTTAGGTTTTTCTTATATAGAAATATTTTCGATAGAATAAGAAGTAACATTTTGTAATTTTCGAGAAATAAATAAACTTATACATATGTAATCTGGACTTTTTTTAAACCTTAACCTATAACTAACTTAGGCAATTTGTGGGAATTTCTTTGCATGTGTATAATGCGACCATACTATAAATATTTGTTTCTTGTTTGGAAAAATATTCGATGCTCCTTTTAACCTCTAGTTTATAATCGCTGGTTATATCATGTGCTATTGGATATTTGTAGATCCTTCTCAATGCGAAAATGTAGTTGGCAGACGTCATTTCCGTAATTTAAATGAAAATTTATTTGTCTGTACGAGGGTCACACTAAAAGTTTTGAGATACGCTTAAATGGTACAAGTTAAACTTACCAACTCTTAGGAGCGTTCAAAGAAGTTCCCTTCATATCCATGGACATTTCTAGTCAAATTTTTAAAAGATTAAATACCTCAAGCCATGCATTTTTGGAATAGATTGAAATATACTTTTATAGCCCCCATCAATCTCATCTTTGGAATGAAAACGACGCTCACATTATTATATTTAGATTGCAAAATAGCCAAAACTCCTACATAGTAATATCAGGAGAATAAGGTGGATATTCAGCACTTTGGTGTTTTGTTTTTTTTTTTAAAGAAAAGAGAAAACTTTCGAGAAATTTGATTGCAATCCTTGTTGAATACGAAAATGCATAGCAGGACTCCCCTAACATTCCCATATTGAATAATTTATAGAAGATACTTTGTGGTGTACCAGTTAGCAGCAACTTCTAGTTCCTCTAGTTTCATGGATTTGACCAACCCTGTACTTCTGAAGAGCAGGACATACAGTACGTTTTTCATATATCGTCGTTTTTTCACCATTGTTGTTGTGGGGGTCATCTTCAAATACCCACATTTTACTTTCTTGACGCATTGGAAATTCAAAAAATGTATGTAGGTCTCATGACCAGTTATGATTTTAGTAATAATCCAGTGACAACCATCATTAATTAATTTTAAGATTTCTTTACTGATTCTGACACGCTCTACTTTTTCGTGTCCTGTTAAATTATGAGGGACCCAACGACAATTTCATATCCATTTTTTATATCCAGTTCTTTATGAATAATTCAACGTATAGATGAATATCAAATATTAAGTTCCTTTTGTATCATTTGGTAACTATAGCGATTCTCATCGATTAATATTTTTCGTACATTTCGACATATTTTCTGAGATAATCGCTGACAAGGGTCTACCCATGTTTTCTTCATCCAAGTGACGAATTCGGCATCTTCTAAATTCTGTGAAACATCTGAATACAGTAGCATGAGATCAAGCTTCATCGTAGACGATAGGCACTCCTCTTAATTTAGCTTCACTTTAAAATCATAGAAAATCATAGCTCGATAATGTTCTTGCGTCAACTCCATTTTTTCTTCTTTCAAAATCTATGCTACGATAGCTAAATTGTAATTGTTTCCCAATTTATCATATGTAGACATAAGTACTGTTTCCTATAAATCCGCACAATTTTTACTTGCCTGGAAAGCTATGTAAAAACGAGAGAAAGGGCACAAATGGGCCCTGTAAGGTAACTTTAATAACCATATTACTCTGTAAAACTTTTATCGGGTTTCAATTAAACCATTTCGTTGGACATTATTTATTTTACTTTTGGTGATATTTGCTAGACGTCGTACAAAACTTAGATCCATAATTTTTTGTGAGTAATTGATTCGATTGATCAATGTGTGGGTGTTATCTGCTTTTCAGCCATTAGCACACATACTTTGGACTTACATATGCCGCTCATTTGGTTGAATTTTGGGAAAGTTGCGCGAGTTGTCGCACTTCTCTATGAAAGTGATGTTTTGCTGGTGGAGTGGTTGAGAGCGATTTTGAAATAATAACTGCTGGTCAAGTCTGGCAAGAATACGTAATCATCGCCGTTGTAATTCCTTCCGCTGTAAGGGATTAAATGAAGGCGAATGAAATTATTCAATTGTTGTTGATCCTTGACTACGAACCGAGACTTTCGGATGAAATCTATGTTAACCCTTAATTGCATGAATTATTCTTTTAGAATTGTGTTTTTTTTTTATTTTTATATTAAGGATTATACACCAGAAATCTTAAGATAGATTTTTAACTTTATTTAGTAGCATATTTTTGTAATTTTTAGAGGATTAATATTTCTATATAAATATAGTGGTTGTGAGAACTTAATTTATGTATTAAAAATTAAATAAAAAGGTGATGGAAATTTACATCACTATGCAATTAAAGGTTAATATTGTTTTCGAATTTCTCTTTAGTAGCAAATTTGATGATAGGTTGTGTCCTGGAGACGTCATATATGTCATAGCTACCATTATCGTTAAAATTGGAGTGAGAGAGCGTAAAATATGATTCGTCACGCAAGATAAATCCTCGATCAGAGAATGTTTTGAACAAGCGACCATAGTTCATTTTCGCGGCAGCTATTTGCTTACCTGTTCATTTTGGTATGGCCCTTTTCTTGTGATATTTGAAGAGCTAAGTGGAAGAACATGTTAAGTAACAAAAATTACATTTGAAGAAATTTGATATGAAAGTTTCTGTTCTGAATTTTAATGATTTATTTTGTGTTTGATACCATGTGTTTAAAATATTAACAGGTGTTGTACTAAACTCTATCAAAAAAACTTATTCATATTTAATTTATAAATATTAAAATATATTAATATTATTTGGATTATTAAATATTAAAATATTAAATATTAATCAATAATGCATTAAATCTTCAAGGCTAAATAGAACTTTGGTATTTTAGCTTTACCATGTGATAGAATACCTGATAACACCTTCGTCCAAACGATAAAATCATTTTTGGCTAATTCAATACGTACTTGTAGTGCAAGTCACAGGCTGTGATTTTTGGATACCAGTATTTTAGAACGGAAAATGTTACTTAGTTTATCGGTGATATTTCATTCATTGAATAAGGCGATAAAACCTTTCGAAAATAACGGTGGCCAACGAGGATTTCAGTTATCCGTTATGTGACTTACACTACCAAAACCCATGGAATTAGCCTTTTAAGAAAATGTAGCATAACATGTTCTTCCACTCAGCTCTTCATTTGATGTTAAGCTTCTTGGTGATTGCCTTATGTAGGTGGCCTAGTGAAAACCGAATTTGGCAGCCGAGGAATGGATTAATACTCGGCTGTTTTTATCAAACCATCGTTTCAACTGTTGTAACTTTGACTTTGTGAGTTTATGGGCTTTCCTACTCGACCCGGGTTGTCTTTTGGAAGTGAGGCCCTTCCGGTAATGTTTTAAAATATCGTATGTAGTTCATTTAGAGAAATTTTGTCAAAAAATGCTTCACGATGAACTTTTTCACATGATGACTATTGCCTTCGTAAAGCTTGCACATACTTGTACGCAGACACTCATCTTTCGACACCATTCTTCGAAAACACAGAGTCGGCTAACGGACGTGCCCTTATATAAATAACGTAACACTTCAAGCGCAAATTCTGCCTGATTCTTAGTCCTTTGCTATTTTGCACAACGGCAAAGTTTGTGCTAATTTTTAGGAAACAGTCCTTAAAATAAAATAAAATTTAAATATCCGAACAAGATAGATTTTTAGCGCATATTTTCTGTCCCTATCTCACAAATTTCAGTGTTATCCTAATCTTAGTATACGAACAAACTGATATCTAAGTATGGTTTAGTATAAAAACTCATTGTTTCCTCTATCAGGATTAATGAAAGAATAAGTAGATTTTAGATATTTTCAAAATTTGTAAATAGACAAGAAGAAATGAATCAATGAACTGTGGAAAATAGTTGGCGTTCTGAAACGAATTTCCAGGTTTCTACCTGGAAATTCGGAAAACCGGTCCTCAGGTTACTCAAAATCGTTTATAAATCAGTAACTAATTTATCAAAAATGGAAAACGCATTTCGATTCTAAATGACTTTAATTGTCAAACTACCAATTTTATACCTTTCCGTTTAAAAATGTAATCATAAATGTGTCAAATAGATTCACGTTGTTGAGCAGGGATCTTGAGTTTCAGAAAATTAACGTCAAACATTGACAAATTATGTAAAATCAAACTTATTCACCCGTTGAAATAAATAACGTGCTTTCGGCGAAACATATATTCAATGTTAAATGAATCTCATGTTTCCTTTTATTCATTCGATGTTTTCTCTGTATTTAATTTTTCATGTTTCTGTCATTCATGACATCAAAAAAATGAAAAACAGGTGATATACGGCTAGTTATACGGCTTTGAAAACAAATGTCGTAGAAAGATAAAAGTATATTTTCCCTTCAATTCGATATGAGATTCTATATGTGCGCGGATGTTATTCAGATGCATAATAAGGTTAGTTGGGGTAACTGGACCCACGAGGTAACTGGGCCATAGGCTATTTTATAAAAAAACCGTTGATATATTTTAAGTTTTAGCTTTTGTGAACAATGCCCTTTAACCTCTACTTCCTAAAACAACGTGTGTCAACTCATTCACAACTCTCTCTTTGATGTGATAGGTTGTCGAAAATGTACGTTTCTTTTTTTAAAAACAACGTCAGTTTGGTTGAACTTCCTCGGCTTTTTATTAAAATACTGTAAGTACTTTTATGAAAAAATCTCTTTTTTTTAAGATTAGGCATATAACTACGTTAATATTATTAGGTACCTATACATATTTACTTCATGTTTCAAATGTAAGCCCGGTGTCAGTGTTACCCATATATCTTTCAAGAATGGGGTAACTGGGACATGTATACGGGGTAACTGGACCATGCTGGATCCAGTTATCCCAATAGTTATAAATAATTTTTTTGAGTTTCTCTTACAACGGGAAGTAAATTTCTCCATTGTTTTTCGCTCACAATAAAGAAAATTATAGAATACCTTATTAAAACTACGTAATAAAATTAAAAAAATCATATTGGGTGGTATCAAACCAAATTTCTTGACCCCTTGAGAGGCGGCGATGTCGTTATGGAATCACATAATTTTAATTCCTAATTGCCACATTGGCACCGGAATTTTATAATGAAAATTTCACATTTATTTAGTACGCGAAATATATACATTTACTTGTTTTCAAATATATTCTCTTGTTAATACTGGTGTCAGTAAATTATTTCAACATTTTACGAATGCAAGTACCTTGCCCCTGACAGCGAGATAGCCAATTCTTGAAATTGTACGATGATAAATATAAAGTACTTAAGTACTTACGTAGTCGTTTGTTCTTAGATTTACCTTGCTATTTTTTCCTTAAAATACCCATGTGGCTTTTATACTTATTACCTATACTAAAGTACATAAGTAATTACTTAATTTTTATGTTTTTGGTATAAACAAATCTAATAATTTCACTTTTAGTTCTTTTTTTAGACACATTGACAGCAAAGTTTTCCCTTAGAACGCTCTTTATTGACATATAACTTACATGATCTGCATGGTTTAAATTTTTTCAAGTTTTCACACTTTTTCAAACAGGACCTGATATCCCATATGAAAGAAGAAGAAAAAAAAAAAAAAAAAAAAAAAAAAAAAAAACGCGTGTGGAACATAGACTCTCCTGGTCCACTTACCCCATTTGTATGGGGCAACTGGACCCATGAGGAAAGAAAGATGATATATGCATATTTTTATATTTTTAAATATCAAAATGTAATTTTGAGCATTTCTGTCTGATATAGGGAACCTAACTGAGCACATTTACAGAAGTTCAGACTTTAATTCAAATTAACATTAGCTTTTTGAAGCTGAATTGTCAGAAGCTCCAGAGTCACATTGTAAAATCATGGCCCAGTTGCCCCAACTAACCTTATATACTAGAAATCTCTTTAGTTGAAAAAGAGGCTAAGGTTACTTTAGTTCAGTTTATATTTTAATTGATTTTTAACTTTTGGACATGAAATAGTTCTTTAGAAATTGTCAAATTCTGGAAACATCTTGGATAAAATAGACAGATTGATTCGCCCGATGTGAAAAATGTTTTTAAATAAGTGGATTACAAAGAGTCAAACAAATCAGAAATTATCTAATTCCAAAGACTAATTTAAAAATAATTTTAAGAGCATACTGGGAAATTGTTGAATACGTTGAGGGGAAGTTGCGTTCTCGTGGCTCCGTCACGAAAATATTTGTATGAAGCATCACATCCTGGTTTTGAAAAAAAACTGTTATTGCATAGAAAATTAATGCAATTGACATTAACTTGCCAGTTGATGTCTCTTTAATTCAGCCTGCGAAAAATTTATTTAGAAATTAAGACACAAGGGCTGAAAAGTATTAAATTTTAGCACCCATAAATATTAAACTGATGCACGGTTTGCGCTTCAGAAGTGCGTGTTGCAAATTTGCATTAGTATATTTAGCAAGAGCAAACAATGGAGTTAGGAATAAAGAATAGAAGACATTCAGAGCGAGTGGAGTAACTGAGGAGGTTGTCACAAGATGGCGGTTGTCTTTTTTAATTGGATAAACAGTTTCTTCACACCAGTAAATTTTAATAGAAAATTTCGTCTACTGCTTTAAGCGCCTTATTAATCGCACAAATATGAAAAAAAAATATATTTATATTTCTAGTGTCAGTTTGCCCAGGTATTATAATACTTTTCACTCACACTGACAGGAGATTGTATAGTTTGTCACAATATGGCGAAAACGCAGGACCTGACATCCGCAAAAGTAAACTTCCACTAGTAAAAATGAATATCTGTTTCTGCCATTATTTTTTAATGAAAATTTACATTAAAAAGGTTTTTAAATAACGAGAAAAATTCTATTCAAATTTAATGGCGATAGTTTTTCCAAGCTGTGATTTTCACAGTTGAATTTTAAGGATAATTCACTATTTCAAGGATATATCTGTTCCACTTTATTAATAATTCCATGGAGCAAACAAACAAAAGGAAAATTTAAAGTAATTGATTTCTCAATATGCTTATAAGAATGTTTCTAACGCGTATATGATTGGTCTTAAACGTTAAGAACCGTAGAGAAAATTGTTTGAACCCTTTGCATTGTATGCCATTGAAAATCATATATACAGATCTGTCAACTTTTAAGCTTTTTTATGTCAAATAAGCACATTTTGAAACACAAATTTTAATTAATATATGAAATCAAATAAGTACCACATAAAAACCACGCATTAGCATATTTTATTAAATATTTTTTCTGGTTCAAAACATGTTCATTTTTTTTAGAAAAAACTAAATGTTGGTAGCAATAATATATTTAATATCCTCTCAATAGAGCCACTGCAGTGCAAAAAATTGAATAACATTTTTGGAAGTGCGAAAATTAGTTTTTAAAGTGGATCAATAGGATAGTACTAAAAGGGTAAAGAGTAGTCAAAGAATACAACTTGAATTTTAGTTGCTGAAGCATGATTGACTTGAGCTATTTATAATTTGGATAATTGCTAATACACGATGCGCAGATATTTAAAATGATCATTGAGTAATGCACACCCATGCACTGCATGTTTTCATTGAATATCCTGTAATATTCCATTTATATGAAAAATGTCTGAAAATTTTTGATCGAAAATTTTTAACTGAAAAATTCAATTTTTTTAAGTGAAAAAAAAACAGCTTTTACCAAATTAAAGGCTTTTGTTGTCCACTGGTGTTTGTTGAGCATCTTCTACTATGTATAACATTCATTATATAACATTTGAATTAAGGTATGATCAGGAATGAGAGCGCTCCGGCCGAAATGACTGCTTGCTACCACTAAATTTTAATGGTCTTTCTCGCCTTATTCAGGGATGGGAATTCTCCGTCTCAAATGGCTACTTGCTACTACTAAATTTTAATGGTATTTATCGCCTTATTTAATGACAGAATTTCTGAGATTTAATAAAGCAATAAATACTATTAAAATTTAGTGGTACCACTCAATCATTTGGGACGGAGTACTCTCACCCCTGCTTATTTAATGACAGAATTTCTGAGATTTAATACAGCAAACAATACTATTAAAATTTAGGGGTGAAAGTCAACCATTTGGGTCGGAGCGCTCTCATCCCTGGGTATGATAAACAGTTTTATACGGAACTATAGACAAATGCTTCTAGGGAGCTTCATTATTGGTTTGGAAATACAAGGTTTTCGATAAAGTATCAGAGAAGTTTGGCGATATTGTTATAGAAGAAATGCCTTCAATGAGAATTTTGAACAGAAAGTCATGCAAATCAGTGTTTTCGTACGAGGATAACCATTAAAATGATATACTGTCTCCCCGTATAAACCAAGGTGTTACGAAATCACGAATATCTGTCCTAATTTAATGGACAACGTGCCAATCACTGGGATGAGTGAGCCCGAATTTGGAAATGAAAAAATTCGCAATAAAAAACCAAGTTGCTAATGCTATTCATTTGTCAAGGAGCGTTGGAAATTTCGTACAGTTTGGGGAAAAAATATACACTCCTAGCTAATTTCCTAGCTCTATCTTAAATAATGTCTGAGTTACAGTAATTTAAAATTCTATGGTGGCTGATTTATCAAGAATCATGTTTTATTTATGATCTTTAGAATTTCTTGTTAGTGGTTTCTCGCAAATTTATTTAATTGTTGTAATTATTGATGCCACTCTGATAAGTTTAAAATTACTTAGTTTTTTTCACCTGAGTCAAATTCGCGCCAAGCTTGCTGACCTTGCGAAATATTGCCAAATTTCGCGACCAAATTCAAATCGCCACAAATGAAGCCAACTTCGATGTAGTAGACTAATTTGACGAAATTCTCATTCAAATTCAATGTTGACGAAAACTAGGGTTGAATCTTCTATAGTCGGATTCCATGCGCTTTAGCTTCATGTGTTTCAGTAAAATTAGCTGAATTTTTAAAAATAAGAAATAGGTAGGTACATTTTCAGCCCAGTACCGACTGGGTGGAATGCTAAATTTGCAATGTCAACATACCGTCGAAATATGTTTATTCTGCGATTAAAATTACATTATATTGTATGTTATATTTATTCGATATTAAAGTTAAAGAAACAACCATTTCCTGTTATTCCAAATTAATCAAACTATATTCCCAAGATTCATTCATAGGAAACCATTCTTTTCGAAAATAAAGAAGAACATTTATTTTATAGCCGTTAAAATATATTCAAATAAAGCATTTCACTCCATGCAATACAAGCTAAAAAATGTAATTACTTTTAATTTGGATCAATAAATATCATAAAACGTGCGAAATCGAAATAAACATACCTGTACTTTTCGTAAACGAAATATTTAACAAAACGTTATAAATAGACTTGATATTTTTTTGTCATTAGAAAAACGTAAAACAAGCCGTTACATTTAATTTTGCATAGCTTAGTTTTAAAATCGTAACTACTGAAAAAAGGCCATTTAATTCATTAGAGAAATATAACATTGAATTTACAAGTAAAAATGCGTAAATGAAAAACAATTTGAGAATTTAAAATACCGCTTAATATACATTTTTCAAAAAATGAATACTTGAAAATCAACAATTACCGAAAAAAAATTATCGTATATGTTATCAGGTAATTAGCATTAATGCATTTTATTTGTTTACCATCCATCAAAATTAAGTACTTTTAAAATAATTTATTCACAATAGCAAAATTAAACAAAAGTATCTTATACATTTTGTTTATTTTCTTGTAACACGCATTAAAATTCATTGAAAGAGCTTGATAATCTTTAAAATTTATATCACAGGCATTTTTTTGTCTATGATGTTAATTAAAATGTATCAAAAATTAGTGTAAAACAAAAAATACATTTTCTGTGTTGTTATTATACCTTTTAACATCATTATAAAATTAATCAAAGAACTTCAAGAAAAATGTCTAAAAGAAAAAGTGGAATAAATTGCGATATTTTAATTTTAACTGATGTGAAATATTTTTTATTAATTTAGAACCTGTGCTTAATTACATAATGTGAAAAATTGTAAGAAACCCGTAAAGCATGTGCGCGCGATTTAGTCAAATTAAACAGAATTCCATAAATGCAATGAATAGTAAATAAGATATTTTTTAAATCATTTTCAACAACATAGAGGTATTGATTGAAAAAAAATAGTTCAGATAAATTTGGAAAACTTGCGTTACCCCTGTTTTCTCTGGAATTTGTTTTTCTGTGATAATCCAATGCTAATTAAAATAAATTGCGTCGGAGATCCGGGTCATCTAGTAAGCAAGGGTTGTCATTGTTATTTCCATCCTCTGATATCATAGAAGTCCAACATGCTAAGCAATTATGTTATTTTAACACAATCATATTGATTATTAAACACAACATACGAGGGGGTGAAATATAAATGTCGGGATTTGAACCCAAAACTTTTGTTAAATTGGTCCCTACACTGCCAACTAAACTATCCGTAACAAATCCAGCGGGTACAATTCCTTCAGCCAACCTTCTGGCAAACTCTGTTATCTGAAACAGCCCCACAGATGGAACTGCAGGACGTTTTCAAAGAGTCTCCAAGGATGAAGAAATACTCTGTTAAAAAGCAGAAAAACCAACGTTTAAAAATGCACAAAAATACATGGAAAGCAGCAAATTCTGTTTGTTGCTTTTCATGTATTTTTGTGCATTTTTAAACGTTGTTTTTTCTGTTTTTTAATATTGTTGCACAAAGGCTTTATTTGCTGTTTTACAAATACTCTGTGCTATGCTGAATTCCTGAGCAGTTACGGTTAGAAAATAAGATCCGCTTTTTGCCTTACATTTCGGTATCACAACGAACAACGCTTCTAAGAGCTGCCTACTTTTATCGAATTTTCCACTCTTTCGCCTCCCTGCTTTTCTTTTTGTTTTTTTCAAATCTAAACAAACCTGTTTTTCCGATTTGCGCTTTTTTTTTTATCTTCACTGCTACCATCCCATTCCGTCTTATGACCGCATTTACTTGAATAACATTTTTTGTTGCTATTCTGTGATATCGAAAGTCTTATTTCCTAAATTACTATTATAATTGTAATAATAATAATAATTATTATTATAATAATTATTATTATATTTCCTAAATTATCATATAATATATTATAGACCTGCTCTAATTTGACATGTTTTATTACCTCTGAGTTGATTGCCGTCAGACACTCACCTTGTATGGTTACCCAAGCCAAAGGGAAACATCTACACTGTTTATCTAAGTGCTGACGAACCTACATAGTTTCACTAATAGTGTCCTCTGTTTGTATCCAAATTTAACTCATTAAAGCCGGTTGGCAAGAAAAGTTGCCAAGTAAAGCGAACAAAATTTTCAAATTTGAATATCAGTATTTTAGTTTGGAAATTTTCATATTATTTAATCTCAGATTTTGAGCAATTAAATAAATCCAAATTACAAAATGGAAAAAACTGGTGTCGAAGAATTAAAAGAAGTGTAATGGAGGCTCGTCGTTAATGATTTAATCACATAAATCTATACCTGCACATGTATCTCTTCAATAACTGTCTACGCCGTTAATTAACGCCTTTTCAGTTAAGGATTAAAAAAGGTTCGTAACCATAGGTGCCAACCTCAAACTAATCTTCCGTAATACGTGCGTTAATTTGACCCTGGTTTAATGCGTTTCGAACCGGAATTTTTTTCAAGAAATGAAATTAAATACGTTCCACGCAGAAACATACAATTAAATAAATAAAGATTCATGAAAGAAATTTTCTGGTTTAAATTAATCCAGATATTACGGAAGGTTAGTGGAAGGTTGGCAGCTTTGTTCGTAACTAAATTTCTGCAATAAATGATTCACTACTTCACACTAGTTTGTCTCTTTCAACACTTCTGGACACTCGGGTTTCAACCCAACCCAAGTAGTTTCTCCAATCTTGTCCTCCGTTTTTATCCAATTCCAATAACGTAAATCTATACATGCAGCAGTATACGAGTATCTTCAATACCTTTCTAAGCCGTTTTTTAAAGCCTTTTTCTATTTAGGATTTAAAAAGTTTCATAACTCAATTTCTGCATTCAAATGATTCACTTCGTCACCCTGATTACCCTCTTTCAATAATTCTGGGCATTCGGGTTTGATGCCCCCTGGTCTGTTAAACACAGAGTAACGAATTGGTCTTTATTTTCATACTTTTTCTTATTTTTAAGCTGTTCATTTTTAAATACTTTCTTTTTTTCCGTTACTTCCGATTAATCTTTACATCGACATTTAATTTTAAACTTCAATGCATTTTCGTATTATCCCGAAAAGGTTTCTTTTTTTTTTAGTATTTCCTCTTCAATTTCCTGAATTTTCTTCTGAATACTTTCGTACCGAAACCATTTTTACGTGAGAATGGAAACCATCTCAATGTCGTCCTACTCATTTATATATATATATTTAAATCTCAAAGGGAACACGCCTCTTTAGTTTCTCAATGAACATAAGTTCTTTTAACAAATGAAAATCTCTCACCTCTTGTGACTAAAGCCAATAACCCAGATACTCTCGTAGCTCATAAAGTAAATCCACCATCAAATATCCTGATTTCATCTGATTATGTTTCCTAAACTTCAACGATTCAATAATAATTTTTTAATGTGTTGATCATCATCAACTTATAAACTGAGTCTTTCTGTAAAATGTCCCCAATATCGGTAAGTAACAATGGTATAAACTCACTCACAAAATCGCGCAGGAAAAAATTCACTTTTTCCGCCTTTCTTGCCAAAATAATAAAAACAAGGTATTGCGGTTAATTTAGCGCGGAATTTAGGATCTAAACTTTAGAATCCTAGGCACTTCCGATATGGTTACATTTAAAGATGCGTTTTACAGGCCTGCGAAATATTGAATACTAAATTTTTCCAAATCAAATCGGATTACTTATATCTTCTTTAATCTCCCCCCTCTATCATTTTCGGTTCCACCTAAAAAATTTCTTTTTCTTTACGATCTAATTCAATCTGTGTTTATGTTTTTTTACTCCCCGTTTTTTCCTTACTGTTTATCTCGAAGAACATTTCATTGAAGTACTCGTCTAAGCCAGACCCCAATACAATCGCCTGAATGATTACCTTAACCATGTCCACTTTCTTCATACTCATTCCCTAATAAAGGTAGGTTAATTTTAGATTACATCCCTAAGGAATAGGGGACTCTAGGAATGGTTGACCATACGAGAGGCTTAACCCACCCATCAGTTTTCATATTTAAAAGAATTTCAGATTTTTTTCAATAGGTGTCAACCAAAGCTACTGGACTGCTCAAACAACAGTGTCTGTTTCATATTGATAATCCAAATAGTTGCGTAAAAAATCAATTGTCAAGAGTTTTCAACCTAAAAGTTGTGCTTTTTAGAAATACTTTGTAAGCTTTTTTCAGATAAAATATATCATAGAAATTTATGTAAGTAGGTTTTAAGTAATGCAGAAATATCGAGCTTTCATTCCAGGCATAAAGATTATACAGTAAGTTAGGCTTAACATAACAATATGCAATTCTTTAGAAAAGGACTATGAGGGGAGGCTTTACCCAGTCAATGTGAGGGAGAGTTGACCAGATGTTCAAGGCTCACGTAACACATTCACTACGGAAAACGAGAATTCTCGTTTTTATTAAAAAAATATCATTGACTAAGGGCGTGGCTTCTATACCTTACAGAAAATGCATTTGTATCGTGTTATAAAGCTGATTAAAGAAATATGTGAAAAATTGTAGCAGTATCCACTGCACGAAAAAAAAAATTAATGAAATATAAATGGTAAAGGTGATAGGCACTTTTTTTCTTTAAATATTACTTAAAATAGGTAAATAGAAACAGTAGAAAGGGCGAGAATGTATGAAAGCAGGAGTCCTAACCGCTTCAGGAGCAAAGGTATGTTTATGAAATCGCTTAATTTTAATTCGTAAACGCCACAATGGCTCCAGAATTTTCTAAAATCTGTTCCATTTAATATGTATGGGACATATAGCCTTTTTCATGTTTCTAAATGCATTTTTTCATATGTTTCGGTGCCAGTCATTTATTTCAACATTTTAGTACTGAAAGTACTTTGCCCCTGAAAGGATTAAAAGATGTTAATGATAAGTTAAGTACTCATGCGTCTGGAAAATAAGATAGCATTGATCGAAAAACTTTAGGAAGGTATGTAGACAAATTTCAACACGATGAAGTGAGTGAGATGAAGCCAATCTATGTGACAACTGAAGTTGTGAGATCGAATGTCACAAAAAGTAGGACTAGGAGACAAAACAAAGTGTGAGGATGACTACTAATAGTAGGAGAGTTGTTGAACATTTTTGAGTAGGTATTTGAGGCACCCTGAAAATTTGTGCAACACTTCTTTTGTAATGCCTGAATACAAAATCGAATGTCTGGCTGAAGGATCGTGGCCCAAAAACTGTGCCAGACACGTGTCATTTGGCACTTGACACGTGTCTGGCACAGTTTTTGTGCCGACTAAAGTGTCTGTCATTTTCAAAATATTTTTTTCTAAGCATAAATATTATTCTGTCTCAATCTCAGCGTGCCTCAAATACCTTTTTTGGGTAGTCAAAAAATGGCACTTGACACGTGTCTGGCACAGTTTTTGGGCCGACTAAAGTGTCTGTCGTTTTCAAAATATATTTTTCTAAGTATAAATATTTTTCTGTCTCAATTTCAGCGTGCCTCAAATACTTTTTTTGGGGGTACTCAAAAAAATGGCACTTGACACGTGTCTGGCACAGTTTTTGGGCCACGATCCTTCAGCCAGACATTCGATTTTGTATTCAGAAATTACAAAAGAAGGGTTGCACAAATTTTCAGGGTGCCTCAAATACCTTCCCTAAAATGTTTAACAGCTCTTGGACTATAAGTACGGACATAATAATGCATGAAACCATAAGAAAACTAAACCTGTCTCTAGCGGAATACTGTCTTAAATGTTAAAGTTTCTTTTTCCATGCTGCACTATTATACCGGCTTAGACAAAATCCTCCCCTGACTTGCGATTGCGTCTAAACAGGTTTGTTTAAGCTTCATATTTTCAACAAAAAAAAAATTATAATAATTAGAGCATGTAGCATACAGTTACTTAGCTTTTCTTAAACTGATTTATTTCTCTTCACAAATATTTCAATAAATAAAATAAAGTGGGTCAAGCCTCCCATATTGTGGGTCAACCCTCCCATATATGGGGAGCCTTGATCCATTATTTTCTCATGATTATAATCAATAATATTTAAAATTCCTTATATATATCACTTATGCAGCAATTTTATTTTGATAATTGATTGTATATTGAATAAAATGACATAAAACTTTACTCTACGTTCAATATTTAAAAAATAAAAATCATTTTGTAAAAAGTGGGTCAACCCTCCCTAGTCTCCCCTATTCCATAATTTCCCAGGATAAACTTAATTCAAAAACATTTAATTTAAAATGATAAAAATACACGCCCTAAAAATATGATATCAAACTAATGTTTATGTTTTCATAACGATAACAGTAAATGCAGGTGTATTATCTTTCAAAACTGCGTATTTCCACAGAATGCTTAAACAATATACTAGACAGGTACAAATATAAATATTAATCACAATTCAAACAGAGTATATTCACAAAATAAACATTAATTTTAATATTGTAAAATTTTAAATATATATACATTAAAACTTTACATAATAATATATTGATGTATCAAACTGATGTTTATCGGACTCAATCTGATCAATTTATAAAAATTCTTCCGAAATAATTCAAAATACGAATTAATTTCCCATCTCAGAATTTTAATTCAATCTCAAAGACTTTTTATGAAACTACCAAAGCAACTTCCTTCAGACCTGTATAGAAATTACCTAAAAGGGACTTACTTTCATTTGTAGAATTCTCACTACACTCAACTGCAAGGATCCTCACTTTATTCATCTAGGCCTTCTGCATACCGGGAACTTCGTGCTAACCACCGAGGTGGTTTTGAAGCAAATAGTCACAGTTCAAACTTCACTAAAAAACCAATTTCCGCTCTTAACATGCTCCACTGGGAAACACACATCGGAAACGCATTTTGCTTGGCGCGTCAAAGTAGAATCCCTTTTCGTTAATCCTCGCTTTGCCTGCTGATTCCTCAATTTGGCGGCTGAAGAGCAAGGTTTCACACATCTCATTTACGTAGACATATAAGCCCATCTCTGCCACCAATATTTACAAGCTGTGGAGTAGCGAACCGCAACTTATGCATCATTACAAGGCATTTTCACCTTTTACGAGAGCAATAAGGCCATATTTTGAAACTAATATTCTTTATGAGACCTAAATAGATTACAAACCTAACATGTGACAAAATATAAGGTACAGCTAAAATAAATATACTTCGACTCATTAGTTAGCTTCTCCTCCAATGTTCACATGCTAATCTGATCTTCGTCATATATGACGTCAAAGTAGAGTCCCTTTTCACCAGTCCTCGCTTTGCCTGCTGACTCCTTCATTCGGCGGCTGAAGAGCAATGTTTCACTCATCTCATTAACGTAGACATATAAGCCCATCTCTGCCACCAATATTTACAAGCTGTGGAGTAGCGAACCGCAACTTATGTATCATTGCAAGTCATTTTCACCTTTTACGAGAGCAATATGACCGTATTTTGAAACTAACATTCTCAACATTTTTTGGAGATAATATATCATCTCCAAACCTCTAGGAAAATTTTCTTTTCAATATTTGTTACTTCACTGGGGATGTGTACCATCCTGCCTCAAATTGGTAAGTCGTGTCGCGTGTGATAGGTGTCTTTCACTTTCACGTGGCAGGATTTCACAGGTCAGCCCCACATAGCATTTTTAGTTTGCAGAAAAGTTACCGAAATCTTGCTTTGAAAACCTGCAAAGTTGTAGCGAGCTCAGCATGACAAGACTGAAAGTTCATAACAAAGACTGCAGCAAGATAACGAAAACGCCGAAGTCACTTCACTTTGAACTCGCAGCTAACTTATCGTGCAAGTTAAATTCATGCTGTGTCACATTTATTAGAGATTAACGGCAAACAAGTAATCAAAAATACTGCAAACTTACTGCAAAGAATTAATCTTTCCATGCCACATTAACTGTTTACAACTGTTACACTATAAGTTTAATCCAAAGCGATATAAGTAAGCGTCCTATCTCAAATGGGAGAGGTAACCGCAAGATTAACCTCTTCAGTTACGAAGCTAAACTAATAATACAAATGCTTATTCACTGTTTTCCCAAACAAAATGACATCGTAAATGACAGAAAAAATATGTTTTCTGAAATTGATCCTTTTAGGTTAAAAAATATGGATCTAAAACTACAAATACCCTTAAAACATCAATTTAATAATCATTAACATAAATTAACGCAATCGCAAATTTAAGAGCTTTACACAAGTAAATAATCTACAAATCCTCAAATTTTTTATTGAAAAAGATTTAAGTTAAATACTCATGAAATTTTCTCACTTTCTTGGTCATATTGTCTTTTGGTCATTTTTAGACATTTTGCAAACTCAGATGAAAATAACATTTATTTTATAAGGGAATCAGCTTAGATGCTGTCATTTACTCGTTTGTTTCGAACGCAAAAAACATTCAGCTATTAAGAAGTGATGTGAAAATGTAAAAAAATCGGACATTTTAGTTTTTATAAGGAAAAGAATAGAGGTCCACGTTTGGGGACCCAGGGTCCGAAGAGGATAACACTTTATCTACGGCATTATGATCTACTGCATTTTTTTTCATGTAATATTTTTTTTTCAGTTACTACAATGAAAATTAAAGGATAAACATACAAAAAATACTCACCCGTGAGAAATTTAATTATTTAGAGGTAATTAACTAAAGTGGTACTTTAAAGTACCGTCAGTACACTATGACTACATTATCGTAACAGAAAACCCACAAATTATTTCAACTGGCTCCAGAAAATATTTTCGATTTAATAAGTATGTGAAATATAGGCTTTTTCTTGTTTTCAAATAAATCGTTTGGCAATTTCCGATGCCAATCATTTATTTCAACAATTTAGAATTGAAAATGCTTCGCTCCTGAAAGGGTTAAAGAAAACGATTTTATTTCTGGGTTTCGATCTTGTTAGCAGTCCTTTAGTTTTGCGACGTCAATATTCCAGGGACAACATGTTCTCTCGCATCCCCACATATGCAATATATCAATTTACATATACCATTTCTAGCATAGCAAAAACGAGCCGGTGCGACAATTTTTTCGATTTCCTATAAAAAATATCAATGGAACAGAAAAGAAATACCAGGGAAATCATTACTACACTACATTTTAGTAATTACATTTTAAAGCCGATGGAAACGATGGATAACTACACAGACGAAAAGTAAACAAGGAGTTTTTATCCAACACCCAGTGTACTGAATGGAGTTATGAATAAAAAGGAGGAGACATATAGTGTATTGTCTACCAGTTGCGAGTGAAGTAACTGAGGAGGTTGTCACAATATGGCGGCTGCTTTTTTGAAATTGGTTCTTCAGTTTCTGACTACCGATAGGTCAAGCATCCCACCAGTAAAATTGAATAGAAGATTTCGTCTTAAAGAAGCGTCTTATTCACGGAATTTATTTTCAAAAATGTCATAAAAATTTCTATTTGTTTTTACCGGTGTCAGTATGCCTTATAAAACTGTCGGTTTGTATCCATGGTTGTCACAATATGGCGGAAACTCAGGGCCTAACTACCACCAAAGAAAACTCCTACCAGTAAAAATGAAAAATTGTTTCTTCCACTATTTATGACTGAAATTTTGTAAAAATAAGGCGTTTAAATAAGTTTAAAATATCTATATAAACCTACTGCTGGGAGTTTCCACCGTCGATAAACAACCCATTTGCTAGCGGTTACAGTTGAAGCTTCACTATTTTAAGGATATGTCAGTTCCTCTTTATTAATAGTTCCATGGTGTACTGACGGTACTTATAAGTACCACCGAGTAATTCAGCTGTTAGATAAAATACATACACCGTTCACCTGAAATAGCTAGTCGAACTGTATTCTAAGATCATAATGAACACATAAAAAAAATCCAACACTTATCTTATATCCTTCACTGTGTTTGCAGCAATGAAAAGACGAGCGTGGCAATCTGTACAAAAAGTCGGCACAAAACACATCGACTGCTTCAAAGATAGCCTCTTCCTCTCTAAAATAAAAAACCTAGAACTACCGCTGCCATGTAATCGGATAAGTGGAGTTAAAAGAGCGTTTTTTGCAAAGTACCACTATAATATTAGTAATATTCACTATGGTATAAAATTTTAAATTGAGTGTTACTTATAAGTACCGTCAGTAGATAAAGGGTTAAAGGCGAGGTCACATCAATAAAGGACGCACGCCACGTAGCGGACGGGGTTAAACTACAGAAAGATGCCTAACTGTTGTCTTACTTCACACCACTAAAATTGTAAAGTTTTTTCACCTTGATTATAGCTAAAATGTCTCTTGCAAAGCGAAGAAAACTTCGTGATGTCAAATGCATCTGGACGTCCCCCCCCCCCCCACCTCGCTACGCCATTATTTTGCAATAAATGTGGTAAACAAAATTCAGTTCAATGAGTGACTAAAGATTTAGAAAATGTGCGCAGATGGTAGATATCCTGTCATATATGACGTCACACTAAAAGCCCGCGCATGCGAATTATCACCCGTCAACAAGATGGCGCAACTGTGTTAATTTACGCCCGATTCCAGTATTAACCCCTTGAGGGGCAAGGAATTACGTTTGTGAAATGCTGAATTCCCACCGGAATCTTTGAAAAATTCTATTTCAAAATAAGTAAAAACAATTTTACGGGTATTTTTTTCCACCAAAGTTAGAAAAGTAAAATTTAATAAACTTTTTCTGGTGTAAAACTTCATTAATCGTAGGTGGTATGTAATATATACCGGTGCCCCTCAAAGGGTTAAGTTTGTACGCTTACTTATATCGCTTTGGTTTAACCCCTTCGAAGGGTTTCTGATCAGGTCTATTGACGCACACGCACCGTTAAGGTACATGCATCGTTTATGCCATCATAAACAAGTTTTCGCAATATCTGTACTCTTTAATTCGTGCCTTTTTTGGTATTTGATATGTATAGCATTTAAAAAAAGCGGTGCCAACCGAATAAAATGTCTGCAATTTCTGCGTATCTGCTGATTCTCTATTTTCTCAGCAGAGGAGGAATTTTTTGCTTTTGTGAATTTCGTGTATTAAAGACAGTCTTGCTACCAGTTTCATAACAAACTATTCATGCATGTGGGTGATGGTATACCTTTCGGGAGATTTGCTGCGAATTTCTCAATTCAAATTTGTCATGGCAAGATAATATCAGAAAAAATCAAACTTGCTGCTAATGTTCATGATATCTGGGGCAGCAATAGTGGAACAAAGCCACTCCATCTGACTATTCAATTCACAAGTTCCTCAGAACGGTCGCTGACAAGACTTTCTTTTTTGGACAGTGGGGAAATTCAGAAGGAAAACGACGTGTATCACACTAAGTTTCGATCTTCAACGGAACACTGTCCGGCAAAACAAAGGCTGCCAGTCACTCTGTGACAATACGTTAATAAGTTATCTTTAAAAAAATATGTTATAATCTGTTAAATATATCCTAAAAACAGAATTAAAATAATAAATTGCAGAAGATATTTTTAGCCTAGCTCATCCATTTGCAAAATTTCTTCAAAAACATAGGAGATATAGCGGAGAGTTTTTAAAAATGCCGTTTCAATAGATTTATAGTCTATCAACAAGACAAATATTTTTGTTGAATAATGAAATAAAAATAATTTAGTGCTTTATTTATTGCTTAAAAATTTCCACAACAAGTTGTGAAAGTAATTTTTTTTATCATTGCGTAGTAAATTTAAATTAAACAAGCTATATTTGTAATTATTTTTATTACATGATACAAATTTTATATTATACAAATATCTTTGCACTGAATCATGCGTAACATACTAAATGTTTGAGCATAGCTAATTTATAATATTAATTCAGAAAGTTCGAAATAAAACTATACAACTTTAAGTGTAATTTAATAATTTAATTATTATACAGCATTGTTTTAACTGTCATTTCAAAGAAGAATGCAAATTTGAATGTGAATTTAAGAGAAAATCTTGTTACATGCACAAGATTGTTCTGTTTATAAATATTCTGTTCCATTATAATTATGTAATTATACATTGAGATAATGATTTTTTTAATTATAAAAGAGCATGTTGGTTGTTAATGTTCTTAGTTCATTCTGAAGAACATAATATAATATTTTTCTAAATGGAGTTTCCTTATCTTCTCAAAGAAAAATTGTTAATGTTTTATATTCTCCATTAATGGAATTAATAATAAAAATATCTCTTATTGGTATAAAAGTTAACTCTGACTGTAATTTGTTTTTAAGATTATGGATACATTTTAGAAGTATATTATGTTCTGGAAGAAACATGAAAATATCTTACTAGTTCTACCAAAAAGCGATACAGAAAAATCTTCAAGTTCCAATTAATTGGAATAATGTTTACTATTTAATAACATGCGCACATAGAATTTTAGTGATCTTATTTATGTGAAACATAGCACTACTTTTTGAATTTTTTATTTAAAAAAACGCGTGTTTTAAAAAATATTAATAAAATACTTTCTCTCTTGCGAGTTGTGATGTATTTATAGCGATATACGACTTTGAAGGATTGAAACAGATAATTAAATAGTTAAACATATTTTTTGCATAATATTTTTTAGATCAAGGGTGTAAAATTGTGGCCCGCTGGATAGAACTATTTTTTTTAAAGAAATAGTCGACTTCTTGATTTGGTGAGACTCTTTGATTAGGTAAGGCAGTGATTTCTATAAAAGTTTAGTTTTATCCAGCGGACTACAGTTTAACACCACTTTTTTGGGTGCTGTTTTGCGCTTATATATTTGTTATTTACCTAGTGTGATTTATTAGTTTGTTCTGAACGCATGGTTTGTATAAACATCTATGTTTTATACGTGTTCATTACTTACTTTTTGAATAATCTTCATATTTTTATATATATGACATTTGTCCCTAATATCGCACCATTGCCTTATATCGCACCCCTCATGATCTCGTCAAGTAGGTGCTGCAAACTGGCTAAAACTGGCTTAACTACTATTTAGCAGAAAGGCGTCAGTCATATGAGAGCCTTGGTTAAATACGCAGTTGTGTTTAGTCTCTGTTATTTCTTTAAAGTTTTGAGCAAACCAAAAGTTTTTGACAACTTCCTCATACAGTGTAAAATCCTTTTCAAAGTAAGTGGGTCCCCACCAGTGGACGAGAGGTTCTGCTCTCGAAGCTGATAGACGAGAGGTGCTGGGTTCGATCCCAATTGCGCTCGTCGGCCTAATCGTTCGGAGTTTTCGTGGCTTTCTTCGAACATTGGTTTTCCAAGCGTAAATATGGGTTAGGTTCCCTTAGAAAGACCCCCCCACGGAGAGCACTCCATCCCTTAGGGCCTATATCCCTCGTGCTGATAATTGGCCGTCATAAACACAACCAGTAAGAGCTGTTCTTAGTTAGTGTAACGTAAATACAACCACATAATCACACAGTTTAACTAGATATAGCTGTAAAGCTCTTTCTATTCTTAGTTTCACCGGTAGTGTCGGCCTTATTGCAATATTTGTTCTTCCTAATATCGCACCGGTACTGTAGTCCTAATATCGTACTGTGCGATATTATGCAAACTATTTTATTTAAGGGTCTAAATGAAAACATTTTTATTTATGAAGTAATTTGAGGCTTTTTTATGTATTTTCCCTTTGAATGGTAAAATATTCAAAGACCATGAATTTGCAGTGGTTGACTTTGCTGAGATTTCTTACCAACATGAACATACAGAAGACTCAGTCTTGTCCATCACTGACAAGTCGTCCAGCAGAAATAAGTAAAATTAGACAGGGATAACCTGAATTTCAGCATTTATCCAGTGACCTCGAACAAGATTGACAAGTATAATCGAAAAAAGTCTCTGCTGTGTATCATTCTCGCCGTCACCAAATGGTAGCAAAATTTTTTCAATGGATATAAGCACTTTGACACATCTGAAAGAGAAAAACGTTCATGTAAAAAAAAAGAGGACGTGAAATTTGGTCAGCAACGGTTCTGACAAGTACTCCATATAAAGTAAAACTTGGTGAAGATCTTGCGGAAAAGAAAAAGACTAAGGTTGCAAAAATTATTTGTGTCCCAACAAATGCAAAAAAAAAAAAATCCTTCTTAAGAAAGGAAGCTATTGGAAAGAAGAAAATAAAGATGAAACGACAGTCATTATTCGAAGAAGAGGATCCCGATCAATCGTTGACAATGTCTACTGGCGACGAAGATAAAAAATGATTGTGAATGTCCTTCCTGTAACCAGCTTTACTCAACTGATAGACGTGGAGAAAAATGGATCATTTGTATTAAATGTCGTATTTGGTGTCTTGAGTAATGTCTGTAGCAACTGATTGCAAAACCTGCATTTGCGATGCCTGTTCAAACAACTAATTTCAATTCATATATACTAATGACAATTTATAGCCTGACTTCTTGGTAAAATATCATAATCTGACAAAAATGAGTTCTTTATTAAATATAATATCAATATAAAATGTCCTTTAAATTTATTTGCCTTCCATATTCCACTTTAATGACTACTGTAAAAAAAGTATTCCAAATATCGCCCTGTGCAATATTAAGAAAACTTTTTCCAAAAGTCCTAAATGTACCTTTTGTGGTTTTATATATTTTATTTTTTTATTATTTGAGTGATTGAACTAATTGTATGTATGTGGTATGAAGAATCAATAACGACCTACGGAAATAACCTGGAAGTTATTATTTACATTGAAAAATACTAAAAATATATAAAATTTTTAAAAGTTGTGCGATATTACTGACATCATCCCTGCTGTAGTCAACATTTTTATGTACTAGTTTCAATTTGAAGCTTTGAAAATTGTAAAAATTTTGATCTAACCATGTTCATTTAGCTTACCAGTTTTCATAAAAAACAAAATTTCTCCATACATATTTTATTATTTTTCCATACTGTAATTTTATATGCCTGTTATTTGCCATTTCCTATCATGAAATAAAACTTTTCAACCAATTACTTAAATATTGCATAATGATTTTAAAAGCTGTCTTAAGACAGCAATGAACTGAAGTTTTATATTGTTTTCTATTCGCTCCTCCAGTCCAATCTCCTAACACTGTATGTGTCATATAAAATTGTCTTAAAAACCCTTTAAAATAGACTCATACTACGATAATACCACCCCCCTCTGCTCCAAAACGCAGTAAAGCTGTGAAAGTGTTTATTTTTACTATTTTTATTATGTTAAAGTTGGTATTACAACTGAAAATGTTCAAACTTTATTTAACTTTAATATGAAATTATAAATATGTCTAAAATTTATCAATTGAAAAAATTTAATTTTTTAGACAATTTATATTATATATATTTTTTCTTCGATTTCTCTGTCATAATCAACTGCGGGAATGTCTTTTTTTCCCCCAGAAACTACCTTAATGTAGTTGCTACTTAACCTTTAAACACAATATGGAATGTAAAAACCGCAACAAAAATATTACCTAAAATTCCTCTTTGAATTTTTACAGCATATTGTAATTTTTCTAACTGATTGCGGAAAACTAAAAACTGTATCCAACATATAATATTTAGATTGTTTCTTGAAAGTTCCAAACGGAAACAAGTAACTTTCAGCCGTAATAATACTTAAATATTATTGCATGACAGCCGCAAATATCTGTTCATGATATCGGTATTTGGAATATATATTTTTTAAGACAATAATTTTATCTTCAAAGTATTTATTTTTAATTATTTAAACTTTATAAAATTCCATTTCAGAGATTATTCATCAAAGTTTTGTCATTTCCGCCTAAACAAGTCAGAAGTGCAGGAAAGAAGTTTAATTAAAAGTTCTATTTCTTTGGCTTTGTTTTAATCCCTATAAGTGTTTCACGATTGAAAATACTTAAGATGTTAAATTACGTAATATTGATTTACTTTAAAACATATCTCCTTAACTTTTATTTATGACCTTTTAAATGGCGAAAACAATTAAAAATGTTTCTCAAATAATCTGTTTAAATAACTTAAATGTAAAATATTTCCCGAATAAGAATTTTTGTACATCTTTCTTAATTGTGCTGTTTTCCGGATATCTTTTCTTTGAAATTCCTGATTAACATCTGTTTAACCCCGTGTCATTTTTATTTATATGGCACAAGGTTAACGTAGAAATAAATAGAAGAAAATTATATTTTTGGATATTTGACTTTTTTTAAAACTTTGTAATTACAAACTGCCGTTTGGTATTTCGTGAAACGTTTACAATTACGATACGCACTTTAGTTTTCTTTCAATATAGGAAATGTTAAAGGTTTAAATAGAAGTTTGAAAACTTCAAATTGGATTTCTAAAGCAATAGTTAATGCTTCTTTAAAACTAAACAGATTTTTTTCTTTACCTAATGTTCTAAGCATTGACATTTGTAAACTATACAGATTAGGTAACCGTAAATTTAATTTATTTAATATAAATTATTCTACGTTAGAAATTATGCTGAGTTTATTAAGGTGTAAAGTATGAAATATATAATAAAAAATAATACGATGTTTAAAAATTCTCTTTTTTAAAATTAAATAAAAAATTAAATGAAATAAAAGATTCTGATTCTTATCACATTATTATTCAAATGGAAAATAAATTTTCTACTGTATGCTGAGAACCTAATATGTTATTGAAAGCACATCAATTACAACAAATTTACTATATGGGGACCACAGAAGCCAAGGGATATAAGTGACAATATTGGAAATCTGAGCTAAGTGCAGGGCTCGCACCGTTCCTAAAATTTTCGTATTTTGCTACCAGTATTTTACACAAGAATTCTTCGTGGTAGATTCCTTTAACTTCTATAATAAAATTACAACGATTATCGTTTTAATTTAGTGGTAGTAAAGTGCGAACCTTTTAGGAACAGTGCGAGTCCTGTAAGTGCACAGGCTATCTTGAAACAAGGCTATTTGTTTGGATTTAAAGAAATATAAGTGATTTCTATATGCTGTGTTCTAGAGGTCAAGTAATTAAACTCTATAACTACTTAAGTACCTAGCCTTCTTTAATCTCTACTTAAATTAAAAAATATATTTTACTCCACTTTTCTTTCTGAGTTACTGAAATAAGAGTTCAAAGACCGCTGTGAAATAAGCAATAACTTCATATTTTAATTCAGTCAATTACTAATTGATGTTCAACTTTGAACTCAATTTACTCCAAATCTAATATCTGTCACTTGTATCCCTTGGCTTCTTGTGTCCTCATATAATCTTCAATTCCTAATAAGTGCTTCCAAGGTTCCTTTTAGCTCAATGTTAAATTTAGTAGTATGCGAAAGGTATAGCCGTATAAGCATGGACATCATGCATTTCAATAATTTTTCTGGATTTTCTTCCCAGATGTGTGGACCTATCTGACAGTAAATCCCCTCCTTTATCACCATACCGATATCGATATTTTATGCGATAAAAATATTTTCTATTTTAATAAAAAACAATGTTTTCAAAAAGTACGGCACCGAATTTTATGCCATTAGCACAGAATTTAGAGATTCTAAAAAAATAATGACGGTATCTTTAAATTAGGATTTCAATCCATTGTTTTTAAATAGATATAGATATTTTTTTTAATATTCTAAGTTTAGCAGGACATTGAAACATAGATTATTTAAATTATTGCTTTCAATTTTTCATCGTTAATCGCAGAATATCAGTCATGATCCTCTACATCTTACAAACTTTCTTTTTCTTTATACTCATTTTCTGGCACCAGCATTAAACTTAGTTGATGTTTCGAACATTTTTCGCTGCTTTTCGTCCCATTTTAAACTCATACAAAATAAGTACATATTTGCTTCTTTCTCATAATATTTTAACGACCTGAATAACCCTGTACAATGACGTAAAACAAAACTTTGATATTAAATATTTAGATATATATGGTTTCTTCAAAATAATATACAACACGGTGATATTCTATTAAATGTTTTTTTTTTTTAAATCTCAGGTTAAAAACAACTTCAATAACAAACACTGCTATTATTTTTATACAACGTAATATATTCAATATTACTTCACAATACTGTGATCCAATAATTGTGAAACATTTCACATATTTCTACCCAAAAGCCAAAGTTTTCTATCATATATTTATTTTATTATCAATATTTGTAATGTACAGGCAACAAATATTAATGAAATATGGGACACTAAACTAATACAAAAAGTAACTAATGCAAAAATCCTTCACTCAACAGCAATTAATTTATTTATAAAAAAAAGCGGAAATCAAAGTTAGGGTTCACGAGGTTGTTCAACAGCAAGGCTTTCATTCTGGAGAATTTTGAGTGAATTGGTGTTCTACGCATTAATGTAGTATAGAGTTAACGATTTCATCATGCGCAACAACTTGGCACCAGAAATCCCAGTTTATTAAAAGCAGACTTCGGAAATGAATTTCGTAAAAGAATTAATTTGGTATGTAGCTTATATGATTATTCTATTTATTTATATGAATTTAATACAGTTCCTGGATAATACTTTTTCAAAGAACAAATTACAATCCATGTCAAACGTTTGAAAGGATTTTGAGATTATTTATTGTCTGCTTATAAAGCTAATTATATGTTTATTCTGTTAACAGCTATTACAGTCTTTACATTGAACAAAAATTATTTTTAATCTTAAAAATATCATTAGTGTCATTTTTGATTTAACTTTCAACATAAATATCTTTCAAAGTATAAAATTAATATATATATATTTTTTTTCAAAGTTATTAAATTCTTTTGCAATGCTTAAATTTTCAAAAAGAATTTATCTTTTTAATGGTACAACGTGCATGCTATTCTATGAAAGTTTACTTTTACATTGTTTATTTTTGAAGTTAAAATTTTAATCCCTGTCCAAAATTTCAATGTTATATTATATTTTAAGATATATAGGATTAATTTCACGAAATTATTACGTATTTAAATACAGTGTGCTTTAGTTTCTTAGTTTCGATAAAACCTTTTTTCTTAAACATTTGTATATTGAAAATAAACATCTATATAAGCAAATAATGCTGAAGCAGAACTTTAAATATACCTGCCATATCATATTTAAGAATTCATAAGCACTAATTTAGTTAAATTATTCACTAACATAATATGCATGTGAAACTTGCGTAAGTCAAAAATTTTCAAAATTTTTGTCGTTAATTTTGGTTACTGGCATGTTTCCAACAAACTCAAACAAATGGGATAGAAGTCTAATTTTGTCATAGATATAAATATAAAGAAAACACTTTTAAGAGATTTAAGTTTCATTCACATGTATTACTTATTTTTATTTAACATCTAATACTACTATAAAATGTTAAAGACTTTATCAGACTATCAAACTTCTTCAGTTTTGTAGAATTTTGCATGCAGGAAAATGTTAAAACTACTTTAAAAGAATAATCTATTATTTAATCTAAATGTCAATATAAACGCTGTAAAATTATATCAAAAGAAAACTATGAAATAGAGTACAATAACCTAATGTAATATGATATATATATATATATATTTGCGTTAGCAATTACACTACTACAATTATAAATTCATGAATTCATTAATAACTATTTATTTATCTAGGAACAAAATATTTTTAAAGAGCTTATTAAATATAAGTCCAATAAGAAAATCTCATAAATAGACCTGTAGCATAAGAAGTATTCTGTAATTGAATAAGGTGAAGATACTATACCGAAATAGTGGTGACAAAAATTTGTAGGATGTCGCAACTATGAGTATAAGTGGTTATAAAGACTCAATTATTTAGGATTTTTTATTTGAGGCATAATCAGTTTCCCATCCAAAAATAGTTTTAATATGCATTGTGTGCCAAAATATTCTATTTATATTATTAATGTTTTAAAATCTTAAAATTTAAAATATTTTTTATGTAATAAGATTATATTTATGTTCAAGATTTATTCTTAAATTACATATGTAAACACCTATCCAAAAACAGAGTTTATATCACGTGAAGAAAAAATACAACTTTTCTATAAAACATTAACATCCGTAAAAATATAATCTTCAAATGACACTAAGGTAATATGTTAAAACGTATTTAATTATAATTAGTTCTTACCAATAATAATAATAAAAACCGAGATATCATTTATTTTTTCTCTTTGAAGACATCAACTCCCAATGATTCAAATTCAGCTGAAATTTTCCGATGTAAATATTTCCTCAAGAAAACAATTGCGGCTTTATTCTTCCAAAGTTGGTCCGAATAATGTCTTGGATAAAATTAAAAGGCGTAAAAGCTTCGATTCATTTACTTTTTACAGCTTGAATAATCGAGTCTCAATCCCTGTGGAATCTTAATGACTCAGAAGCATCGTTGCTATCTCTTGGGTTTTGTTAGGTACATGAATAGTTTAGCTTAAAAAACTGTTTCATTTACGGCTTGTCAATACTAGTTATTTCAAATATTTTCCAAAGTACTATTCAAAAAGGGAATTGTTTCTTTTTTTTTAACTCTGATTTGTATCTTTGCTTAAAAATGATAACCGTGGTTTTTTCATTTCTCTTTTATAAACTACAAATATTGAGGAGATTATTTCCGTTAATAAGATTTGAATGTTTTATTAATGTTCTTCATTATTAAAATAGAAACAACTACTAAAATGAATCATTATTTTCAGATAATTAATGCAATTTCATGAATGCATAATATTCCTTTAAATTATTCGACAGTTATATTAGTGGTTGGTTGGTTGTTTGCAGAGTGTTTAATGGTACAGTGTTGCTTTAAGGCCATGCTCCGCCAACATAACTGTTGAAACAAAACACCAAATCATCCTTATAAAATTATGCTAAAACCTTAATAAAAAAACTAAAAATAAGAAACAAATCGTAACAAGAAATGCTGTTTGAATGGAGTTGCCCATCCAGATATAGTCATGCAAGTGTAAAGAAATAAATTTGTCAATTGTAAAAAAGAAAAGCATAAAATTGTGGCATTAAAAAAACGTTAAGTAACTATATTTCAAAACAAAATCCCGCATGTTTTTAAAAAAGTGAACAGTGCCCCAAGAGGTGCGCCACAAAGTCGTGATTGTGGATTTAATGAGATGAAATTTGATATTGTATTCTATATAACAACTTTTCTGCCATTTATTTTGAATAAAAATTTTTATTTCATGTTCAACATATTTAAATAGGAACTAAAGGTGGAATGAATTATATTCGTGAATTACCCTGACTCATTTAAACAAATAAATACTGAAATAAGATGAATCATAAATAAACAATAAAATACCCACGTTGCTTGTCAATACTAATTTTTTCAAATATATTTCATATTTCTTTTGAATTTTTTCACATTTTTTTTTCTGTTGGAAGTCAATCTGTAAGCAATAGTTCAATTTCATGTAATTGTTTCGAAGACAATATTTTTTCTTAAAAAAAAATAATTGTAAAATTAATCTTTCAAAGTGAGTCCAAATAATGATTTAGTTAATATTAAAAGACGTAAAAACTTCGATTCATCTACTCGTTAATTTCTAAATAATAGAGTCTAAGCCCTGTTGAGCCGTAGAGACCATATCAGCTGGTATAGGGGGCCCTACTGGAACCCTTTCTAATTTGTAATCGTTACAGGCCATACATATAAATCTGCAATGGACATCAGCAACCTGCAGAGTCGGAAATACACTCATGTCCAAAATTAAGGTCACAAACACAAAATCTGTGAAAACTGATGAACTATTCACTATGTTGCCACGAAATTTGGCACAGAGGTGTGACAATACGAGAAAGAATATAGCAACATAACAATATAGAAAAGATTTATTTGTGAGTTAAGAAACAGGGTAAATCAAAAAGTGTTAAATCATGAATTAGCCGTGGTTTTAGAAGAATGGCCTTTGTTGCCACAAACATTTATTGATACCCTCATAAACAGTATGAGAGCTCGTTGTGAGGCTTCTACAGCAGTGCACGGTGGTCACACTCCATATTAGACAGACCTTTCCCGAGATAAATGCTTCACCTCTGATTCATAATTTGGCGCTTTTTGATTTAACCTTTTTCTTAATTCACATTTAAAATATTTTCCATATTGTTATGTTGCTATAATCTTTCCCGCATTGTAATACACCTCTGTGCCAAATATCGTGGCAACACAGTGAATAGTTCATCATTTTTCACAGATTTTATGTTTGGGACCTTAATTTTGGGCATGAATGTAGTATAGTTGTTGCAGCAGTGTTGCTTCTGTAACGTTCATTAGTTTAATGTCGAAGAAAAAAACGACAAAATAACTAAATTTCTCATCATACTACATATGATACACGAAACTTTACATTACGCAAGTATGTGCATAAGTCATTCAGAATACAATGGCAGTATTAAAGATCGGAAATCATCGCTGGGCTCCAAGTATGTCATACAGCCTGTCGCGATGAATTTTAACCATATTATAAAAAGCTGCAACTACTGAAAAAAATGACAGTCAAATTTTGTCACTTTTCCAAATAATTAAATATCAACTTATCATAGAGCTTCTGATGTCGTTTTCCGGCTGCCTAAATATTTACTAAATTATTCCTCTTTAAAATTTCCTGAAAAACTTAATTCATAAATTTAACCTCATTTTCCGAAACCTACATCTCAAAACTTATGCTTCTGATTTGATTACCGTTACACCACTGAAAAGAACATACCTAAATTCGTAAAGGAATCTTGGGCCCTCTCCGAATAAGATAAAAAAAGAGCAAAGTTTAAAATACGAGGGCGTATCAACAAGTTTTTGCCCTCGCATATAAATAATTGAGTGAAATTTATGAGATTACTTCATTTCATTAGTCCTTTTCTATATAGTCACCGTGCACAGTAACACATTTCTGCAAACGGTATTTCAAAAAGAGGAGGGAAGATGCATTCCTGGAGGCGCGATAGTAGGCCCAAAGGTGGGGATTTTTCTAACTTTTACCGACCGCCACATGTGGCATATTATTGGAAAGGCCTGTGACCACTTAATCATGCTATCTACCTCCCGAGCCCCTCCCCTCAAATTTGCTCTCCGGGACACTTTTCTAAATTTTGCGACCATCATTCATGCCCTCCTGGGGGCAAATTTGGGGGAAGGGATCGGGAGGTGCATAGCATGAATAAGTGGTCACAGCCTTTTCCAACAATATGTCGCATGTGGGGGACGGGAAAAGTTAGAAAAATGACCCCCTTCGGGTCTAGTAGCGCGCCTTCTGGAATACATCCCCCCCCCCTCTCTTTGAAATACCGTTTGCAGAAATGTGTTACACTGTAAAAAAATCCGAACAGTATTCCTGTAGGAATCGGAAAAATAGTTGCCCTTATCGTACCGGAAAATTTTCCGACCCAGCTCGGAATAAAATCCGTAAAAAAAGGAAAAATTCATTAAAACGGTACTTTACGGATTTTATTCCAATTTTACGGATTTTATTCCGATTTTACTGATTTTATTCCGAGCTGGGTCGGAAATTTTTCCGGTACGATAAGGACAACTATTTTTCCGATTCCTACAGGAAATCTGGTCCTATTTGTTTTTTTTTACAGTGTACTGTGCACGGTGACTATACAGAAAAGGACTCATAAAATGTAGCAATCTCATAAATTTCACTCAATTATTTCTATGTGAGGGCAAAAACTTATTGACACACTGTCGTACATATTTCGCGTGAGACAAATATATGAGGTCACAGAGTAAAGTTACTGTATGCTCAAATATCGGTTGAACTAAAAAAAATACAGTTGTGAATCAAATGTCTAACTAGAAAAGCAGCTGTGCGCTATCATATGAAAAGACCCATCTCGCGAAATATATGAAACATAGTCATGAAATGTCAATCACTAAAGTGTATAGCATTATCGGTTTAGTATGCACTGTAAAAAAAGTCCGACCAGTTTACCTGTAGGAATCGGAAAAATAGTTGCCCTTACCGTACCGGACAATTTTCCGGCCCAGCTCGGAATAAAATCCGTAATAAAAAGGATATAGTCAATAAAACGGTATTTTATGGATTTTATTCCGAGCAGGGTCGGAAAATTTTTCGGTACGATAAGGGCAACTATTTTTCCGATTCCTACAGGAAAACTGGTCGTATTTTTTTACAGCGTGTAGTGACATCTTAGATGTGTGAATAATTTTATTAGACGCTCTGAAACGTTAATTTTTCGATTGTCAACCGGCTTAAATAGGTAACTAATGTCTTCTACGAGTGTGGTATTATAAGGGATTTGTATATTTTTTATAGTAAAGTTGACACATGTAAGAAAGGTAAAATTTATTTAAAAAAGAAATTCAAGTTAAGTTTGCTCAATGTGTGCAACATCGACAGAATTACACATAACTACGCATTTATATGCATCTTGGAGTCGGTGGATAGTTTGAGCACATTAAATCGAATGTCTTATTAAACCAAATTAAAACTGCTTACATATGTTAGTTTTATTAGAAAATATACGTCTTCCTAATAATGCTACACGTCTACAAGCGATTAGTGACATACTTAAGCAAGTGATTGGTTATCGAAAAATTTACATTTCAGATCTTCAAATAAGTTCACATGTAAGGAGTCATATCATACTAAATAGATGATGCTCTACACTTTTGTAATTTGCACGTTTCTGTAATGTGTGTTATTTGTCGAGAAAACATCGATAACTTCAAAAATTTTCAACTACTGGTTGCTACAGTCACCCTCATATGATAGTGCATAGCCATTTTCTTATAAGTAGACACGTGTTCACAATTGTAGCTTTATCCATTTAACAGGTATTCCACTGTACTGTACTTTACATCTGTATATGGGACCAAATGTTTGTTTTTTTTTAAATCTTATACGGAAAAGGCCTAAAATGAAACAAATATTGCTTTGTCATATATGGTATGCTCCTTACAATGGTGCTAACTGTAATGAAATCAGAAGTGTCCCTTTAAAGATGAAGGCTCTTGAAAATGGAGATGAATTTATGAATTTAATTTTTGAGGAGGATTTCAAAGCTGAAAATAAATATCTAGGCAGGGAAGAAACGTCTTCTGTAGCTCTATGTCATATCCATAAGTAATCAAATTGTAGCGTGGTTTAAGAGTAGAGTGAGGTTAAGAGCGTCTTTAAGAGTAATGCGTTTAATAATTACAAAATTCCAAATATATTGCTAAGTTCATTCAGACATGGCATAGTTTGAGACCAAATGATATTTTTAATACTGAATTTCAGCCGAAAGCATTTTACTAGATTACATATATACAACATTTTGGATTTCTTGTAGCATGAGCAGTAATATGGCAAAATTGTTGACTTCATTGTTTTTATTGAATTTTTCCATTGAAATAGTGAAGTTTACAGAAGCATCTCAGGTGCCCCAAATATACTACGTGACTCTGACTGTTTCCATATGTCCATCTTAGACCTATATCTACGTTTGTGTATGATTGCATGGAAATTGAAGGTGGTCAAGCAGGGACTACCCGTAAGGCATGGTGACGTCACAGCGACGTCGTTATGAAGTCACGCTGTGACTTTTTGACCGTCGAAGTGACGTCAACATGACGTCATAGTGAGTAAAATGCGAAGTCGTTATGGCCGTTTTAGAGCTCGTTTGTGACCACTCAGTAAAGTCACGGTGTGACAAATTTGTGAAAAGTGTGTCATTTGTGACTATTTTGACATTAACTTTGTGACGAACCTGTGACGAAAGCGACAATGCTTTGAAGTCACATTGTGACCAATTTGTGAAATATGTGTCATTTGTGGCGAACTTGTCATAAACACTGTGATGATTCTGCGACGACAGTGACAATGTCGCCCTCTAAATAAAAAGGAGTGACTATTCACTCCGGTGGAGTGAATATCCACCCTATCGCAGAGTCATAATATGTCCAAACTCTTTAGTGTGACTATTCACTCTGAGAAAAAGCGGAATTTTTGACTCTGAAAGAGTGAATACCCACTCCTGGGAAGTGAATAATCACTCTAAAAAGTGGTGGATAATAACTCTTTCGGAAGAATAACTATTCACTCTTGCTAAAGGAGTGCGTTTTTTCACCCCTGGTAGGAGTGAATAGTCACTCTTTCATAGCAGTGAATGTTCAATTTTTATGCAGTGAATTCTTTTTTACCCTGTTTTATGGGCATTTTAAAAGAACCACATCCTTTAGAGCATGCAATCAAAATAAGTACAAGTGTGGTAAACATTGGAATAATGTACTTCATTGAAAATATTTCTTTAATTCATAGTTTGTAATATTAATTGAACTTTTAACGAAAAACTCAATTAAAGTTTCATGTGAATTAAATTAGATTACTGACAAAAAAACTAAAATATTTTATTACAATCTTATCTCTTGTGTTTGCTTTGATTGGTTGACCTATAAATATAAGGTAATTTTAAAATGCCCAATTTTAAAATAAAGTTTTGTTTGAAATATAAAATATTATCTTTTTACTGTATTTTTTAGCATAATATCGCTATTTTGTAGTCCTAATCTTCTAAAATATTTTTAATTTTTCCACTTAAAAACAATGCTTATCAACTAACATCTTTTTTATTAAGTTCTAAGCTTGATCTAAATATTAAGAACGTGTAAGTTTTGTAATGTGTTGTGATTTGTGATTGCTTTATTAAATACGAACTTGTAGTCTAACGGATATTAATACAACTCTTATTTACAGAGCAACATGATAAGCCCTATATATATTTAAATTTTATATTCCCGTATGTATTGTATTTTGTGAATGTGAGCTAAATAGATTTGGTATGTTTTATAGGAAAATACTGATCTGGGAAATAGAAAAAAAGTAAGAAAAATCATGCTTTAAGCTTAGATTATGAAACACTTTTCAGCACTTCCTGAATGCTTTAACAAGACATCGTAATTTAGGGAAATAACGTAAATAAGTAAACATTTTAGAAAACGCATAAAACATTTGAAAACTGATTTCAGCGATTACCGTCCATAGTGAAATATATATTCCATTTCTTTTGAACAGCCCTGTATTTTATCAGTGGGTTGATATATACACTATATAATGGGAAAATATAGTTTAGCAAGAAAACGCATAAAAAGTTGAAATTCCCTTTCAGCAATTTATACTAATATGTGGAAACATACTTGAATACTTTGGTACAACCCTGTAGTTTACCTAGAACATTTATTACTTGCCGCTATTTAGTTAAAATTTAATTCAAACTGAAACACTCTGAAAACTCTCTGAAAATTAACCGTTGTAAAACCAGATGCGAACTTAGTTTCGATGCATGCTATCGGTCCCATTTTCATGACCGTATATGGCTGTGGATCACAGACCATCTTTGCCGAGAGAAATGCAAGCTTAACAAAAACCTTAAATCATATCCTTTTTTGGTATAGAGATTTTCAGTCCAAGTACCATATGTTTTGTCTAGAAACCGCAGTATAAAATTCTTATGGGATTTTGAATTGAATTCAAGAATAAAGGCGATAACACGCCACGCTTTATATGAAGATCTCCTTATCAGAAAAATAACTAGTAACCTTGTTTGGCGATTTATTTGGCGAGAATGGAAGTCAGAAGAAACGTAATGTATCTGCGACTCTCTCACTTGCCTACTTGCAATAGCCCTTGTAACCTTGCTGCAGCTCCCTCACATCGGTATCTAATAAATCATTGTACGAACCTGGATTTGTATTTAATTCTCCAAAACAAAATGTTGTGGATTTAAATTTCATCGACATAGATTTAACCAGTAACTACGTAACAGTACTATTAAACAACTACAAACTACAATAGCTGAATTAAATGCATTATTAGACTTAACAATATCTCAAAATATTTTCCATATGTTATAAGGAATTTCTATTATTTTATAATTTTGGCAAATGTTAAATCTTAAAACATTGGTATGAAGATTTAGGATTTTAAATAATAATTTAAAATATTATTAGTACTAAAAGAAGAATCTTTCAAATTTTCACTACTGCAATATGCAAAAATACATTTTCCCAGTATAATGCTAATTTCTAATCTGAAACAGTTGCGTAATATAATAATAATCGAATATCATATTTAACTCCAAAATAATAATGACTATAAATACTGTAAGTGTTAGTAATCGGAAAACTGTAAGAAACCGAAAAAAATTCCAAATCATTGTCTCAACAGATTTTCAATCTCAAATAACTGTAAATTAATGTTTACATTAATTCCACTGCAAATGTAGGCATGAATCAGTCTCTGCGAAGCTTTTATTTTCTTTCAAGCGATGGCAGATTAAGATATTTTACATCACAGAATAGGAAAATATCGTTTCTGAAAGCAATTCCAGATTAATCTCTTACTAATGTAACATAAAACTATTTAACTCATGTTAATACTATTCAAAACAGGAATAAAAGATTTAAATTAAATAAGACTCACATTTACGCTCCATTAATAATATCCGTGTTTTTGTATCCTAAAATGGTGGACGTCTTTCTCTTATCTTAAATAAGCGTTTTAGACGTGGTGATGTACTAAACAGTGAACTAACTTCGCGAGTCTTCTCTTATTTATTCTGTGGTCATATCTTGCGCGGGCGATTTTCAGCAGATGTTTTTTACCGTTTATTTGTTTTTGTATACTACAGATTTGGAACTTAAATGCGCAATTATTTTATGAGAGTGTCTTTAATTAAAAATGAAAATTTTCTATTTGAAGAATTTTCCAATGTATTTTACCTTTTCTTTTTATCAGTTTCGAAACAATTCAAGTAAAAATGGATTCTAAAGTTGCTTTTGTGTAACTAATAATAATAATATTCATAATTAAAGTTTATTAGATTAAACATTGTTTAAATTTTTAAAATGTGCAAAAATAAATTTAATGGTAATAATGAACCCCTCTTTTTTTAAGTAAAGTTTGTTTCACAGGTAATAATTCAAAATATCTTCTGAATAAGTAAAAAAGGTTATCGAGAATAAAAAGTGTTTCTTTGTCAATCTTTCATTCTTATCATATTAATTTTCTGTAGAATAAAACAATTTGTAAAATATTTTTTTTTAAGTCATATCTCTAAAACATAAATTTTAAATACGAATAATTAATCATATCACGGGTTTTGCATACATTTTATATATTTCTTTTTGTCGGAAAATGCTAATTTTATTTTAAAAGTCTGAAAGAAGTAATTAAACAAAATAGTTACTTAAATTAGTTAAACACTAACAGGAAAAAATAAGGCTTGAAAGCAAATTATAAAGCAACAAATTCATATATGACTAAACTCTAAACACTCTTTCTACGTGCTACATATAAAAGCTACAGATTTAACTATAGAGTAAAGTGGGGACAGACGCCGCGGTGGGACAGATGCCGCAGAGATTGTGTAGGCCACACTAGCGTTTCCTAGACCAATTTTAGAAGTTCGTAGTGTTCCTCTGTGCTGTGTGATGTGTTGTATGTGTTTCCAACACTTAATTGTCGGTATTTACATATTTATGCCAGTTTTTATGGCTCGAACCTGTGTGGTAAGTTGCTAAAATTATTCTAATGTAGTTTTATTAGATATTTTAAGAAACATAAACAGAGATTTTATCCCAAATTCGATTGAAACTATAGGCTAGATCCTCGTAGAATACAGACATGTGCTTACCTTTCTCTCGCGTCGCTCACATGACGCAAAATGGCGGCACGGAACCTTACCCACCACTATGGGACAGATGCCAAACCGAGGTTTAGGGACAGATGCCGCAAAATAAATTTTTGTTTTTCGGTTCAATAAACTCATCATTGCGATTTAAGTAGAACTTAGATTTCAATGAATGTATATTAGTGCATTCGGCTTCTTATCAAAATCTTCTCAACAACAATGTTGGTTCACCATGTGTGAATAAGGAAAACGTAGGCCGTTTACAATTCTCACCGTCTAAACTGTTAAACAAAATCTCTCCTACCCGAATGGTCAAAAAACCTATACAGCCAAGTAAGAGAAAGTAAAAGGATGCAACTATTACAAGCACAAAGTTTATAAACAATAAAAAAAGAGAAGGAAATGAGAAACAAAAGAAACTAGAAAGCATCAAAGAACTATAACTTGGAAGTAAAATGTGTAAAAACCGGAAGGGAAAGATCAACTTGAAAACGCCTTACTTGAGGAAAAAACTAAAACATGAGTCATCTTCCGACAATGGGTGAATTGTTCTTCTTATGGATTGTGATGGCTGAACTGAATTGGAATTTGATTATTCTGCATATGTTGTGTGGCTGGATTCAAAGGAGCAAATGCTCCTGTATCAAGGAGCAAAGTCTAAAACGGACAGGATCATCAATCTACCCCCAACTCTTAAAATATTACTTTCATCTAAGAAATAATTTAAAGAATTTAGTTTACTTTTATTTGGTACTGAATTACCTTTCTGAAGACATTTTATTTCTTCCTGAAACTCACTTTGTTGAACCATCTTTATCAGTGATAATTCTGCAGCATTCAATTCTTTAGAAGTAAGATGGTAGTATTTATCGGTCCTTCGGTTGATGAGATTTTCGCTACGTCGTAGGTGTCGTTAGAGTATGGCATCAAATTCAATCGATAGCTGCATGAAAAACGCTTACTTTACTTTTGCAACGGGTACTGTGGTGTGATTGATAATTGTTGGCGAATGGAAATACAAAATCAAAGAATGAGAAGGCCAAAAATAAATAGACTAGGGCCTTAGAATAAAACTAATACTTACATTAAGAGCAAACTGCAATGTTCGCCTGGAGGTAAACCAGTGATTTATATATATTTTGGAATTATGCTGTCTATTGTTTCCAGTAATTTTGCTAACCATTCATGTAAATTCAAATGATTTTTTTTCATTTTCACTTTTTGTCTTAATTTTTTTAAAAAAAATAGAGATTACACTTTTGCATTTTCGTTAAACTTTTCCCAATTTAGTGATATACATCATTTTTGTAAGTTTACTGTCATTTATTTTCGTTTTAAGTAGTTTGCGAAAATAAAAATGTAATTTGCTTGAAAAAAAAATAAACAGCCTAGCATTTTTCTCCAAGCGGCATCTGTCCCACATGACATGCGGCATCTTATCCGGCACATAAAAAATAATGTTAAAAAAGGACCTGTAGGAAAATAATTTTGCCTACTTTATTAATGGGGTTTTAACTTGTTAAACATAGAAATTACATTCTAAAGTGTTTGATCAATGATTTATGGTAGTTAGTTTGTTGTTTTTTGCTTTATTGTAAATTTTACAAGAAGAAAAGAAAAACTGCGGCATCTGTCCCCACTTTACTATAATAGAAAAATTTTAGTTTGAAACCACAGAAGTGTTTCGAATACCACTGCTCGGCAAAAAATTAATAAGTTTTCTCCCTGCAAACTAAATATATAAAGTGTATAGATTTAGTATTCCTAATTCTAAATATGTTATCCTAGTTGCCCCAGCATGTACCATTTTTCCAAGAAACACTTTTGCATTAATAACAATCAGTGCAGGATTATTATATTAAATTGCAATGATAGATAAATTAGAAATCATGAAAAAAGTAAACTTTCACTGTCTTAGATATTAAATTGATAAAATATATCTTGAAAATCTAGTTTGTTGAAAATTGTACCATGCATTTTTCTTTCTCCCTCTGTTCGTGTCCAAATTTACCACATATATGCTATCAACATATATATTCCTTAATTATGCCGCTGTAACTGGGATCTGTTTAAAATATTTCTCTTCATTTTCAAAGGTTTTTGAAGTTGATATTTTGTCACACTGCGACTTACAATATGGTGTTTTTTGTCACATATGTGACGTGACGTACGTTACATACAGTGACATAACCATGTTGTCACATTTTTTTTTATTGCCAGAAAAATATAATTTTACAGTAAATAAACTTTTTTGAAGAATTTTTGTAATTTTTAAAAGTTTTCTAAGAAATTCACATCTAAGTCACAATGTGACATCACTGAGTGGTGGCATTTTGGTCACAGATATGACGTAACCACAATGACTTAAAGTGACGTCACAACGACGTCACTGTGACCATACATGCTATGAGGGTATGTCCAGATTAATGCGACATGGAATGAACACTTAATGATGGAGAAGCATCGCTGCTCTCGCTGGAGTTTTATGAGTACATTAGTTTCATATTAAAACACTTTTTTATTTAAGGATTGCCAATACTATTTAATTTAAATATTTTCTCTAATGCTATTCAAAAAAGAGAATTTTCTTTTTGAACTGTCGTTTGTATTTCTGCATGAAATTGAAAAATGTCAATTGACATTTTCCATTTCTCTTTTTTAAACTGTAACAGTTGAACACAATTGTTTAGCAATTAATTCGAGAATGTTTTATTAATGTGGATTCATTATCATCTGGAAACGATTACAAAATGCATCCCGTTTTTCAGATAGTAAATATGATGAAAAATATTCATGGTTGAATAATATTACTTTACTTATTCCGAAAATTTATTTGTGAATGAACGCTTGACATTTAAAAAATAAATAATGAAATTGAAATAATTGTGAAATATAATAAAAGAAGAAATTGGCTTATCAATACCATTTATTTCAAATATGTTACATAAATTTTCACTATTATCACATTTTTATTTTTTAACAGCAAGGAAATCTAGTAAAAACTGTTCCAATTGAGCTGCAGTTTTCGAAAGAAATATTCTTATAAAATTATTTACGGCTTTAATCATTTAAATTTGGTCCGAATAAAGCCTTGGTCAAAAATAAAGACTGTAAAAGCTTCGATTCATTTGCTCTCTCTTGAATAATCGAGCCTCAATCTCTGTGGAATCTTAATGACCTTGAAGCATCGTTGAAATGTCTTTAGTTTTGTTACATACGTAAACAGATTCAGCTTAAACGCTGTTTTCTTTAAGCCTTATCAGTATTAGTTGTTTCAAATAATTTCCCTAGTTCAAAAATGGTAATGTTATTTCTTAACTCTAATTTGTATCGCTTCTTGAAAAAATTAATCGTAATTTTTTCATTTCACTTTCCTAAATTAAAAACAAACGTCAGAATTTTCCAGTTAAGAATTTCTGAAACGTTGCCTCATTATTTTCTGAAAAAAATTAAAGCTTTTTTCCCTTTACTGACACGACACCTTTAAATGGTACACGATTGTCGTTATCTGACATCGGTTGCCTGCAAAATGAGTTCATACACACTAGGGCGATAAATTCGTCCTCGAATCGACAGGTGGAAAAGCCCGTAATGTATATAAATTCATTTTACGTGCAGGGATGTCGGATGAGAACAATTGTGTACCATTTATAGGAGCCGTGTCAATAAATGTTAAACCGCTTTTACTAAAATGAAACCGATTTTTCTGTTGGCTAATGTAATGACAAAAAATATAGTGTTCCAAAATATAACTTTACTGATTTTGACAATTAAATTCGTGAAATACCCTAAGACAGAAAAAAATGACTTAAGGAATTGCGAAAAAATTATAAAAGAAGCGTTTTTCTTCTCAATATTTTTATTTAAAATATGTTAAGCAATATACGACTTTTTTCCCTTTTTTCTAATTAAAGGCAATCAAAATTGTTCAATATTAGATTTTTTTTTTAGAGAAAACATTTCGCAGGTAAGTAATAGCAATTTAGTCTTTCAAAATACGTCCGAATATTGTTTTAGATAAAAGCGTAGAAACTTCGATTCATTTCCTCTCTACAGCTTTAATAAACAAGTTTCAATCCCTGTAGAATCTTAATGACTCTGAAGTATTGTTGCTATCTCTAGAGATTTTTTAAATACATAAAGAGTTTCAGCCTAAAAAACTATTTCATTTAAGGTTTGCCATTACTAGTTGTTTCAAATATTTTATCTAATGCTAGAAAATAAATGATATATTTTTTAAACTCTGATTTTTATCATCTGCGCTGGTAAATAATAAACTTGTTTTTCAATTTCTCAATTTCTAAACTACGAATTTGAACAGAATTTTTTAGTTTGAATTTAAGAATGTTTTACTAAAATTGGTTCGTTATGTTCCGGAAACAATTACAAAATGAATCCTAGATTTCAGCTAATAATTGTAATGTCAAACAATAATGGATATATAATGTTACTCTATTTCTTTTCACATTTAAATTCGTGAAATACCGTCGGACATTTAAACAAGACAAAAACTGAATTAAGACGAATTGTGAAAAAAATAATAAAAGAGGCACGTTGCCTGTTAGAAGCATTTAATTTTAAATATTTTATATAAAATGGGTCTGTTTTACCTTTTTTTCCAAGAAGCAGGCATTCAAAGTTCAATGTTTCAAATTTAGGCAATTGTTTTCGAAGAGAAATATTTTAGGTAGATTTCGTAGGAAATAGTACCTATTGTAATTTCTCCTATTTTGGAATTTCGGAAAAATATTTTGCAGATCTACACCGATCATGACCCCTATAACCCAAAACCACCTTCAGTAAAAAATATATATCACTTTTTTATCGACACGATAACTTCCATAATTCTGCACAAATCTTTTCCAAACTGATACATAAAATCAAGGACCATAAAAACTCGGTCAAGTTCGTTAATCTGCAAAATCGGACCAAAGAAGTGGAAATAAGGAGGGTTTTTGTGAAAAACGAAAAAAACCCATAACCTCTTAATTATAATACATATCAACTGAGTTTAAACTTACTATTGCATCTAAACAAAGGGCCAAAAATTTATGTGCGACAGATTTTTGATAAAATTAAAAGTGGGCTCAAGGGGCGCAAAAAATAGGATTTTGGGATTATTAAATAAATTAACCCTTAAATGCATAGTGATGTATATCTGCATCACTTTCTATTGAACTCTTAGCAACTACTATATTTATATAGAAATATTAATGCTCTAAAAAGTACAAAAATATGCTACTAAATAAAGTTAAAGTCTATCTTAAAATTCCTGGTGTCTAGTCATTAATATAAGAATAAAAAACACAATTCTAAAACAGTAATTCATACGTTTAACACTAGAACCGCCGGCTATTTTATTCAATTTTTATAAAAAAGGGGTTTCCCACCATAAATTTTATTTAAAACTATTTAATTTCTTTAATTAACCTATTTTTGCATTTATCGCATAAACAAATCTTATTAAAAAATGTCTTGTTAGAATATACTAATATCAATTTTGGCAGGGGTCAAAATAACACCTAACGGCCCTTTAAGTGTTAATGTTTATGTTTTGCAAAATAAAAAATTATATAAATAAAGGTATTTAGATTCATACTTATTAAAATATTTACTAATTTGCAATATTTTTAATAATAATATAATTACTTGTATTGCAGGTGTAAGGAAAGGTTGACGTATTATGCGAAAAATGTATCTCTGATTTTTTTTCCATTATTTTTCCTATGTAACAAACCTTTCTGAGAATCATGTATAATTTTTTCGAAACAAAATAAAAAATCATGCATTTAAGGATTAAATCATGAATTATCCTTAAACATTTAAAAAATTGTGAAAAAATAATCAATTGTCTTATCAATATTACATGTTTCGTATCTCTCACATATATGTATTAGATATATTTTTTTAATGGTCGACTATAAAGGCACAAGATTAAATTTATATAAATTTGTTGAAGAGAAAATTTTCTCAAGTAAATAATTGTGTTTTTAATCTTCGAAAGGTAGTCTAATAATGATTTGGATACAATTAAAAGATGTTAAAACTTCGATTCATTTATTCTCTAAAGATTGAATAGTCGTTCTTCAATCTCTGTTAAATCTTAATGACTCAAACGTCTCGTCTATTGAGATTTTATAGGTACATGAATAGTTTAAGCATAAAAAAACAATTAGTGTAGTAAAAAACAACAAGAACTTATTACACTGTATTTAAATAAATAAATTTTGAATATGGCCAATCAGTGTATATAATATATAATAAAGTTCATAATTAAAATGACATAAACTACTTACAATAATACAACACAATTATATTCCTACAGTTTCGGATAATTAGAAACTTGTCCATTCTCAGGAATTGTAGTATTTGTTATGAAATTGGTAATGTAAGTATTGTACCGTGTTGGTTTCTCCTTAACCTTTTGGGGACAAGCGACCGGTATACGTGCCACTTAAGGTGCTTAGAATCCTTCATTATCCCTACCAGTTATTTTTTATTGTAAAGTTTTTATTAATCAGAGCATTTTTGTGATTGATTTACAAAAATAATTCTGAATTAAGAAACAGATGATAATACATTAGAAATTAAGGAAAGGGTTTTTGTCGCGAAGGGATTAATGCTATTCCTGAGGATGGACAAGTTTCTAATTAGCCGAAACTGTAGAATTATAATTGTATTATATTATTGTAAGTCGTTCATGAACTTTTAATTATGAATTTTAAAATATATTATATACGCTGATTGGCCATAGTCACAGTTTATTCATCCTTAAAAAACAGTTTTATTTCAGGATTGTCAATACCAGTTATTTCATATATTTTCCATATTGAAATAAAACCACAATTCTTACTTTTTTTATTTGATTTGTATCTGTCTTTGAATTCTATAACAGTGGTTTTTCTATTACTTTTTTTCTAAACTACGAAACTTGAACATAATTTTTCGGTATATAATTTAAGGATCTCTTGTCAATGTTTCTTTATTATCTCCAAAAAACACTTTAAAAAAATCCTATTTTCCGGTTCATTAATATGTTGTCAAAAAGGCATGGTCGCATAATTTTACTTCACTTTTTTCAACAATTAAAATTAGGAAATATTCCCAGCACTTAAAAATGTTAATAATAAAGCAAGAAAAGTTGAGAAAAAAATTAGGAAAGAACAGAAATCTTATAAAGTATAATGGGATTTTCTTTCAGAAAAATACATTCAGAGATTAGATAAGACTGCACTTTTTTCATTTCTGTAATAACACCTAAGAATAAATAATTATTAAATGGAAGCTTTGGTAACTTAGTTTCATTGCAGTTTAGTTATGTTTTTTTTTCAGGTAATTGCATAAAAGCTCATATATTTTTACTTGATCTTAGAAAAAGCTGGAAAATTTCAAATAGTATATTTTTGTGTTTTGGTTATTTCTAGAATAAACTTGAAAATGCTGGAATTGTTTTGATCGTAACGAAAAAAAGCATACATATACAAATTTCGTATAATAGATAAAACGGAATATAAACGCTGATTTTTATATCATCAAACTTCTCTAAGAAATAAGTTTATAAAAAACACATAATTCCATAGCTTCCAAATTTTATGCTTTTTTCTTACCACGAAAATTTAAAAGAATTATTTTTCTTATTTAATCAACGAAACCCGCAATTAAATAAGTCATTGCTTTCTTTTAAATTTAGGCTGTAAGAAAAAATATTTCTCTTTGTACTACAATATATCTCATTAATGACAAACATTAAAAATTTTGGTAAAAATATTATTTATCTGGAACTAAATATAAACTCAATTTTTATCATGCTTACACACAATAACATGCTTACATACACTCAATTTTTATCATGCTTACATACAATAAAAAAATAAATAAACCAATTTGAAAAACAGCAAATATAATAATTTGTATTTATAATATTCTATTAAACAACTACAAACTACAATGGATGAATTAAATGTATTATTAGATTTGACATCTCAAAAATCTTTCCATATTTTATAAGGAATTCTTATTATTTTATAATTTTGTCAAATGTTAAATCTTAAAACATTGGTATGAAGATTTAGGATTTTTAATAATAATTTAAAATATTATTAGCACTAAAAGAAAAAGCTTTCAAAAGTTTCACTACGGTAATATGCAAAAATACATTTTCCCAGTATAATGCTAATTTCTAATCTGAAACAGTTTTGTAATATCATAATAATCGAATATCATATTTAACTGCAAAATAATACTGACTATAAATACTGTAAGTGTTAGTAATCAGAAAACAGTAAGAAGCCGAAAAAAATTCCAATCCTCTGTCTCAACACATTTTCAATCTCAAGTAACTGTAAATCAGTGTTAACATTAATTCCACTACCAATGTAGGCATGAATCTGTCTCTGCGCAGCTTTTTTTTTTCAAGCGATGGAAGATTAAGATATTTTACATCACAGAATAGGAAAATATCGCTTCTGAAAACAAATCCAGATTAGTCTCTTACTAATATAACATAAAAGTGTTTAACCTATGATAATACTACTCTAAACAGGAATAAAAGATTTAAATTAAATAACACTTACATTTACGCTCCATTAATAATATCCGTGTTTTTGTATCCTAAAATGGCGGACGTCTTTCTGTTATCTTATATAAGCGTTATAGACGTGGTGATGTTCTAAACAGTGAAGTAACTTCCCGCGTCTTCTGTTACTTATTTTGTGGTATCGTGGTCATATCGTGCGCAAACGATTTTCAGAAGATATTTTTTACAGTTTATTTGGAACTTAAATGCGCAATTATTTTTATGAGAGTGTCTTTAATTAAAAATGAAAATTTTCTATTTAATGAATTTCCAAATGTATTTTACGTTTTCCTTTTATCAATTTCGAAAGAAATCAAGTAAAAATGGATTCTAAAGTTTCTTTTGTGTAAATAGTAATAATAATAATATTCATAATTAGAGTTTATTTGATAAAACATTGTTTAAATTTTTAAAATGTGTAAAAATAAATTTAATGGTTATAATGACCCCCCCCCCCCTGTTTTTAAGTAAAGTTTTTTTTACACGTAATAAATACAAAATATCTTCTTAATAAATAAATAAGGATTATCGAGGATAAAAAAAATTTCTTTGTCAAGAATAGAAAATAAAATATATAGAGATATAATAGAGAATAAAAAGTTTTTCTTTGTCAATCTGTCATTCTTTTCATATTAATTTTCTGTAGAATAAAACAATTTGTAATATAACTATTTTTTAAATCATATCTCTAAAACATAAATTTAAAATACGAATAATTAATTATATCATGGGTTTTGCACAAATTTTGTATTTTTTTTTCCGGAAAATGCTAATTTTATTTAAAAAGTCTGAAAGAAGTAAAATTTTATAAAAAATAGTCACTTAAAATAGTTAAACACTAACAGGAAAAAATATGACATGAATGTATATTATAAAGCAAGAAATGCATATATGACTAAACCCTCAAGACTCTTTCTACGTGCTCATTAAAAACTGCAGATTTAAGGGGACTCTGGACTTGATCGATACCGAAAAACATGTAAACAGAGCTCTCGCTTCGAATCAATATAAAAACAGAAGTATTCAATGTAACTAATTTAAAATTTCTGATATTTTTAAGGTATGTTTGTAGTCTTATAAAATTATAAAATGAAGTACTTCAATGCAATAGAAAAATATATATAACACAATTTTCGAAAAAAATTTAGGTGTCATATCACCATCCGTAAGATATCTTAACATTGAATTGACACAAGAAGCTAATTTTTGCTTTTAAATGATCAGGAAACTTTACTCTATAGAATGAATTAAGCATATAACTATCACTCAAAGGAAACCTTATTAAAAAAACTCTCAAATTTGAAAATTTTAAAAAACCAAAAAAATACAAGTTCTTTCCCTAAAAAATACTCAACATATTAAGCTATCTAAAATATATTAATTCATTCTATAGATAATGATGTTATATGCATGCAAAAAAAATTTTAAGCCATTCCATCAATTAGTTTTTTTTTTCAATCTTACGGATTGTCGTCAAAAATAAAGTTTTGAGAAAACGCGACATAAAGTTGCAATTAAATGTTTGAAAGTTATTGTTACATAAATGCTTATAACTCCGTTAAAAATTCCGTCCAAATATTTTTATGCGGTTTTTGCACTGTGCGGTTTTTTGCAGTGTAACTGAATAATCAAAATAGATACTAAAAACAAAATCAATTTTTTGAAAAATTTTTAAGCCCTGAGTCCCTTTAATTGTAATAGAAAATTTTTAGTTTGAAACCAGAGATGTGTTTCGAATACCACTGGTCGGCAAAAAATTAATAAATTTCCTCCCTGCAAACTAAATATGTAAAATGTACAGATTTAGTATTCCTAATTCTAAATATGTTATCCAAGTTGCTCCAGCACGTACCATTTGCCCGAGAAACACTTTTACAATAATAACAATCAGTGAAGGATTATTAGAATAAATTGTAATGCTAGGTAAAATTGATATCATGAAAAAAGTACACTTTCACTGTCTTGGATATCAAATTGATAAAATATAGCTTGAAAATCTAGTTTGTTGAAAATTGTACCATGCTTTTTACTTTTTATGCCCCCCCCCCCTCTTTTCGTGTCCGAATTTACTACATATTTGCTATCCACTAACTATATTTTCCTTCCTTATACGGCTGTAACTCGGGCCAGTTTAAAATATTTCTGTTCATTTCCAAATATTTTTTAAGTTCATGTTCTGCCACACTGTGACTTACAATATGGTGTTTTTTCACATATGTGACGTGACGTACGTTACATGCAATGACATAAAAGTGATGTCACAATTTTTTTAATTGCCAGAAATATTAAAATTTTTACAATAAATAACATGTTTTGAAGAATTTTTGTAATTTTTTAAAGTTTTCTAAGAAGTTCACATCTCAGTCACAATGTGACATCACTGAGTGGTGGTATTTTGGCCACAGATGTGACGTAACCCCAATGACTAACAGTGACGTCACTGTGATCATGCATGCTATGAGGGTATGTCCAGATTAATGCGACATGAAATGACCATTTAATGACGAAGAAGCATCGCTGCTATCGCTTGAGTATTACTTGTACATTAGTTTCATATTAAAAGACTTTCTATTTAAGGATTGTCAATACTATTTAATATAAATATTTTCTCTAATGCTATTCAAAAAAGAGAATTTTCTTTTTGAGCTCTGATTTGTATTTGTGCATGAAATTTTTCAATTTCATGCACATTTCCATTTTTCTTTTCTAAACTATAACATTTGAACACAATATTTTAGCAATTAATTGGAGAATGTTTTATTAATGCAGATTCATTATCATCTGGAAACGATTAAAAAATGCTTCATTTATTTTTCAGATAGTAAATATGATGTCAAATATTCATGGTTGAATAATATTACTTTATTCATTCTGAAAATTTATTTGTGAATTAACTTCAGACATTTAAAAAATAAATGATGAAATTGAAATAATTGTGAAATATAATAAAAGAGTAAATTGACTTGTCAATACCATTTATTTCAAATAAGTTACATAAAATTTCACTATTATCACATTTGTCACTTTTTTTTTTTTTTTTTTTTTTTTTTTTTTTTTTTTTTTTTAACAGCAAGCAAATCAAGTAAAACTGTTCCAATTGATCTGCAGTTTTCAAAAAAAAAATTCTTATAAAATTATTTACGGCTTTAATCTTTTAAAGTTGGTCCGAGTAAAGATGTGTATAAAAATAAAGACTGTAAAAGCTTCGATTCAATTGCTCTCTCTTGAATAATCGAGCCTCGATCTCTGTGGATCTTAATGATCTTGAAGCATCGCTCAAATGTCTTGAGTTTTGTTACGTATGAAAACAGATTCAGCTTAAAAACTGTTTTCTTTAAGACTTGTCAGTACTAGTTATTTCAAATAATTTCCCTAGTTCAAAAATGGTAATGTTATTTCTTAACACTAATTTGTATCTCTTCTTCAAAAAATTAATCGTTATTTTTTTTTCATTTTTCTTTCCTAAACTAAAAACAATCGTCAGAATTTTCCAGTTAATAATTTCATAAACGTTGCCTCATTATTTTCTGAAAAAATTAAAGCATTTTTCCACTTACTGATACGACACCATTAAATGGTACACGATTGTCGTTATGTGACATCAATTGCATGCAAAATGAGTTCATATACACTAGGACGATAAATTCGTCCTCGAATCGATAGGTTGAAAAGCGCGTAATGTATATAAATTCATTTTGCGTGCAGGGATGTCGGATGAGAACAATTGTGCACCATTTATCGGTGTTGCGTCAATAAATGGAAAGGCGCTCTTACTGAAATCAGACCAATTTTTCTGTTGATTAATGTAATGACAAAAATTTCAGTGTTGCATAATATTACTTTACTGAATTTGACAATTAAAGTCGTGAAATACTCTGAAACATAAAAAAATGACTTAAGACGCATTGTAAAAAAATAATAAAAGAAGCGTTTTTCTTCTCAACATTTTTATTCGAAATATGTTAAGTAAAATGCGACTTTTTTCCCCCTTTTTTATAATTAAAGGCAATCAAAATAGTTCAAATTTTGATTTTTTAGAGAAAACATTTCGCAGGTAAATAGCAAATGTAGTCTTTCAAAGTATGTCCGAATATTGTTTTAGATAAAAGCGTACAAACTTCGATTCATTTACTCTCTATAGCTTTAATAAACAAGTTTCAATCCCTGTAGAATCTTAATGACTCTGAAGTATTGTTGCTATCTCTAGAGATTTTTTAAATACATGAATAGTTTCAGCCTAAAAAACTATTTCATTTAAGGCTTGCCATTACTAGTTGTTTCAAATATTTTATCTAATTCTAGAAAATAAATGATATATTTTTAAACTCTGATTTTTATCTTCTGCGCTGGTAAGCAATAAACTTGTTTTTCAATTTCTCAAATTCTAAACTACGAATTTGAACAGAATTTTTTAGTTTGAATTTAAGAATGTTTTTTTCTAAAATTGGCTCTTTATGTTCCGGAAACAATTACAAAATGAATCCTAGATTTCAGCTAATAATTGTAATGTCAAACAATAATGGATACATAATGTTACTCTATTTCTTTTCACAATTAAATTCGTGAAATACCGTCGTACATTTAAACAAGACAAAAACTGAATTAAAACGAATTGTAAAAAAAATAATAAAAGAGGGATTTCGCCTAACAACACATTTCAATTTTTTTTTCTCATAGATGCAGGGAATAAAGTTTCAATATTTCAAAATTGAGTAATTTTTTCCAAAGAGAAATATTTTCTGAAATAAATAATTTCAGACTTAATTCTTCTATTTTTGCCCGAATGTTGTTTTAGATAAATGTCGCAAATGCTTAGTTTCTTAGTTCACTTAATTTCTACTGATTTAATAATCAAGTCCGATTCTCTATAGAATCTTAATGAGTCTGAAAATCGTTGCTATCTCTTGAGTTTTTTAAAATACATGAATAGTTTCAGCTTAAAAATGTTTTATTTAAGGCATGCCTTTTATAGCTGTTTCAGTTATTTTATCTAGTGCTACAAAATAAATTACATATGTATTTTTAATTCTGATTTTTATCTGTGCTGGTAAATAATTAAACTTTTTTTTTAATTTCTCTAATTGTAAACTACAAATTTGAACAGAATTTTTAGTTTTAATTTAAGTATATTTTATTGAAATTGGTTTCTATATGTTCGGAAATAATTACAAAATGAGTCCTTTATTTCAGATAATAAATATAATTTAAAACAATAATGGTTGAATAACACTACTTTATTTATTTTTACAATTAAATTCGTGAACTACCCTCAGACATTATTTAAACAAACAAATAATGTATTAAGAAGAATTGTGAAAAAATAATAAAAGAACCATTTCGCCTATCAGTACCTTTTAATTTTAAATATGTTATATAAAATGTTACTGTTTTAACTCTTTTGTAGATGCAGGCAATCAAGGTTCGATATTTCAAATTTAGGTAATTTTTTTTCAAGAGAAATATTTTCTGTAATAAATATTTGCAGACTTTATCATTCTATGTTTGTGTGAATGTTGTTTTAGATAAAAGACGTAAAAGCTTATATTCATTTAGTTTCTACAGCTTTAATAATCAAGTCCGATTCCCTATAGAATCTTAATGAGTCTGAAGCATCGTTGCTATCTCTAGAGTTTTTTTTTTTTTTTTTTTTAAATACGTCAATAGTTTCAGCCTAAAAGGTTTTATTTAAGGCTTGCCCTTATTAGCTGTTTCAGATATTTTATCTAGTGCTACAAAATACATGTTATATATTTAAATTCTGATTTTAATCTGGGCTGGTAATTATTCTTTTCTTTTTCATTTCTCTAATTGTGAACTACAAAATTGAACAGAATTTTTCAGTTTTAATTCAGGAATATTTTACTAAAATTGGTTCTATATGTTCGGAAATAATTACAAATTGAATCCTATATTTCAGATAATGAATATAATGTCAAACAATAATGGTTGAATAATATTACTTTATTTATTTTTACAATTAAATTCGTGAAATACCCTCAGACATTATTTAGACAAACAAATGCTGAATTAAGACGAACTGGAAAAAAATAATAAGAAAAGAGCCATTTTGCCTATCAACACCTTTTAATTTTAAATATGTTATATAAAATGTGACTGTTTTAACTTTTTTCTAGATGCAGGCACTCAAGGTTCGATATTTCAAATTGAGGTAATTTTTTTTTCAAGAGAAATATTTTGTTTAGTAAGAGAGAGTTTTCAAGAGAAATATTTTGTGTAGTAAATATTTGCAGACTTTATCATTCTATGTTTGTATGAATGTTGTTTTAGATAAAAGACGTAAAAGCTTATATTCATTTAGTTTCTAAAGCTTTAATAATCAAGTCCGATTCCCTATAGAATCTTAATGAGTCTAAAGCATCGTTGCTATCTCTAGAATTTTTATAAATACATGAATAGTTTCAGCCTAAAAAGGTTTTATTTAAGGCTTGCCCTTACTAGCTGTTTCAGATATTTTATTTAGTGCTACAAAATAAATGTTATAATTTTAAATTCTAATTTTAATCTGGGCTGGTAAATATTAACCCTTTTTTTATTTCTCTAATTGTGAACTACAAAACTGAACAGATTTTTTTCAGTTTTAATTTAGGAATATTTTATTAAAATTGGTTCTATATGTTCGGAAACAATTAATATTGAATCCTATATTTCAGATAATGAATATAATGTCAAACAATAATGGTTGAATAATATTACTTTATTTATTTTTACAATTAAATTCGTGAAATACCCTCAGACATTATTTAAACAAACAAATGCTGAATTAAGACGAATTGAAAAAAAAATAATAATAAAAGAGCCATTTCGCCTATCAAATTTTTTTTTATTTTAAATGCGTAATATAAAAAGTGAGTGTTTTAACTTTTTTCTAGATGTAGGCACTCAAGGTTCGATATTTCAAATTTAGGTAATTTTTTTTCAAGAGAAATATTTTCTGAAATAAATAATTACAGACTTAATCCTTTTATGTTTGTCTGAATGTTGTTTTAGATAAAAGACGTAATACCTTTTATTAATTTACTTTCTAAAGATTTAATAATCAAGCCCGATTCCCTGCAGAATTTTAATGATTCTGAAGCATCATTGCTATCTCTTGAGATTTTTTAAATACATGACTAGATTCAGCCTAAATATGTTTTAAGACTTATCGTTACTAGTTGTTTCAAATATTTTATCTAGTGCTACAAAATAAATGTTATTTTTAAAAACACAGATTTTTATCTGCGCTCGTAAATAATTACTGTGTTTTTTAATTTCTCTAATTGTAAACTACAAATTTAAACAGAATTTTTCACTTTTAATTTAGGAATATTTCATGAAAATTGGTTCCATATGTTCAGGAAACAATTAGAAAATAAATCCTATTATTCAGGCGATCAATATACTGCCAAACAATAATGGTTACATAATATTACTTTATTTACTTTCACAATTAAATTCCTGAAATACCCTGAGACGTTTAAACAAAACAAGTACTGAATTAAGATGAATTGTGAAAAAAATAGTAAAAGAGGCACGTTGCCTGTTAACAGCATTTAATTTTAAATATTTCATATATAATGGGACTGTTTTACCTTTTTTCCTAGATGCAGGCAATCAAAGTTCAATATTTCAAATTTAGGTAATTGTTTTCGAAGGGAAATAATTTAGGTAATAAAAATAATAATATTCTATAACCGAAAACCACACCAAGTAAAAAATTTATATATGTAATCATCATCATCATCATCAACCGTTTTCAATCCACTGTTGGATGTAGGTCTCCCCAGATTTTTCCAAAGTTTTCTGTCTAGTGCTTTAGTCATCCTATTTACACCGGCTACTTTTCAGATTTCATCACTCCATCTTACTTGAGGTCGTCTTCTTGGCCGTTTTACATCTCTGGGATACCGCTGTAGGGTGTTTTTGCTCCATCTATTGTCTTGTCTTCTTGCAGTGTGCCCAGCTCATTTCCATTTTAGTCGTTTAATTCTTTCAATGATGCCAAAAACTTTCGTCTGACTTCTTATCGAGGTTATTCTTTTTCTGTCTCTTCTAGTTATACCTATCATACATCTTTCCATACTTCTCTGTGTTGTTTGTAATCTTTGTACCATCCGTTTTGTTAGCGTCCATGTTTCTGCTGCATAAATTAGCACAGGCAAAAGACATTGGTTAAATACCTTTCTTTTCAAACAAAGGGGCATGCTACTCTTCAGAATAATATTGGTCTTCCCCAAAGCACTCCATCCATTTTTTATTCTTCTATTGATTTCATTGATGATACTATTATCCGATGACATTTCCTGCCCAAGGTACACATAACTTTGCTCTCCTTTAATTTCAGTGTTGTTGTAGACCATTTTCTTTTTTGATGCAAATGAATTGAACATCACCTTAGACTTTTCCAAGTTTATTTTTAATCCCACATAATGCTAGCTTCTGCCAAATCTTTTAGCATATTTTCCAATTCTTCAGGACTGTTACTGAAAATTAAAATGTCGTCAGCGAATCGGAGATGACTTAAATATTCCCCATTTATTCTAATCCCTTTGTTTTTCCAATCCAGCTTCTTGAAAATATTTTCTAAGACAGCCGTAAAAAGCTTAGGCGGCGAAATGGTGTCTCCTTGTCTTAGCCCTCTTCCAAGCTTTATCTTTGCTTTTCCTTTGTCCAGGCGGATGGTTGCTGTTGCTTTCTTGTAATTCTTCTTTATAATATTGAGGTAAGGTTTGTCTATACCAATGTCCTCCAGAGATTCTACTACTGCTGATGTGTAGACCGAATCAAATGCTTTTTCATAATCAATAAAGGCATGGCAAAGAGGTAAATTATATTCCTTATGTTTTTCAATGAGTTCCCTTACCGTTTGGATATGATCCATTGTGCTGAATCCACTTCGGAATCCTGCTTGTTCTCCAGGTTGAGCTGAGTCCAGAGCTGATACAAGTCGTGTCGTTAAAACTTTGGAGAAAATTTTATAAATCACTGATAGTAAGCTGATCGGACGGCAGTTTTTAATGTTTTCCTTCTCTCCTTTCTTGTAAAGTAGCACCATCACAGCATTATTCCAATCTTCTGGTGCATCTGACTTCTTGAAACATTTGGAAAACAGTAAGGACAGCATATTTGCAAATTCTTCTCCTGCTTCTTTGATAAGGTCGATTGTAATTCCATCTTCTCCGGGGCATTTACCTTTTTTCATAAATTTAATAGCTTGTAAAACTTCGTCGGTCATCACTGGGATTATGGCTTCGGTTTCTGTTAAGTTTTCTCGTGGATCATATAGGTTGATTTCCCTTTGATCTTCACACTTATATAAATCGTTATAGAATTTGACGACAATGTGTACTATTTCTTTATTGATTTTGGTGATTGTTCCATCTGCCCTCTGTAGTGCAAAAATACCTTTTCTTCCAGCACAAAGTTTGCGCCTAGCTGATTTTAAACTTTTGTTATCATCTAGAATTTTCTTGACAAGATCAGAGTTAAATATATATATCACTTTTTTATGGACACGATAACTTCCATAATTGTGCACAAATCTTTTCCAAACTGATACATAAAATCAAGAATCATAAAATATCGGTCAAGATCGTTAATGGGCAAAATCGGACCAAAGGGGTGGAAATAAGGAGGGGTTTGTGAAAAATGAAAAAACCTCATAAGATCTTAATTATAATGCATATCAACTGGTTTTAATGTTACTATTGCATCTAAGCAAAGGGCCAAAATTTTATGTATGACAGATTTTTGATAAAATTGAAAATGGGCTCAAGGGGCGCAAAAAATAGGATTTTACGCAGGAAAAATTCATAACTTCGTCAATTCTCAAGATATCAAATAAAATTAAATTTATTATATATCTCCTTAATATTATCTACAACTTTTACATTGACAAGTTTTTGATAGGACCAATTCTTACAGCAAAAACAAATTAAAAATACAGTAAACTCTGTCTAAGGCGGAATCGATCGGGACCAAGTAAATTTTCCGCAGTAGGCAATATTCCGCCTTAGACAAATCTTACTCTATGTCTATGGATTCACAGGGACATTAAAATCTTTCCGAGTTCGACAGATTTCCGTCTTATACAGAGTCCGCCTTACAGAGAGTTTACTGTATATAGAGGTCGAAGAAAACAATATCGTATTAAGGATGTACTCAAATCCAAACTGCTTATTTCCTGACTCATTTTTAAATGCATTTTTGCTTTCAAACGCATCCAATTGGTAGGTTCCTCTTATTCAGAAACTATATAATGTGCCGTAATGGTCAATATTTTGATAGGGGCAGAATATTTTTTTAAAAAATGATGTCAATGTGGGCATTTTGATCCGAATTTCTCGAAGCGATTGTGTTGGAAAAGAAAAATATTGTCCTACTGAGAAAATAATTATTTATAAATCAAGTTCTAAATAATTGAACGAAAAATAAAAACATAGGTTGCTTATAAATCTCTTAAAAAATCACGTCAGCAAGTGTCATGTTTTTCCTTTTAAAAATGAATCTGAAAATGTGTCAGAAAATTTCGAGTTGTTGAGCATGGGAAAATATTTTTTGAATACTGCCTTAATATGATTCTGATAAAACTAGCTCTTATATGAAAATGGAATTAAAAACTCGTCAAAAGAGGCCAGATAAAATTGTTAAATTGGGTTTAGCTCTAATAAAAATTTTGTTTTTTGTTTTAGTGAAATTAATACTTAACTTCAAAATCTACCTGCGCCTGTAGCCCGAGCCGGCAGGGATTTATTTTTCAATAAATAATTGCAATCCTTCTAAGTTGACCTGAAGTTGTTTTAGATAAAAGACGTAAAAAATTCAATTAAGTTAATTTCTACTGCTTTAATAATCAAATCAGATTCCCTGTTGAATCTTAATGACTCTGAAGTTGTTAGTGGAAATTGCTATTTTTCGGTTACGCAATTTAATATTCAAAAGACATGATTACAGAATTTTATAGCAGTCACTTATCACTAAAATGGCTATGAGGTGTCATTTTGACCTGTACTAAATGTATACACGTTAATTCGAAACAGAATTCTTTGCAGAAAATAAGTGAAATATGTACTGCACTAAAATATGTTAAATAAATAAGTTAAATAGTTTTAAGTAAAAATTCTGGTATTAAGTATTTTTATTAAACTTGAGCAAAATTTCCCGCCTTTCTAGTGTTAACTAAATTAACCCTTAAATGCGTAGTGATGCATATCTGCATCACTTTTTATTAAACTCTTAGCAACTACTATATTTATGTAGAAATATTAATGCTCTAAAAAATTCAAAAATATGCTACTAAATAAAGTTAAAAGTCTATCTTAAAATTTCTGGTGTCTAGTCATTAATATAAGAATAAAATACACAATTATAAAAGAGTAATTCATGCGTTTAAGGTTTATGTTTTGCAAAATAAAAAATTATATAAATAAAGGTATTTAGATTCATACTTATTAAAATATTTACTAATTTGCAATATTGTTAATAATAATATAATTACTTGTATTGTAGGTGTAAGGAAAGGTTGATATATTATACGAAAAATGTATCTCTGATTTTTTCCGTTATTTTTCCTATGTAACAAACCTTTCTGAGAATCATTTATAATTTTTTCGAAACAAAATAAAAAATCATGCATTTAAGGATTAAATCATGAATTATCCTTAAACCTTTAAAAAATTATGAAAAAATAAACAATTGCCTTATCAATATTACGTGTTTCGTATCTCTTACATATATGTATCAGATATATTTTTTTATGGTCGACTATCAAGGCACAATAGTTTAAATTTAACTAAATTTGTTGAAGAGAAAAATTTTCTCAAGTAAATAATTGTGTCTTTAATCTTCGAAGGATAGTCCTACTAATGATTTGGATACAATTAAAAGATGTTAAAACGTCGATTCATTTATTCTCTACAGCTTGAATAGTCGTTCTTCCATCCCTGTGGAATCTTAATGACTCAAACATCTGTGCTATCTATTGAGATTTGATACGTACATGAATAGTTTAAATATAAAAAACAATTACTTGTAAAAGAAATTATTACACAGTATTTAAATAAATTTTGAATATGGCTAATCAGTGTATATAATATAAAACAAAGTTCATAATTAAAATGACATAAACTACTTACAATAATACAGTCGGACCTCTATTTGACGAAGTCGCTAAATTCCGAAAAAAAGTTCGTTATATGGAAAATTCGTTAAATAGAGGGTCACCTTTTAAAATACTTTAAACTACATAAAACGTATTTTAAACCCATAAACACTAAATATAATTTTAAAAAAGTAATTAATCACACTTTTTGTATAAATTATATCTATTTGTTTTATATATTTTACCCTTCAAAAAGAAACTTGCAAGGGAAATAAGAATGAAACAAAACATTGTCTGAAAATACATTGTATTTTCAGTTAAAAAAATAATTTTACATTACAATCACGATTTTTCATTATGGTCGATAAGCTGTTTGGAGGAATACCAAATTTTAAAGCAATATTCTTTTTCTTCACGCTTTTATCCACCACATCAAGATTTTTTTTCTTTTATACCAAGCACTTTCTCTTTGACATTTTCGAGCTAAAAGAACCGAAATTACCAGCACGACTGAATGATCTAGAAAACGACAGACACTAGTTAAAGAACACGAGGCAGACACTTCTTGGTTGAAAAGCAAATAATCACAGCGATTTTACTGCTCTCGGTGAGTTAGGTGCTGGTAAGACCTGTTCATGGTCATTGATCATCATAAAATGTGTTAAAAGAAAGACTAAGTTCGAAATGTCCAGTAATATTTTGACAAATAGGGAGAAAAAAATTTTAGATTCCAAGAAAAAGTTCGTTAAATAGAGAATGCACTTCGCTATTTGGAGGTTATTTTACGAAGAAATTCGCGAAATGTTCTTGGTCCCAAGGAAAAGTTCGTAAAATAGGGAAATTCGCAAAATAGAGTTTCGTTAAATAGAGGATCGAATGTATAACACAATTATATTCCTACAGTTTTGGATAATTAGAAGTTTGTCCATTCTCAGGGATTATAGTATTTGATTTGAAATTGGTAATGTAGGTATTGTACCCTGTTGGTTTTTCCTTAACCCTTTGTGGACGAGCGACCGGTATACATTCCACTTAAGGTGCTTAGAATTCTTAATTATCCCTACCAGTTATTTTTTTATTTTAAAGTTTTATTTAATCAGAGCATTTTCCTGATTGATTTACAAAAAAAATTCTGATTATAAAACCGATGATAATACATTAAAAATTAAGTAAAGGGCTTTCGTCGCGAAGGGATTAATGTTTTCCCTGAGGATGGACAAGTTTCTAATAAGCCGAAACTGTAGGATTATAATTGTATTATATTATTGTAAGTCGTTTATGAGATTTTAATTAAGTATTTTAAAGTATATTATATACGCTGATTGGCCATAGTCACAGTTTATTCATCCAAAAAACAGTTTTATTTCAGGATTGTCAATACTCGTTATTTCATATATTTTCCATATTGAAAAAAAAATTCTCACTTTTTTTTATTTGATTTGTATCTGTCTTTAAATTCAATAATAGTGGTTTTTCCATTACTTTTTTTCTACACTACGAAAGTGGAATGTAATTTTTCAGTATAAAATTTAAGGATCTCTTGTCAATGTTTCTTTATTATCTCCAAAAAACACTTACAAAAAAAAATTCCTATTTTCCGGTTCATTAATATGTTGTCAAAAAGGCATGGTCGCATAATTTTACTTCACTTTTTTCAACAATTAAAATTAGGAATTATTCTCAGCACTTAAAAATGTTAATAATAAAGCAAGAAAAGTTGAGAAAAAAATAAGGAAAGAACAACTATCTTATAAGGTATAATGGGATTTTCTTTCTGAAAAATACATTCACAGATTAGATAAGACTGCACTTTTTTCATTTCTGTAATAACACCTAAGAATAAATAATTATTAAATGGAAGCTTTGGTCTCCTAGTTTCATTGTAATTTAGTTATGTTTCTTTTCAGGTAATTGCATAAAAGCTGATATATTTTTATTTGATCTTAGAAAAAGCTGAAAAATTCCAAATAGTATATTTTTGTGTTTTGGTTATTTCTAGAATAAACTTGAAAATGCTGGAATTGTTTTGATCATAACGAAAAAAGCATATATATACACATTTCGTATAATAGATTAAACGGAATATAAATGCTGATTTTTATATGATTAAACTTCTCTAAGAAATAAGTTTATAAAAAACACATAATTCCATAGCTGCCAACTTTTATGCTTTTTTATTACCAGGAAAATTTCAAAGAATTATTTTCCTTATTTAATCAACGAAATCCGCAATTAAATAAGTCTATTTTTTTCTTTTAAATTTAAGTGTTAAGAAAAAATATTTCTCTTTGTAGAATAATATATTTTATTAATGACAAACATTTAAAATTTTGGTAAAAAAATTATTTATCTAGAACTAAACGTAAACTCAATATTTATCATTTCTGGATGTCTCACATTATTTAAAATTTTATTTATCTAGGATATTTAAATACATACATATAACATATTAAAGTAAATATTCTTCATGTTTTTTAATATTCCAAAATCAGATGTATTTTAAGATTGCAATTTGTTTAAATTAAGACTATACGCTCATTTATTTTGTCAGTTGAATGATATATAAATAATTATATATGTTTTGCAATATCTTTTATCTGAGGGAGTTTCTTTTAACACATGCAGTTAAATTAAAATTGGTTAAATACTGTCCTTTCATAACTGTTTTGTTTTTGTAATTTCAATTAAAAATGTCACACAAAAAATGCTCTCTACTTTTGTGCATTCGGTAATTGAATTGAATTACTTAGGCCCTAATGTTTGCGTCTGTTTATTAATTTTCAAGGATTTTTATTAAAACGATGTTCGCTATAAATATTATAGTTTGTACATTTTTCTTTGTCCTTTCATTGATTTGTTTTTCTTAGTAATATTTAGATAAATGCATTTCTTTTTCACTATTTATATTTAGAATATCTTTATCATAAGCTCTGTATTTTCGTATGTTTCTCAAATCATTTATTTCACTCTCTTAACTTATTAAAATTTGTTTCAGTTTATTAAATTTTAAATATTTTTATTGAAACGAGATTCGCCGTAAGCACTATATCTTCATACAATTTCCATAGCCCTTTTGCAGATATTTTAATCTTTAAATATAAGATATCTATAAATTACTCCCAGGATTTTCTTACCTCATAACTTTTGAAATAAGAACATGACAAAATTGTATTCGATAATCGTAAAGCACTCTTCAAAACGTTTTTCTTTAATGACACAAATTAAATTACATACGCGTAAATTTGTAGCTAAAAACGTTATTAATAAAACAACTAATAGACTCAAATAATGATTAACATTAAATTCTATCAAAAAGTTATTAATGAATCATTTAACATTTATATCTATCTGACTCTGTACACATAATTAATTTTATAACGTTTTGAATATTTTGATAAATTTTAATATTAATTATTATTTGATTAATAACTTTTTCAGTTACAACTTTACATGTGTAACTCTGGGTTTTTGAGTTGTACTTTACGAATATGTAATTATGTCATTTGTCACGTTCATAAATAAAATGTTATGAGGTATGTAAAACTCGACAATAATTTATGGACAGCCTCTGTACATTAATTTTAACCAGTAAAAATATTTTTTCAAAAATTACTGTGATACATTAAAAATACCCTTTATCCTACAAAAATAAAATCACTGCGTAATTTGATATTCCTTATACTAAGATATATGTCTGCAGCAGATATGAAAACGTTGAAAGCCTAATCAGCAAAAGAATGAATAATAAATGAGAAAAGCTTTGCAGAAAAAAACATAAAAAGACCGGATTTTTTCCTTTTTTTATTTTAGGTGCAAGAACAGTTTAGTGGTTTTTCTCCTTGAAAGACATTCTTGTGGTTTCCGTAGTTACCTACAAGGTTTCTTAGATATTTTAATATAATGAAGAAAATGAACCATAAAAGTTTTACAAATTACGCGTTAGTTTCAAGGGAAAAATAATGTTGGATCGGTATCAGCGTAGAGTTAAGTGTATGAATAACAGTGTGCTTAGTTTAAATACTATGTGTATATTATGAATAATTTCCACAAGATTAAAAGTTATCTCAAATATAAGAATTTGCATTTCAAGAAAAGTTCAACAACAATATTTCAGTTTAAATATGTTTTTGCATATATTTTTTTTTATTATATCACATTCTACAAGATCTCTAATTATTTTTCGTAGACAAAATATCAGCAAAACTATCAAACTGCTCCTTCTGTTAAAAGCATATTCAGTGTTGACAGTGCGGTACATTTCAGTAAATTCAAATTTCTTGATTGCCACCACTTTTTTTAAATAGTATAATTTTCTTTTATTTAATCTGGCATTAAGCAAGGCAAATACTTCAAAAAAAGTGCTAGCAATCAAGCAATCCGACTTTTAAAAAATAGCGGAACGGCAACACTGAGTATGTTAATTATGAAATTGCTTCTGAAGTAAAAGTGTGTAATTTTGAATGAAATTGACACACTAAACATGGATATAGCCATAAAACCCTTCATTGATTGTTATTTCGTAAATAAAGATGTGCATTGTTAAGATTCTTTATTCTTTATAAATGTAGTAGTTATAATAATAACTATTGTAATTATTATGTTTAAAAAATAAGTTGTATGCTGTTATTGCAGTTTTAAAATTTTCTGCTAAATTCTGTACAGTTTATCATTTTACATTGGTCAACTTATCTCAAACAAGTAAGAATCTGAAGCATGTTTTTAACACTTTACATTCAATTACACTTTTGAATTTTTTTTATTTTAATTATTTTTCTTTACGGCCGATATATCAAAATATTTCTTATTGGATTTAAGGTATGTGCATACCTTCGGGGCACTTTTTTTGAAAAATAGGAAATTTTTTTCAAACACATGCATTTATATTTAAAACAGGGAATAAAACTATGAATTCATATAAATTTTTAATGGAATTTTAATTAACATTTCAAATTTAGGCAATAGTTAGTGAAATTTGTGTAAAAAATTGCGTTTATGCCAAACCTTCTATAATGAAATCTATTCATTACATTTCAGCTTTTTTTCACCAAATTATTAGCAAACAACTTACATGTGGTATGAAGCAAAAGATTGGAAATACCTCTTAAATTTACTAACATATACCAAATTTTGTATACAAAACACATAGCTGCCAACATCTTATGCTTTTTTGTACCACAAAAATTTAACAGTAAATTTTACCTTTTCTGGTCGATATAATTCGCCGATTAAAGAAGAAAGAAAATTTTATTTAATTTTTCCGGTGCAAAAAAGCGTAAGAGTTGCAACTATGAAAACATCATATATATATTTTCACGGACGAGAGCGCTCCGACCCAAATGACCGATTACTACCACTAAATTTTAATAGTATTTCTCCCATTATTCAATTACTGAATTTCTGAGATTTGATAAAGCAAAGAATACTGTTGAAATTTAATGGTAGTAATCGGTCATTTGGGTCGGAGCGCTCTCATCCCTAATTTTAAATGAGAATTAAAATTTTTCAGAAAAAAATATGGCTCTTAAAATAATATATACAAACTTACAAGATATATTTTGCTTCATAACATACCAATTGATGAGCAGAACATTGTCACAAAATTTTGTTTCAATATCTTAGAGACCTTTTAAGAAATAATGTTTCTCGTAAATGTACACAATGAAAAAAACAGTTTTCCAGAAAAAACAAATTAAGATTTTGATCCTAGCACAAAAAATTATGTATAAAGTTGACAATTTTAAAATCCACCATATGTGTAGATGTTTATATATTTGTGTATTTTTTATTTATTATATATCTGTGTATTAAAATGTATTGTTTACCTTTCTGTGGCTCTTGAAACGGTCACTTCCGGTTTCAGAAATTCATTTCCCGTTTATATTTAGACCTATAACATTGCTTCTAATTATAGCTGAACGAAAAGTAAGGCATTTTTGGAATCCTAAATGTTTACACTATAATTTAAAGTAATAAAAAAATCGAAATTGTTTGTAAAGACAGCGATTTGAGGGGAGGCACATACCTTAACACTCTCCAGAATAGTTGATAATGTTTGTGACTTTCCGTTCCGCGCTCTTGTAAAAAAATCGATTTGAGGGTAGGCACATACCTTAACACTCTCCAAAATAGTTGATAATGTTTATGACTTTCCGTTCCGCTCTCTTGTAAAAGCAGCGATTTGAGGGTAGACACATACCTTAACACTCTCCAGAATAGTTGATAATGTTTATGACTCTCCGCGCTCTAATTTTCGTAATTTTACTTCGATATCGTATTGAGATTTACGAAATGAAATTTCCTATTGATAATGAGGTATGAAGGCCTCGAAGCAATCACTTTTTTAGCCAGCACTAATTTTATGAAGTATTTTTATGGCAGAATGCTACAATAATTATAATAAAAAGCTCAGCAATAAAAAGCAAAGCGTTTTCCTGCGATATTTCCAAGATAAAATTAAAAGAAATATTTCGTAAAGAAATAGTGATGGTAAAAGTTTTGATTTAGTCGCTATAAAAAACGACCGCTCCGAGGCCTGGTATGTAGTATTTATAGTTCTCTTACAAGCTCGTACAAAAGATTCCTTTTACATTATCATCTGTGGGAGAAATTGTTTGCTGTGTATTTCAATTTTGTTACACTACTTTAAACACAAATGAATTAATATTGGTTACTAAGGTCTACCACAGCATGGTTCATATAGAATATAGCGCCCGTAGTGTTTATCGTTCATTTACAGGAACGAATAAAATATATATGTTACTGTTATGGAACGGTAATACTGTGTAACAAAGAAATTGCCCCTGACATGAAAGTGTATGTACTCTGTATGAAATTAACGCTCTGTACACGCATATGGCCATGAAAATTCTTCATTGGCTCTTGTTTCGGAAATGAAAATATGTAATGTTAAGATTTTTTTTTTTTTTTTTTTTTTACTAATATAGTAGTTATAGTAAAAATCATTGTACTTACTGTTGTTATAAAAACTAGGTATCCAACCCGGATTTCCTGGATTACAGAAGAATGGTGAAACCAGTTACTCAAAACTCTAATGGATTTTTTAAATTATTATTTTTTTTGTAAGATTGCCCACTAATAACACCAAAAGCGAAGTCGGCTTTTATTGGAACATATTTGTTTTTATGTAGAAATAATAGCATTCATTTTTATCAAATTGTTCACATTTTATATTAGTACAAATGTTATTGAGATGTTGTTTGACTACTCTAAACAATAAACATGATATTCTTTTCGTTTCGATAATTAATATTGAAATATTAGACAAAATATTTTCATGAAAGCTATACTCATTCACCCACACATACATATATAGAGTGTGCCCGTTAAAGTCCGTTGTCACCCCAATAATTTCTGAACGCCAAGAGCTATAGTCATAAAAGTGGGGTCTAGGTATAGTAAAGTAGCCATGCGTTACTGAATGAAACCGCCTGCGTCACCACCTGGTAGAAAATTACGTAGTTAGCATTCCTATCTTGAAAACGGAACGAGATAGGGAAAAAAGCTGATTTACAAAGTTGTAGAGCATCATCGATTTAGTGTGAAAAAATACCTTGTGAACATTAATGTGAAGAATTGAATGGTTAATATGCTCATTTGTTTTCTCGTTATTTCGTATACTAGGACGTGACAAAACGAGCTTAGAAAGAAAAAAACAACTAGTTATAACAACTTTCATTGGAAACACACCCGATACCTATGTGCCACATTATGGTGTCGTTTTTTGTCCGAAAGATAATCAATTTTCCTTCCGTTCAAGTTTCGTGACGACACAGTGTAGGAAATCACGAAAACAAATGCACCTTTTAACCATTCTATTCTTCTCATTTATGTCCACAAGGTTTCTTTTTGTACTAAATCTATGATAACACCTTTGTAAAACACTTTCCTTCCCTAACTCATTCTGTTTTCGAGATACGAATGCTAAGTCAGCAGTATTCCACCAGTAGGATGAGGTTTCATGCAGTAGCAAATGACAACTTTACCATACTTAGACCCCACTTTTATGACTATAGCTCTTGCCTTACAGAAATTATTGGGGTGACCACGGACTTTAGCGGGCACACTGTAGTTTCAAAAACACTCATGCATGTCTTTTTATATAAAAGAAGCTATAACATTGTAAACAATCTTAGGAAGAACATAGGTTGTTTTCTGATAATGGAATACCATTAAAATATGCTTAGATAGCAAAAATTCAGTTTTTGCTCAACAAAACTTACCTAGTTAAAGTTTATTGAATTTCATGAATTTTCAGCTTTTTTCTGACACTGAAAACACACTTATCTGTCTTTAGTTTAATGAAACGAAGGGAATTCATGAAATTCTAAGTATTATAACTCTAGAAGTTTTGTTCATATAATTTTTGCTGTTTTACGTCTCCATATCAGAGAAACTTTTTCTAAATAAAACTTATATAACGTAGGCATCGTTTAAAATTTTCGGTTTCGAAACTATTTTAAAAGTAACTATTTTGACGTAAATAGATTTTCATATGATGAAGAACAACATTTGCGATATTTTGTGTAATTTGCACAACACCTGTAAAACTAACGGTTTAGGAATTAGGTTCTGATCAATTATAAGAAGGGACACTTTGCATACAAATAAAACGCATTTATACTAACAACATAATTTGTAGGAAAGTAAATTTTGATCTCCGAATTTATTTACCCCATATTTATCAAACTCCTAAATTCATAAAATTTTAAGTAACACAACTCTGTAGGTTTTGGTGATAGAAGAATTGATGTAAGGATAACCGCAATGTTAAACAATAACATAAAATAATTGAATTCATAATATGTGTAAAGGTGTATTATTAGGACTATCTCGATTTTGTCCTAAATCGAATCACAAATGTTGCACAAATCACAAATGTCTTAACCGAAACAATAATCAACAATTTATTTACTAAAATACTTAGAGACTATAAGTATTGTCTCGTATAAAAAAGAAGACGCTCATACATTTATATATGGCCTGCTTTTCTAATCAGTTGTAATTTATAAACATAAACTTTTTCTCCTCTTTCGACGTATTATATTACAAAACAATATTTCACAATCATTTTTCTAATCAATAATTGATTTTTTAACTCGTTTATAATTAAATGTTTATAGATAATTAGCGACATTCGCTTTTGAATTCATTTATCACTGGAGTGCTGAAAATAAATTACAGGTTAATTGGCTTTTAACATGTCTTCGTGTAGCATGCGTTAATTTAAAAATAGAATGCAATTATTATGCGACTGTAGCATTAATTTATTTCTTTTTTTACGTATTTTTAAAAGCAATTAGGTTTCTTAATGTTTGAGGTTTCGATGAATCTTTTTGATTAAACGTGAAAAGTTTTTTTTTTTTTTATGCTAATAAGATGTAAAACAAAATATAAACCAGATGAAATAAAAATTTGTTATGCGTTAATTAAAAGATTTACATCAGAATAAATATTTTAATGATCAATATGATTGCGGCGTTAACCGTGTTAATAAAAAATCTTTCAATGTATAATGCATAAATGAAATTTCGGGAATAAATTCTTTTCCTCATAATTAGTAGATTGCTCAGCAAAATTATGATAATTAGAGAAACTTTAACTTTAGAAGTTATGACCGAACTTAATTTATATATATTTCAAATCTTTAAAGGCATAAAAACAAAATTTACGAATTAGATTGTGGGTAAAATGAAATTATTCAATTCGAAAGATATTTTGCCTCTTTCTTAAAAAGAAATGTGTCTTTTCAACTGATATTCTTAATGAAATCAAAGCAATTTTTATTAGATATTTTATTCACAATAATAGATACTCATAAACAAAATGTAAAGGTCGCAAATAAAAGCTTTAACGGAGTAATATTATTTATATACGAGGCTAGTCCAATAAGTAATACCCGTTTACATATAATTAGAAGAAAAATGAAAGAAAGTAAATATTGATATTATTAAAATTAAAGTAATACATTTACTCATTTTTCAATGTAGTCATCGCAGATTTTAAGACATTAGTCGTACGTTGAAACCACGTTGTTTATGTCTTCCTCGTAAACTTCTACCGCCAAAGTAGCCAGCCAATACTGTACGCTGTACCCCTTCTTTTAAGTCATAATCACTTTGAAAACATTATCCTGACAAGAAATTCTTGATTTTCGTGAAGAAATGATAGTCACTTGGAGCCAAGTCTGGGCTATAGGGAGGGTGTCCAAAAACCTCCGAATTAAACATCCGAAGAAAGTCTCTTCCCTCTTTGAAATTTTCAAACCAGTGCCTTACAGATAACTCATCCATTGTTCCCGTACCGTACACTTCAGTAATCCTATGATGAATTTCGCTTGGACGGACGTTTTCTGCATTCAAAAAACGGATCGCACTTCGCATTTGGCGTGATTTTCTATCTTATGCAACATTGTAAACAGTCACAAAATTCAGACCATGCATCCTAAGAGCTCTAACTTTTTTCCCAAAGAAAAGTTACGATGTAATCTAGACACCTGAGCCACTTTAATTTTAATGGGATCAGTAGCACCATCTGTGTGAGTAAACGGGTAGTATTTTCTGGAACGTCCTGGTATGTTGAATCATATAAATACTTTATATTTTTTATGCTGCGAATCGTATCCTATTTCGTTTTCAAATTATGGATGAAGGAAATATTTTTCCTTCATTTTTTCTCTTTCAATACGAAAACCCGGTAGGGTAGCTAAGGGATGAATGGGATGAGTGATGGATGGGACATTCTCAATATTTCAGGCAATAAACTTTTTTTTTTATTCGCTTCTTATCCTCATATATGGCACTAACACAGTATGCTTCAGAACCAAATCAAGATCATATGGCTGTTTTCATTTTTCTTTATTCATTTCCTGAAAGCTCTGCTTAAAAGTAATTTTTTTTTTACATTTAATAATTGAATATAAAATATAGTGAATTTCTTTAATTTAACCCTGATTTACAGCAATGGTTGAATTAAAAAATCATGGAACAACAGCTGTTGTACAGATCTGGTCAATATTGTACAGCCTTCCAAATATCACATATATACTACTAGCAGTAACTCCTGTAGGTTATTAAATTGCAAAAATAATTGAATATATACAATTTTAATGATTAATTCCAAAGATAAAAGTAACTGAATTTCTACACATTAGAAAATAAGATAGATTTAATAATGTTTATGGCAAATAGCACAATGCTAACATTCCGTAATCGAGTCCACAATAAAAATTGGCGTCGAAAATGAGTGATCCTCGCAGTAATGAAAATCCTCGCAAATCTTATTTCTTTTTCAAATTACGGATGAAGTTCATTGTTTTTCTTCATTTATTATTTTTTTTATATCAAAACTCGGTAGGATGAACTAAGGGATGAATGGGACGAGGGATGGATGGGACATTATATATATTTCAGACAAAAAACATTTTTTTAGTTGCTTCCTTCCCTCGTATATACTCTCATACCATAATGTGCTTCAGAACCAAAAGCAAGATAACGCTCACCCGCAAAAAAAGTGACACATCTCGCAAAAGTTCATTTTGCGTTTTATTCCACTAATAGGTCTTCTACAGGCAGTCTTGTTACACAAAAAATTTCATAAGTGTAATTATACGTAAAATCACTTTATTACGCTATATGTCCATTTGTGACCGCAGAAGAAAGGTCGATTTTGTGGGGAGGTAAAATTATTCGACCCTCCACACCTCATCCTGCGTCTTCATTCTTGGGGTTTTATGCACCTTTTTATTCCTGCATGCAGAGCTAAGTGCTAAAATTTCATGTTACAGTAAAATTATGCATTTTTTCTTTTGCCTCTCAAGTGAAATTTACTTTTGTCGAGATGCGTTACTTTTCTTGCAGGTGAGCGATATGGCTGTTTTTATTTTTCTTCAAAGATTCATTTCCTGAAAATTCCGCATAATAGTTTTTGTTTTCTTTTTTACAATTATAGTTTTCAAATATCTTATACAATATAAAAGATTAAGATATGTTGTAGTTTTATTGCAAGGCTCATAATCGGGAATTAAAATTAATGTATATTAACCATTGCTTCAAAATAATATTTAAGGCAAAATGGCTGACAATTAAATGTAAGCATTATGGAGATGGTTGGGACATTTCAAATCGGGATGAATGGAACTATCTCATTCATCCCTAGAGATGTTGAAGAATTTATTTATTAACTAAATATTATTATATAGGTTCATAAATATAAATTTATTTTAATCATTACTATTAATTAGCAGTCATATTATATAGGTTGTTTATTCTTAAAAATTATTGTATCTTAATTATTGTATTGTAATAAAAGATATATTATAAGATCATATTATAAGAGAATATTTTGAGATATTATATTACAACTATAATTGCATATAAGCTCATAATTATCATTGTTAATTCTGAACATTGATTACAGAGAGGAGAATATTTGTGTCCCAGCCATCCCTATTAGTGTCCCATTCATCCCTGCTGGGATAATTGGGACAGATAAGAACTTTTCTTTATTTCATAATATTTTCCTGTATAATAATAATCTAGAATAAATATTTTGCATAGATGTAGTCAAATATCTAATGTATGAAATGTGATATATGATATTGATAATAACTTTTAAAAAGTATTTAATATAAATATTTTTGTGAAAATGTTCCATCCAACCCCCAGCTCCCCTATATATTAGCGTTTAGAAAACCGAAAACGCTAACATCGAACAAACATAAATATATATTAGGGAGGGTCGTAAAAACCGAAATATTTATAATTGAAATCTAAGAGCGCGGAAAAGTTGCTTTTTGAAAAAAAAAAAAATACCCTAAAATATTACACAGATTGGTTAATATCTTTTACCGCCGCAAGGGGCCCAAATTTCGGAAAAATTCACAATAAACATACTTTTTGCAACTTTTTTGAAAATTACAGAAACATACCAATTCAATTTCTAATAGAACGTAATAGCCACACCAAGATATTAATAATGTAACAGTAGACTTTCATTTTGGAAACATCATTGCTTTTACCGCCGCAAGAGAATCAAAGTTTCTAAAAAATATTAAAAATAAAAATTTTTCGTTTTTTCAATTTTCAGAATTTTTGTAATATTTTCAGAATTTTTACATTTCTAACAGGCTGGGAAAGGCATTTTATATTGTTAATTTCATGCAGATTGTTAACCATGATCACTATAATTCTATCAAAAAAATCTAAATCATAGAAACACCTGTAGCTGCCTACACGCAAAATTATTTTTTCGCTGCTAGAGGGCCATATTTCACTTGGTTCGTTTTTTTTAACCCCCTCACTGACAAGCCCGTGTTAATACGTTCACTAAGCTCCAGGTTTCACTGCAATACAAGCAATATTTAAAGTAATATAATTCCATTGATTTAATGTATTTTTAATACATTGAACAATGATTAATACTTCCAAGGATTGCATTCATATTCGTTATTAAGTTTTTTTATAAAATGTACAAAGAATATCTTTTTTTTTAGCATTTAAAACAAAATGCAGAGAAAACAACATTACAATTTTGCCCTTTTCCAAGACAGTCGGAGGGTTTTAATGTACTCCTTTTACTCTACACTTTGGTGGCACTAAAGATAGAAATATCTGCCAGGTTAAAGAGGTGGCAACGTTTCATCTTCGCGAAGTCGAGGAAAAACACTTCTCTTTGATATGGCTTCCTTGCCCTCACTTCAAAGAGCTTCCACTGAGACATCTTTTTGAACCTCTTGATGACAAAAGACAGATTCTCTGTCATATTGTGGATAATTGGTTGATCTCTTGAGATTTGCGATTCATTACCGATTGCAAAATTTTAGCCAATTTAAACTGATCACCTAGCTGTTGTAAAGAGGATTTATCAACTGAACAGATGTATATATCTGAAATATTGCAAGCTCTTAACAGGAGTGTGTTCAATTTACCTCTTTTGCCGAGTCCCTGGATCAATATTTCACAGAAGGTGGATCCCTGCTAATAATCAAATTTTTAGACTTTACGTTGGAACAGAAAAACCCTTTTCTTAACTTGTTATACTGTCTGAAAACTTCCTGAAATTGTACTGCATCAGTTGGTTCACAACTAAAGTGAATCCATGATGTTTTCCAGAATCCGTGTTCTATAGAATGTAACTTCCGTTACTTACCAATCATCTACGAACGATTATAGTTCCTGTAATTTCACGAAATGCCTGTTTCGCAAATCATGAAAATAGCCTGATTAGAATGATAGTATATGAAGGAGAGAACATTAGTACCACACCCATGAAGAAAATAGCCGAAGTACGGAGTTCTGTGGACTCTAATAGTGCCTTCCGTCACTTTATCATTCCAGACTTAAACTTTGAAACTTAAAGTTGTATGGGTTTAGTCGACTGGCAAAACTGTAAACTGACGGAACTATCAGTTACGGTTTCTCTATTGACTAACGATCTAACAACGCTGGTGACTTTAGAATGTTCGATTAAAGATACCAGCTATTATAACTTTCCTTGTCCCACTCAATCAGTAGAAATCTATCACTGAATTAGATTAGTCACTGAAACCCTGATAAAGTTTGTGAACCAGAACAGAGGGAGGATCACATCTAATAAATTTTGGCCTCTCGAGGAATAATGACTTCATTTAAAAGCAGGTCATATTATAGAATTCATTTACATTAAATACTTCTTCATTTTAAGTTTAATGAACCCGTCTCGGTTAAACATCGCTGTATCTCTGTATTTTTATTAATAAAATACTAAAATACTTTGTTCATTTTATATCATTTTTGTGATTTGTGGTGCATGAACTACTGATATCCAGTGAAACAGCAGTAGATGAAGCGATCGTCAAGAAAAATGAATGATTAACTTTTTCATTTTCCGGTCTGTTACAAATAGTTATAAAACTTTATGACATATTAATACATATAAAGTAACTTTATTTACTTCTGAACATATTATCGACAATTTTAAAAATTTAGAAGAAATGAAAAAATTGAAAATTTTCGATTTTTGTTTAAATGTGGTCTTTCTACGACAGTAAAAGATATGATTTCATCGTAATGAACATTTACAGGGATCTTTCTCATATATTCTTGTAGCTATTGCGTTCTATTAGAAATTGTATTGGTATGTTTGGATAATTTAAAAAAAAATGAAAGAAACATGTTTTTTGCGATTACTTGAAACTTTGGCCTCCTTGCGGCGGTAAAAGATATCAACTAATGGGTGTTATATTTTACGAATTTATTCTTTATTACATAAGGCAAATTTTCTCCGCTATTACATTTCGATTTTAAATACTTCGGATTTTTCGACCCACCGTAATATACATCTCCATTAGCCGTTAAGCCGCTGAGCTCCACAGTAGTACGGAGGTGTAAGTGCCTATTATTTTACATTGATTCCTGTGGGCCGCCCTTGAATTCGATGCCGTAGAATTTAGGAAGAAAATTTATTTAAAAAAAAAACAGATTTCTCCCATACAGCAGTATGGGGTATATATTTTCAAACTGGATTTTATATTAATAATATGACGATGTTGCTACAATTTTTACTCGTACCTATTTTTTATTGAAATAAAAACACACTTTTATTTAATTCCATCACAAATTTTTATTTTGATGTTAGTTAAAGATAAAATTTTATGTAAGCTAAAAAAGTATTGCTTATAAAAGTATCAAAAAGCAGTAGAAATAACAGAAAAGTGACAGGCAGTATGTAAGAGAAGTTTTAGAAATGCTTCTAATATTCAGAAAAGTCGATGATCCATTACTTACGGACAATGAAAGTACGATGCGGTCGCGACAGAAAGTGGATCGGTGAATTAGCTATCCGTTCTATTATTGAGCTCAGTGCACCAACCTGGCACCTACCATCACTTAGTGGGCATTTAAGGCTTTGAGATATGCGATGGGTGTTTGTTTTTAAAAAATGCAATAGATTGCTGTAAATGCAGAACATTCATATAAAGTTATTGATAACTTAGCCCTGACTTGGCGCTATACAAGGTGATTAAATAAAATGGGAAAATTTTTAAGAGGTGATAGTACACACCCAAACAAACATTTTGTATCAAAGAATGCATGGTCGAAAACTAAACGTAAAAAGTTAGAGGGCGCCAAAAGTTATGTTCTTATACGAGGCAAAAACACACAATGAACGATTAAGTTAAGTTACGAAAACAAATTCAATGGCATTTGATTACAATAAGTGCTCAAAACATTGACCGGCAGCTGCTATGCACGCAGTACAACGGCGAAGAACAGATTGGCGAATTTTCTGAAACACACCAGGTACCACCGCGCTCGCCAGATCTTTCATGTCTCGATTTTTTTGTGGTGACAGCTAAAGGCTCTTGTGTATGAGACAACCATTGAATCCGCAGAAGAACTTATCGCCAAGCTTTTGGCTGCTGTAAAGGATGTTCGCGATATGCCTGGTGTGTTTCAGAAAATTCGCCAATCTGTTCTTCGCCGTTGTACTGCGTGCATAACAGTTGCTGGTCAATGTTTTGAGCACTTATTGTAATCAAATGCCATTAAATTTATTTTCGTAACTTAACTTAATCGTTCATTGTGTGTTTTTGCCTCGTATAAGAACATAACTTTTGGCGCCCTCTAACTTTTTTACGTTTAGTTTTCGACCATGCATTCTTTGATACAAAATGTTTGTTTGGGTGTGTACTATCACCTCTTAAAAATTTTCCCATCTTTTTTTAATCACCCTGTATAGCAAGAGTAAGTAAAAGAACGTACACCAAAGAGCACCAAAAGTTTCATTAAATAATGAATTTCAGTTTCCGGAGCATTCAGTCAGTACATCAATACAGATCATCATCAGTACAGATAATAATAGATCATTAGTCATCAGTACCGATAATAATGGAATTTTGCTGACAGTCAATTCTCTTTTCCATACTAAATGTAAGAAAATTTCTTTTATTATTTGCACTCATGACGTGACGGTACGCTGACTACTACTATAACATTATATTTTAGGACATTTTTTGGTGTTCTAATGATGTTTTCTTTCTCTTATGACATACAGTTATTGTTTTATGTTCATTTACAGTTGTTATATATTTTATATTGATTGCGTATCTACGAATATACTTTGATAAATTCTTTTGGGGTAATATTTTCTATAATCCTTAAATTAAGTTACAATGGCCGGTATTTAAATCATACGCTTCACAAAAATACAAATATGGGCAATATGTGAACTAGTATGACGTGAACATCAAAAAATTTATTATATATCACTCTAGATATTAGTTTATAATACCACCAACAATTATGAATATAAAAAATAGTGAATTTCTTTTAAATGAACACGGACTTACATTGATGGTTCAACTAAAACAGCCAATATTCGGCAGTCCTCCAAATATCACATATATACTACTAGCAGAATCCCATGTAGGTTATTAAAATGCAAAAATAATTGAACATATACAATTTTAATGATTAATTCCAAAGATAAAACCTGGTGAATCTCTATACAATAGAAAATAAGATAGTGCTAATAGTGTTTATAGCAAATAGCACAAGGCTAATATTCCGTAATCGAGCCCACAATCAAAATTGCTGTTAAAAATGAGTGATTATCGCAATTATGTTCTCGTAGTGGTTAAAAGTGGGTTATAGTATCAAAAATATAGTTAATAGTACGGCAAACCACGCTCGCCACATTGCTTGAGGACACACTTCTTTCCTCAAGCAAGGGACATCAGCACCCCCTGTTGAGTGATCAAGCCAAAATTGAATTAGCATTGATTTTCGGAAAAGCATCCGGCATTGAAAAATTTGGTACGATTCCATTCACTAAATGCTGAGATGCAGATATCGCAAAAATCCTGAAGAGCACAGCGTAAAAGAGCCATCTGAAGTCGGTATATACCGAAATATCATCAACACTAATATCACGGTCCAGCGGATTCTAGTGTTTGATGAAATTCCTAGTATTACATCACGAGGTATAGCTATCACAATAATCATGAAAAACACAGTATAAGAGTGCCATCCCTTTAGGAATCACACAAATGAAATTAGCACCAGTAATATGCCAAAGTCTATATGAATATGAAGTTTGTTGAAATTATGTGCAATAATTCATTAATTATTGCTGTCGCTGAAATTGTAAGAAATACAGCCTATGAACACCGCATATTTGCTGATATAGTACTCAAACCTAATCAGCAGCAATTCCTGCTATGTTTTAACGGATTATAAAGTTTTATAAAATTCTGTGCATTACTTTTCTAGATTGAGCTGTCAGAAATCTCGCATCACATACAGACAGGCTAATAGACACGCAGAGATACCCAAAGAGAGATATTTTTCAAAAATAGTCAAATCTTGTTCATAACATCCTAAAACGTGTTAATTCAACAAAAAGCGAAAGTCAAAAATTTTTACTATCCGAACACTTTTTTCTTTTATTTACGAAAAAGTAAAAAAGGGTGATAAATGCGACATTTTACTAAAAGAATATAACTACAAAAATAAGTTTAAGCAATTTGCCTTTGCAAGAAACGATAATTGAATAATGTATTAATATTTTTAATGTTGAGTGGAACACATGTTTATGTTTTGTCAGCTAATATATATAAAATGGCTGGTAAGTTTTTGATATTTTTAAGGAATTTCTTTCTTATAGCTACAGGATTTTCATATTTTTTATAAAATAAATTAATAACTATAGAATAATGTCTGTAATACAGAACGTTGCTGCATAAACTTCCTTTTTCAACAAATACTATTCCATTTTATACGTATTTCAAATAAGGCAATTTTTATGTTCGAAAGTACTAAAATTTTGTTATTGGTTATTTCCGACTGTGCCTTAGAGATGCATGGTTCATTTACGAACTCTCTATGTTCTCTGATATAAGAATAAAGCTATGAACAGCAACTTACGTAAAAATCTTTTCAGGAACATCACATAAAAATGTAAAGTTAAGAATAAAGATTACATTACGCACGAGGGATTACATTTGGCACCAGATGGGCATGTCGTCATATTTATGACAACTTTTCGAATATTTTTTCAAGTAATGGAATTAAATTATATGATTAGATTTTTGAAAAGTAAAACATAAGTATTACTTGTTAAGACGACTTTCTTTCTTAACTGATAAGAAAAAGTTTAAATTTATCAGTACTCACTGAATTTAATTTGGAGCATTTTTATTTTTGAAATAAACCTTAAATTTATTCAATCTGCCCACACATGTATTGATTATATTTACATTTGTCCAAGTAAATACCACACTTTTGTTCTTACCTTTTTCTGATTGTCTGAACGAACTGAAAATATTTTAGTGTTTGGATCTTTTCGCGTACATTAAACGAGTCTGCGTACCGTTATCTAAAATTGTACTAGATATGGCTAAGCATCACAAGAGTATGAACATACATGAGAAACAAACATTTTATTATTGCTTCCATCAATATTTTATTTATTTATTAAACAATAAATTTAAAAATACGTAATTTGAGAACTCAAGAATGAAACAATATCAATTAAAAAAATTCTCGGATATGAAAAATAGTATCAGGAGCGAGTAATAGGCTTATTTTATCGGTGACGTTTGACGTATATACAACATAATGGCAAATGCGAGTCTGGCATAATTTTATCAGATATATTTCAACGAGTAAGTAAAAATACTATTTATCATGTTCTACGAAAAGGATTATTTTTTTTCACAGTTTTTTTCATTAGTTATGAGCTTTGATATAGTCAACTAAGAGGGAAAATCTATCACTTCACTTGACTCGTACGTATAATCAACTGGAAATAAAATACGTATTTACAACTAAATATTTTTATTGAAATAAATACTAGAGGCCAATAATTTTAAAGAACAGGATAGACTTTTTAGAAACGATATTGTATAAAAGATAAAAGGATTGATTAGTGTTTCATAGTGATGGAAAATGGATGCTTTATTCAATTTATGGCTACATATGGAAAACACGTTCATGAATATCTGAGTAAGTAGTAAGCATTGCTAAATATTCACTATTTTTAAATGCCAAATACCTTCAAACAAAAATACAAATATACGACATATATTATTCAAATGTTCTTAAAATAACGCCTCGACATATGTTTTGGTAGTTAATTTTATATCCGAATAAATAAAATACATTTTTTTTTTTAAATATGATAAAATTACCATTGATAGAAAAATGTAAGTAGTCCAAGTTTAAAGAAATTTTAAAAAATAAAAGTAAGTAAGTAATGTTTACTATTACTAAGATAATAGTAGTAAATAAAGTAGACAATAATTCTTTATTATTATAATTAAACACTACTTACTCTATAAGAAATTTATAGATAATATTTTTACGATTTCAACAATACAATTCCTACAGTTTATGGAGAAATGTCTCAGGTTGTGACATTTAAAATCAATGGGTATAATCTACTTGTATAGTTTCAAAAGTATATTTTTTCTACTTTTAAATAAATAATGTACGCCAAGAACCCAGCTAGCACAAAATAGTTGGGCCAACGTTGGCTAATTGTTGGATACTTGTAGTTCCACGTTGGCCCGCAAAGAGAAATTTCCGCCTCGCCATACCAGTAGTCAAGGAACTTTTTGTCAACAGCTGTCGAACCATTCACCGCTCAGAATCCGGTTCAGATATGCTTCAAATTAAACGGATTTCTGCAGCTATCATTTCCAAACCATGCCCAACGTTTTCCAAGAACTGTCAACGATAGGCCAAAAACTGTGCTACTTGGGAATATACCTTCCAATCTGCAAAAATACTTTAAAATAATTAAATTACATTACATCCTATCGTTTCTTTTAAGGGGACAAGGGACCTTAAAATCCTTAAAAATAATTTTTTTTATTTTTTGTAAATTTCACCTAATTATTATTCAAGGGTACTTTATATGCATTATAGCATGCATTTATCACAAAAAAAATTTAAAAAAAATTTATTTTTATGAAAAAAATGTAATTTTACGCTTCGTCTTAGAAATCTTCGAAATGTCGCTTGCGCATTCCATATCAATGAAAATCCCCAATATTTTTAATAAAAGTTTGGTTTATATATATAAATAAAATAGAGCATCGAATTTTATATATTTGAATTTAAAGGTTAAAAAAAAAGAAAAAAAATGAAAAATTTTGAAATTTTTTCGAAAAAATTTCAAAATTTTTAATTTTTTTTTTTTTTTAACCTTTAAATTCAAATATATAAAATTCGATGCTCTATTTTATTTATATATATAAACCAAACTTTTATTAAAAATATTGGGGATTTTCATTGGTATGGAACACGCAGGGGGCATTTCGAAGATTTCTAAGACAACGCGTAAAATTCCATTTTTTCCTCAAAAATTAATTTTTTTTTAAATTTTTTTTGTGATTAATGCATGCTATAATGCATATAATGTACCCTTGAATAATATTTAAGGTGAAATTTACAAAAAATAAAAAAATTTATTTTAAGGTCCCTTGTCCCCTTAAAAATAATTTTCAGCATACTATTTGCCTATTAATCCACTGCACAAGTACTTATCTAACGGTAATAAGTAACTGTGCTCATAAAATAATAATTATTATATAAATATATAATACAAGGCTAAAAAAAGTATTTCTAAAATATTTTATTGGAATATAAATTTAGCGATAAAATTTGTGACATACATTATATCGAAAATGTAAAGTAGTTTATGAGAGAATTTACTATAGGATTAAATGTCAGAAAACTATTCTTCTAAATGTCCCAACCAAAACAGAAAGATTTTAGAGGTAAAGACCTATAAAGCTCTAACTGAAAATACTTTTAGATATAAATTCAAAGTTTAACTGCCATTAATGTCTACTCTGCTACATATGGAAGCCTGCAACATCAGCAATTTCTTTTGATAACTTTCCCTTTTTTAACACTTCGATGAACTAACATCTTTCATAATTCCTATGTGACTGAGAAAAACCATGTTTTACCTGTTTTATGAAAGTTTTACGGAACATTTAATCTTTCACTCGCATTCTTTTGACATTTACGAAGGTATTTAAGGCGTTTCAACAGTTTCTTTATTTTTAATATTGCAGAGAGAGAGAGACGAAAGTGTAAGGAAAATATTTATGAGTAGTTGTATAAATCTACTTCTAATGTCCATTCACATCTTGAAGTATTCTACAGTCAATAATTTTAACAGGAGACTATTTAGTACTATTTGATTGAATGTTTTAAGCCAGTTTTAAGAAAATTTACGTTAAAGCTTTTAAATGTTTCACGTTTTTTTTTCTTCTACCTGAAGAAGAAAGTATTCTAATGGAAATTGTTTTGACTTCCAGTTTTCGACAGATTTACACACTTTAGGGGTCAGAAATCCCGTAAAACATATTTATACAAAATATCTGTTTTTCCTTCCGTGTGTCTGTATGTGTGTATGTCCTCTTTGTATTATCGAAATCTGTAGGAACTTATGCATAAAATTAAATCAAATTTCATGTATACGTTTTTGGGTATGGACGTGAGATCATAGTTCAAAACAATGGGGATTTTTCCCGGAGGGGGCGTACGAGAGCGAATTTTCGTAGTTCTGTTGCACATCGTCTGTTCATATAGCGACGGACAATTCGCATATATCTAACCTGACAATTCCTAAGCAGCTGACGCACAACAGAATTACGAAAAATATCGATTTTATTAAATATTATTATCGAGATTAACTCTTATTTACTCCGATTAGTAAAATGAAGTAGAAATTTAAGATGAAAATCAAATTTCATGTAGTATTGACGTAATAACAAACTTGTGTAAAACTCTTTGAAACATTATCATGTATGAGAGAGAAGAATGTTTTTGGACTGGCATCCGACTAGTTTTAATTTTAAGTCCCAAACTAATGAATGTCTAATGTCTTCTTTACAATTTTGATAAAAGGCAACATCATGTATAATTACATGGTCGCATATTGTTAGGAAAAAATATACAAAATATAATGACAGATTTAACAACAATAACGATATTAAAAAAATCTAAATCATACGTTAAATATAACAATCGTATTTTTTTTCAATTACATAGAAGTCCAGGGGAAATGTACATTTTACCTGGCAAAAGGTCGGGTAGAAAATGTTTTCCTGGCCTGTTTATAATAACGCCAAAATGGAAAAATGAAGTTTTCTAACAATATTTCTTAAGTCTAAATTTTCTGAGACCAAATAACAACAAAAGTTTGGGACCTTTTTTGATTTTTTTTAAATATTTCGAGATCCGTTACCGTAGCATATTATTTGTCAGTTACAATATTAAAGAAGACAAAATTATCTACAACTTTCATGCATACAACTTTTTTATACACTCAATAGCAAGCGCAATATGCCAATTCTAAAATAAGACAATTTTTACAATTTCCTTAAAAACCATGAAAAAAGTAGTTTGCCCCGATTATTCAAATGTTCCCCGCGGATGTAATCGTGTATGTCGACTTCTAAAAATTGGTAGCATTAAATTATCTATTACTTGCACACTCACATCTTTATTTTCATCTCAACAGACATTTTATATTCAATAAATTTATATAATTTTAAAAGTAGGGCAGAGTGTAGATGGATGAGACAGTTTTCATATTTAGACAGTGATTTTAAGTGTATAGAATATTAAATTCAAAGCATTGTTTGAAATAATACTTCAATATTTAGAAACTTATTGGAAAGATAGTTTCAATTAAGAATGAATTCCTGTTTAATTTTAATAATTTAATAATTTTTATAATGCATACATATTTTTCCAGGTGTCAAAGTGATAGGTATGAAAATTTACGGAAAGCATATTTTATTCCACACTACATTGTTATATTTTATTTACCAATTATTGATAACTTATGTTTTAATGTTTTTATGTTTTAAAGATAGCAAACATTCGATTGTTGGTGGTGGGAGGGTGGACTCAAAAAATAAATATATTTTATGTAAGAAATACTTTTACCTTATAAAGTAGCTACAATAAAAATGACAACAGATTATTTCCCTAACTAATGTTTTACATTTATCTCTTGTAAAATTTAAAAATTATGTCAATAAAATATCTGAGATCACTAGTTTCATAAAAATATTTAAAAGATCAGTTTAAAAAAAATATTGTCAGTTTTTTCCCCACTTACAGCAATAAATATGACAAGAGATTATATCATTTTAGCATGCAAAAATATATAAAATTTTAAGATTATCTATTAATTGCTTTAAAGCTCAAACAGATAAACTTATTTTGGTTGTTGAAAAATATGCTTTGTGGAATAGTCTAATTTTCTGTAATATGTACTGTTTTAATACTATATATGTTTAACACGTTGAGTGCCGCGATAACTGACACTGAAGCGCTGAAAATTTACAATGTTTAAAGTAATTTTTAAGAAAGTATAATCCTGTAATTAAAAATAAGGTAGGTAAATTTTAAATATTTGTTCAGTAATTATTTAAAACAATGTATACTTTTTCAGTTTTGTATCATATTTTAGACGTCAGCCATTGGTGAAAGACGCGTTTTGAACGGAAAGTTCGCTGTCAGCCACCGGTGGCTGACGCGGCACTTAACGTGTTAATGATCTCAGTGATACCAATTATCAGATGAAATACCAGTTTATTTATGATTGTAGACCAAATAAACATTTTTGTTTTCGCATTGATCACCTGTTTCATTCAGAATTCTTGCTTGAATTTCAATATTTAATTTTTTTTATACGTACCCTAGGTCGATATCTAACGTTATGCGTTTTTAATTTTTCGAATTTGGTTTCATTTTTTTTAATGATAATAGATTAATGATAATGATTTCAGAACAGTTTCCAAACAGTTTTCCAAAAATAAAGGTGTCCGAATATTAAAAAAAAAATGCAACCAAATCCAAAAAAAATACAAACACACAACATTAGATATTGATCTCAGGTATCCCATGAAAAAAAAATTATTTAAAAGTAATAAAATGCAAGTGAGATATTTGTCAAGAACGCTCTCATAGGTTTTATATTACTTGCGGATGTCTCCGTACGACAAATTTAATCTCATAAATGATATAACTGTGACTTTAAATGCATCAATACTACAACTACCGTAAAATCTTTGAAAAAGAAATTTGTATATACGGAATCCGGTCTTTAAAGAAAAAAAATATATTTTTTCCAAGAGAAAGAATATGAATAATTATACCTGCTAAGATGGAAACCTGTTTAAAGCGGGATATATTTCGGTTCGGATTTTAAGGCTTTAATGAATCAATACTTGACAAAGCTGATTACGTAGTTCAGCATTACGTATTTAATGATTACACGCTTAAAATTTTCAAAATCCGGGTATTAGAGATTTATCAATATTCTCGTGGTACATTTTCTTTTTAAGGAAGGGGGGGGGGGAAATCCATGTTTGCCACGGGTGCAAAAAAGACTAGTTTTGGCCTTGAAATACACAAGTTACTGCTACCAATATACAGAAGTCGGTTACACGATTGTGGGAAATATTTGAATAATCGGGGCAGAACTACGTTTTCATGGTTTTTAAGAAAATTGGAAAAAAAAGTCCTATATTTGAAAGGGCGTACTGCACTAGCTATTGAGTGCATAAAAAAGTTGTAAATATAAAAGTTGTAGATAATTGTATCTTATTTAATATTATAATTGACAAATAATATGCTACGAAAACGAATCTTGAGATATTTTGAAAAAATAAAAAAAGTCCGAAAATTTTGTTGTTTTTCCTCCACAGAAAATTTAGCCTTAAGAAATTTTGTTAGAAAACTTGGTTTTTCCATGTTGGCATTATTATAAACAAGTCAGAAAAAAAATCTTCTACCCGACCTTTTGCACGGTAACCGCATTTTTTTTGGTACATTTCTCCTGGACTATAGCACGGAACATACGTTTTTTATGAAAAAAATACGTAATAATGCACTAAGCAGTCGTTTGTTTATTAGGATGAGTCTTTATTATATTTTTTAAACAATTATTTGTAGGATACTTTATTTACGGAAATTTCTTATTCGCTTAATATTATTCTAAGATGTAGATGATATGTCGAATAGCTAGTAATTTTCATTTATTTTAAATTCCTTTAAGTTACTTATACTTAATTTGCTTGTCATTATATCGGTTTAACTTTTCTCACAATTGAACAATGTCATTAATTATAGTAAAATAAATAATTAAAAATTAAGAAGATATTAAATACACGATTAGTTAATGGGGTTTTTGTGAACCCTTTCATTACAGGGTTGCGATATATGTCAGCTGAGCGACTATTTCGTTAATGTATCCGCACCACTTTTAGAAAAATAATATCTGCAATATACTTTTTATAGGATATTTTTGAAAAAAATCAACCATAAAGAAATCTTTTTGTAAATTGTCGTACGAGTGAATATAAAAATAGGCACGTCGCACATTGTTCCCAAATCGCGATCAAGTGGCCAAAAATCGTTTTTGTCTTTCCTAGTGGTTCTATATGATTCATTTTTAATTCAAACACATTCGGAATTTAAACTAAATATAATTGGGGTTCCGATGAAGGAGATTGGGAGGGGGGCGAAATAGAGGGGGCAAGATTTTATTAAATTTTAATTTTCTTTTTTACAGGAATGAGAATTTTCCACTTTTGATTATGTTGAATATTTTCACTTTTTAGAGAAAAATCATCTAATTAAATAAACATTAGCTAAATTTTTCCATCCCCCCACACACGTGAAATCTCCCATTTTTCCATTTGCCCCTATCAAGGAAAATCTAAAAATATTACTATTGTTTAAGTTTTCGACATCTATTTACTATGAATTAATAATAAAATTTTCGCTTCTCCCCCCCCCCCTCTCCTCTCCGGTATACAATTTCTAACATCTTTTTAAATTTTTACAAACAAAATCTGCTATGTTTTAATATAAAGCAATTTTATACCTTTTCATCGAAAAATAAAATAAAATCTGTCTTTTAAATAAACCTTCAGAAAGGTAGATTTACACATTCAAGTAACTGCAAAATTTCATCCCAAGGGTAGAGTTATATTTTCATATATTTTTTAATTCGTTTGTTCTTATTGCTTATACACATTTAAAATCAATAAGTCTTGGTAATACTGATAATTGCGTGAACTAATAACTATACACGTGTAATAATTAAATTAAATACAATTTAATGCAATACTTACACACATCATTAAATAATGAAAATTTCAGATGTCAAATCCAAAATTTATATAGTAAAACAACAATCCACAGTTATAACAATCCATCTGAATAATCTGATGATTATTCACTGCTAAGTCCCTCATCATTAGATTAATCACTTTTAGCTATATTTTACTGCAAACTTTCATGAAATTGATTTGAAATCAGTAATGCTTGCAAACCTTTTTTAATTTCTGGAGCAAGCTTCTCCGTATTATTTTTAGGCAATTCACGAGCAGAAGAAAATTCAGGATCCGAAGATAGAAGCAGTCGGAAAAATAAATCATTGTTGTTAAGATTTCTGCTTGACTTTCGGCTGAAAAATTCATTTTAATTTCTTATATATTTTCTTTCTTGCCTCTTGTGCCTCCTCAGACAGCTGCCCCATATGTAAGAGGAAGTGTGTTAGTAATGAAGAGCTATGCTCTAGAACTTTATGAACAGTAGGAGTTAGTGGATACCAACTGTACAGTTTTTTATAGCACAGTAAAGATCTTTCGCAGTATGACTCGAAATGTTCGATATTAGCATCATGGCCACGCGACAAAACAAACAAAATTACTCCAAATATTTTGATTATATCATGCTCTATTCCTGTTGCTTTAGCTGCTGCTGATGGATTAGAAGAAAATCTTCTGGAAGTGTTGCCATCTGTCGATGAGCCAATCCCTGCTTTTGTACGATCAGGACTTATATGCCTTATTTTTTTAATTTTTGAAGAACAATTTCTTTGTCTTTTCATTTCTGGATTATTTTTATCACACCGTTACTTCACTGATATACCTGTAAAATTAAAGTAAAAAAAAGTCTTAACAGACAAGTAGGGAGGTTTTAAAATAGTAAATATTTAAATTAATGAAATTATTTAAATAATTAAATTTCTTACCTAACTTATAGGAAATTTGGAGAACGAATTCCAAGAATCTTATGTATCCATGTAGGAGTGATAGCCCATATTTCAGAGCATCTGCATCTGCTGGTTTTGATACAGTCCAGGAGGAGGAACTTTTTGATATTTGTTTGCAAATCGCGCACTGTAAAGTGCTCGTATCAGTCAAGGCACTGGCAACTTTATCATTTATCATGGTTAACAATAAATTGTATTGTAATTTATTTCCAATTCAGATGACTCAAATGACTTTAAGTCATTTATTCGTTGTTGAATATACTTCTCTTCTTGTTTTATAACATTTCTATTTTCTTTTTTGAATTGAAGCCGAATGGGGCGACAATATAGATATATTGGGCGAGGATAATTCCATACATCACCGTCTTTACCTGTTAAAACTAGTGGAACGAAAGAAGTAATAAAAACAATATCATCGCTAGCAAGTGTCTCTTCTTCTCATGCTTGCTTGTATTGGGATTGCCCGGATGATCCATTAAATCCCGACTTGCGGAACAGTGTATAATCTCCTTCAAGAGGGGTTTTTAATGTTTGTAATAATCTTTTAATGGTGTGATCAATCAAATTTTGCAATGGAACATCACAATCGATTTCTGAACATCGAATGTTTTCCGGATAACAATGTTTCTTAGCTGCCACTAGTTTCTTATAGCTAGGATAAATATCCGCATTTCGCTCTCTTGACGATTTTCTTAATATATTATAAGATCGCTTGGTTCATTTTGTTTCAATGAGAAGAGATAGAGCTTCCTCCGGCGAATAGGGCGTACATGATCTCTCTACATTTCTTATTTTTCCAAGACTTTTCCTTGAAGATGTCGGTGTACTATTTGCTACGACTCTCAGCATAGATGCTGCTGCTATATTTCCTTTATTCCTCAAGCAACTAGATAAAACTGTAACTGCTTCTGAAATTGTACATGAATCGGACTCACGTTTTACTATTCTTCTTTTGGTACGTTCGCTACCCTCAACATAAGATTTTTTGGGGCGTCCACGTTTTCTTAGTGTTAAATTTGATGTACTTGTACCGGGAACTGCTGACAAATCCTTAGGAAAATCTACGATTCCGTCAAGCCACTTAGAATGTTTCCGTTCGAGATTACGTTTATTTCTATTAGTTTTTCTCCAAAGCAGCATGAATTTCCAATAGATTTTTTAAGGAAATTATTAATAAACCTTTTTGTTCATACAATGAATATTCCGCCAAGATACGATCATAAAAGTCTTTAAAATTACTAGAAACAAGTGCAGCATTACCTAGTTGTCTCCTAGATAACATTTTGGAATCCACAAAGCAAAATTTTTAATCAAAACACAGCATGGAATCAACGAATAACGTGCACAGAGTAATATGCCTAACAGACCAGCACAAACAACTAAACTGACAAAAAATCTTAATGTTTTCCCAAAGAAATTACAGACGTCCTTTGGTTTTCTTCACAGAACGGGTAGGAAGCTCTCTCCTTCCACAGGAAGAGGGAAGTACGGGATGAATGAACATCAGAGATAGGGATAGCGGGGGTGTCAAATGAGAGAAACCCATTGACTACTCAATGTGGGGTTATACTTCTACACCCATATCGAGTTTCAGGTCTAAAAGCGCAAAGGGTGGACTGTACATTTTCTTTAAAAAATAATACGAGATTGATACTTTGTTTAATGAGGATAAATGTAAATAAGTATGAAATTCATATAAATAAGGGTTTACCTTAAAGTATTCATTAAAATTTAAATGTGCATATAAATTAATATAATTAAATTAACATTCATATAATAAACTGAAAAAAAATACCGTTAATAAATTTACAATAGATTTATATGACGATACGTGAAAATTAAGAAATATATTTAATAAAATTTATTTGTCAGTAGGTATAATATACTTTTCAAATAATCAGGAAATTTAAAACTTTGAATGTTTTCCAGTTGATTGAATTTCCCATGCATGCATGTTGGCAGAATTTAGTATATATATGTTATATAAAAAATTACTTTTACTATTCATTTAAATTATTCTAAATTGCCGGCATATTCATTATTTCCTTTTTTCCTTTTTTTAATACGCTCAATTATTTATTTCTAGTTAAATTCCTATAATTTTAAAACGCGTATCTTAATACTAGATTTATTCCAAAACGTAATCTAAACTGTTAATACCTTCATTATTTTTTATCGTCTACCAAACTGTAAAGTTCTGAACGCAGTTACTTATTTTCGAATGTTTATAAAAACCATTTTTACATTTTTATTCTATTTCATCTCATTTTCCCGCCAGCTGGGCGACAACTTTTTACATCGAAATCCTTGCATTACCAGCGCCGGGATTCTTTTCTTTGACGTTTCTCGGTCGCTCTCCATTGGCTGAGTGACTGATCGCAGTTTCACTTCGAGTCTCGTTCGTGATTTTGTTTGGTTAGCCTGAAGGTTTCATTTCAATCGGATTTTCCTCCGCGCATTCTAATAAATAGCTAGAGCATGAGCTCAGGAGTAGATTTTTTGTGCTGTTGGATTGTTTACTTAATTTGTTACCCGGTGTCCTAAGTCGCGTAGAATATTCATTTCGTTAATTAACATCTATTTCGCATGAGTAACTAGTTCATGCTCGAGTGGAATGCTCTGATTTCTCATCCTGTGGGAATTGTGTAATGTTGGTATGTTCTGATGGAATAAACAGTTTCCTATGATTACGTGTCCATGTTTTCAATTGGGAAAACCCCAGATTTCTTCATACGCCTTTTTTTTCACCACTCACGAGGCCTAATCTGCCTTGTCTTCATCATGAATAAATAAGAGTTTAATTGGACTCTACCAATATTATCATCGCTCTACAGCTGCTAAATTTTCACAGAGTTGACATCTCCACTAGCGATGCTTGCGCTAAGTGGTACGCCTACTATACATCCTCACCAACGACTGATTAAAGGGTGGTACGAATCCAGTAATATGTAATAAAAAGCACGACGTGATTGTTCGACTTAGCCCATTAAATTGTTTCGTAATATATATATATATATATATATATATATATATATGAACTAAATATTAAATATGTAATTTTTAAAAAAATGGTTAAGTTTTAATATCATTTTCCATATAAACGAAAAAAGCAAGGGAAAATTTGCAAAAACTAAAATATATATATATATATATAAAGAAATATCCCCAAATCTTAAGCAGCCCCCCACCCCCGCGAATTTCAAAAATGAAATTGACAGTGTTATGTTAATTAGAATGCTGCATTATATAAACGCTGACAATTTTGGATAAGTGAGAAAATTAGATTGACTTTAAAACCGATTACTGATTTTGGACTAATATTGGCAATATCCGATGTCCAAATTCAAACTACTGGTTCTCACAAAGTCGCAAAAAGCCGCAATAAATCTCTTGGGATATGATTTTAGAAGGTTCATTCTACATTTTGTACTATAAAAGTCCGAGGAACTTGAAAGGACTTTTTTTATATATCACTTTTTATGTACAAAAAGTCTTTAAAACTATCTATTTTTTTAAAAAAATTCCTGTGTTTTTAATTTTTGAGATTTTTGCAATCAAAAAATTGAATTAAATATATAATTTAATGTTTCATACAAGTGCAAAGAACTAACTGAAAAGGTCTTAGTTAGGGCGTGAATGCTGCGAATTTGCCTGAAATTCACGCAACAGCAGAAAACGTTCAAAGTCCTAACTTCACATAATCAATGCGAATTCGTGTGAGCTTATAAAACCAAAATATTAAAGCATATAAATCTTCAGATATTTCTAAATACTGTGGAATTTATTTCATTTCGAAATACGAAATTGGGATTTGGGACCACTGTGCGTCGTGTCCCGTAATCAAAAGGTCGAGCATCGGCCAGATTTACCCATATTGGTATATGATGTATGCCTTCTGGAATACCTTTTAGATGTAAAGTGACCAGAAATATCGTCTTCGTACACAGAATAGCCTCAAAACCTTTCAAAGTCACCTAAACCCAGACCGCGTTTATTTCGTATTTGCGAACATCTACTCAAGCTCTTCAATTTGTTGTCGGCATGCTATTTTTACAGAAGTCTGCAAAATTACAACCTTGACCTCTTTATACATTGTAATAAAAAATACAATTGTCTCTTAATTTAGGAATATAAAATATAACCACGAACGAAAATATATAACAATGTCTCTTGATTACCCATGATTCCGAAGCATTATTTATCTTTAGAAACGTCGGAAACTAATACATTTTCACGAGTTAAAGAAACATTTAAACAAAAATCATTTGCTGCCATTGATTTTTGAAACGTTTCCGAGTTTTCTTAAATCAAAATATTGGTGTTTGGAATTCTATCCAATCTCAATTAAACATTTTCAACTACATATTTGAATTTATATACGCAAGAGTAACAAAATAAGGCTAATCTTAATGTTAATGAAGATGTTGTCAAATTATCTTGTTTGATTAATGTCATAATAATTTCGTTGAACATGAAAATAATTAGTAGGGAATCGATAGCAAGAAAAAGACATTCGGGGTTCAGAGAACCGATTAGTACACTATAGAAACTATTCTGAATAATTTAAAAAATTAGTGGCAGCAAAAGAATCTTTAAATTTCGAAAATATATTAACTTCTAATGTTTTTAAAGCTAAAGAAAAAATTTTCGGAATTGGTAGTAACTCGAAGAAGGTTATCGTATATGTTAATTTGTGGTTATATTATACAGGGTTCGTACGCATGAAGGAATTCAGGGGATTTTTGGTGTTTTAGTACCAGAAATTTCGTAAAGTATCGGTCGCTATATCTGAAGATAGAATTTGTTTCATTAAATAAAGGAAATATTACTTTACAAAAATTCTGGTTAACGTTCCTTAAAGTGTTAGAACCCTGTTACATTTTTATATATTGACAAACATCCATCTTTTTTTTTCACAGTGAAGTTTCTTTTTAATGTCTAATAATAAGATCTTGTCTCATCAGGTTTCATTGTTTTCCATTGAGCTCTCTGTAGCGAATTGGTATAGTGTTATGTTCCTTATAACGAAATGATGGATTCAGTTCAATTGACGCGTTTTCTTGCAAAGTTCCCTTCGTTTTACTCTTCCAATTGTTTTCGTTAACCTGAAAGTAGTCTCAAGTTTATTTAGAATGCTACTGGTCGCGTTCAGGTTTTTTGTCACTATTTCTTGCTAGAGAAAGAAGGAAAATAACAGTTTTAATTAATTATTCAACTATTACTTTTCAATGAAGATATAAAGTTTCACTTTACTGGAATTAATCAGTTTTCTCACAAGCTATAAAATATTTTGAAAGGGGGGAAATAAACTATCATTAGTAAGTATGTCATAGTCTTATCATCGAATTTCTAATTTTTTTGCTAATATTCACTTTAAAAACAAGCAAGATTGCCATGCAATTTTACTATGATAGTGAAGAAACATTCAATGTCAACTGTATGAAATCTCATTGTTATATTAATAAGGGAACCTGGCTTACAGGACGATAATCGATATGGGGGGGAGGGCAAAAAGACTAATACGCGACAACTGCCGGGTTAATAAAAAAACCTGCAACATTTCTGCTTCCACGTTCTGCGGTTTTCAGAATGTGTATTCGCGCATTATACAGGGTGAACCAAAAGTATTGCCCTGATTATAATAATTCATTACAAATTAACAGTTTTTTCAATAATGTAACTTGGATTTGTGATTGGATATGTGAATTTTATTAGTTTTTAAACGTAACATTTCCGGCACGGTGGATTAGAAGTGATGCACCACACCCTGGCCTCCTCGCTCTTCAGATAATAATTATCTGGATATTTTCTTTTAGGGCTATATGAAGGACAGAACCTTTGCCACACAGATTGCTGACGTCGAAGAACTGACGACTAGGATATAAGCTGTTGTGAGTACTGTAACATAAGCTATGTTAAAGAACACTCGGCTGGAACTAGATTACCGCTTAACATTCTCCGAGCTACCTAGGGGGCACACGTTGCAACATACTGAGGTACGTGGTCTTATAAAAAAAATTATGCAATGTATTCGACCAAACACATGTCTAATTATATTTATCATTAGTTTGAGTACAATAAATATTTATAATCAGGGCAAGACTTTTGGTTCACTTTATATATGTATCAGAAAGAGAATTATAGTTAAATAGGAAGTACCAATAGAAATGAATAAAATACAAATAAAACTACATGAAATTCCACAAATATGTAAAAAGAGCACACGCATTCTAGACGACAGTTTCTCAAACTATGGCCTGCGAACCACTAGTGGCCCTCAGGGTCTCCTAGTGGCAGGCTCATTTATTTTAACGGAAATAATTCGAACTGAAATTGTCATCGTGCATATTACATATTTCATTTGCAAATCTGACGGATAAAAATTACATACGGCCCCTGAACCTTATATCGATCACTCAGACTAGTCCGCAGTTTAAAACTGTATGTGAAACGGCCCTCTAGATCAACAGTTAAATCTTAGTCATAACCAACCTCCGTCCCACGGGAATCGTGTGGTACCCCGACTTTTTATGTGTGGTCCAAGACATGCATTTTTTTTGTCATATTTATAAAAAAAATATTATTCTTACATAAAAAAATATTAAAATATTTTATATCTATTGTGATGGGGAGACATAAACTGTCCTGTTATTTATAAAAAAAAAATATGGTAAATCATTCTGACTATCATTTGCAGAGTCACAAGATCTTTTTGATGTACTCTTATTTGCTTTAGAATGGTGTACATATTTTTTAACCTTCAACACTTATGCAACGTAAATCCATTTCAAGTGGTCCTGCACTGGTTGCTCGACCATTTTTAAAAAATCTGAAATTTTTTGTACAACAACCCTAACATGATGGAAGTTCAAAATGATTATTATTTTGATATTATTTTTTGTATGTGCATGGTGGCCATCTTTGTTTCATGGTCTGCAGCAATTTTCTCACATGAAGGGTTTACGGAATTGTAAATAATTCATCGTTTATTTCTCCAATTCAAGTGCGGATTAAAGCAATTTGTACAGAATACATTGTGCTAAAAATTTGGTAATAGAGTAGTTTCCGAAACTGACTACTTATTGGTGAAATTTAAGCATAAAGTTTCAGTTTTTTTCCAAAATATGTCCGTTTACAAGAGGAAATTTTTCTAGCAAGGAAAACTGTCAACATGACATTTTTTTTTTTTTTTTACAAATAGGCCGAAAGTACTTGTACTCACACGCCGAGTTCCAGATCTGGAACATGCTTTCTCTTCGCTAAAAAAAAAAATCCCGAATTTCTCAAAAATGTCAAAAATCGCACTTTTGAGGCTTTGCTATCTCTGGTGGGGCACGAAATAAAAATCTGAAGTTCTAGTTTCTGAGAGTATTGTATGGTAGTGTTATGCACAAGAAATTTCAGGATGGAGATTTGACTACAAGCTGAGATATGGCAAGGGCAACATGTCAAAACAATACTGCCAAACTATTGTTCTGTTGTAGTCAAGTAAGTAATTATCTGAGAGTGTCATTCAATTTTTTTAAAATTATTATCTATAAATAATAGTTTCAGAAAATAAAACATTTTGCAAAGCTTAGCGATTAATTTAAAAAATAATTATGCCTACTTTTTTCATGGTTTCGGTAAATAATTCGGTTGGTACATAAAGAAAAAAAATATTTTTATACAAGAACAGAGACAAAAACAGTATAGGGAAAGAGAAAAGCTGTTAATGTTGGCATAATTGTTGAGACATGATCAAAGGTGTCAAAACAAATTCTTGCTTGTTGGTTTAAAAACCACAATTTTAATGCTGTTTGCCAGTCCCTGAAACTTGTTCATACCATAAGTATGTTCCTCTAAATTAAACATTATAGTATATTACCATGTATCAGCCTCAAGTAATTATCAGAAAGTAAAGATATCCAAAGCCCTTTCAAAATTTATACTGCAGAAAAATGACATTTTTGCATAAGAAGTAAACTAGGAATTATTAAGGAAGTGAGACTTGCACATAGTGATTTCAAAATTTATTTCTATGAGCCAGCAGGGCCAAGATCTTCAATCAAGTTATCAAAAGATGACAAGACTTGGTTCCTACAAATAAAGTTTTGAGAAAGATAAAAATTGTGGTTTTTAATCCAACAAGCAAGAATTTGTTTTGACACGTTTGATCAAGTCTCAACAAGTATGACAACATTAACAGCTTTTCTCTTTCCCTATTCTGTTTTTGTCTGAGGTCTTGTGTAAAAATATTTTTTTTTTTCTTTATGTAAAAGTGCTGAGGTTTCTTTTAGTTACTAAAATTACTTGCAACAAAAATTACAGAAATTATACAAAATGTAGGCCTTAGGCATAATTATTTTTTTATTTAATTACTAAGCTTTGCAAAGAGCTTTATTTTCTGTTACTATTATTTAAAGATAATCAACAACATAAATTTAAGTGACACTCTGAGATAAATACATAGCTGTGACTACAACAAAACAATAGTTTGGCAGTATTGTTTTGACATGTTGCCCTTGCCATGTCTCAGCTTGTACTCAAATCTCCATCCTGAAATTTCTTGTGCATAACATTACCATACAATACTGTCAGAAACCAGAACATCAAATTTTTATCTCGTGCCCCACCAGAGATATCAAAGCTTCAACAGTGCGATTTTTGACATTTTTGAAAAATTTCAGATTTTTTTTTTTTTAGCGAAGAGAAAGCAAGTCCCAGATCTGGAACTTGGTGTGTGAGTACAAGTACCTTCGGCCTATTTTCAAAAAAAAAATTATGTCATGTTCAGAGTTGTCCTTGCTAGAAAATTTCCTTTTGTAAACAGACAAATTTTGGAAAAAAACTGAAACTTTATGCTTAAATTTCGCCAATAAGGATTTATTTTCGGAAACTACTCTATTACCAGATTTTTAGCCCAATGTATTCTGCACAAATTGCTTTAATCCTCACTAGAATTGGAGAAATAAACGATGAATTATTTACAATTCCGTAAACCCTTCTTGTGAGAAAATTGCTGCAGACGATGAAACAAAGATGGTCACCATGCACAAACAAAAATTAATAAAATTAAAATAATAGTCATTTTGAACTTCCATCATGTTAGGGTTGTTGTACAAAAAATTTCAGATTTTTTAAAAATGGTCAAGCAACGAATAAGTGATATTCCGGACCACTTGAAATGGATTGACCCTTAAATCTAATTAAATTTTCATTAGGTATTTTTCCATTTTAGAAATATAAAAAGGTTTTGTGTTAAGAAAAAGTGATTTAAAAAAGGAAAATCTGCTAAAGTTTTATTTTTTTTATTTGGACATTTTGCATATTATTGCGTTTTATAATTATTATATAGTGAATACTGACTATTTTTATTATTTTTATTGTTTTTTTACTCTATTTTTATTATCTTACTAATTTATTGCCCATTCTTTACGTTATTAAACAAACATAATATGTTGCGACCAAGCTAATATAACAAACATACGTTTTTGGCCAGCAAGAGTAAATAACTAGTTGAGTATAGCTGTTAATGCCTACGTAATGTAAACAATTCATGTTACTTGTACAATTTAGAACGATATTTTCTTTTCAGAATTTCATGTATGACCAACGAAGAAAGGCTTCTAAAAGCTTTTATGAGCTGTCATGAAGCTTTCTTTTAGTTTGTTCTGCTTATTTTTAACGGCACAATTTAAATCAAAACAAATGAAATTATAACTCATATAAAACCTACTTTGTATAATCAGTTGGTACATGAATTGTCAATTGCTATCAGTAGTAGCAATAATAATCATCAAAAATCTCCATATGGTCTGATCATCAGAATGTTTGATGGGAAAACGATTGTGTGGATTTTTGCTTTTAAAATACTTTTGGAAGAATGAAAAAATGCTGCAGATTAAAAATGATCAAATATGATTATAAACAAAAAGCTTACAGCATAACATTCTTTCTAGATCCTTTTTATTTTATATCCTTTAACAAGATAAAACTAACATTCTTGAAAAATATAACTTTTACCTTTAAGGTATAATTTAGTTGCATTTCAAACAATTAAAATGTTTGTAGCTTTAATTCGAAATATTAAAGTATTTTTATTTCTATTAAATTGTTTCTCTTATTACAATAACAAAATAAAAATGAGTTGTATTTTTTTTTATAAATATAATGTTTCTATTCTAAATTTTATTTTATTTTAATTTTTAATTATGATATTTTAGAAGATTTAATGTAGTGCTTAATTGCTTCTAGCATAAGCTTTATTATTTAATATTCTTATTTTAAAAACCTTTCATTTCATTTATAGAGATTTAATTTATATTAAACAAATAAAATATTAAAATTATATTTGATTACAGTCATAAAAAATAAAACTCACTTAAATATGATTTTCGAAATTATTTGTGGAAAAAAAACCTACAAATCAGAAATACAACTCGGATGATTATCATTCTAGGGAAAAAAGATACTTATTATTATTTTTTTTTTTTTTTGGGGGGGGGGGGATATTAATTTCCATAAAACGTTATGTCTAGATTTTTAGTTTCTCTAAATTTCAAAGAGGGACCATTTAACGAGAGGATAAGTACGATCACATTTAATATAGGCTATAGTTAACTGTTTTTCGGTGGCACCAAATTTTGTAGACACTTAATTATTTCCTTAAAAAGATGAGCCTCACTAAATTTGGTAATTATGTTGAAAAGTATTGTTGAAATTCAATGTCTTAAACTAATTTTATTTTGTATGTCAGAGATTAACAGAACATAAGTTCCCTATAACTTTGTAAAATTAATTTTAGATTTTTTTTTTCTACACTATGTTGATAATCTTATTTCAAAAGTTCTAAATAAAAAAAAAACTGTGAATTGGAAAATTATTTATCGAGTTCGTAATGTTTTACACTTTTGGAACTTAAAGTTTTTATCTATCATATAATGCCTTTAAAAAAAAAAAAAATCTCTGTAAATAGGATTTGTCATGTGATGATATAAAAATTTATATATGATTATTTGAAAAACTTTTGACCCTTTATAATGCTTTTTCCAACTTACTTTTTTTGTAAAATAAATGAAATATTAAATCCATTTCTTAACCTTTTCGTTAAAAAATTGTCTGAAAAGGGTTTTTAAGTTGGCTTTTCAAAATAACTTAATCCTCTTATTTATTTCCGTTTCCCATATAATCAAAGAATTTACAATAACTTTGTCAGTAGTATATTTTATATTTATACATTTATATTCTATTGATCCTAAAAGCAAATGCTGTCTACGTATTCTTTACAATAAAAAAGCAGTTTTTAATAATAGATAAATTTCAATTTTTTTACGTAAATTTGAAGCTTAAATTGTATTTTGCTAGACATTTGTCTTATATACCTCTTAAATGCGTAACTGTCTTTGTCAGTTTTTGATGTGTACAATGAAGATCCATATTTGAACAATAGCGGTCATATCATAATCAAGTAAATCTTAATTTAAGATTGTCCCTCTCACTTGACACATAAAATAGTTTTAAATGTAATAATAATATTATACTAATATATTGTAGATTATCTCAAGAAAGATTTCATAATTAACAAGTTTTTCTTTATTGAGCTTTACTGTTATACCAGATACATGGAGGCAAAATGAAACATTTAATGGAAGATTTTTCAAACGGCATCTTTTTCTGTTAATATTTAGCCTCTACAAAAAGATAAATTTTGAGATTTATTACACGAAAATTATACCACAGTAATTTTAGATTTTCAAAAAATTAAATACCTGAAAATTTAGGCCAAAGCTACTCAAGAGATTGTAGGGTGTATTATAATACTTGAATGTTAATTTTGATCTTATTAATTTATTTCTAATATCATGCATTGCTAATAAATAAAATACTTTATTAATTTGAAAAATTCAACATTTACTAAGAAAGATACATATTAAATCTCAGATTCTCATAGTATCTAATAAAACTAATATTATTTCGATTTGACAACAGTTTATTAAAAAATAAAATGTACAGGTAGTGACTCCATTTCAAAATTTAACTCAAACTAACAAACTTTGAGGAAATCACACCTGTCTTTCAGAAATGTCTAATCATTAAACAAATTTGCTCGCCGTTGGTTGTAGTGGACCAGGATCTCTAGCCCTTTAAGGCCGGGAGTTTTTTTAGTAAAAATTTAAAGTTTGGGTGGATTCCCCTTATCGATAGACCGAATTTGATTGAAAAAAAATTAAAAAAAAAATACACGATGTCAGGTTATGTCAAGGGAGGACCCGCACAATTGTGCGGGCTCGGTCTTAATGCAGCCGTTTTTGGGCTAAATCTACACAATTGTGTAGTTTGAGAATATGAGTGCAAATATCTAAAGATAAAAGTTTAAGCAAAAAAAAAAATATTTTGCTTATTGAGATAATTTTCATCAGCCACAATGAAAATGTTTGAAACAATTCTTGTTTTTGGAGACACCACTACAATTTCATTTTTTGAGACGTGCTCAATGCTCGCACCCCTCTTAAGAGCCGTTGACAAGTGGTATGCCCTTCACTCCGTTTGGACTGTACCTGATCCTTTTTTAAGTTTTTCCAGCAGCGGTGTTTTGTTGAAATACGGATCGAAGTACATAAACCTAGGTATAAACTAAAGTAAGGACTACAGCATGTCCTAAGCTCAGATCCTTGTGCACCAGGTCTGTACTTTCCCACGGGTATAATAAAAATTTAAAACTATCCCAGGTGATACTGTTACAACAGAGTGTGGTTTGTTTTTTATATACTGCTTTACTGAAGCACGTCCTAAAAAAAGGAATAGTCTGCTCATCTATCGAAAATTTTCCCTGATATCCTGGTAAATTCAAGCAGATACTACGCGATCTATCGAGCATTTGCTGAACTTTCCATAATTTATTATTTATTCCTGGTGGTTTACTTGCTGTGTCGACAAAATGGAATGAATTTATCAAACTTAAAAAATCTACCTCGTTATATGCATATAACTCATATAAAAATTATAAATCATATACGACATCTATAACTCAGAGCAGAAACATACAGTTTGTTACATGTGCATATTATATATCTAATACTATCAATTTTATATAGAAATAATAAATAGTACAAACCTATTAATTTAAAATTATTCCTATTTAAAAATGCAATTAATAAAAAATAAATTGCTAAAAACATAAGTTAAAAAAAAACTTAAAAAAAAAAAAAATATGTATTAGGAATTGTGCCCATTTTGGAAGTGGTAAAGGCCGGACCCGCACAATTGTGCGGGTCGTTTGTTTTTCAACATTTGTAAAGCCTAATTGAATTTATCAAAGACAAAATCAATTAAAATCATGAAGAAAGTATATGAAAAGAAACATTACATCTAAGCAAACACTAAAAATCATATTTAAAAGAAATTACGACAGTACATACTTTTTGTCTATTGCTGTCAGATGATATAGTCTTTTTAAAAGCATAAAATCTAACACTGTATTGTAGTTGGTGCCCCTTAGTTGTGTCTTATCAAAACACCTGAAGCCAATTAACTCATATAAATATGCAGATTTGGTTTTAAATCTCACAAAAACAGGAAATAGTCATTCTCTTTTACTTTAGTATCACCCGCAAAATTGTGCGGGTCAGGGCTTAAAGGGCTAGTGATTTAAGTATGAGCTTGACATCAAAGATCTAAACTGTGTCGCGCAACAGAGACTTCTATACTATATTTTACTCTACATTGTGTTTGGAATCTTGGGAACTACGGTTGCTTGTTTTCGCTGTAGTTTTATGCAAATTGGGCTACGTAGCTCAATCTGCAGCATGTAAAAGGTGAAGGAAAAGTGTGTGTCTTCGGATTTGGGTCAATTTCTACTCTGGGAGTGAATTAGACCTTGCGTCCGAAGAATCATAGTGGGTGTTTCCGCCACGTGCAGTAAGAGTGGAGCCAAATTAAGGAATCGCCTGCCTTTGGTAAGAAGTTTTGCAGTTCTCATTTGGGTGAATAAAAGTTTCTTAAATAAAATCATAAAACGAAACGCAAATTTTTACCTTGATTCAACATAAAATATATAATGTGAACTTTAAAAAGCCCACAGTCTTGCTTAACAGGCGACTAAAGTAATGAAAAAGATGTTACAAGTTGAAAATACACATTTTATTTAACACTTCTTAGTACTACAACCGCCGTGGTGAGCGGCCTCTTTCCGTCCGCGGTCCTTTAAGCTTTTCTTCTCTTACTCCGACTCTTTTGCGGAAGCCAGGTTCATAGGTCCCCAGCCACGTCCCGTGTATAAGGGACTCTAGTGGAATCCAGGTTAAAAAAAAATTAAACCGGACAAATTTAAAAGGGAAATTACTCAATTATTATATATATTAAAATATTATCTGATGATGAGCTTGGAAAGCTTGAAAGTACTTAGAATTTTTAAATAAAATATATTTTTTAAACTTGCAACATCTTTTTCATTACTTTAGTCGTCTTTTAAGTAAAATTGTGAACTTTTTAAAGTTCACGTTAAAAGTTTCTTGTCAACGTTAATACACTAAAATTTAAAGAATGTTTTGCTTTGCAGCTGAAAGTAGCATATTAGTTTTAATCAGCTGTTGTAGACGTAAACGATCTGAGCCTTTTATGTACGTTTAAGTTTGAATATTTTTTAGTTGTTGAAATAGTGATTACATTGTTTGTCCGCCCCGTAAGTTCAGACTAAATTTGGAAGTTCTTCTATCACCCCTACCCCTTTAGTTTAAATAATGGCGTTTTAAAATTTATATCGGAAAATGACTGAGTTACTAGGTTGCGGCCTTGCCGGGGTCGATACAAAATATGTTTAGGTCAAAAAATATTTTTCAAAACGAAGGCTAAAATGTATAGTATAATTCCATGAAACTTAAAGTATCCTTTATTGAAATAAGTAGGAATCAATGCAAAATCAAGGGAAGATGCCTTCAAAAACTAACTCCATAAGTGAAAGCTTCGTAGTTCATGGGAAATAATCATTTCCTAAGTTGAGTAATTGTCATAAATTCGCAACATCTACTTATACGTATATATAAAATCCAAACGGAAAATTCGTTCCGAAAATCTATATTTCGAGTTCTACTGCATAGATTTTGACGGTACTTATACTGTTAGATAGGTATCGTTTCAGGGAAGGTTTTAAATTATAACACATCGTTCTACGTAGATTAGTTATAGATTTATGATGGAAAGTTCTGTTAATTTGGACGATAAGGTTGCAATTTTATTTCTTGGCGAACTTTATCGTTGACGAAAAATTGAAACGGCTATTACACCTCGAAAAATAAAAGAAAAAACTGTTACTAATTTATTTGAAATTAAAAAAAGAAAAAAAAAGAAAAAAGAAATCAGTTTTGATGAGTGATAATATTTAAAGATGGAAATATTTAATTTATACATGAAAGCGAACGTTCGTAACGCTAAAAAATTATTCGGTTGAAATATTGCAATTAAAACAAGATTTGGCGATTTATCTTTCTTTTGCGTCAGGTTAAGAAAAATGCATCTGAAAAATTGATAAGATGATATCATGGAAGTTCTCCATAAGCGCACATTCAGGAATATTTGAAAAAAAATTTAGAATGTTCTTCTCATTAGCATATATATGCTTTAAAAAAAATCGGCAGAACCTCGATTTAGTATTCGTTATTAGTTAAAGTAAGTTTAACTTAAATAAATACATTTTTATAACGGCAGTTTTGTCATATACATGTACATAATGAAATTTAACGATCGTAATTATGCTGTTTAGAACAAAATATAAATGGGTTAAAATTGTTTCGAGCTCAAAATTAAGGTCCGATTCTGAAATGGCAATTTGACTTCGATATTGTTAGTGTCAGAGACAACAAGTGTTAAATTTTGTTGCCATAGAAAAAGCGACTTAATATCGAATTTTTTAATGATAGCATTCATAATCAAAATGCACTTAAAACTTATCCGGCCGATGACAACCGTATAAAATTAAATAACTACAGCATCACATAATTTATATATATTATATAGGAGGGATGGGGGATGAATGGGACATTTTCACAATTTTTTTTTCTTTTCTTTTTTTTAAAAAAATTATTATCAATATTATATATCACATTTCATACATTAGGTATTTGACAACATATATGAGCAATATTTATTCTGGATTATGATTTATTCAGAAAAATATTATGAAATAAAAAAAAAGTTCCTCCCTGTCCCAATCATCCCCACAGCAGGGATGAATGGGACAGTAATAGGGATGGATGGGACACAAAGATTTTCCTCTCTGTGCTCCATTTTACCAAATTAAAATTTATAATTATAATATTATATGTAATTATATTTGTAATACATGATTTTACAGCACGAATCTATACATATTTTTTTTTCAATAACTTCTTTTATTGCAGTTTTAACTTTTAATGCAGACTGCAGCTATCAATCTGTTCTTTTTTCCCACTTATGAAGCATTTTAGATTTGAAATGAAAGTGCAAAATGTCTTTTAAATATAGCATAGCTAATAATTTTCAATCATAACCTATTAATTAATATTAATTAAATGTATCTTAGAAACATGCAGAAAGGAAATTATTTGGTCGATCGGAAAGCCGTGTCATGTTGGGAAAATCAATTCGTACCGGAAAATTCTGCCCGGTAATTATTAGACATTAAATATCGGAATCAATGTCTAATAATTAAATGATAGAATTTTCCGGTACGAATTGATTTCCCAACACGACACGACTTTCCGATCGACCCAGTATGTTAGGGGTGGTGATTTATTTGTGCAACTTTTCAAAATTCGATATAATTTCTCCCATTTGATCAATAAACATATACTATTTTTAACAATTTTATCTATTTTGATTAAGATTAGTACCAATTTTTTGATAATCCATTAATAATTATTACAGTGCAATAAATAACACTCAGAAATTTTAAACAATAACAACTCATATAATACTATTAATTAACGTAAATTATTAATTTATTAACCTATATAATACTATTTAGTTAATAAATAAAATTTTCAACATCTCTAGGGACGAATGAGAATGTCCCATTCATCCCAATTTGAAATGTCCCAATCATCCCCATGATGCATATATTCTCTTCTCAGCCATTTTGCCTCAAAAATTATTTTGTCACAATGGTTATTATTCTTTCATTTTAACTATCGATATTGAGCTTTAAAATAAGTAACTACAACATAGCTTAATTTTTTATATTGTATAAGATATTTCACATCTTCAAATGTAAAAAAAAAAAAAAAAAAAAAAAAAAAAAAAAAAAAAAAACTTACTTTAAAGCAGAGATTTCAGAAAATGCAACTTTGAAGAAAATGAAATCAGCAATGTGGTCATACTTTTAGTTCTGAAGTACACTGTGGTAGAGCCTTACATGGGGATAGGAAACAATTTAAAATAAATGTTTATTGCATGAAATATTGAGAATGTCCCATCCATCCCTTGTCCCATTCATCCCCTAGCTCCCCTAAGCATACAGAAAAAATAATAAACTAATTCATCTTTTAAGTTTAAATTCGTTGAGTATTAGACATTTAAATACTTATTTAACAAGTAATTTATAAATGCATTTCAATCTCTTGCATTTGGCCACGAAATGTATTGGTTCGTCAAATAGCGTGGAGCGTTCGTCTTTTCGCGCCAAATACTAGAAAATATTATATTTTTTTTACAGATTTTCTACTGGGATTTTGCTCCTACATTTGACTGATCTTTTTTACATACATGTTAAATTTTATTATCATTTCCTTTTACAAAATATTTTGAGTATCCGCTTTAAGGAGACCTTCCTTGTGAGTAATAATTTTGATTTGTTATTTTTTTTAATTTAAATTTTTTATCTATCCCTTATATAAAAAACTAGCAGATTTTACTTTTTTCGCCAAACAATTTGATTTTAATCCAAAAAGGCGTAAACCTGAGTTCAGCTCCAGCGATTCTCACATTACAGGTGATTTCTAAAGCGTAAGACAGCTTTTTAGTTCACAGGCTATCAAAGCCTGGAAGCTAATATGCCCGCCAGTTCTGTATGTACATATGTATGTACATAACTCGATAACTCTTGATAGAAATATCCGATTTGCTTCAATTTTGTTTCTAGGTTTATTTTGATAAAGCGCTACCCTGATTAGTTTTGGGGGTTCATTGGTTAAGTATAAAGGGGAGAACGGGTTTCTATTCTCCACCCTTAACTTAGATAAATGAGTTTTTCATGCAGAATTATCAGATTTACTTCAAATTTGGTATACCGGTTGATTATGGTAAGTCGCTTCCCTAAGTAAACTTGAAGATTCATTGTTTAAGTCTAAGGGGAGGAAAGGCTAATAACCCCTTAATGTATATAAATTGGTTTTTCTGACCGATTTGCTTCAAATTTGGTATGCCGGTTTATTTCAATAAGGCGCTTTCCTGATGACATTTGGATGCTCATTGGTTAAGTATAAAGAGAGGAAACGAGATGTCGGCCATTGTCCCCTTAATTTATTTTTTGAGGGGCCTTATTCTTTGAAATAAGAGTATAATATACAATTTGTGTGAATAGCCTGTGGGCTCAATGCCATCAGTTTAACTGGACACTTTTCTTTTTTATTTGAGCATTTTTTATATTCAACTGTAAATTATATAAATAGCAGTAAAAATTATAAAAGTGGAGTTAATACTTAAGTTTTAGTGCAAATGTCGCCCCCCCCCCCTTCTCAAAATATTTTAATTTCAGATATTTAAAATATTTTTCACATACTTTACTATGGAAACATGCGGTTTTGTTTTTCCCAAACTTGTGACTTTTATAACCTCGAATGTAGATCAGCGAATATACTCCACTCTTTTTTTTAATGCATATGGCCAGTTTCCCTTTTATAAATGTCTACTGCTTCAAATGTTAAGGACTAAAGATTATTCTTAAGAAAATATATGCAATTATGCGTTATTACTGCCACAAAAGAAAACATTTTAGAATAAAAATTGCTTACTGAAATAAATTTTCGATAATCTTTTTAATTCGTCATTCCTATTTCAGTTTTTTGGCATATCTTTTCTTCTTTTTTGAAGTTTTTTTAAAGATATTGGATTAATCTTCTGTAATCAGGTTACCCGCTAATTAGCGTATTTACTGTACCGTTGGATGTTTCTTTTATATTTGAAAGAGACTCTGGTCAGTGAACCCGATTGCAGAAGATTACATGAAATTTGTACTTAGCGATTATTAAATTCATGGTTTTTCATTATTACTGAAATTATGGTGTTTCATTATGAAGCAAACGACCAAAAGAGGTTTTGTTATTTATTTTTTATCCTAAATTATTTTATCTGAAAAAGAACAATACTTTCAATGGAGGGGAATAACTTTATGAGTCCAATGGTGGCAAATGTAATAGTATCTGTCAGTGGCGTATCCAAGGGGGGGGCTGATGGGGCTACAGCCCCCCCCGAAATTTTCGAAAGTGATATAGAAAGGTGCTGATTTTTCGTCTTTCTTTTATGGAAATTTTTTTAATTTTTTTCCATTATACAGCGGACAAACCATTCTCATTAGTCCCATATTAGTCCACATTGACAACAAAGAAGAGAAAGGGGGGCTGACGGGGTTATAGCCCCCCCCCCCCTACTCCTCCCGAAATAGTCAAAAAATTAAATGAAAAAGTGTTTTTTTCTTACTTTTTAAAGATAAATCTGTAATTTTTTCTTCTGCCATACAGCAAAATAGCCATTCTCGTTAACACCATATTAGTCCAGGTTATATTAGTTAGGGGGCTGATGGAATTTCAGCCCCCTCCTCTCGAAATGGTCGAAAATGAAATGAAAAAATAGTGCTGAATTTTTTCTGTCTGTTCAAGATAAATTTGCATTTTTCCCTTATCGTTCAACAGACTATGCTCTTCCTTCGCTTTAGTTCCATATTAGTCCATATTGACACCAAAGAAGAGAAAGGGGGTTGATGGGGTTACAGCCCCCCCCCCCCAACCAGAAATCGCGAAAAATTAAATAAAAAAGTGTTTTTTCTTTACTTTTTAAAGATAAATCTGTATTTTTTCTTCTGTTATACAGTAAAATAGCTATTCTCGTTAACACCATATTAGTCCACATTGACATCACAGCATACCCTAAGATGGGGAGGGGGCTGATGGAATTACAACTTCCTCCTCTGGAAATAGTCGAAAATGAAATGAAAAAGTTTCTGTCTATTTGAGATAAATTTGCATTTTCTCCCCTATCATTTAACAGACTAGCCGCTCCCTTCGCTGTAGTTCCATATTAGTGTACAGTGACATCACATAATACCCGAAAAGATAGAAGGGGGTTAATGGAGTTACAGCCCTCTCCCAAAAATTCGAACATGAAATGAAAAAGTTCTGATATTTTCCTTTTTGTTTGAGATAAATTTGTATTTTTCCTCTATCATTCAGCAGACTAGCTGCTCTCTTCTCTTTAGTTCCATACTAGTGCACAGTGATACCACATTATACCAAAGAGGTGAAAGGGGTTAATGGGGTGTCCCTTTCTTAAATAGTTGAAAATGAAATGAAAAAAAGGCTGTTTTTTTTCTTCTTGTTTGAGATAAATTTGTAATTTTTCTTCTGCCATACAGCGAAATAGCCATTCTGGTTAACACCATATTAGTCCACATTGACATCACAGCATGCCCAAAGATGGGGAGGGGGCTGATGGAATTACAGCCCCCTCCTCCCGAAATAGTCGGAAATGAAAAAAAAAAAATATTGCTTTTTTTTCTTTCTGTTTGAGATAAATTTGTATTTTTTTTCTCCTATTATTCAACAGACTAGACACTCTCTTCTCTTTAGTTCCATATTAGTGCACAGTGATACCGCATTATACCGAAAGAAGTAGAAAGGGGGTGATGGGTTACAGCCCCTTCCCAAAATAGTCGAAAATGAAATGAAAAAAGGCTGATATTTTTCTTTTTGTTCGAGATGAATTTGTAATGCACTTGTTTTATGCAATACAACGAACTACACGTTCTGGCTAGTCTCATATCAACGCACAGTTACACCACAGTATACCCAATGAGGGGAAGGGGCTGATGGGCCTACTTACTCTTCCGAAATAATCAAATATGAAATGAAAAAAAAATTCCAGTTTTTTTTCTTTCTTTTGAGATTAATTTTTAATTTTTTTCTGCGACGCAGCTATTCTGGTTAGTCCCATATATTAGTGCACAGTGATGCCCCAGCATACACCAAATGATTCGATGGGGACGGGGGTTATGACGTTACAGCTCCATTCCACCTCTGTAGAGATCGCAGTGACATGAAAAAAGGGCTGATATTCCTTCTTTTTCAGATAAATTTGTTTTATTTTCTGGCATGCCACGAATTTGTTTTTCCTGTTAATCCAATATCCTCCTCAGTCCTGCGACCAAATTTATTGAGACCCCAAAATCCATTTTCAAATGACTGAAATCACTGTTTTACTCGATAAATGAAAACATATATACTGAGTTCAAGAGACCTACAAATAAATTCGACAAATCTAAAAGTAGTTTAATTTAAGGATTTTTTAAATTTTTCCCATAGTCGGCGGGCGCCAAGATTGTCAATGCGGGGGTATGTTAATGCACAGTAACACCACAGCTAATCTCAAGTCGATTTCGTCTAAATCTGAAATCCGGTGCGGAAGAGTTGACTGTAAAAGTAGCTTATTAACTTTCATTTTTCAGTCGCATCTCCATGCCACACCGAAATATGGGGGTGCGGAGGGTTGAAGGGACTAAACCTCTTTTACCTGCCAAAACGGTCAGATTAAATGGTAAAAAAAGTTTACTTCTTACTTTTTAGATCAATTCAATTATATATATATTTGTCATGCATCGCACTTGTCTTTCTTGTTAGTTCCATATTAGTGCATAATGACACCTTAGCTAATCCCTTCAGAATTTTGGTAAGTCGGAAGTCAGGCACACTATATATGTGCGGAAGAGCTGACTGTGAATGATATTCATTAACTTTTGTTTTTAACACTCGATTACTTCCTCGTATCTGTAAGATACACAGTGACTTCTTGTTTGACTGCAAAGACATCTTTGGAGTTCGGTAATGTCCCCTCCCCCCACTTATCTTCCTATTCTGTCTTAACTTTGCAGCCAGTATTTTTCATCTGGAACGGTTTAAAGTCCTCCTTATTACTTGTGCAATGCACAAATAATAAACAAAGTCTTTATTTTATATGTGTGTATGAAAATATTTTGTGTATACAAAAAATATTTTGTGCTTGTTACAATATTAATTTATTGTTAAACAAGAACCGTAGCCAGAATTTAGTTTCGGGGATTGGAAGAACAATTTAATAGATTTTATGTTATAATGACTTTCTTTTAAATGAAAGTATATAAAAAAAAAAACCAGTAACACTTTTCAACAGATTTCGACGTGGGACGGTCTCAGGATCGGACCCGTGCCCTCCCCCCTTCCCCCCAGATTTGAGTCTGAGTTAAAAAAAAAAAATCTGAAATTCTCAGCAAATTTTCTGAAAGGTTACAGCAGAGGGGGAAAGGAGAGGTAATCCCTTCCTCCTGCTAATTATTTTTGTTGTTGTTTGGGTTAACTCTGTTTATATTCAGGTCAATTTCAGGCTGAGTGGGTTCGGGTTAACCAGATTTCTAAAAAGTTCAGCATATTATTTCAGTTTAAAAACTATACATATAATAATAAACACAGATATTTGTATGTGTTTTTAACGCGACCCTTTGATGAAATGCAGGTTTTTATCACGACGCTTTGACGAAATTTGCATTTTCCCCGAACTTTTGACAAAATTAGCTTTTTTCCGCGACCCTTTGACGAAATTCGCGTTTTTTTTCCGTGATCCTTTGTCAAAATTTGCGTTTTTTCCGCGAGTTTTTGATGAAATTCGAGTTTTTTTTTCGTGAACTTTTGCCGAAATTCGCGTTTTTTACGAAACCCTTCGTCGAAATTTGCGTTTTTTTTGCGGCTTTTTTGACGAAATTCGCTTTTTTCTCGTCTTTTTGATAAATTTCGCGGCTCATTGACGAAATTCGCGTTTTTTTATGGAAATGGTCGTGTTTTTTTGTTTTTTCGCTGCTGTTTGACGAAATTCGCTTCTTTCCGCAGTCTTTTGCCGAAAGTCACGTTTCTCTGTGGCCCTTCTTTCTGACCATGCTTTTTTTTTGCGATCCTTTAACGAAATTCGCGTTTTTTCCGCTTCCCTTTGACGGAATGCATACTTTTTTTAGCAATCCTTTGCCAAAATTTGCGTTTTTTCTGCAGCCCTTTGAGGAAATTTGCGTTTTTCTGCGGCCCTTTGAGGAAATTTAGGTTTTTTCTGAGGTCATTTGCCGAAATTCACGTTTTTTTACGCAATCCTTTGCCAAAATTTGCGTTTTTTCTGCAGCCCTTTGAGGAAATTTGCGTTTTTCTGCGGCCCTTTGAGGAAATTTACGTTTTTTCTGCGGTCATTTGCCGAAATTCGTGTTTTTTAATGCAATCCTTCGTCGAAATTTGCGTTTTTTCCGCGGCTCTCTGACGAAATTTTCGTTTTTTCCGCTTCCCTTTGACGGAATGCATACTTTTTTTAGCAATCCTTTGCCAAAATTTGCGTTTTTTCTGCAGCCCTTTGAGGAAATTTGCGTTTTTCTGCGGCCCTTTGAGGAAATTTACGTTTTTTCTGCGGTCATTTGCCGAAATTCGTGTTTTTTAATGCAATCCTTCGTCGAAATTTGCGTTTTTTCCGCGGCTCTCTGACGAAATTTGCGTTTTTTTCCGTCTTTTTTGATGAAATTTGCGTTTTTCTGCGGCCTTTTGACGAAATTCGCGTTTTTCTGTGTGCCTTTAACGAAATTCGCGTTTTTTCCGCTTCCCTTTGACGGAATGCATACTTTTTTTAGCAATCCTTTGCCAAAATTTGCGTTTTTTCTGCAGCCCTTTGAGGAAATTTGCGTTTTTCTGCGGCCCTTTGAGGAAATTTACGTTTTTTCTGCGGTCATTTGCCGAAATTCGTGTTTTTTAATGCAATCCTTCGTCGAAATTTGCGTTTTTTCCGCGGCTCTCTGACGAAATTTGCGTTTTTTCCGTCTTTTTTGATGAAATTTGCGTTTTTCTGCGGCCTTTTGACGAAATTCGCGTTTTTCTGTGTGCCTTTGACGAAATTCGTGTTTTTTCAGCTTCCCTTTGACGAAATTCGCGTTTTTTCTGTGGTCATTTGCAAAATTCGCGTTTTTGCGCAATCCTTCCTTGAAATTTGCGTTTTTCGCGGCTTTTTGTCGAAATTCGCGCTTTTTCTCGTCTTTTTGATGAAATTTGCGTTTTTCTGTGGCCTTTTGACGAAATTCACGTTTTCCCGTGTCCCTTTGACGAAATTCGCGTTTTTTGCGATCCTTTACGAAATTAGCTTCTTTTTCGCAGCCCTTTGACGGAATGCGTGTTTTTAGCGATCTTTTTTTCGAAATTCACGTTTTTTCCGCGACCTTTTGATGAAATTCGCGTTTTTTCTGCGGCCTTCTGACGAAATTCGGGTTTTTTCTGTGCTCATTTTGACGAAATTAGCGTTTCCTCTAGAATAATTTGACGAAATTCACGTTTTCTCCGCTATCATTTGACGAAATTTGACTTTTTTTTCGCGATCCTTTGGCAAACTTCGGATTTTATCTGCGGCCGTATGACATAATTCCGGTTTTTTCCTTGATCCTTTAAAGAAATTTTTTTTGCGAACGATTGACGAAATTGATTTTTTTTTTTTTTTTTTTTTTTTTTTTTTGCGAACGATTGACGAAATTGATTTTTTTCGGCGACCATTTGTCAAAAATCGCGATAATTTTTTAAGTCCAAATTTTCGGACTGATGACCGAATTTTTCAAATTTTCGGAAAATTCGGAACAAAGTCACCCTTGCACCCCCCCCCCCCCTCTGGCTACGGCCTTATTGACAAAAATGATTTCTGTTTATAACACAATGCAACGTGTTTCGTAAGATTTAGAACATTATGAAAATTTAAGTCAGCCCCCCCCGAAATAAAATCCTGGGTACGCCACTGGTATCTGTCCACTTAACATTTTAGCCTACATAGGATTAAACAGCCTCAAATTACGATCATCATGAAGCCTATTGTCCTGACGCACACCCTAGCAGCTGATCTTAGTAATAAATGATGAATCATTTTCATAATCTGGATTATTTACACAATAGACGGAAGAATAATTTACACTTAATAATGGAAATAGCAAGCATATTTATTTCTCCGTGTTATTATGCTCTTTAGAAAAATGCAAAATAAATCGTCGATCCAAGTATTGACCAAAATGCATATTGCTAAAAATTTTGCATAACTTTATTTATCATTGACAGTCCTATTTAAGGTATGGAGATTTATTGGTGAAAGATCTATAAATGAGTCAATAATAACTGCATTATTTATTGGAACGTAATGTGGTCGGTAATTAATTTTGTTTTGTAATTACCTCTAGTGCATGTGTGACAATATTGTTGCATCACTTTTAATGTTTGGCTCAACTCTCACAATGAAGTCGATCATGAATGATTAGAAATAGTTTACTAGATGCAAGAGGTTTATTTTTCTAGGTCATCGAGTTTCTTCCCGGGTTAACGGTTATATGAATGCAACTGCTCTACAAATGAAAAGACAATGGAAATTATATTATTTACTTTTATTCAAACAATTCATAGTTAAAAACACACATTTTTATGCTTCACTTTTCTTTTAAAATTGAAAGTTAAACACTATTAAATGATTGCAGACAAAAAAGAAAGTACATGCAATCATCTTAATATATTTTTGACGGTATTTACTCTGCTGGAATTTCAAAGTGGGAAAAAAGTAGTAATAGAACTGTCAAGAGAGAACGTTTATTACGAAGTATAACGTTACATTCAGTGAGATTGTATTTAAGCTACCAAAACCACATATGCTCAAGCTGAGAGGCCAGGAGTTCAAGAACAAACACCCGAAAATTAACCATTTGAACATTATTCGTAAACAGTGGTCAAACTCTGCAATCATTGTAATGCTCTCTAATTTAATAGTGTCAGATTAGAGAACATTTTAATTCCTGTTGTTATAATGGCATCATTTCCCTACTAAAATGCACCGTAAATGATCAGTTGAAAACATTGCTTCTTATTTGCTCAAAATTTCTGCAACGCATAAGGAAATATAATATCGCAATAACGTTCGCATTGTTTTCAGCATTGTGGAAATATATTCCAGGTGAAGGTCTACATTGTTTTAAAATACATGGTCAAATTCACAATTTGTTTGACTCAAAGTTCATTTGGAAAAATCGAACAGCGCAGCGGGCGTAGCCTGCTAGTATGAATGATAAAATTCTACAGTCTTTTATACTTTTATGAAATTTAAATGATGACGGAACAGGATTCAGATTGACACACAAAAGCTAAATCCAAAGATAGCACGAGCAAATAAAAAATTGGGGGGTCCTCTAGAGTTTTATGGTTTTTATGATATTTCTTAATATCCGATAAATTAATGAAGATGTTTGACATATAATCAAGCAAAAAAGTTTATAGAAGTTCAGGAATTCCATATTAAGCTGACTTATAGAAACATAATTTTCTAAAAACTATACTTTAGCAAAAATCTTTTTAAAATCGAATAGAAAGTTTTCTACATTTTGATAGTTAATTTAAGGAGTTACAGCTCATTATAAAGAATACATTATTTAAGTACACAGTGTACTAAGTAATAATATAGTCAATAAAATTGCATAATTATGTGTTACTGGGAAAGGGCGGTTTTAACTAATAAGCAAATAAGAAAAATGTCTATCTGTGTAAATCGGAAGAGACCGGCTTTATAAATAGAAAATAATAGTAATAATAATAAAATTCCATAAAAAACAAATTTGTATCTAATCTAAAATTTATAACGTATCTAAATTCACAATTTTGTTTTTCTTTTATTGCATAAATAGCTGGCGAAATAACGGTTGTAATGTAAAAAAGTTTCGAGGACTAGTTGTTTCTTTAGAGCTAAGAAGTTCACGAAAGTTTATTTACAGAAAATTTATTATACAATTATTGTATTAGTTTATTGTATTTTCTAAGTACTATTAATAAAAAGTAATAATTAGTTTAAGATGTCTTTAAAAGCAAATTGCATTAATATGAGTCCCAATTTAAATTTTGTCTACGGTCTCTTAGAGTTACTGCCTTATCTCTAGCTGCCAAGGTGGTTTGTAATTACGTTAGCAAAAACAGACAGGGGAAAGATTCCAGAAGTGAAAATGAAAATTGCTGTTCTCGAAGTGATACTGAAAATGAGATCAATCAGGGGAAGGTGCTAAAAGATATAGAATTCCACAAATAGAGGAGAAAGAGGGTTCCCTGCCTCTTCGCTGTTTTAAATAATTCAAAAACAGTAAGTCAGGAGAAGAATGGATTCAATGTACAAAGTGCAAACGTTGGGTACACGAATCATGTGTCATTGGTGATTCGATACAGAATATTTACATTTATTGTGATGATGAGAATGATTTCGATGAAAACATTATTGAAGTTGAACAAAAGATCTTTTCTTATATTTTGTATCTTTTATATACCAAATTAAAATTAAATTTGATATTTTATGTGTTTCATTTCCGTCAGCAATCCAAAAATCAAATCAATCTAGAGGCCAGCCTACCCAGTTCAATGAGGCAGGTTGGCTCAATGACTTGATGTCCTGCTGAGTTTCATATAGAAACTTCTAATGATTTTTTTTTTAATTTTCTCATATCTGGTTATGCTTTATGATTCTCTAATTGTACAAACTAAACAAAAAATTAAAATAGTAATTTAAAAAATGGGTCAACAAGCCCTGGTGTTTCCTACTGTAAAATTACAGTGGATAGCATACTTAAATAAAATGCGTGAGATAAAAATTCTGATAAAATTTACTTAAAAAAGTGCTAAAATATACATGAAAAGTCTTTATAGCATAAAAACCGTCAAAAGATGTTATAAACCCCAATCGCTTTCAACTGCACTATAACAGCCGTCATCAGGGGGGGGGGGATCAGAGGAATGAAATTTCGTGAAAGTTCTTTGCTTAAGTAGTCGTAGACGAGTCTATTTCAAAGGAAAGGAGGAGGAGGGTAGGGAAGGGGTTGAAATATGATTATGCTTCAAAATTGTTAGAAATATTTAGTATTCCATACCAGATCTTAGATTTGTTGTAGGACAGTACATCATTGCAAGTATTCTTTCATTGAGTTAAAATTTCCAAGGATTCTCTGATTATTGATGTGTAGCAATTTGAAATATGGGCTATGATTCTTGCTTTACTGAAATCTATGTCAATGTTTTTGATTTAACCTGGATAGAGCTGTAGAGGGGTTACTGTATTTTATGTCTGTAATATGTTCTTTTAGTCTGTCTTTAAATTTTCTAGTAGTCATGCCTATGTACTTGAGTTCTTTCTAATTTACTTTGTCTGTAAAAGATATCACATATATGGCTGAAGTTTCATCGTTAGGAATTGGGTCTATTTTTCGGTGTGCAAGATCTTAGAAATAGACCCAAACCCTAACAATGAAACTTCAGGCATATATGTGATACCTTTTTACACACAAAGTAAATCAGAACGAACTCAAGTACATAGGCATGACTACTGGAAAATTTAAAGACAGACTAAAAGAACATATTACAGACATAAAATATAGTAAGCCCATTACATCTCTATCCAGGTTAAATCAAAAACAAGTTATTGAATTAGATTTCACTAAAGCAAGAATCATAGCCCATACTTCAAATTACAACATATCAATAATCAGAGAATCCTTGTAAATTTTAACTCAAAGAAAGAATACTTGCAATGATGTACTGTCCTACAACATATCTAAGATCAGGTATGGCATACTAAATATTTCAAGCGATTTTGAAGCATAATCATATTTCCATCCCCCCCCCCCCCCACTGATGGCGGCTGTTATACTGCAGCTGAAAGCGCTTGGGATTTTTAACATTTTTTGCTGCTTTTTATGCTTTAAAGATCTTTTCATGTATATTTTAGCACCTTTTTTAAGTAAATTTTAAAATCACGTATTTTATTTGTTAATCAAGGTGAACATGACGTTCAATAATTATAGTTTGAACTATATTTTATAATGATAGCATATTTTATGATTTTTTCAGCACATATAACATTTTACATCATCACTCAATAAATAATGAAAATAATTTTATTCTGATATATTATTCAGTATCATTACGTTTGTCTGAAATTGTTGTATTTAAGCATTCAAACATCTCTTCAATTGTGTCCTTTTAAATGAATATAATACTCCCTCAAACTCCCAAGATAGTTATTTCTTAAATTTAACGACATTAAAGAAATTCGCCGTATCTAAATAATCCTTATATTTGACAATCTTATTAATTCGGGGAGATGAATAACTTAACTAAATAAATCCTTCTCTCCAAATGAATAACTTTGATTCGCCTTTTTTCATATTCAATAGAACTCCTGAGAGTGTCTTTAAAGTACTGCATTAGATTTTCTGTTATTTTTAAATCTCATAATAAATCCATTTAAACTGTCTACGCTATTTTTATTCCTAAAAATTCTACTTAATTTATACTAAAAAATAAAAATTAACAAAATTTTTATTTAGTCATTTTAGAATTCTTTGTTTTGTATAATTACCATGAGACACCATAAATGGATTCAAGAAAACGCATTCATGTTTTTTAAACAGTGATCCAGACAGCTTTAACTTTATTTGAAAAAGATAGGTAAAATATTTTTGAATCTATACGCTTGAGATTTTTATGGCAAATATTTTTTGTTAAAATTAATCTCACAGCCAGAAGGTTCATCGAGAAAAAAGTAAATTTCAATTTTAATGAAATTAAAAAGTGTATTCACTCTATTGTTTAAATCATTTTGATTGTATTTGAGGGAGGGAATTTTAGCCGAAAATGCTGTTTACAAACATTTTCAATAAAATCATTATCTGATGAATTAAATGAAAAATGTAAGTTTATAAACTATTAATTTTGTTTCTTAAATTGAAAATACTTTCTTCATTCAAGAGAAATTTGCGACTGAAAAATGGCATTTATATACGTTTCAAATTAAAACATTTTTTACTAATTTTATAAAATATTTTAGTTTCAATTGTAGGGATAATTTTATTCCGTGTTTATAGAAAAAAAAAAGAAATATTTTCATTCTGGTTATTTCATATATAGTCTTTTGAAATATAACTTAGAATAGCATATAAAAAAAATTAAAACAAACATCTCTTCGATATACAGAGTGTCCACGCATAACCTGACCGACCTTTATTTTATCAACTGTTGGTCCTAGATGCATAATTCCAATTACAAAAGTGGTCAAAATTAGGTGCGGAGTTAAGATAAAAAAAATTTGAAGCGAAAAAACAATTTAGTGAAGAGTTACAGGATCTAAAATTTTATACGGTCCCACGGTCCTGTAAGTGATATTTAGTAAAATTTTACTGTGACGCTAGTAAGACATAAAAAGTCCCGTTCATCTAACATTAAAATTGGCCGAGTTAAGAAACTTTGAAATGCATGACATACCATTTTTTTCATCTCAAAACAGATGAATTCGGCCATGATTTCCGGAATCGTATACAAAGTACTTAAATTTATTTCAAGGTATCTGCGCTTTGAAAGAAATCGTACAACAATTACGATTGAGTTAACTTTTACTAGTTAAGTATCAGATTAGTTAAATTAATTGTATTTTAACATATGTTTTATTTTGTAAGGATTTGAGGCTATGATTTCTTTTAACAAAAAATTATTTTTTTTCATAAGGTTTTATTTAACTTGCAACGATCGTCTTTCCAGTTTAGAATATGTACTCGAAGTTTAACTCACTTTCAAATGTCCGATCGAAATTAAACTTTACGTACTGACTTAAATCCGATGACAATGTAATATTATGATTTTCGACGCTTACCATCTTATACATACTTATATTAGAGGATAACACAAATGAATTTGGATAGATTACCGTCAACAAGTTTAAGAAAGAGTTTTAGATTAGATAGCATAAACCTGCGCTGGTTGTGTTTTTTAACTTTTATAATTACGTTTTATGTAATTTTTAACGCTGAATAAAGTAATTACCTTCACTTTTAACCATCATGTCAGGATTTTTCGCAAATCGTAAATTTCAAGGTTAAAAAATAGCGAAAAATCTGATACTATAAAATAGATGTAAGACTTTTTTATTAAGTTTAATTTTATTTAATTCAATGATTTATTAAATTTTGTGGCTTATACTGTATTTCTCACAGATAAATAGCTCAGGAGTCCGATGAGGTTGGGAGGGGAGGGGGGTCAATTTCAACTTTGTGCTTTTTAATTTTCAAATTTGCCATTTGAGAAAAAATCTGGCGTGATGGTTTAAAGTGAAGGTCATTTTCGGATTCACCGATACAAAGTTCATAAGAATCATTTTTCAAACGCTAAAAAATATGGCATAACCCAAAATTTGAAAGACATGTAATCTAACAGCATTTTAAAATATGTATCGTAAAAAATTGAGGCTGTTGTTTTTCATCCTTTTGTTTAACAGAAATTCTGCTATATGTATCCTCTTATATGTTCAATACAAATTGTATATCTTGCAGTAATATGTCAGAAAGATTAAAGATTTCAAATTTGTATTGCAATGCAAATTTTACTCTCAATCATTTCTTTAATATATCTCACGAAATTATATTTCTACTAAATTTGTGAATGACCCTTAATTTACGGCAAAAAAATATGCTACAACTTTAAACTGCTATCATTCGGCCAATTTTAATTGCAGAATAACGGGACTTTTTTTTGCCTTATTTGTCAGTGTAACTGAAAAAATTTACTAAATATAACTTATAGGATCAGGGACCGTATAAAAAATTAGATTCTGTAATTCTTCACTATTTTTTTTTCCGCTTCAATCTTCTATTTATCTTAACTCTGCACCTAATTTTGACCACTTGTGCAATTGGAAATATGCATCGAGGACCAACAGTTGCGAAAATAAATGTCGGTCAGGTTATACGCCGACACACTGTATTTTTATTTCATCAGTTAATTTAGGGTTTTCTGAAGAAAGTTAATTTTCGTTATCAGACATGCTGATGAGATACAGATTGAGATACATTGCTGATTGAGATACACTGATTAAAAGGACGTACAGCTATTAAAGAAATGAAACATGTTGGAATTAAATATGTTTCGAATGCAATTCTTGAAATTTTTATCGTGTTTTCTTTTTTGTTAATGAGTCTCAAAGCCAGTTACAAATACTCATAGAAAAAAAAAAAACATTCATTAATTTTAAAGAAATTTTTAAAAGTTATAACGCAGAGTGATTTTTGAATTCAGTTCTGTCTTAAATATTGATCGAGGGCGGCAGCACAGACAATCACACCATGGAGTTCACGGCTGAAATTCCAGAATTGGTTAAAACACAGTCGGTCTACGAGTCATATCTTGGTGGAAAACACCTGAAAACCCGATTTTAGCGGTTGAATCGTAGGTTACCATTGTGTTTTCCTGCGTTTTGCGTTTTAACCCTTAAAGCTCCGGCGTCTCGAAGATCCCTTAAAGCTCCGGCCGATCGAATTTTATTCGATCGGCATCACTTTTTAAAAAGCAGTTTCCTTCAAGTACACAATTTCAAAAATGCTCTGATTAAATAATTTTATCTTATCTTTTATATTATTTAGTGAATTTTATCTTCCTTTATTTTACCTTCCTGGTACCAAAAACAAATTTTGCAAAGACTAAGACTGTATCCGCAGCGGAGTCAACGGAGTGGGAAGGGTTAATATGCGAATCGAGTTTTAACTAATTTTGGAATTTAATCCGTGAACTCGATGTGGTGATTGTCTGTTCTTTCGACTCCCAATCTAATAACTGGTGGACAGCGTTAGCTACAGTCATGATCGTAGTACCTAGTTATTGTAAAAGAGGTATGCGCTTCAAGATGACGTATCTAGGGACCCCTGGGGAGTTAGCGTTTTTATCTCGAAAACGGCGTAAGATAAGGGAAGAATGTTATTTACAAAGCTCTAGAATGCCCTCAACTGATAATAAATAGATTTTTTACATGTAAAAATAACTTTATTAAAGGTCCTGGAATATTAATTTTCCGTTAACCAATCAACGGCTTAAATACGTCAATAATCGCTTGTATATCTATGACATCACAAGGCAGGTGCAAAATTTAATATAAAACTAACATGCGTGCAAGGTACAATTTCTTTTAATAAAAAAAATTGAGACTGAGTATCCTCAAAGTGTCCACCGTCGGGAGACGTGAAGAGAGTATGATGCCACTGCTGCCATAATGATCACATTGAGCATACTTAACTTGATTATCTTGCTAAAGACACTGTTGCTTGCTACATGTGCTAATAAATCTGTATCCACCTTATAATGCCACACTTCACCATTGAATTAGTCGCTTATTTAACGGGATTAGATATATAAAATAACAATTCAGGACAGGGTTCGTGCGCTTCAAGGACTTTCAAGATCCTTTTACCTGAATTTTTTTAAGAACTAGGTTGAGCAAAAAGTTCTGGGAAATTTGTGAAAGCATTTTGTAGCCGAAATTCCTGAACTCCTATAGCAGGGCTCCAAATGGTCCGCCAACTGAATACCAATATTATTTTAGAAAAATTTTCTTTTTAGATTTTTCTTACAAACCGCCCAGGAACCACATTTGAAAGTTAATTCTATCGCAAACCTACCATAAAATTTTCTGTTAAAATTTATTGGTACTCAGTTGGCGGACCATTTGGGAGCCTTGCTATACATATACCACTAGAGCGGTACAAATTCTGGTAACTATTAGATTAAGAATTTCCCAGAACATTTTGCTCAACCTAATAATATTTCACTTATTTAATGAAAAAGAAATCTATTTTCAGATATAGCGACCAGCACTTTACGAAATTCCTGGTACTAAAACACTTAAAATTCCTTGAATCCCTTAATGCGTACGAATCCTGCAGGCAGTGTTGCCAGATTGGGGACATTTTTGTCCCCAGATTGTTGATTGTACAGTTTTTTGAAATAGAAATATTTGCCCTATTTAAAAATAGATTAAACATTCTGAAAAATAAGCGAATTATACTATTTTAAAAAAGTGGCGACAGTCAAATAATTTGAATTACAAAAGTCCCCAATCTGGCAACACTGCCTGCAGGACTTCTAATAGGGATTTACACGAGCACTTGTCGTGTAAGTCACATACTATGCTTGTTGCCAACCATTATTTTATAAAAGTTTGCTTCGCCTTTTTCAATTAATAAGATATCTCCCAGAAAATAAGTCACATTTTCCGTTCTAAAATATTGGTAATCAGAAATCATAGTATTACGCAAGAAGTGCTGTTGGAAATGCCCAATAATTATATTTTTTCACTTAAGACAACATTTCATAATAAATCTAGAACGCTTTTCAACTTTATATTTTACGTTTTCCTTCGTATTACGAATAATGTTTGCGATATACGTGCAAACTTAACACGTTGACGCTAGGGATAATGTTAGGTACCACATCGTGCAGCGACTATTTTATTAAAATCGTCTAAGTTTTTCCAAACGTAAATAATAGGGTGGAGCGAAAAGCCGAAAATCAAAATGTAATACCGCGTAAAAGTTGTGTATGGTCCTCAGTAATACTACTCCTCGGTTTTTTAAAATCAAGTTTTATCTTCCAGTGCCCCGGGCTTCCCAATTTTTGCAAAATTCGTCAAAAATGCCTTGTACAACTTATAAATACACAGAAACATAAAGTTGAAAAATAAAAACGTCATACGGCGAAAAAGTAGCAAATGTTACGTAGTAATATGCTTGCTCTGTTTTTTTTTCGAAATCACTTAATATCTTTCAGTGCTCCAGTCATTCGAAATTTCGAGAAAATTAGCACAAATTCTATTTTATCTGTTGTACATGTATAATAGAATGCATCACACAAGAAACAAGAGTGCAATAGAAACATTTTATCTGTGTAAAGGACACAAACAATTAAAGTTCAAGAATGAAAATAATTTAAATAAGTTAAAAGTTATAAAATTTAAAGTTCAATTAAACCATTTCGTGCTCTTCAAAACAAAAAAACTAAATATTCGAAATGTTTCGGCTTGGTGTTTGTTGTTAGTGCTGTTGGTGTTTTTCAACCTTAAAATCTGACTTAGTCCAAAATATGGCATAATGGCTCTTGATTGTAATCGATATCTTATGAAACTCTTCCTGTTGCTTGCACCACAAACTGTCGCAGCAGCTCCAGTGACCACTGTCACACTCATTTCAACACTTTGAGTGTGGCATGGAAACTCAGAAAACGAAATGATATCTTCACGATCACGTTTGTCAATGTACATCTTTAAATCATCGTGTGAAAGATTAATTCAAAATAGGTGGTTCTTTAACTTTTAATTTATGCCACGGAATCAGATCAATATAATCTCCTGCGCTAAAATTGATTGCAGGAACTTGGAACTGCCTGACTTATCCACTAGTGTTCTCACTTCGCGCTTTAAGGATTCTATACAATCCTAGCTGACGGATGAGTTTCCAATCGTTGGTTATCATCGTAATCAGCTTATTTTCCAGATGGGCAAAAAAGGCATTGCGCTGACTTACTGAGTCAATAACAACTTTAATTGCCTGGGACATATCGCTGAAGAAAAAACAATTTCCCAAAGACGGATTGCACCGTATTTGCAGGATGGCTTGCACTTAATTGCAAACCATGCACATGCGTACACCTTGACTTCAAACTCCGTCAAAATTTTCAGATTTGACGTTGGCTACGGTGTTGCCAAATTGTCTCAAAATTCTGTTGGCGGTGGTAACCCATCTGCTGTGTGAAAATCTACCACGAAATCTATTTGCAAGGTTTTCCGAACCACTTCGTTTCTTAATAGATAGGATAATTTCCTTTAGGTATGTTTCATCGGTACTGAGATCGTCAGTAAGTGTTTCGAGGTTATTAATGTCGATAGTCTGGGAAGAAATGACGGGAAGACATTTACACTTGTTCAGCATTTTTTTAATATGCCCACTATACCTGTATAGTCCCCTGCTGCATCCGTCTAGCTGTTGAAGCAAATGTCGCAATGGCAGATAACTTGCATGTAACAATCAATAGTCATTATGCCATATTTTGAAACTAAGTCAGATTTAAGGTTATAAAATTCCAACAGGACCAAAAATAAACACCAAGCCGAAACATTTCGAATATTTATATTTTTGTATTGAAGAGCATGAACTTATTTAATTGAACTTTAAATTTTTTGAACACTTTAAAGAGATTTAAATGTTTGCTTTTCATTCTTGAACTTAAATTGTTTGTGTACTTTTCATAGATTGCACTCTTGCACTCTTGCTTCTTGTGTGATGCATTCTATTATACATATACAACAGATAAAATTGAATTTACGGGAATATAAATTTCGAATGCCCGTACCCTGGAAGATATTATGTGATATCGAAAATACTGTTCAGGCATATTAATACATACCATACGCAACGTTTCCGTAGTATGACATTTTTATTTTCAAACTTTATGTTTATTTCGATTTATAAGTTTTTCAATGCATTTTTGACGAATTTCACAAAAATTTCGGGGCCCGGGGGACCCGAAGATAAAACTTGATTTCGAAGAAACTGTGGAGGCATATTACGACGTACCAAGCACAACTTTTCCGAGGGTGACATTTATATTTTCCAACTTTATGTTTAATTTGATTTATAAGTTGTACAAGGCATTTTTCACAGATTTCGCAAACATTGAGGTGCCCGGGGCACCGGAAGCTAGAGCTTTATTTCGAAAAATATGCGCATTTTTTTACTGAGGACCATACGCAACTTTTGCGTGGTATTACATTTTAATTTTCCGATTTTCGTTTTTTTTCCACTCCACTCTAGTACATAAGGTGACTGTAAAGAAATTATAAGACCACCTGAGAAAATTAGCATATTACACGTCAAATCAGAATCGTTATAAAACGTACGTGTTTATATATCGTGAAAGTATTCCCGAGAAGCAAAGGTGAAGGTTTAGATACTGTTATTTACGATATATTATAAGATGCCGCGGGGTAAAGAGTTGTCTACAACCGAAGTAAGAAAAATTTGGTTATATAAGAGTGCTGGTAAATCTGAACCAGAAATAGCTTGGTTAATGAATTGTTCTAAAACTGCCATTCACAATGAAATAATTAGACAAAAAGAATTCAAATAAACTTAAATGAAAGAAAAAGGATTTTGACAACACGGGGTGATCGACAATGTTTCGATTATAAACTCAAAAAGGACTTTCAACTTGGGAAAGTTCGAATCGTTTCAGCAAAAGAACCTCACACATAACAGATTGGAAGAGTCTGAAATCAAATATTAATACAAAATTCTTGAAACTGTTGAAAAAAAACGAGGTTAATGAAACATCATAAAGGAGAAAGACTGAAATGGTCTAAAAATGTCATGTCATGGGACAAGAAATAGAAACAAGTGATATTTTCAGATTAAAAAAATTAATCTTGATAGTTCGGATTGTTATCAACACTATTGGCATGATTCAGGAAGGAACCGAAACAATGCTTCAGTCAAAAAATGGGAGGAGGATCATTAATGGTTTGGGGAGCTTTTATTCATGGTGGATTATCATGGAAGACGATAGTATCCCAGTGACGCAGCCTTAAGCCTAAAATCGTATCCTATCGTATCGTATTGTAGAATTCGTAGATGGCGAACTCAATTATACACCTAACTCGACTTCAAAGAAAATGCGAAAAGCCGCTTTCAATAACTCAGCAAATATAGCTCTTATTATTCTGATTTTTTTTAAACAGCCTTACATCTGCAGTATAATCCTATTCTGAAATTTTTAGATTTCTACGTGCAGTATATTTTGAGATCTAAATACCCATTTTTAAAGCAAAAGCGATGTCAGAAATTCCTAATTTCGATTACGCGAAAACGGCCCGGGCGATTTTCTATAAATTGATATATAATATAAATCTGTTATATATGAAGAGAATAAGATGGAACAGATGTCATAAATTCCGGGGCCGCCATCTTGGAATTTTTCTTGTCGTGAAAACCCCTTTTCTGCCCAGTAGTAAATGTTGCCAAGCACCGGTTTATACGCATGTTAGGCTTAACGAAAATAAAATGTAAATAATAAACAAAACTCGCTAAAATAGCAATCAGTAATCGTTGTATGAGCGCTACGCGCTCATTAACCGAAAAGAAATCACTGGATTCATCAGTTCTCGCTTTGTAGCAATCTCAAAATGTACAAAACTCGTAAGGCAAAATATACATAAAAAACAAAACTCTCTAAACTGGCAATCAGTAATCGTTATATGAGCGCTATGCGCTCATTAACTGAAAAACAAATCACTCGATTCTGCAGTTCTCGCTGTGTAGCATTCTCAAAATTCAGCAGTTCTCGCTTTGTAGCAATCTCAAAATGTGAACTCTTAAAGCAGCAAAATATACATAAATTATCAACATACCTTAACAGACATCTGATTTCTTGAAAGCTCCAGCACGAAATATCTGTCATTCCATCACCGTCATTTTCCAAACTAGGCTTATGAATGCGCATTGGCACACCATAAACGAACCTCCTTTTTTTGGTCAAAATTTCCTCATATTTCTTAATTACTTCAGCAAGACCGTTTAAACGGGCTACAGAAATCATAGTCAATCAAATACATCCAATAAATTTAACATAAAAATAAAAAGACAGAACGATACAATAAGATATCAAAATACGTCAACAAAATCCTTCCTAAGCGAAAATGAGCTTCTCAGGGGTTGCCAGAACACGACACTTCAGAACACACAAGTCACACGGTTTTCCACATATAGATAACGATCGCCAACATAAAATCGCCAAGAAATTTCAATAATCCGAGATCGCGACCATCTGGGAATATATAGCATCTAAGCCAATATAATAACAGTTGTTTACGGGAAAGCGAATTTCTTTTTTTTAATTCACATTTTTTTTTACCTCCGAAAATAACATGGGCGATCTTATTAAAATTAATATATAATATCAATCTATATTAGATGAGTCGAATAAGACCATGTTTGTTTCCAGGAAGACCCTTATTCGTTATATAATAAGCATGAAAAATCGGACTATATTTTTCCACCATTTATGGGAATTTCACCGAAGATGCGCCACTGTATTCGTGCGTTTAATTTCTTCTGATCAACTTTTGGTGGAAAATTTCGTATCTTCTGTAGCGCAGTCGGTCAAGCGTTGGCCTTGGAATACACAGTCTGCGAGGTCTGTCCTGTTTGAAGCAGTAAGCACTTTTTTTTTTTTATCCCTTTTAAGTCAGTAAATAAAGTAAATTTGATTTTATGTTTCTATAAAAATGTACTGGTTTATTTTTATTTTTTTCTTTAAGAGTTTCACATATCACTATTTCGTGACAATTTTTCAGACGGTAAACATACTGTAAAATCTGTCTAAGGCGCTCTGTGTAAGCCGGAAATCAGCCTACCGCGGAAAGACTTTCAAGTCCCGGTGAATCCATTGAAAATAACATTAATACGTGCTCCATAAGCCGAAATCTGCCTAACGCGAAAACGGAAAGGTTTTTACGGTCCGCCGAAAGCCAATTTTTACATGAGACGGAAAAAATATATTTTAAAACCGAAAAGCATTCGGTAAATAAACTGATAGATATATCAAATACATATAATAAATAAATACATATAATATACAAATATAAATAAAAGCACATTTTTACGCATTCATTTGTTTACAGAGAGAGAATTTTAATTTTGAAATTTTTCAGATTTAATTATAAGGAAAAGAAAATACGCAGTTTGTTTTGTTCAGTCCACAACAGTTTCTTTTTATTTACAATTTTTAACACAAATAAATTTCTGTTTTTCTACGGTACATAAATTTAAATTTTGCGTTTTCATTTTTTCCATTACCCTTATAATAAAAAACGAAGAAAACAGGCCGTTATTCTTCCATTACCTTTATAGAGGTCTGCACGGGCCGGAATTTCCAGGCCCGAGCCTAGTCCGGCCCGGCCCGCAAGGAAAGCTATCTTGGCCCGGCCCGGTGTAAAAATTGTAAGTTCGGACCGAGACCTTCCAGGCCCGTTTGCATTTTTACAGTTCTCGGCCCGGCCCGTACAAAAATCAGTGAAAACAGGCCCGGCCCGACACAATTTCTACAAAAAAATTACGTTTTTTTCTCGGCATACAATTAAGATTATTTTAATGAATACTACATACATATTTATGGGAACATTTTACACTATATTTTAGATTACTATGATGTTCGCAAAACAGAAAACACACTATAGTAAACATTAACGATTACTTTCAGTGTTTTAGTCATCGTGTTTACAGTCATTTCAAAATTCAAATAAGGATTCATTAAAAGATTAATGTAGTTCAGAATGAAGGATTAAAAACAAGATAACTTTTTAAGCTGTATAATAAAAAGTAGATTTGTGAAAATATTTCTGTCATTTTTAAGGCTTTCCTCAAATCCTTATATGTATCGCATTTCAATCCGTTTCGCTGAGGAAAATACGAATTTTTATGTGTAAAAAACTGTAAATAAAACGAAAATGTCGATTGAACAAATAAAAATGCTCACATTTTTCTATTTTATTTTTCATTAAATTCATAAAATGGAAACTTCATACAATAACTCTCTCTATGTGTAAAAAAATTAAATAAATGCACAAGCTCATGTCTTTCTTTTTTTGCTGTTTTTGTTGTTACAAACTTAAGAAGTATTACTAATTAATATTTCACTTTAAAAAACGGCACTGAAGATTACAAACGCAAAAAATACCCGACAGCCTTTTTTTTACCAATTTGCATGCTTTACTTTGTTATATATTAAGGAAATAATTAATAACATTCAATTTTTTAGCTAGATCTAGTAAAATCAATCCCGTTTACATTTCTGAATTATTAAAATTAGTGTTTTCTGGTGCTGCCATCTGTCTTTCAAATGTAAAAAAATAATATTATATATAACACCTTTTCCGTATATTTGCAATTTTAAATACTGGTAAATAGGCCCCAAAAATTTTAATTTAGGTCTCGAAAATTCAGATTAGTACCAAGCTTCAATATTTTTTATGAACAGCAATTATATTTAAGAGATTTAGTCATTTATCGTTGCTTTATCATGATATCAACGAGATTATATTTTGGCGAGGTCTTGGCGATTTAATGTTACCAGTTCAGTTTGGCATCCTTTTTCTTAGAGTGGAATTTCATTTACAGCTGTGGAAGATTGATACTTTCCTTTGTTTTCCGCATTGAATGTATGTATATTTGAACTGTTGCTAAATGAAAATGGATACTCAATTATTAAGCAAAAAATTGTAGGTTAGAATTTGATTTACATAGATTTATTTACTTTTATTAGCGGGCAATTATTGTATTTTAAATAAAAAGGTTTAAAGAGTAATATTTCTTGATATTCTCCTTTAAAAGGTAAGCTTTTTACGTAGTAAAATTTAACAAAGCTTTATATATATGAAACAAACCATAAAAAACCCATTTTGTATATAGGTATGTTTTTTTAAGAGGGGGGGGGGCGAATTAAAGATGAATGAAAATCACGATTATGAGTTGGACCCTTGGTCCATTGGCCTTTAATATTTTTTTGTTTTTATATTTTTATTACTGACCTAAAAAATCAAACGTAAAATTTATGTAAATGATTTTGTGCGTCATATTATCCATTTGCATACATTTCGTTTAGTTTGGATACAATGACGCACACAAATAATTTACATAAATGTTACTTTTGATTTTGGATAGCGTGGCACAAAAGATAAATCAATTTTTTCATATAAATACATTGCAGTGCATCGTATAGGTTCAGTGAGAGTGATATTTTTAACAGTGTATTGGTAAATTAAAAGTTTTGGTTACATTTGTAAATATAAAAGCCAAACCGAAAACTATCGAAATGGAATTTTAAAACGTTGTTTATAGCTACATCAAGGCGTCACTTAAATTTTGATATCATATCTTTTAAAAATCATATTTTGAATTTATGAAAGATGTGAATGATAAAGCATCAATGAATAAATTTTTATACAACCTTTTAAATTTAACACAATTCTTACACATGCAATTATAAATAAAACAAAAATAAAATGATGAAATAAATAATATAAATCTATGTATACATATACAATTATTAATAGCATAGCGTCATATAAAATTTGATATTATTTTTATGTTCCATATTTAAAATTCTTATAGCAATAAAATAAAGCGATGCGTCACAAACTTTTAACCCGTTAAGGGTTTTTGTATTGATATTATTTAACCCAAATTTCGGGAGTTGTGAACGTTGTGCAATATCAGTCTATGTTATATTATCATTTGATACTGTTTGGACCTTTTATAGGTGGTGCTAAGTGGATGTTTCAGTAGGACAATGCTTCTTGCCATGCGTCTAAATCCACCCAGCAATTATTTAAAAAAGAAAAAAATCATGTTTTTCATGGCCAATTCGAAGTCAAGATTTGAACCCTGTGAAAAACCTTTGGGGTGTATTAAGTCGCAAATTTTATGCTAATAATAAACAGTTTTTATCTACCAATGAACTAGAAATAGCCATTGTAAAAGAATGACACAATATTTTTGAATCTATACTTAATCACCTGGTCACTTCTATAAAAAACACAGTGTTTGAGGTTATAAGGAAAAATGGAAGACCAATATCGAATTAATTTACATATTTTTGTTTTTAGTCAAGTGGTCTTATAATTTCTTAACAGAGTATTTTTCAATCATTGCTTATATTTTTGTTAACATATTTATTGCATTATTAAAAATTATTGCAAACTAATATTAATAAATACGTTATATTTTGATATCTCATGTGTTTAAACTATAATTAAAACCTTTATTTACTTCATAATTTTCAAAATCAAAGTAGTCTTATAATTCTAAACGCACTGTATGTTAGATTTTTTAACCCCTTGAGGGACAAGCAAAAATGTCTCTTAATATTGAATTCTCACCGGAATAATCGAAAATTTTCATTTTTAAATAAGGAAAAGCAATTTTTCATCGGTTTTCCTCCAAAGTTAAAAACATAAAATTTAATTAAAATTTTCTGGTGAGAATCTTGTTTAAATTAGGTGGTATATATTTTATCCCACCGCCTCTCAAGGGGTTAATTGTTTTGCTAGAAAATTTAACACGAATGATGAATTTTTGGGCTTTTCGCGTGTAACACATGGGAAGCCGCGAACTGTTAGCGGCCTTTTGCGCATTTCCTAGATCCCATATTTTGTGCTAATTTGGATTTGTCCTCTATTTTTTGAATAATAGAGTTATCAGAATAACTAAGTTGTTAAATATGAATAAAGTTGTTATTTCATTGATAACATTTTGTATTTATTACACTCACGTTTTAGAAACATTTTTCTGTATATTTCACTGTATTTACTATTTTTACAATGGGTCATTGATTGCATCTACTGAAGTGAATAATTACTAATTTCAGATATCACATTTCTACGTTTGCTGTATAAGGGAACTTTGCTAATTTTTTGTTTTGCTCATGGATAACTTATGTTATTCTTGGCGCAACAGACAAGCGCATCTTTTGTTCCCAATTCCCTATTGATGGCAGCGTTGGTAGATTGAGGACTTTTTAAATTCACATTATTTGACTGTCAGCACTTTTTTTAAATAGCATAATTTGTCTTATTTTTCACAATTTTTAATCTTATTTTTAAATAGGAAGAATATTTCTATTTCAAAAAAATATACAAAACTGATACGGCAACACTGATTGGTGGTAACCATGGCTGCTAACCTTCCACTAATCTTCCGTAATATCTGGATTAATTTGACCCAGGTTAACCATTTTTTAACCAGAAAATTTATTTCTTGAATCTTTATTTATTTATTTCACGGTTTCTGCGTGAAACATATTTAATTTCATTTCTTCAAAAAATTTCTGGTTCGAAACGTATTAAACCAGGGTCAAATCAACGCACGTATTACGGAAGATTAGTTTGAGGTTGGCACCTATGGTGGTAACACATTATAATCTACTTTAATATCCGAAGAACAAATTTTGGAATTATGAGCGTTTTAAGAAAAATAAGTTGCGCATGGATGGATAGGGCGCCAGAGAAATTAATTGAAAGTACCTTGCGTTTGTGTGTTTTATTTAATATCATATGTAATATAATTTAGCATCAGAGATTAATAGGTAATATGTGTTAACTTATGTTTATGATTTAAAATTTCGTTTGAATTAAAAATGAGTGTAATTTCAAAGTAATTACCAGAAATGTCTTTATACAGTAAAGTGCAAAATATCAACTTTATTTAAATGTAGATGATTCCTAAAGTACTTCACCGAATGACTTATCTTTTGGTACTCAAGGGTTAATTTTTTCCAAAATCGAAATATAATGTATAAACTAGGTGTAAAATTTGAAATTTTCAAATTTGCAATTATTTCAATGTGTAGGGTACCTAAGAAGCATAATTAGGATTGGTAGTGCTTAGTTCACGTTGTTATTAAGCGTTTGTTAGCAGTCAAATTTTCATACCATTATTTTAGCCGAGTTAGTAGGGCGCGTTAATTTTTTACGCTAGACTGTACATTAATATTTTAATCTAAAAACTAATAAATATTTACTAGTTACTAATACCGTCAAATAAAACACAATTATCTGAATAAACATACATAATGATTATTTAGAAATATTTCAAACAGAGTAGCCAGAGTGGTTCCCGAACAATGAATTATTTTAAATTACAGATCCTAACAAAAATTGTAATTTTGGAAAATATTATTAATTAGGAAGGCTTGGTAAAAAGAAAAATATGCTTACTTTTGTACTTATCTTTGAAGTTGTTTATAACCGTTATATTTTAAACTTAAATAAAATTTTACGAAGAATTTTTCTTCAGACATACCTACAATAAACAAATCATAAGGCAAAATGTAGTTGATCTGGAAATGAGAAAAAATAAAAATTTTATTTGCGTCTGAAAGCTTATTTAAACCATCATGAGATCGGGTTTACTTTAGAACAAATATTATAATATTCAACTTGAATTTCTGAAACCATGAACTATTCTATTAGATTTTTGTATCGATTCAGCAAACTACGAAATATTGTCATAAAATATTTAATATTTGAGAATGCCTGGAAAAATTTAACAGAAAATTTTTATGAAGTGTAAGTCGTAAAACGCAACATAAATTAACTTTTATACATTTTAAAAAGAGATCAGCTCGTCTCTAGGTGGATAAAATATTCAAATAACAGTTCATATTTTTCCATAGAAAAAGAAACTATATTTTATCGGATCAAAAGTTTGAAATAACTACAAAAGAAACAGTTTTAAAATATATATGGCCTTAAAACTGACAATATTATGGTTTGGCACAACTCGAAAAAGAGGATTAATCAATTTAGGATTCTCCGAGAACATATAAGTAAAAGGTTTTTAAAAATATAAATAGGTTATTGTTTTTTCTACTTGGTCTTACGAAAATTGAAATGATTTAAACGTTAAAATAAAACAGTTTCTGTGAATATTTACAAAATCTGTTTTCTTTATCTTTCTTTTGTTCAAATTTTTTATTTGTTTGTTTGTCATCAAATTGTTTGAAGAACAAAATCTCTGAGAACAAACAGTTACTTTATTTATAAAAGCCTACAGAATAATGTTTTATTTAGATTTGTTTCAAATAAAACAAATCTGCTTATTTTGAACGTTATTTTCTCTTAAGATAATTTTATCACGTTCCGGTAGGAAAATCATGATATCGACCTCTTGGTATTACAGAATTTCACAATGATTTTTACTGATTTAGAATTTCCTGAAATGCGGCTTATAATGTGACATTATGTGAATAAACTTACATTTTACAATATAAATCTTTTACATATATATTTAACTGATCATTATATTCAGGGTTTTCCAGAAAGATTGGTGTTCTTCACGCCATGTGTCTAAAATGTGATTTGAATACTTTGATTAGGTGGATATACAGCTATGAAAATAAATGAGATGAAATTGCAAAAAATATGAAATTTGTAAAAAGTAATTAACGCCTTGGTTGAGAGGGGTTTAATGTCACAACGTTCCAAGAACATACTTTATAAAAAAGTATTAAAACAAAACATGTTATTTTTTTTTATAATTAAACTTAAAAGCTTGTCATAAAAATAAGTTGAACTAAAACAAAAAGCTTAATGAGAAATGTAATGCAATGAAACAAAATATTTAATGAAGTTATATCTTGATAAAATCAGAAATTTTTTGTAGTTAAAATCTTTACAATGGTGATTTCTTTAAAAACGAAATGCAATAAGTCTAAACTATACGTGTAACAAAGAAAAGTTTATTTAAAAGTAATTTTATAGCGCATCGACTAGATAAAAATCGAGGAAAGGTACAAGGTTGGTTTTTTTAATGTATAGGGCTTGATTGCATAAGGTACCTTTAGCGACATGCTGCGCTAAAAAAATTAACAAATTATTTTTAAAAAGTTATCCTGAATTTTATCATAATGTAAAGGTAAATTTAAAAATAGTTTAAGGATAAACCTAATGCAATGATAGATGAAATTAAAATAGTTAATAGTCATAATATTATGTTGAAAATCAAATTTTCATAGTAAATATCTGTGCAATCTGTTTAAAAAAGGGTTATTCTAAAAAAACAATGAATTTAGAGTGCAAATTATGCAGCACAAACCACTTTAATTTAACTCAGACTTAAAAGAAACAAATTTAGATATGGGGCATTCTCACAATCTTTTGACTTTTCAATATTTTTCTGTCCCTGAATAACAATTTTTATTTTAGTACATATTCTTAGATTTTTTTTATTTCTTACACTGGAAAACATCCCATTGCATGACGGCATAACCATATTAACAAGATAAATAAGTTTTGGACGACGTTAGGGGTCCAAATATACATCGAAATTCCTATACCGTCTTTTGTCCCTGATGTTGATTTTTAATTTTGGAGCTGTCTGTATAAAATTGTTTCAATAAAAGTAATTGGATGTAATTTTTTTCTGAAACTGGGACTATTTTTTCATATAAATATGTAGCAAAAAATTAACTTGCACACACTTTTAGAGTGGTTATTATTTTTTTAACTCTGTCCCTGGGTTTTAGATTCTTTATCGTCCCTCTTGCTAAACTTATACAGGAAATAACTTCAGATGTAGCCACAGAATGTGTTCAACTTTTTTCCCGTGCAGAAGTATGCTACAGAAAGAATGGCTAAAATTTTTTGATAGGAAATTTACTGCATAACTTAAATCAGAATTTAAATATTTCAAGCATCGTGGCTTTATTGGTAGTCTTATCGTCCCCAAAGTTTATTCCTGCACTTTTCGAGGTAAATTATTATTATTTTTTTTTTTTTACTTAATCGAATGTAAATAATTATTTCTAAAAATCAATGAACATCGTGGCTATCACTTAGTCTTAACATGATTAGCCTAAAAATAGATGGTAATTTTCCTTACCGTCCCATCCTTACCATACTTTTTTTTCCATACCGTTCCTTTTTTCCTATACCGTCCCCTTTTTTCCTATACCGTCCCCTTTTTTCCTTACAATCCCCTTTTTAACACCTTTTAAGACAATGTTATACCAAAATTTTGTATTGAAAATACTACATTGTTATTATTTCTTATTTGAATATCCTGTAGGTACTATGCAAATGCATTATAAGTTAAAATTTAGAAGAAAATTAAAAGTTATAGCGTTAAAATGATAAGTAAAATTAAACTCGCAAGTTTAACTTAAACCTCTGTTAAATACAAATTTTTTCTCTGCTGACCATGTTTTCTTTATTTTGAATAATTAAGGCGTTCGTCTATAAGTTTAAAATGTTATTTTAGTAAGTTTAATTTCACCAGATTTTTATTCCTGAAAAGTCAAAAGATTGTGAGAATGCTTTATGTACACTCAAATTTCTTAAAACCACCATTTTCCTCATTTTTATCACAGTCATATGTGTAGGAGTTTGATTCCATATCCTCTTCCGACAAGTTGAGAAGCTGTTTGAAATCCTAAACATTAGAATACGAAGGGCCAGGACGTGATTTCTCGTTATATTTTCATCACAGTTATTCACTGATAAGAGAGTTGCTATGATTATTATTTCTCCCTTTCTGTACATATGACTATTATTTTTCTTTCTTTGTTCTTGAAACGTCAAATGTTTGCGATATGTTTGTTGACGGAATAGAAAATTGTTTAGACGGATCCATTTTGACTTTCTCGGATGATGATAGTAAACGAGAATGTTTATGTTTAGAAGGATCAAAGTATTCCAGTTTGGCGGGTTCTGCTGGACGGAAGTTCTCATTCTGACAGAATTAACTCGGCAAACATCAACAACGCCTTCATCTTTCTAAATTTCTAGGATTTCATCATCTTTAGAGTATAATATCTCAGAAACTATTGTTGGATAAACCTGGAGAGAGTCAGAGAAGGAGCCTAGTACTGAAACTTTGCAAGTAGTCGTGATTGATTGGCTGATGACACGTCAAACATCAAACACCTGAATGTAACTTTTTTAGTAGACGAATGTATAGAAGAATAGAGTGAAAAGTTTCAACTGTGAGAAAAGTCGAAGTTCTCTTGAAGGACTTATTTGAAATATTGTTTGATCTGTAAATATAATAAATGTGTGAAAGGATTATTCTGTACAATCTGGTGCTCGCCACGGTGAAGTTAGCTAGAAAGAATGAAGTTCTTCTTTTGATACCGTCAACCCAGTTTGAATTTTACTTTGGGCCACTTTTTCCTGGTTCAACTCACATTTCCATTATTAAAAAATATTATATGTGATTTTTCAACGTCGAAATGGAGTTGTAAACAATTTACACGAAACAATGAAGCAAACGTTTTGGTTTTAAAGAGGAAATGTTTTATTTTTTTTATTTTTTAACTATTTTTAAAATTTTGGAACAAAGTAGCCCCAGCTGGGGATACTTTGGTCAATTCACTTAGTTTTATATAAAATGAATACATTTCATATGTAAATGAATTCATTTTTACTGAAACTCCCTTGCAATAGCATTTTCTAATAAATTAACGCTGGAAACTGCATAAACATTTATTTTTTTTAAACATTTAAACACAATAAAATAATTGTTAATATTAAAGGAACGAGAGAACAGTTTTCCTTATATTATACTCAGCACAGTGTTGCCAGATTGGGAACTTTTTTGTCCCCAAATTTTTGGTTGTCGCCGCTTTTTGGAAATAGAAATATTCGACCTATTTAAAAATATATTACAAATTCTGTAAAATAAGCGAATTATACTATATTAAAAAAGTGGTGAAAGTAAAAAAATCTGATTTAAAAAAGTCCCCAATCTGGCAACACTGCCTCAGCAACCGGAAGAAAAACAGTTAATGTAACATTTGAAAACAAAATGTTACTTACAACATGTTTTAACAGATTTGGTTGTATAAAAGGCTATTCTAAGTAATTGGGACTATATTTGGACCAAAAAAGGCCTGGCGCAAAGTAGCCCGAAATAATAGTTCTCATATTAGCTTTATGAAAACGGGAACATTTCCTCTCAAAATAAAATGTTAATGGAAAAACTATGATCATTCATGGGTAAAGAATAATCTTCATGAAATTCAAGAGATTCACGTTATTCTTAATTTAAATCAAAGTTGGGAGAGCTTAAATGAAAACTTCACGATTCATGTAAAATCACATTAAAATAATCAAGCATATTTCACGTTGAAAGTGGCGCAGGTGTAGTTCAATAAAAGAGCACATAATGATAAAAACTTGAAAATTATATTTACACTTTTAAATATTTACAGTATATATACAACGAAAACATTTGGATAATATTTGTTAAATAAATTCCACACTGGGAATTCAAGATGATCATATTAAAATTTCAGCAATTATGTTCTTCTAAAAAGAAGCCAAGCATGATTTCATATTCGGAAATAAATTTTCCTTTTCATTAATCAAAACATCATTTCTCCTAAAAAGACCATGACAAAAGACATACGCAGACTATCTGCTGCGTTCAAGATTAACATTCACAAAAAAACTAAACTAAAAAAGGAAAGGAACAAGAAAGAAAAATGTTTTTTAATATTAATTCTCTCGAAGGTCACGTGATCCTTCGCGGCGCCCGCCTGGCTAAGAGAGGCCCGCTCGAGAGTTGCAAAATATTCCACAAACTCCCCCCGATGAACAAGGGTTCATCAAAATGGGGATTCAAAATAATTAAAGTAGAAATAAAATTATTCTAAAAAATTATGAATTACACTATACATAAATACAATACAAATCAAAATGTATACTTACATACTGGACTTCAAATAAAAATAATAAAGTTAAATTACATCAATAAATATTTTGTCTGCTACTAAAAATCGAAAGGAAAATGTAAATCTATACAAATTATTATAAAACAATTCAAGAGTTAAAAAATCAAGCTAAAGATTAAAAATATTAACAAACAAAAGCATGTTATTCTTTTTTTTTTAAGTCAAAGGAATAAAAAGTCTTTGAATCAATTACTGAAACAGTTAAAAGTTTTTTTTTTTTTTTTTTTTTAAGTCAAATGAGAGTTTTTTTGAGAGTTGATAAAATCAGTTTTTTTTTTTCAGTTTCTCAGAGTTCTAAATTATGCACAAAAATTAATAAGTCTTAATGGTACATGTTCATAAGCATAAGAATCACATCATATATTTCAAAATCAGAAGTTTTATTCTGGTTCGTGTAGTGAGCAGATTGTAAGTTGAGAGGTACTCATTTTTCAAGCGCTTCCAAAAATGATTCAGAAGAGTCTCGCACAAACGGAAGCGTTTCAATAAGGATTCCTTGGTTGCAGGTAAACACAAGATATGCTTTAGAGTTGCTATAAGTAGTTGACCAGGGCGAACGCTAAATTTCTTGGAGATTGCACGTTTGTTTAGGATTTATTTTATGCACTGTCTAGATTTAAAAATCCAAAACTTTTCACTAGTTTGTACTAATGTACTGGACACTCCTGAATGAAAAACTTTTTCATGTGCATCTTTCACGCTTATTTCAGTAAGTTTATGCTTTGTAGGAATCTCAACAGGATGATTTTCATAAAATGAGAAATCAGACTTTTGTAACCGTCCTCGTACCAACAGCAAACCTTCATCTGGCAACATAGGATTTAACTGTAGAAGATTCGATTCTTTAGGGATACTTTTGTTACATTTCAAGTATTTTGTAACGTCGGGAAAAATTTCTTCCTGCACTAGCTTTGACAAAAACATTTCAGCATGTAACATTTCCTCAGCTGATAATTCTGAAAAATCTCTTTTTTCTACCTTCAATTTTATATTAGAAATAAATCTAAATAGCCATGCAGTTACTCGATACAATTTCTTTAGGGAGCTATACTTTTCAAGATTAAAAATGGGAATTTCATCAGATTTATTTGTTTGAACAGCACAAGAGATGGTTGCTGATTTTCGAGACTTCTCTTTAGAAACATCAGGTAATTGTGTAGCAACAATTTCAACGCTAGGGCACTGATCTTCGGGCAAGGAAAGAAATTCAGGAACATACACATTAGTGTTAGCATCAGGAAAAATATGCAACTGGAGATGCTACTTTTCCATGATCAGGTTGCTAAAATACTGCCAGGGAATATTCAAGTGAGCGAGAGCCGGGATTTCTGAAAGCCAATTTTGCCAATCATTGTCTAGTTCACCAGGAACAAAAGAGGCGATAAATCCGGCTGAATCAAAGAACATAGTTGCAATTTTCAAAACATTGAGTTTAGTAGAAGAATCATTATTTAATTTTTCTAACAAGGGTCGTAATTCTAGTCCTAATTTATCTTCTGTATTGTTCCAAATCAATCCTAAAATTTTCAAGGAAGTATTTGGGAGTTCGGAACTCGAAGAAGGAATGTTTTCATCATTTAAAACATTAGAATTCAAGTTAGGGACATGATACAAACATTCGTTTAATGATAGAGAATCACCATATTTGGAAGGAGCATCATAGACTATACGCATTTTTGCTGTAGTTTTATCGTCACGGATAACAGGTCTGTGTGGAATGTAATAGGAATTATTAGAATCTTTCTCGGTGCACAATTCTATTACACCCTCATTAAACTGCTCTAGCAAAATGGAGTTATATTCGTTAAATAAAGAATCGTTTTTCAAGAATTTATTTTCTATACTAGAAAACCGCTTCCTTGCTACTTCAAGATTATTTCTAAGCAATTCACGAGAATTTTTCCACAATAATTTGCTTCATAACGCCCATTTACAAATTTTAAATTTTCTTTAAATTCTTTTATTACCTCATGATCGGTAATGTTCTTTTCATTGCTTTCAGCAATGCCAATAGCTTCTGGATCCCAAAATGCTTTCAGTTGAGTATTTATATTTTCAACTGAAACACGCAAACAAGCTACTTCTTTTTTATTCGACTCTATCTGCCCTTGCACCGTATGACCAAAAATAGTTTCTACAACGTATAATTCTTTTGTCAATTTTCCCTCGATTCCCTTTAATATTTTCCACAAAAAGTCAGACCCTAGCAAAATATTTATTTCCGGTTCAAGACCTGTATCAGCAAGCTTAAAGCCTCTTGTTCTCATTATGTCTAGAAGTTCTGGTTCTAGGGTTTTCACAGAAGCTCCAGTTATATTATCAACCACAAGTGCGAATTATTATTTTGCAATATTTGCGAATTATTATTTTGCAAGTGCAATATTTATCGAATTGATAGGTTGCGCAACACTGGATAATTCAAGAGCAACTACTTCATAACAAGATTCATAAGGACGTCTCCGCCCAAAAGGATAAACTAATAAATTTTCTTTTCGCAATGGCTTCAATTTTAATTTTTGTACTAGAGATCTCTTCACTAAGCATTTTTCAGAACCACTATCACATAAAACGCGAGCCAACAAGCATTGTTTACCAGCAGACACAGAAACTGTACAAGTCTGCAATAATGTAGATTTATTTTGTTTATATTTTTGTTCCGACATCATAGATACAATTGTACCTTTCATTTCTTTTTCAGGATTTTCTTTCGCTGTTTCTTTAAAACAAAAAAAATAACTATGGATATTGTTACCACATTTGGAACAAGGGTTAATTTTTGTTCTACAGTTTACAGACAAATGGGACTTAAAAAAGCATTTGTAACAGCGACCTTCTTTCTTTAATTTATATCGTTTTTGTTCATCAGTGAATTCTGAACAATTTAGTCCTACATGATCAGAAGACTTGCAAAATATGCAAAACTGTTTTGTAGATGTATTTAAAGCAGCAGCCGAAGGTATATTTTTCTTTTGAGGAAAATTTTGATATTTACTTGAAGAATTTTCATATTTGGTTTTAGAGTTTTCATAAGCCTTGCCTTGGGAATTATTTACTAAATTAGTAGCTTCCCGGCATCTTAGTTCCGTTTCAATAAAATTTATTAAATCGGTGACTTCACAGTCCTTATCGGGGTCACGTTTTCGATGGAAATCTAGTATCAAATTTTACAGGTAATAATCTTAATAATATGGATATTAATAAATGGCCGTAGGAGCCTGATGTTACTCCTAACACATTTCTTGTATGAGAAATCTTGTAGATTTCTCATACAAGTTTCGATATTATCATACAACTTTCTTAAAGAAGTAACATTGTTAGTGGATTTCACTGGTTCAAGATTTAGAATTTTGTTCATGTAATATTTATGATATTTTCCCGCTTACCATACCTCTCTTCTAACAACTTCAAACACGTTGAATAATTTTGATCTGTCAGTTCAAAACCAGCTACAATATTATATGCAGGTCCAGACAACAAAGATTTCAGGTATTGGAATTTTTCAATTTTTGATAACGATTCGTTTGACTCTATTGCACTAGTAAATAAATTAAAAAATTCTAAGAACTGGCTTGCATCACCAGAAAAATTTTCTATGTTAAGTTTAGGAAGCTTCACTGCCGAAACTGGTTTACTACCGATTTTTGAACCGTTACTTGATTCTAGTAAAACTTTTGGTTCAGTTTCGATTTTACATTTTTTAAGCCTCATCTTAATTTTAAATTTCAAACTTGATATTTTTTCAGAATATTCTTCTACCTATTTTAGTTCTTTTTCATATTCAGTTTTTTCCTGAATTAGCTCATCTATTTCGGAATCTAATTCCTTTAGTAGAGCTTCCTTTTCATTTACGAGCTCTAACGATTCCATTAAAGAATCGCAATCAGTTTTATCAATATCAACAGATAATAATGTATCACATTTTGTAATTAATTTTGTAACTGCTGCGCGAACAGTAGATCTCTTACTTTTAAGCTTATCAGGCTTATCCATGTTTAAAATTTATTTCAATTTTCAAAATAAATTATTATGAGAAAGCGTTATTTTCAATAAACCAAGAGTCAATAGTCATGCAGAATAATAAAGGTATTTCTTACCTTTTTTCCCGGTTGTTGAGGCACCAAAGAATAAAGAATAATCTTCATGAAATTCAAGAGCTTCACGTTATTCTTAATCAAAGTTGGGAGAGCTTAAATGAAAACTTCACGATTCATGTAAAATCACATTAAAATAATCAAGCGTATTTCACGTTGAAAGTGGCGCAGGTGTAGTTCAATAAAAGAGCACATAATGATAAAAACTTGAAAATTCTATTTACACTTTTAAATATTTACAGTATATATACAACGAAAACATTTGGATAATATTTGTTAAATAAATTCCACACTGGGAATTCAAGATGATCATATTAAAATTTCAGCAATTATGTTCTTCTAAAAAGAAGCCAAGCATGATTTTATATTCGGAAATAAATTTTCCTTTTCATTAATCAAAACATCATTTCTCCTAAAAAGACCATGACAAAAATCATACGCAGGCTACCTGCTACGTTCAAGATTCACATTCACAAAAAAAACTAAACTAAAAAAGGAACAAGAAAGAAAAAATGTTTTTTAATATTAATTCTCTCGAAGGTCACGTGATCCTTCGCGGCGCCCGCCTGGCTAAGAGAGGCCCGCTCGAGAGTTGCAAAATATTCCACAATTGGTTACAAGTTACTAAAGATAATATTTTGATGCTTACCTTATTTGTAGCTCTTGTCCAGATTGTTTCACTATAGAAAGTCTGGAGAGTTAAAATGTACACAGGAAATCAGTTGTTTACAAACACATCCAATGTTGCCACTAGAAAAATTTAATATACCCCCAAACTATTCAAATACCCTATAGTAGGGTATAAAATATTTTTCAATGGCAGAAACTCCAAAATATCTTGTACTGTTTATTCAATACAAAGAATAATAAACTTTTTTTATGGGATGGACCAAAGTAATCCCGCAATGACCAAAGTAGCCCCAGTTGACGGTAGTAAAAAAGAAAACAATTCAGCCGCCAGCCTCACCACACACTATAGAGCCCAAAAATGCAATGCAAATTCGTGTCCGAGTTCGAACCAGGGTTTATACGCTCACAACATATTCCTGTGTCAATCGCTACTCTAAACGAGATGACTAGTAATGAACCTATCACTTGGTCCAGAGGCAGTGATAAAAAAAAGCACACCAACCGATTGCAGGATACGAGGCCAACATGCACTCTAGGCTACCTGCAGCCGAGTCCAAACCTTCCATCAACTGTCAGGATCGCCTTTACAGGGACATAGATCACCAAAAAACGACAAAACGATGTTGGTGTCCAATCATTCCATGTCGATGTAGACAGATTAATATCGGCTTAAGGAAAACCGTCTTTACCTCCGAAGAGGAAACCAAAAAGATAGTGAAACAAAGAGGGAAAACAGACAAGACAGAAATGGTTTAAATAAGGACGAGGGATAAGAAAAAGAAAGATTGCTCAGGATACCGGAGTAGAGAAACCCATGAATACCTAGATGATTTATTCCCCTACCGGGATTATAAAATTAGACCAGGAGAGTATGTTTAAACGTTTTTGACTATTTAATGATAGAAACAGCAAAGCTGTCAATATAGCCACCGGATTTTTGAATACCAGTACTTTCGAATAGAAAACTGTCTTAATTATTTACAGAATTCCTGCGAAACTTTCTGTTCGAAAATTGTGGTGTTCAAAAACCTGGAAATTTAGCCTTTTATTCATACAGTAAATGATGCATAGGACACGCGAATAATGTATTTGCATGGAAAAACGACTGACACAGTGACTGGCTCGCGTAGCTTTATTGAAGTTCATAAAAATACAAAATTTCACATCATTCACACATGATGTGGATATCAGCCACTCACCAACAAGTGCAGCTTTAGACAATATATCTCCATTACATTACTATGAAATGGCATTAAAATAACAAAACACTAAAGGTTAAATACATTACTAATAACAATTTACCAATTGAATTCCCGTGATTCAGTCGCAAAAACGAATCGTGTCAGAAAATTGTTCAGTTTGTGTCGGATTATAAGTAATGGTGTGGTGTCGAGGAGAGTCTTTCCACTTCTTTTTCTTAAAAGTACCAATTGCTATATATATAAACGCAAAATTTATCTTTAATAACAGGAAAAATTCTATTCCGATAAAGTGGTGGGTATTTTGCGTTTGCCTCTATTTCCTTAATATTAAACAATTACTCAGCTAAATTTCATCAGCTTGCGTCTAGATTCCATCAAAAATATTACAAAACGATTTAAATTGTATGACATATGTAAAAAAATTAGAGAAAAACTGGCAGGTGCAGTTGTCCGCGTTCTTTTTGTTTTAAAATAGATTTTTTTCTTAAAGAAAGCTTTAAAAAAGTAGATGTATTTCTTTTTTTAAATATCTTTTTCGCTTCAAAAGAAAGCTAGACATCTTGTTAACTCCATATGACAAGGTTAATGTTTATGTTTTGGGGGTACAGAAGAATTTGCTTTTCTCTGAGTTATATACTAAATCTGAAATATAAAACATACGAATAAAGAGGGCTCATATATTGTCAAAACTTCCCACCTCCAGTGAAAAGTGAGGTAGCTTCGAATACTAAATTTTTTAAATACTTACTGAAATTACATAATCATCAGTAATATACTTAAGCCACATTTCAGGTTTTATAAAATGTAAAAATAAATCATTAGTACATAATATAAAACACATTTCATATAATTTATCAAATTTTCCCTTCGTATGGCACTCTACGCACGATAACTTAACTTAGAATGGGTATACGATCATAAAACTTGCGTTAAAATGACCTTTAAACTATATTTGGTACTTAAGTATTAACGCCACCGCAGCAATAATAATAACATAGATGCCAACATCTCTTAATTATTCCGGAGTCTGATCCAAGACGAACATGTTTTCAACCGGAACTTTTATTTAACCAAAAATTTCAAAATGAAACAAAAAATACACCTCATAGAAGGACGGCACATTTTCTTATATTTTTTTCCGGTTTGAACATGCAAATTTTGGACCGGACTCCGGAATAATTAAGAGATGTTGGCATCTATGATAATAATAATATATATATATATATATATACATAAGCTCCGGTGACGTTAATACGTAAGTACCCTATATTTTATAGAAATAAAAATTAAGATTATTGAAATATTTAAATATTTTAAAAAATTTAATGATTTATTTTTCTACTTTTCAAATTTGATTTTTTAAAAATATTTTCTGTTAAAGAATGTATGTATCATTAGTTAATTTTATAAAATATATTTTAAATGTCATTTCATGCATGCATATTACTTGAGATTCTAATGACTCTGAAATCTTTTTTGTAAAAATGACGTAATGTTTTACTTTTAACAGTACTTGAAAATGCAATACATTTTAATAAATGATATTTTTTATTTGGCTATTAGCCAGTGATGGTACATTGGCGCAGGAGTTGTCACCACTAAATTTTCCTTCGCCTTCAAATAGCTCAGAAATTCTGTCCTGAAGTTAGATGAGGAATTCTAATAAAATTTTTGGTGTCAATTGATTATCTGATGCTACACTGTTCCATCACTGTTTTCAGCCTATCTTTAACCCCTTGAGGAACACCGGTATATATTATATACCACCTACGATTAAAGAAGTTTTACACCAGAAAAATTTTATTAAATTTTGCTTTTCTTACTTTGGTGGGAAAAAGCCGTAAAATTTCTTTTACTTATTTTGAAATAGAATTTTTCAAAGATTCCGGTGTGAGTTCAACATTACAGGAACACAATCATTTGCCCCTCAAGGGGTTAACAGGTTCTTTTTACATTAAATAACTTGTTAGGATCTTAAATTCATTTAATGCTTTATTAAAAGACCAGTATATCATGGTATCGATAAATACTGTAAAATTGTGTAAAAAAGTAGATACCTTAAAATTCCGTTTAAATAGATTATTTTCTGATATAAAAAGTTTTTTTTCTAGAAAAATATTTACTTTAAAACGAAGCCTAATATTTTAGAAAAAATTTATTTAACAAATGAAAATACTTTTAAATACCGAGAGTTCTCTAATACTATGTCATGTCTTTGATAATGTCAAAATTTTAACTACAGTGAGATAATCCTGTTATATCCTGAACACGTGTTATCTTTTTTTTTCCTTCTCAGAGCGAAAAGTTTTATCAGCTCTAGCTTTAAACATTTTAGATTTTAAAGTTGCCCACATTATATATAGCTAATACAAACGCATAAAAACTCTCAAGAAAAAGGAAGGAAATATTTTATCTCAAATTCCATTATCTATAAAACAGGACTAACTTTATGCTTGAATTCGGAATTCTTAAAACGTTTCAGTACATTTAAAGCGACTAGTCACCTTGTGTATAGTTAGTAACATAAGAAAAGTTTCTCACTTTTTTACCAACGGATAAAAAACTTTTAAAAAACTTAAAATTCACGTAGATTTTAATTTTTTGCAGTAAACCAAGAGAGAAATGCAATGAAATGAGTTTTAAAAGAAGCATGTTTTCATTTTTCATGAAAAATATCACTATACGTAAAAAAACCAAGAAGATCTTGTGTTATTTCTTTGTAATGCCGCATTCTTTAAAAAATTATCCAAGAAAGGAAAGTTTTTTGTATTCTTTTTTACAAATACTTTTGGTTTCCACATCGCAACAATAAAAATAAATTGATTTTAACTAGGATTTAACACATTTTCTGTTTCTCTAGAAAAAGACACTGTAATCTTAAACTGAAAAAAAAAGTACAAAATGATGTGAACTTTTCATTTGTTCAGATTTTTCTAAAAAATCTGATAAATCTTTATTTGGTGGTTATCTACAATGTACTTAATTTGTTGAAAAATCTTTCCTACATCAGCTTAGAAAATAGAACAAACAGTTTTTCTTTGTGTGTATCAGTTTTGTATTTGTTTTAAGTTAAAACATTCAATTGGAAATGGATAACATTATTTTCGTTAGTAAGATAACAAATACTAGCGTAAATGCTATAGTAATTAACGTAATTATGATTTGTGAAAAATATTTACAAAAATTTATTAAAAAGAAGTAATATATCATAGAAACTAAGAAATAATTTAAGATTTTATGTGTAGATAAATTTCCTATTGAATATTTTCATTTTCGAAAGCTTCTAACTTTCTCATTTAATAAAAGTAGGGGATAAACCATTACCGTCTCAATACTCAGGACCTCCGGGCTGATTTCGTGACGTACCAAATGAAGATTAACCCATTGAAATGCAATCAATTGCGTTTGTGTAATGCTTAATTCCCACCGGAAATTTAGAAAAATTTTATTTCAAAATAAGGAAAAGCAATTTTACGACTTTTCTCCACTAAAGTCAGAAAACTAAGATTTCCTAAAATTTTTCTGGTGCAAATCCTGATTAATCGTAGGTGGGATAAAATATATCCCACTGCCCCTCAAGGGGTTAAGGGGTGGCGGTATATATTATATACCACCTACCATTAATCAGGATTTGTACTTGAAAAATTTTAGGAAATTTTAGTTTTCTGACTTTAGTGGAGAAAAGTCGTAAAATTGCTTTTCCTTATTTTGAAATAAAATGTTTCAAAATTTCCGGTGGGAATTAAGCACTACACAAACGCAATTGCTTGCCCTTCAAGGGGTAAATCTTCACTTGGTACGTCACGAAATCAGTCCGGAGGCCTTGAGTATTGAGACGGTAATGGCTCAGGCCTATTATTGAAGGGGCGGTATGCATTAACTCAAAATGCACGAAAGTGTTACGCAGAGCGTCAGAAGACTGTATTTGGCAAATCAAATTGAGGCAACTGGAACTTGCGAAGGGTCGATTCAGGCAAGCAAATTCTGCTTGCAGCCTTCATTAGCCAATTTTAACACCTGCGATTAACCCAATTTTTTTTAAATATCTTCGACAACATGTTAATTAAGAAAAAGATTTATAGATATATTTTTCTGACATGTAATTAACCCACATACTTGTTTTTATTAATGTTCAGTTAAAAAATATTTCTAACTGTAATTAGTAAAAAGCTTAACGCTAAAATTAACAATGTACTGCAAAATGGCCATAAAACCGCCAAACGACCTCATAATTTAAATATATTAAAATAGTTATTTTTAATATCTGATGATAATGTTTTTGATGGAGTTCTGATTTCGTTATGAAACTGCGTTTTCATGAAATTGAACTCTTTTTATTAATGTAGAAGTGAGATTAAATTAATTAAACTGTTTTCGTAATTATAATTTTAATATAAAAACTACACGAAGTACAGGGATGCAAGCGCTGCGCCACAAATGGCTGATTGCTCCCACTAAATTTTTACAGTATTCCTCACCTTATTTAATGGCAGATTTTCTGAGATTTTATAAGGCAAAGAATACTATTAAAGTTTAAGGGTGAAAAATAAGCCATTTTTGGCCCAGCGCTTTCATCCCTGGAAGTATAAAAATGATCCGATTCGTAAAAATATATGAACTCAAAAACTTAAGAAATTTTCATTAATGCCGTTTTTATCGTTGAAAAGGGCAATTATTAATTATTTTATACGATTGAACATGTGAACCTAACATGCGAGGGAATTATCCTAAACCAGGGGTGTAAAATCTAGGCCCAGCAGGCAGTCTCTCACCATCTAAATTTTATTCGTTATTTTTAGTTGAATATTTTGTCTAAATTTTTAGTAAGAATGCTAACCTTTTTAATTCTGAAAATTTCAATGCTTTCACGCGTAGTTCAATTACATGTCTGTTAATTTTGTGTTTTATATATATTATTATTTTATTTATTTATTGAAGTTTAATTTCGCTATGGAATTTTAGCCGGAAACTAATGCTGAACTATTTATATTATTTAAAGTGCCAAATGATTAATCTTTTGTAACGGGCTGCATACGGTATAGATACATTTAAAAACAAATAATTATTGAAAATGAATTGAAAACCCACATAAAATCAGTAAATTGATATACAGTTTTTAAACAAATGTCTTTTAAAGGAATATTTTTTCTTTATTCGATAGCGTACAAATTGAAATTATGCGATGTTTTGAAGTTAAAGAAATAATGAGTTCTGTGGTTGACGCAATAATTTCTGTTTCTGTATGTAGGACATATACCTAGCTAAATGCAACATAATCACCCGCTTACACATACACCTCGTTTATTAATGACACAAGCAAATTTGAATAGATTTATATAGAGAGCTAAGAACGATATTGATTGGAAATAAGTGTATATGGGTTTGCAGGATCATTTCGTGAATTTTTTATACTGCAAGCCAATAAACGATTGTTTGAATTTAGCGCCTTTTCAAGAAACAAAACCCCGTAAAATCTTAATGTTACACCGGAAACATTTTCCAATCTTATCTTGAGACATTATATTTTGGTATTTTTTCTATTGATCAGTTTATGAAAATTTTATTTAGCTAAAATACCATTTATTTAATGCATGTAGTTCATCTTTGGTGTTTTCCCCTTTTAAAAAAATTATAATGTGGAGCTTTGAATCACCATGTATAGTGTCTGCACTCTCAATAAAATATATTTAATCATTTTTACCCGACTGAAAAGAAGGGCTATGTGCTTCGCGCGTATCGGTGTATGTGGATTTCTTTATACCCTCGAAACATCCCAACGGCTGGATGGATTTTAATGAATGAGGTCTCTATCGATTTGTCTTAATGGCCCGATGGTTATAGGCTAGGTTTTGTTTTTATAAATTTAATGGCGCTCGTAAAATACAAAATGGCGGTAGAGACGAAAAAAAAAAAACAATTTACGCACCCTACTGAGTTGCATATCATTGGATAGGTCTTTTAAAATGAAGACGACGTTTCATTGACTATTTTACAGTCAGAAGCTCCATTAAAATATTATACAACCTGTGTATGTATTGTGGATCTCTAGCTTTAATGCAACTCTAACTATCATAGACATCTATAGACCTCGTCAAAACAGTGTTTATAGATAGGAACTAACAGTTAAACACAATTTAAAAGTCATCAATACAAGTAAATAAAAAAAAAATAGGTAAGTAATATAAACAAGTAATATAAAAAAATATATTTTAAGTCAATTCCTATTTAGGTCAATAAGAGAATTTTTTTCTCCCATTCTTCATTCCTTTTGAGTGGTGATTAAAATGCCTTGATCAAGAAGATGGATCTCTCGGTCTTAAAATACCTCGATCAAGAAGGGGCTCTCTCGATTATTTAAAATTAATTAATTTAATTTAATTAATTAATATTTGAAAAATACTGGATTAACATCAAGTGTCATCCACTACAAGTTTAAAAAAATTATTTGAGCTTGGCTGGATGAATAACAAGTATTTTATTAACGACTGAAAAATTGAACAAGATATATATAGCGAGAGTGTGAGCTAATAGTAGGAATTGAAAAAAAAATGTTTCAGATTGATGAGAAATAATTAGTTTGCTTTTTACGCAGTCGGGGTTTTTGATTTTTTAAATTTGATTGTTTATTGTATTTCTTTTAGCATCCCATGTAACTTCTCTTTAGTATATTATTAAATATGTGACTTCAAAGATTTTAAAAAGCATATGTCAAAAATTTTGAGGTATTAAAAATGTTTACTTTGATATAAATATCATTTATCTTCTTTTATCACCAACATTGTGATTGGAGAAAATTCCATTTAATAATGAAAAGCATTCAACATCTTGAATAGCGTTATACTTATACGTCAGTCTGTATAATTAAATAAAGTCTTGCCTAACTTTGAAAATTTCGTTTGAAGTGTACTTCATATTTTCCGGCGCCGAAATATGGAAATGATATTACATGGCACATTATAATATATGCATTTCTAATATGTGATTGAAAGGAAACTAGATTTTTCAGCCATTCGTATGCGTCAAAGTTAATATTCAAAATAGAGTTCGCATAGTTGTTAGAGTTAGCATAAATAGAGTCGTATAGAGTTAGCATAAATTAATTAGAACTCATTTTTCCTCGTTTATTAAAAATAACAAATTTTTTAAATGAAAAATTTATAATACACAACATAAACAACCTCATTATCGTAGAAAAGAATACGATATATTCGATCATTTTTATGTACTTTATTTCTTCTACATTGCATCGCTTTCAAGAGAGTAGGAAACAGTGTTATTTTGCATTATTATTTACTCTATTCACGTAAAGAAAAAAAACCGTTTAAACATTTCGTATGCTAAAAATATCTCTTAAGTAGTGTAATTACAGAAGAGTTTATTAGTAGTCTATCAGCATGTTTTGCTTTGATGTAGTAGTTCCCATTCTTTAAAATGACTAATAATGTCATTGCATAAAGCAAGCAGTGAATTGATTTTTCTTACCACTTTAGAAGTTTTAAAGATATCTAACTTATTCAATTCCAAAATTGCACATAAAACATATGACAAGTACGAATAGAAAATGCAGTAAAAATGTAACTATTCGGTTTCTATGTCTCAGATGTATTCTAAGTGCGATACTGTTTTATGTTTGTAATTATGCACTAGATTGATTTTGCACACCTAAAAGAACTTCTTTTGTTCGTGTGTTTCTGTTGATTTCAGTTTGCTGGGTGACATATATAAAAATTTCTAAAAACCTCATTACAACGAATTCCTGGAGACCACAAATTCACATCAAAATTCGTTAAATTGAAATTCCAATATGACAGATTTAGAAATGGAAATTACATGCACATTGAATAAAATTACATATTGTTACTACATAGGGGGGTGGAGGATGAATAGGACATTTTCACAAAAATATTTTTATTATTTTTTTTAAGTTATTATCAATATTATATATCGCATTTCATACATTAGATATTTGACAACATATTGAACAATATTTATTCTAGATTATGATTTATTCAGAAAAATATTATGAAATAAAAAAAAAACGTTCCGCCCTGTCCTAATCATCCCCAGAGCAGGGATGAATGGGACAATAATAGGGATGGATGGGACAGAAAGATTTTCCTCCCTGTATTCAATTTTACCAAATTAAAATTTATAATTATAACCTTATATGTAATTATATTTGCAATATATGATTTTACAGCACGAATCGATATGTTTTTTTCAATAACATCTTTTATTGCAGTTTTAAGTTTTAATGCAGACTTCGACTGTCAATCTGTTCTTTTTAACACTTATGAGGATGAGGCATTTTAGATTTTAAATGAAAGTGCATAATGCCTTTTAAATATGCCATAGCTCAAAATTTTCAATCATAAATTATTAATTAATATTAGTTAAATGTATCTTAGAAACATGCAGAACGGAAATTATTGGGTCGATTGGAAAGTCGTGTCTTGTTGGGAAAATCAATTCGTACCGGAAAATTCTGCCCAGTAATTATTAGACATTAGATATCGGAATCAGTGTCTAATAATTAGACGATAGAATTTTTCCGACACGACTTTCCGATCGACCAATTTGTTCGGGGTGGGGATTTATTTGTGCAATATTTCAAAATTCAATAAAATTTCCCCCATTTTATCAATAAACATATACTACTTCTAACAATTTTATCTATTCTGATTAAGGCTTAGTACCAATTTTTTGATAATCCATTAATAATTATTACAATACAATAAATAACATTCAGAAATTTTAAATAATAACAACTCATATAATAATATTTAATACTATTAATTAACGAAAATTATTAATTTATCAACCTATATAACACTATTTAGTTAATAAATAAAATTTTCAACATCTCTAGGGATGAATGAGAATGCCCCATTCATCCCCATTTGAAATGTCCCAATCATCCCCATGATGCATGTATTTTCTTCTCAGCCATTTTGCCTCAAAAATTATTTTGTCACAATGGTTACTATTCATTCATTTTAATTATCGATATTGACCCTTAAAATAAATAACCGCAACATAGCTTAATTTTTTATATTTTATAAGATATTTCACATCTTCAAACGTAAAAGAAACTTAGTTTTAAGCAGAGATTTCAAAAAATGCAACTTTGAAGGAAAATGAAAACAGCAATGTGGTCCTACTTTTAGTTCTGAAGCACACTGTGGTAGAGCCTTATATGGGGATAAGAAGCAATTTAAAATAAATATTTATTGCTTGAAATATTGAGAATGTCCCATCCATCCCTTGTCCCATTCATCCCCTATCTCCCCTATATTATATTTATGCTATTATGAAAGTATTTTAATAAAGAATAAACATAAAGCATATTATTATGAACTTATTAATTAGAATTTAAAAAAATACATTTTATTCATTAAATTTAGATTCTAATGGTAAGTATTATGAAGGAAATATATTATTTATTTTACATACCTAACAGCTTAACACATTTCAACTGACATCTCCGGTTAATGTAACTTTTAAACCTTGTTGTGAAAAAAGAAAAAAAAAAAAAAAAAAAAAAAAGAACACATTTATTTCTGCATTGATGTTGAAATGAATTTTACAAATCAACATTCTCAATAATACTCAGCATTAGAAATAATGCTTCAGTTACATTGTTTTGCTCAGATAAAAACTTTTAAAATTTTTAATGTCCCATAGAGGTAGTCTTTTCATCGTAAAATACAAGATACATAATCAACATTGTCACTTTTAGTGTTTTCTAATTTCATTTCTTTACATGATGTCATTTGAAATTAGATCTCGTCCATCGCACTCAAAATAATAATTAGAAGATTTTGTATGGATGATGCCATACACAAAAAAGAACCTCTACTACTGCTTACTAATACTGCCAAAAATCAACACATAAAAATTTCACTAGTACAAATCAATCAGTAACAATATCTAATGAATAATACTGTACTTAAATTTTGCTTAATCGGTCGCCTACATATAGAAATTGTAAAAAACTTTAAAATGCTCAATAGTAACACATAATTTTGATATCTAATTTAGATTTTCTAGAAACTTTTAACTTCGAATGTCAAACGGGAAGTAGTTTGGTCAAACAGTTTAGGAATTATAAAGGCTTAAGATTTGGAAACCCTATATATAATTTTTTTTTTTTTTTTTTTGGGGGGGGGGGATGGATGTGTAATCAAAGAAAGTAAATTGAATAATTAAAAGGCTGTGAATGTAGAGGAATGTTTTTTTTTTTGCATCTGAGAATGGGAAGCAATTCAATCTCTCTTACAAAATCCAGTTTAGAGAAATGCTGAAATTTCGAAAGTCGTGAGGTTGTGAAAATTAATAATAAATTGTTTTCTTCCAGAATTCTATTTTGTCGATAGCGTTCTTTTCTCTCCCTTCGTAAAACTCAAATGGCAATTTGTGAAATTAATATGAAATCCTTTAAAGTGAATATTTTTGTAACAGAACATAGGAATTTCTTTAGTAATCAGAGAAATATTTATTAAACTGGAAAATTCGTTAAAGTGAAGTTCCTTGTAAGGATACTGTAGTGTAATATTTGAGAATTATACATGAAAATTTAAAAAAAACTCTATTATTTGATTTTTTTTTCATTCCTGTACAACGACCGTTGTTTCTCCTCCAACAAACTGTTTCCATGTTATGCCACACCTTTCCCTGAAGCGAAATAGTTAATAAATGAAACTACAACTTGCTTCAATATTTTCTATTTTCATGGCCTTGGAAAATCCTTTGGCTTTTTTTTTAAATGTAACTCCTGGAAGCAAGAATAGTTCCATCTAATAGATTCAAACTATGCGTATGCAGCATAGTCAATTATTTCATAATCTACAAGATGCACTAATTATTCAGTCTGTATACATATTAGAATTAGACCCTTCAGAGTCTCAACACTTCGTCCTTTTCTTTTAAAATGGTACCGAATGTGCAAGTAGCTATATCAGAATCTTTTGCAACATCTATCTGCCTTCTTTCAGCACTTACAGATTCTATAGCATTAATTTTTTTCAAAGAAAGTTGATTTAATTTCCTCTTTGCTGCCATTCAAAGAACTCTAAGAGTCGTTTCATAATAATAGGGCCATGAATTTATCATTAAAAGATACAGAATTCCAAGTTATTGAAAGACATTACTATTATTTATTATTTTTTTTTGAATGAGTGTGTAACACAAACCAAAGAAAGTAAATTAATTAAACGCTATTGTCTGTGAATGTACAGCAGGCTTTTTTTTTCATGTGAGAATGGGTAAGCAATTCAATCTCTCTTTCAAAAACCTGTTTAGAGATATGCTGATATTTCGAAAGTCGTGGGATTGCGAAGATTAATAATAAATTGTTTATTTCCAGAATTCTATTTTTTTGATAGCGTTTTTTTTCTCCCTTCGTAAAACTCTAATGGCAATTTGTTCTAATTCTTCAAAAAAATTACTAATTTGAGAAATTTGTCAATATGAAATTCTTTAAAGTGAATATTTTTATGACAAAACATTCGAATTTCTTTAATAATCGGAAAAATATTCATTAAACTGAAAAATTCAACAAAGTGAAGTTCCTTGTAACGAAACTCTACTGCAATGTTTGAGAATTATACATGAAAATTTTCAACATCTCTTTATTTGATTTTTTGTGTTTTTTTTTTTCATTCTTGTAGAACGACCGTTGTTTCACCTCCAACAAACTGTTTCCATGTTATTCCACACCTTTCATTGAAACGAAATTGTTAATTAATTACCGAAACTAAAACTTGCTTCAATTTTTTCTATTTTTATGGACTTTCAAAATCATCTGGCTTTACTTTTAAATGTAACTCCTGGAAACAAGCATATTTCAATCTAATAGATTTAAACAATGTGTGTTCAGCATAGTCAATTATTTGATAGACTACTAAATGCAATCTTTTCCAGTCTGGCTACATGTTCAAATTAGACCCTTCAGAGTCTCAACAATTTGTCCTTTTCATTTAAAATGGCACCGAATGTACAAGTAGCTATATCAGAATCTTTTGCTACATCTATCTGCCTTCTTTCAGCACTTACATGTTCTATAGAATTTTTTTTTTCAAAGAAAGTTCATTTAATTTCCTTTTTGCTGCCATTAAAAGAACTCTAAAAGTGGTTGCATAATAATAGGGTCATGAATTTATCATTGAAAGATACAGAATTCCAAGGTAATGAAAGGCCTTTTGGGGGGGGGGGGGGGATGAGTGCGTAACACAAACCAAAGAAAGTAAATTAAAAGCTAATTGTCTGCGAATGTACAGTAGACCTTTTTTTTTCATGTGAGAATGAGTAAGAAATTCAACCTCTCTTTCAAAAACCCGTTTAGAGATATGCTGAAATTTCGAAAGTCGTTGGTTGTGAAAATTCATAAAAAGTTTTCTTCCAGAATTCTAGTTTTCCGATAGTTTTTTTTCTCCTTTCTTAAAACTTAAATGACAATTTGTTTTAAGCCTTCAAAAAATGTAAAAAATTGAGAATTTTCCTAATATTCATTTCGTTAAAAAGAATAATTTTATAACAAAGCATGGGAATTTCTTTAATAATCAGAAAAATATTCATTAAACAAGAAAACTCGTTAAAATGATATTCCTTGTAACGAAACTGTAGTATAATGTTTGAAAATTACGCATACTAATTTTCAGACAAAACTCTATTATTTGATATTTTGCAATTTTTATTTTGATTATTTGACATTTTATAACTTTGCTGAGGATTATAGATTGTTACAAGATTTAATTCTTAATACTTAGTAATCTCAGCAGTCATTAAAATATTATTCCATTGGGATAAATTAACCCTTATTAGAAAGTTTACAATTGACAATTCACTTTATTGTGAACATGAAAATTAATGATTCAGACATGATTGGTTGGATGCAAAATGTCTGCTCATTAAAAATCAGTGAGCTAGTTCGCGAGTGATATTTCTTAGTGTCTTTTCAAGTATGTAGCGGTCGGATCAAAAAAAAGTCTCTGAAGTAAAAAATAGCGAGTTCGATACCCATGGATTGTTTAATTTAATTATTTTACTTTATAAAATATTCGCAACTCAATTCTAAGTTTTTGATTTACACCCCGGAAATACATATTCCGGTAACACGGTCAAAAGTCTTTTATTCTTTACTAGCAGACCCACCCGGCGTTGCCCGGGCCCGTGATGAATGAGCCTCAAATTTGTAAGATTTTGTACCTTTAATTCCTTTTGTCTGAATTTATATTTTTAAATATAAAAAATCGCAAGAAAAATATTAAATTGAAGGTACGTGCTATTTTGCGTAAGCTGATTTTTGGAGTCTATGCGTACCGAAAGCGAGTGGAACTGCGACAAAACACTCAAGTTTTTACTGATTTCGTGGACATTTTCAGACATTTTATTTGTTAAAAAATATTTCTACTCGTCCGAACGTTTCAAAAATTTTATAGGAGATGTAAATCTGGTCTGTTTAGATGCTTAGAAAAACATTGTGTTAAAATAAGGACGTTGACTAAAATAAGAAATTAAGAAATTTGCTTAAATTATTATTCGAAAATAGTGGGTAGTTCAACTTTCCACCGACAGAGAGCGCAATATGTTCTATACAAATATTACTCTACGAAACAGTGGTCAAAGGGCTGTTATAACTCACGTGAAAATTTCAAGTCAATCATTTAGTTCGTTTTCCAAATTTTAACAAATTCGCTTTCATTCTCTATTAAAAAAAAAGCGTATCTTTTTTCTTTTTAAAAGTCGATTGTTTTCAATTTACGAACAAAATGTTCTGAGTCAATTTTTTTATTTACATACTCTTAATTAGTGTACAAATATAGGCCGAGATGCTAAAGCTTAAAATCTGTAAATGCTGTATTTTTAAATTTTTGATTTAAATTTGAACTCCCATTAAAATTTACCCTATGGTTTTTATCTACTCTACAAAATAAATGTAGGTGTTTTTCAAAGCAGACATAATTTTTGCAACTTTTAATAAGTAGCATATATCACACGACTCTCTCAAAAAAGGCACATAAAAAGTCAAGAACGCTAATTTTTTAAAAAGAAATCTAGAGCCCCTCCCCGGAATTTCATGCACCATTCTTTTTTACACTTTACCTTTTGTGTTATAAACGTTCTTAGAGTTTCAAACAGATCGCCTTGCTAGATTTCATAATTTTAACAAAATCGCGTTATGTTAGTTCCACATTCCACCACGAGGGAGCGCACTCTATTCTTAACAAAAGCTCCTTTACACAACCTATCAGTAGATATGTTACTCGAGGAAGTGGCGGTCTTCAGCAAGAATTTAAGATATTTGTTGAAATTACTATTTGAAAATAGTGTAACTTAACTTTTGTCACATTTATATGTACTAAGTAGCATATATATGAGGACTCCGTCAAAAAACCGCACCTGAAACGGTATGAAACGCAAAGGTAAAAAAAAAAAGAAATATTTCGCCCCTTTCCACCCCCCCACCTGCCCGAAATTTCACACGCCATTTTTTATAAACTTTTTCTTATGTGTTATAAACTATCTTAAAGTTTGAAGCAGATTGTTTTGTCAGATTTCCTACTTTAAATGAAATCGCGGTCTGTTAGTTCCACATTCCACCACGAGGGAGCGCACTCTATTCTTAACAAAAGCTCCTTTACACAACCTATCAGTAGATATGTTACTCGAGGAGGTGGCGGTCTTCAGCAAGAATTTAAGATATTTCTTGAAATTACTATTCGGAAATAGTGTAACTTAACTTTTGTCACATTTATTTGTCCTAAGTAGCATGTATCTGAGGGCTCCGTGATAAAACCGCACCTGAAACAGTATGAAACGCAAAGGTAAAAAAAAGGAAATATTTCGCCCTTCCCCTCCCCCCCCCGACCTGCCCGAAATTTCACGCGCCATTTTTTATAAACTTTTTCTTATGTATTATAAACTATCTTAAAGTTTCAAGCAGATTGTTTTGTCAGATTTCCTACTTTAAATGAAATCGCGGTATCTTAGTTCCACTTTCCACCACCAGGGAGCGCACTGTATTTTTAACAAAACTGTATCTGAACGTAACTTCGTTAAACAACCTATCAGTCAATATGTTATTTGAGGGGGTGACGGTCTTAAGCAATAAATTGAGATATTTTTGAAATTACTATTCGGAAATAGTGGTAACAAACTTTGATATTTTTATATTCAATAAGACAAATTTATCTCAGGACTCCGTCAAAAAACCGCACTGAAAACGGTAAGAAACGCAAAGGTTAAAAAAATCTATCGCCCCTCCCCTCTCCCCACCTGTCCGAAATTTCACGCGCCATTCTTATATAAAATTTTTCTAATGTGTTATAACCTATCTTGAAGTTTCAAACAGATCGCCTTGTTAGATTCCCTACTTTAAATGAAATCGCGGTCTGTTAGTTCTACATTCCACTACCAGGGAGCGCACTCTATTCTTAGCAAAAGCGCGTATGACCGAAACCTCTTAACGTAACCTACCCGTAGATACATGGATGGGGGGGGGGGGGGCTTAACCAAGAATTTAAAATATTTGCTTTGCTTCACCGTTATAGCAGGCGTTCTGTACATGATCCGAAAAATATGTTAATTCCACTTTCCGCCTCCAGGGGGCGCACTCTGTTCTTAACAAACCTACATCCGAAAGAAACTCCGTTATTAAACCTATTTGTAGATATATTAGTTGAGAGAGTAGGGGAATGATATTAAAATTTAATAAATTTGCGGAAAATTACTATTCGGATATAACCACTACTCATAAATTAAGGGTGCAAAAAGTTCTGTACGAACATCCGACATGGGATCCCACTGCCTGCGCCACTGTATAGCAGGCGGGCGATAAATTTGGAACATTTTTTCTATATTTAAAACATAAAAAAGTGCAATTAAAAAATGCATTTAAAAATGCCTTTAAAAAAAACACTTCTGAAAAAAAAAAAAATCATTATCAATATAAAAAATGAGAATTTAAATTCTATTACAACTGTTGCTGCTCGCTACAGCAGCAGAAATCATTAGAATGCAAGACTTATTGTTGCCAATTTCTTATTTCTAGTGGTAAAAGAGCCAGTAGGGAGTATTCTAATCTTTTATTTAACGTTTTAAAAACACATTTCTTGCTATCTAAATAGATCAGCATCAAACAGGCACCTCCAATTTTCCGTAAACTACCAAAATCGCCGATTTTTTAGCAGATATTATCGCTCAACCAATCAAAGTAGAGAAAAAACAGAAAACAGTGTGGCAAACAAAAGCCTGCCAGATTGTCAAGATCGTTGCTAGGTTTTGACGTCATTTGAAACCAATCCATTCTCTTAAAGTTCATTAATATTAAATATGTTTTCAAAGCACGTCTTTCACCTTCATGCTAAAATTTAATGTTTAGTTGAAAAAACAGTCACTCTTGAAACATTAAGCACCCAAATTGGTTTATTTAATTGTTTCCCGGTTTACTTAATTATTTCTGCGAAAGCTTTATACAACCAACCAACCGAAAGCAAGCGGAAAGAAAGAAACGTATTTTTGATGAGCGGCGCTTTATGAACCAACCAACCGAAAGTAATCTGAGGGAAAAAAGGCGTACTTTTGGTGAGAGTGATGTCTGAATATTAATTAATTACTCAGCTAATAACTAGAATATTAAAATTCAGCGAGCCAGGAATATCAGGAGAGACTTTGGTCAATTCTCTCAAAACTTTTGAACCTCGTACGTGCCGTAGATTTTGCTAGCCATCGCACACAGACACACAGACACACACACAGAGCGATTTGTTATTTTATTAGTATAGATAATCTCTACGCTTCTCTTTTCATGCAGATTTTACTTCAAAATAAATGAGTTTATAATTTGAATAATTTCAATAGTTTGGGGGTAATTTAAATTATTTTAGTGGCAACACTAGATGTATTTGTAAACAACTGTTTTCGTGTGTAAATTTTAACTCTCCAAACTTTCTATGGTGAAACAATCTGGATAATATGTACAAATAAGATAAGTGTCAAAATGTTACCTTTAGTAACCTGCAACCCATGTTGGACAATAGTTTTTCCTTTAACATTTTATTTTGTGAGGAAATGGTTGCGTTTCCGTAAAGCTAACATGAAAACTAGTATTTCGGGGCTTCTTTGTGCCAGGCCTTTTTTGGTCCGAAAATAGCCCCAATTACTTAGAATTGACTTTTATACTACCAAATCGCTTAAAACATGTTTTAAGTAACATTTTTTTTTTTTTCAAATGTTACTATAGCAAAATGTTACATTAATAGTTTTAGTTCCTGTTGCTGAGAATAACATGACAAAAACTGTTTCTCGTTTCTTTAATATTAACAATTGGTTGTAAAAAACATTTGTTTATTGAGTTTGCAGTGTTAATTTATTAGCAAATGCTATTGCAAGGAAGTTTCAATACAAATGTATTCATTTACATATGAAATGTATTCATTTTATATGAAAATAAGTGAATGGACCAAAAAAGAGCCCAGCAGGGGCTACTTTGTTCCAAAACTTTAAAAATCGTTAAATAATAAAAAAATAAATAAATAATTCCTCTTTAAAACCATGTACAGTGTTCGTCATTGTTTCATTTTAATTGTTCACAACTCCATTTCGACGTTGAAAAATCACATATAATATTTTTTAATGGAAATGTGAATGGAACTCCATTTCGACGTTGAAAAATCACATATAATATTTTTTAATGGAAATGTGAATGGAACCTTGGATGTCTCTGATTTTAAAGCAGAAAATTTCATCGTTATAAGTACTTTTATTTATATGATCAAGGGAACTTTTCCCCATAATACGGATACGCAATAGATCTTTAACTCGAGACTTTGAGAATATACGCTTTATATCCTTTTAGGTATATTTCGTATGAAATACTACCTATTGGCGTCGTTCCCATGTTGGAATTTCTGAAAAATTTTTGCAGATCTACACCGATCATGACCCCTAGAACCCAAAACCACCCTCAGTAAAAAACTTTATCTATCTATCTATCTATCTATCTATCTATGTATGTATGTATCTATCTATATATATCACTTTCTTCTGGACACGATAACTTCCACAATTCTGCACAAATCTCTTCCAAACTGATACATAAAATCAAGAGGCATAAAATCTCGGTCAATTTCGTTACTGGCCAAAATCGGACAAAGGGGGTGGAAATAGGGAAGGGTTTTGTGAAAAACGAAAAAACCCCATAACTTCTTAATTTTTGTACATATCAAATCAGTTTAAAGTTTTTATTACTTCTAAAAATAGTTCCAAAAATTTATGCATCACAGATTTTTGATAAAGTTAAAAATGGGGTCAAGAGCGCAAAAAATAGGGTGAGAAAAAAATTCCTAACTTCGTCAATTCTCAAGATATCAAATCCAATTAATTTTATTATACATCTCCTTTATATTATCTACAACTTTTATATTCACAAGTTTTTGATAGGAGCAATTCATACCGAAAAAAAATTAAAAACGAAAACAAAAAAGGGGAGTGAAGAAGAAAAATGTCCATAACTCCGTCAATTCACAAGATATAAAATCCCCATGAATTTATCATATATCTTCTTAATATTGTCTTCAACATTTATGCAGACAAGTTTTTGATAGGACAATTCTTACAGCGAAAACAAATTAAAAATGCATAGCGGTTGATAAAATATTCATCTTATTAAGGGTGTATTCAAATCCAAACTGCTTACTTTCTGTCTCATTTTTGAATTCATTTTTGCTCTCAAAAGCATCCAATTGATAGATTCTCTTCTTCAGAAACTATATAATGTACCGTATTGATAGATTTTTTTGATAGAGGCAGAATATATTTCAAAAAATTATGTCAAATGGACATTTTGAACAGAATTTACCGAAGCGGTTGAGTTAGAAAGGCAAATTTATTGTCCTACTGAGAAAGTAATTGTTTATAAATCAAGTTTTAATTAATTGAACGAAAAATAAAAACACAGGTCGCTTCTAAATCTCTTCAAAAATCGCGTCAGCAAGTTTAATATTTTTCTTTTAAAAATGAATCTGATGTCACAGTGGGCATTTTAAACAGAATTTCCCGAAGCGAAAAACATTGTCCTACTCAAAAAATAATTGCTCATTAATGAAGTTTCAATTAATTGAAAGAAAAATAAAAACACATGTCGCTTATAAACCTTTTCAATAATCACGTCAGCAAGTTTCTTATTTTAGGTAGATTTCATTACAAAAAGCTACTTATTGCAGCCGTTCGGAGGAAAGTGATTTCAAAAAATTTTGGTATATTTTCATCGATCATGACCTCCAGACCCCGAAACAACCCTCCGTTCAAATGTTGATATATATATATATATCTATATATATATATGTGATCTTTGTCACACTGTAACTCTTGTATTTATGAACCAATTTGGATGAAACTCGGTGTGTACATAGTACATACCGAGTATGTACTACGTACATTCTCGGTATCGATCGACCGAGATTCAAAGCATATCGATCGACCGAAATCCATAGCTCGACCGAGTTCGACCTATGAACGAACTCGGTCAAGACATAGGGTCTCGACCGAGTTCGTTGGCCAGCTTCATCCGCCATCTTGTTTCAAAATGGCGGCCATTTAATTTTTTTTTTAAATTTAAAATTTGAAATGTGGTACCAAAAATTTGAAAATTGAAAAATATTTTTTTCGTATGTGTTTGACTTTGATACAAAAATTCCGGATCAGTTTTTGTTTCGTCTATATCTTAAAAAATGGCTCAGTTATAGCACTTTGAATTTCTAGCGTGGCTGACATTTTGAAACGCCCTGATTTTTGTCACGCGATAACAGGCGTATTCATGAACCTATATGGATGTACCTTAGTGTGTACAAAGTACATACCAAAGTCTCGACCGAGTTCATTGGCCAGCTTCATCCGCCATATTGTTTCAAAATGCCGGCCATTTAAAAAAATTTTAAATTTAAAATGAGGTATTCAAAAATTGGAAATTGAAAAAGATTTTTTCTCATGTATTTGATCTTAATATAAAGATTCCGGAACATTTTTTGTTTCGTCTATATCTAAAAAAATGGCTGAGTTATAGCATTTCGAAATTCTATTGTGGCTGATATTTTGAAACGACCTGATTTTTGTCACGCAATAACAGGCGTATTTATAAACCGATTTGGATGTAACTTGCTGTGTACATAGTACATACCAATGTCTCGACCGAGTTCGTAGGCCAGCTTCATCCGCCATCTTGTTTCAAAATGGCGGCCATTTAAATTGTTTTAAAAATTTAAAAATTTGAAATGTGGTACCAAAAAATTTAAAATTGAAAAATATTTTTTTCGTATGTGCTGGACCTTAATACAAAGATTCCGGAACAGTTTTTGTTTCGTTTATATCTAAAAAAAATGGCTGAGTTATAGCATTTTGAATTTCTATTGTGGCTGACATTTTGAAACGACCTGATTTTTGTCACTCGATAACAAGCGTATTTATGAACCGATTTGGATGTAACTTGGTGTGTACATAGTACATTCCAATGTCTCGACCGAGTTCGTAGGCAAGCTTCATTCGCCATCTTGCTTCAAAAGGGAACATTTAAAAAAAATAATTTAAAATTTAAAATGAGGTATCAACAAATTGGAAAATGTAAAAGGTTTTTTTTGTATGTTTGACCTTGATTCAAAGATTCCGGGACAGTTTTTGTTTCGTCTATATCTTAAAAAATGGTTGACATATAGCACTTTGAATTGCTAGCATGGCTGACATTTTGAAATGATCTGATATTTGTCACGCGATAACACACGAGTTTATTAACCTCTTTGGATGTAAGAAGGCATGTGGATAGTATATAGCTATGTCTCGACCAAGTTCACTGTCCTGCTTCATCCGCCATCTTGTTAATGGCGGCCATTAAAAATATATATTTATTTAAAGTGAGGTGCAAAAGAATTAGAAATTGAAAAAGGTTTCTTTCTTAAGTATTTGACTTTGATATAAGGATTCCGGAGCATTTTGTGTTTTGTCTTTATCTTAAAAAATGGCTCAGATATAGCAGTTTGAATATCTTTATGTGGGTGACATTTTGAAAATTCTGATTTTTTGCCTGTGACAGCACTCGTATATATCAACAGATTCCGATGTGAGTGATCATGTGCACAGGAATTACTAAGGTCTCGACCAAGTTCACTGGTTAGCCTCATCCACCATGTTGTCTTAAAAGTGCAGGCACTTCAAGATGTCTCCGAATTTGGAAACCAAATATAAGTTACTTTAAATAAAATCAGCTTGGATAAAGCCGAATAATTTCGCGAAATTCTCATTCATAATGATTTAGTATTGATAAAAATTAGTATTGAATCTTCTATATTCGGTTTCTACTAAATTGAGCTTCGTGTGTTTGAAAAATATAAGCTAGCTTTTTAAAAATAAGGAATATGAAAGCTACCTCTTCCTCCCGGCTCTTGCCGGAAGGACTTTTTTCTATTAATAATGAATCTAAAAATGTGTCATTAAATTTCGAGTTGTTGAGCATGGAAATTTTTTTTGAATACCGCCTTAACATGATTCTGATAAAACCAGCTATTATATGAAAATGAAATAAAAACTCTTCAAAAGCGGCCAGATAATACTGTTAAAGTGGATTTATATCTAATCATGATTTAGTTTTTGTCAGTGCAATTACTATACTTAACTTCGAAATCTACCTCCGCCTGTAGGCCGAGCCGGCATGGATTTTCTTATATTACACAGGGTGTCCACTCTCAACTGTGTGCAATGGCTGATTTCTAAACCGTTAGTCTTAGGCATATAGTTCCAATTAAAAAAAATGTTTTAAATGAGGTAAAGAAATATTTTAAAAGAAATTTGGTTCAATAAAAACATTTCTTTAAAAAAAAATAACAAATTTAAATTTTTAAAGGGTTATATTAGTTATATTTAGGACGATTTTCCTATTACACTGACAAGTAAGACAAAAGTCCCGTTCTTATAACATTAAAATTGACTGCGTTTTGAAACTTTAAAAATACATGAGTTATGCCACTTTTCTGCATCTGAATACAAATGGGAGATTCTCAAAAGGTGGGATCATTAAACGTTAACAATATGTAATTTTTAATATTTTCAAATTTAAGGCCAATTTTTATTTAATAGTATAGTATTTTGTCTATAAATATAATATATTAATATTTTTAATAGTATGTCTACAAAATTTACACAAACATTAAAAGACAGCAACTATTCTGGAAAATTAATTATTAAAGCATTTAATTAGCGTTATACGTTACAAATTTGGGATATTTTTCCACGCGTACGTTACAGATTTTGGAAGTTGCGCTTAGTATTTAAAAAATTCTTAAAACTAAGAATATAGTAAATGTGTCCTATAATCGTATGTGTATACCTATATATATGTATAATTAACTTTTTGTTATCCAGTAATAATAATAATAAAATCAAATGCTTTGTCGCGTACGTTACTTTCGGACATAACAAAATACAAAAAAAATTCTTTATAGAAAAGTCCTTCTACCTTCAAAAAAGCAATAAATCAGCCTGCCATCTCTTAACGAAATTATCAAAAAATCATCCGTTTCCTTCAGGCATTCGTTGTTTACCATTAGAACAACCTGGAAGCAAGTTAAAACTCTTTTTCTTGGTGGTACATTGGAGCAGTTAACGTTATGAATATCCAAAATCGGCCTCTTTAGCATAAAATAATAAAATTTTAAGATATTTATACAAAGCTTTTACAATAAATTATGTCATTTTCTGTTTCTGAATAGAATTAAAAACTCAGTGTAAAAAAAAAAAAAAAAATAAAAAAAAATAAAAAAAAAAAAATAAAAAAATTAAAGTCAATGATAATTAAAGTTATTTTTGAAAGGCTTAAAGTTATGACGTGTGTCCAGTGCCCACCTTTTGAGAATCGCCCAAATGTGTTCGGCCATGCTTTGAGGGGCCATATATCAAGTGCTTAAAGTATTTGAAGAACTTAATTCATGTGTATCTGCGATTTGAAAAAAATCGTACAAGTATTGCGATTGTTTTAACTTTCATTAAGTTTCAGATTGGCTAAAATAATTTTATTTTAACATGTTTTATTTTGTAAGGATTTGAGACAGTTTCGTTTCATGATTTGTTTTACCAAAAATTATATTATTTGTATAAGATTTATTTAACTTCAAGGATCGTATGATTTTCCAGTTCAAAATTTGTACTCGAACTTTAACCCTTTATGTACTGAATTATAAATTCAAGAAAATTTTATCTTCTACAGCATTTTTCGTGAATTGTTTAAACCACATTTAAAGATTTACATAATTATTTAATAAATTTTACAAGGATTTTAGAAGGATTGAAGGATTTAGAAGGATTAATTAAATTTGAAGTCACGGGGATTTTGTGCAATATTTATAACCCCACTCAATTCTTTTATTCTAAATATTTTTCTTAGTATTTTGTAAATTAGGAAAGATACAAATACAGTGTTCTTACAATAGGAACATAGAAATATTTCCGAATTGAAAAATCCCCCCCCCCCCCCCATCCTCCAACGCCAAGAAAAGATGCAAAGGCGAAAGAGATCATCCTTTTAAAAATATTTTTGTTTTGTGTAACAAATAATGCTTTTGAAACAAGATAAAGTAATATAGGGAGGTAGGGGAGGTATGATACACTTTTTTTTTACTAATTTTTTACAACCCTTAGAAAGCTATTTTTAAACAAATTTTTCGTGTTTCCTTATAAGGTGACCTTTTATTCATTTATTAAAAATATTTTGAATTTAAAAAATAGTCATTCAAAAAATACATCCCAATTATTTTGAATGGCTACTACTGTGTCAAATCTCCCCATTATTGGGGAGGATTGATACACTACCAAGGGAGGTTTGATACAGTGTTATGTAAATTGAAAAAAAAAAATTGCAGACAATTCAATTTATGCATCATACAATTTTTTATGATAAATCTTGAAATATTGAAGTAAAATTTGAAACGAAATGTCATTGACATATTTTTGTTTCAGAAATGTTTTTTACAAAATATTTAAACTATTGCTATTATTTAAACAATTCTATTGACACACTTTTTAGAAAATAAATAATGAAAAAACCCCTAGAGATCTAGCTGCAAGGAAAAATTAAGTGAACATTGCTGATTTGCAAACAATTTAACATAAATTTAGCAAATTGAAGATTCCTTTAACCCTTTCTGGGGCAAAGCATTTTCAATGCTAAAGTGTTGAATAAATGAATGGCAACGGAATTTACCAACAAATTTAATTAGAAAAAAGAGAAGGGTTATATTTAACTTTCATACTAAAAGGAAAATATTTTACCAAAATGCTGGTTCCGATGTGGCGTTTGGGAATTAAAATTAAGTGGTTTCATAAACATACCACCACCCCTGAAATGGTTAAATGAAAAACTTATAACTCTGTCACTTTGGTAAGTAAAATCGGGCAGATTTAACGTTTTTTTCAATTTGCCCTTCGTAAATTATAGAAACATTTTCCCTTTCAGGCCATTTTAACTTTTTTCCCTTCTACATGACGAGCAAAGCGAACTAACCATCTATCATCGCACTGCTTTTCTATGTAACCTACATAATGTCTATGAATATTCTCTTTGTTCTTCCTTACCAATTTCAGTAGCTCTTGCTGTAAAACAATAATGAATATTACAGTCCTATATTAGTTTGCAAACTTAAAAAAACTGTTAAATTTCAAATATACATTTCTCCCAAGTACTAAAGTATCATTTCTCCCTATTATGCCTTATTGGATTTTCAATCACTTTGTACAAATGCAGTTGCATAATGGTAATCTAGTTTCTAGTAAAACTAATCCTAATAATGTGCTTTATAAATAAAAAAAGTTACAAGATATTTTCATCACAATAATAAGAGTTATGAAAGAAAATCAAGCAATGAAAAAATTTACACTGACATTCCAAATCCTTCAAAATTAAAAGAAAAGAAAAGTTGTCAGTTCTTCACTGATTAGTCCAGCTAATGATGGCTTCAGCAAATAAAAGAAGCCTTCACATGTGTTAGAATGGCTCTTAATGCCATTTGTTGAGAAAAATTGTCAATGCATCAACCCTCCCTATGTATCAAACCTCCCCTTCCTTCCCTATCTATAACTCATTCTAAACTGTAGTACAACTAATCGATGTATTAAATTAATTTCATAACAGGTTATTTTAATGGTACTTATAAGTACCGTCAGTAGGTAAAGGGTTAACCCACTTTCAAATATCCGATCAAGATTAAATTTTACTTACTGACGCAAATTCGATTGTTTTAGATTAGATAACACAAGACTGTGATGGTTGTGTTTTTTAACTTTTATGTACCTTCTAGCACTGAATCAAAAATTTACCTTAATTTTTAATCATATTGTCAGAATTGTTCGCAAATCATAAATTGTCAAAGTAAAAAAATAACAAAAATCGGATACTATAAAATAGAGGAGATGTCTGTGTTTTTTAACTTTTGATAATTGCTTTTATATACTTTTTAACAATGAATCTGAATATGACTTTAATTTTTAATCATCACATTAGAATTTTTTGCGAATCGTAAATGTCAAAGCTAAAATATAGCGAAAATCTGATAGTATAGGACAGATTTAAAACTTTTTTAATTTAATTTAATTTTATTTAATTCAATAATTTATTACATTTTTTGGCTCATACTAGGATTCTTACAGCTAAACAGCTGAGGTTTTTTTTTTTTTTTTTTTTTTTGGGGGGGGGGGGGGGAGGTTCAATTTTAACCTGAACATTTTTACTTTGAAATTGACAATTTGCTAAAAATCGTAACGTGATGGTTAAAAATGAATATCATTTTAGGATTCAGTAGTAAAAACCCCATAAAAAATCAAATATCAAAAGTTAAAAACACAACAATCACATCTATTTTACATTGTATCAAATGTTCGCTATTTTTTCTTTTTTTAACTTTAAAATTTACGATTTGCAAAAAATCTTTACGTGATGGTAAAAAATTAAGGTCAATTTCGCATTCAGCGGTACAGAATACATACGAATCAATTACCAAAAGCTAAAAAACTTGACATAACCCAACTTTTGCAGGGAAATGTAATCTACTAACATTTTAAAATATGTATAATTTTGTAAAGAATTCAGGCTGTTAATTTTCATCATTTATTTAACATAAATTCAGTTTTTTTTCTTCTTATATGATAATCACAAATTGTATATTTTGCATTAATCTGTCACAATAATTAAAGATTTCAAATTTATTTTGCGATGTTAATTTTACTCTCAAACATTTTTTCATTATATCTGACGATTCATTATTTCTACTAAATATGTGAATGAGCACTAATTCGCACCAAAAAATATGCTCCAACTCTAAACAACTATTACTCGGTCAATTTTAATCATGGTATAGTGGAACTTTTTTTTTGTCTTTCTTGCCAGTGTAACAGGAAAATTTTACTAAATATAGCTTTTAGGAACGGGGACAGTATAAAAATTTAAATTTCGTATTTCTTTTTTAAGAGATGTTTTTATTGACCCAAATCGGTTTTAATATACTTCTTTACATCATTTAAAACATTTTTGTAATAGGAACTATATGACTGTGGCTAACGGTAAAGGAATTAGCCATTGGACGCCGTCGATAGTGGACATTCCGATTCTCGGAAATTATACGTAATTACGTATTAAAACGTCTTGATCACTTAACTGTGGATAATAAATTTTCAAGAGGTCATATATTCCAATTCTACTGAAATGTGAAGAAAATTCGCCAAAGATATTCAAAAATTGCATTTCATGTCCAAACGCTCTGTCAATAATTTTCTTTGGAGATTTTAATTTAAAAAAAAAAAAAACATTTCAAATCAGAGATTAGTTTTATTTTGTCAAAATCAGAAACGTAATGTAAATATCATACAGAATGTCTGTATAATTATGTACGAACAAGTCTCTCATTAGCATATCAATAAAGTTATTATTTATATATTTTTTTACTAAACCAATATTTACTATCAAATAATAACTAATAAGGAAAAGCAAGAATAACTTTTTTAACGTTAAGGGGAAAGTTCATTAATTTATATAGTAAATTTTCTCCTCTAATATTGATATAATGCGTTGTTTAAGTATTTTTAGTTTCAGATATTATCTTTTCTTTAATCTAGAACCTGGAAGAGAAAAAAAAATCCTCATAATTTAGTCAATGATTATTTCCATGATCCGCATTTTTGAGTAACTTATGCTAAAATTGTAACAAATTTTGGCATTACGGAATGTTTCACGCACCTCTATTTCTGGCATATTTCCAGCCTTAAACTATTGCTAGAATAAGCCATTAAATAAGTGGTGAGTGGCAAAGAAAAAGAGCTAATCTATAAAATTTTGGCTAGAAACTATGATATTATCACTAGAGAATGCGATAAGATCCCATTCCCCATAGGCATACTCAGAAAATGTTATTTAAGTGACAATCTCAAGATTGGTTGTATAAAGGGACCATACCTAGATGGGATCGCAGTTTTAGATGAAATCTCTAGTATACTACGAGCTCATCACGGAAATTTAAAACAATTTCAACGGCTTTATAATGAATATTTTTGGAGATATCTTCCTTGTATTAAAAGAAGGCTCAATAGTGATTTCATTAAAGATAATGTCATCTACTGATGGATTTTACAGAAACTTTTATCACTGAGCTTGTTCAACATTTTATGCTTTGGAAGTTTTAATAGATTTATAAAGTTTATTTTAAACGAATTGTCTTCTACCTTGTATTGTTTTATAAATTTATATTTCAATGCTTCAGATGTATGAAATCACTGAACAATTAAAATTGAACTTTACCAAGCAATGTTTAAACGGTTTTTCAGTGTAAATGATATTACATAACTTTAGTAATTATGTATAGTAAGTAAAAAAAAATGTTATTAGATATATTTATTATTTTAATCATTTGTTTAAAGATGTATATTTATATACATTTAAATAGATGAAGAACAATATTAACGTAAATCAAAACTTTTTACAAGTCTATTAATTTTTTTTTTTTTTTTGCTTTTCTTTATATTTTATCTTTATATTTTTAATTGAATATAACTTTGTCACCCGTGATAAAAACATTAAAAGAAAATATTTTTTTACAATAATACAAGATTATAATTAAAATATCTCACTTTAGTAGGGAAAGAACCAAAGTGAAGGAGAAAAAAAAGGAAGAATCAAAATTTTGAAATTGTTCGAAAGTAGTACCAAAATCCGTTTCCTAAAATAAAAGTTGTTTTTTAACGTAAAAAATGAATGATTATTTACAGCAGTAGGCATTTTATTTATTAAATTTACTTGGTTCTATTCTATTTAGAAATATAAAGTGTTTTTCTTTTTTTGAAGAAAGAAATCGTATTGTATCTATTTTTCCAGATTAGCCTAATATATTTACAAAAAACAAGATAAAAACTACTAAGAATGACAAATTAGGGACTGTTATGAACGAAAATGAAAATTACCATATTATTATATAGGTAACATAAGTTACAAACTTGAGTCACTTTTAGATAAAATTTTTTAAAAAAATGCCTAAACAATGATTGTTTTTACAGAAAAAAAACTCCTTTTTGTAAATTGTTTTACTTAATATTATGTTCAAAGTGTATGCCTAGAGTGTATATATGCTCAGTGTTCAATCAAATTACTCATTGATTGTCGTGGAAATTTTGGTGTCTGGTTATAGAATTTCTAACATTTCTTGCTGTGAGAAGTGTAGTGTTTGCGCATATTAAAACGGTCCAGTGCCGAACAAATGTTGTAATCACAAGTATTAGTGCAAACATATTTCAAGAGTAAGTCATGCATTCCGTGTGTTTTCGCATGAAATAACTGGTACGAACTTTGCAATGTAGTTATGCACCCTTCTTCAGTTGAAAACAGATTTGAACATGAATCACAGAACTTATCCTTAATCTTCAGTTTTTATGATGAGATGAAGGCTGTATGAAGGATATTTATTAAGATTAAATACAGTGCAGCATATCAGCTGGAACAATATTTTTTTTATTTACAATTATTTAGAATGTAATATCCAATATTCTAATCATTTGCAATAGAAAGACGTACCTCACACGTCGAGATGATTTTGTTAATTGTTGCATAGATGCCAGATCTCGTACAATTATTTTTTAATAATTATATTCGCCTTATTCTATTCCAGAATTTTTTTCATCAAATAAGACAAAGGATTACAAGTAATAAAAAGTGGTACGATATGCTGCAACTGTGCAAATATTTCAGAAAACATCTCGATGTGCGCGGCACGTTTTTCTAGCACAAGTGGTCATATATTACTTTATATTAATGCTTAATGTTTCTAAATTGTGCTGATATAATCATCCTACAGTATACTATTAATTATTAATTGTTGAAAATTAAGGGGACCTTCTACATTAGGTGACCAAAAAAAAGCCCCTTTTTATGATTTTTTTGTAAGAAAACTGCATGATGGATATTTTCGAAATTTTAACGGTTTATTGTATATATCTTAAGGTATACACAAGAATTTTTTAATTACATTTTGTTGCTTCTACTCTAAGTTATAAACAAATATGTTCAACTGCTTTGGAAATTTTCGTCTGGACGGTGGGCATGATAGCGCCTTGTAGAATTATCTGAAACACAAAAATATTTTTTTTCGTAAACTTCATGAGTATAGCTTCTAGTTAAATTAAAGGAACCCATAAATTTATTTAAAAAAAGTTATGTAATGGCTGATTAAAAAAAATAATTCGTTCTTATTTGTTAATAGCTTTTTTAAAAATAATTTTACTAAAAACTTTAATTCATACCGAAGGCAATTAAACAAGCTTTAATTTTTAAAAAATCAAAATGATCCATTGAGTAGTTTTTTTTAAATCTTGCCCACCGTGTCAAAAAATGTGGTTGAACATATTTGTTTATAACTTAGAGTAGAAGCAAAAAAATTTAATAAAAAAAATTCTTGTGTATACCTTAAGATACAATAAATTGAACAATAAAATTTCAAAAAGATCCACCATGCAGTTTTTTTACAAAAAAATCATTAAAGAGTGCTTTTTTTTTTTTTGGTCTCCCAATGTAGAATGTCCCCTTAATAATAAAGTGTAATAACATTTTTAAACAATATGTACGAAAAAACCGGAAATTTTCAATTTTATTCCATGACTATATACAGTGCTCATTCAATAATAGCCAGAAAAGTAATAAATGATAATTATATAAGAATACAAAATACCAAAAATGGAGATATGGAAATCAAGTTTGATACGAAGTCCAAAACAATATAATGATTGAATTGCAGAACGAATCCTCCGTCATTAAAACTAGTGAACTATGCCTCAACACTAGAAAGACGGTAATTTTTGCTCAAGTTTTATAAAAATATTTAACTCCGTAATTTTAATCTAAAACTGTTCAACTCATTTAATTAGCCCTTTTTCTCTTTGTGCATTTTAAAATTATTTTATAAAGAAATTTCTGGTCCGAACCGAAATATATCCATATGGTTGGGGCCAAAATCGCCCCTCACCGTCATTCTAGAGTTAAGTATTAGACAATATATTGGGGTAAAATTTTAAAGAGAAATGATTTCGTATTTTTACCCGGCTAGCAAGAAGGGTTATGTATTTGACGCGTATCTGGGTATGTGGATTTCTTTATACCCTCGAAATGTCCCAACGGCTGGTTGGATTTTAATGAATGAGGTCTCTTTCAATTCGTATTAACCGTACGATGGTTATAGGCTAGATTGTTTTTCATAAATTCAAAATGGCGGCCGTAAAATACAAAATGGCAGTAGAGAGGGAAAAAAACTTACGCACCCTATTGAGTGGTATATCATTGGATAGGCCTTTCAAAATGAAGACGATATTTCCTAGACTATTTTACAGTCAGAAGCTCCGTTTAAATATTATCCAACCTGAAAGTTGTGTAGGTAGGATCTCTAACCTTCGTAGACATCTATAGGCATCATCAAAGCCGTGTTTGTAGATAGGTATTAACAATTAAACACAACTTAAAAGTCTTCAGTACAAGTAAATAAAAAAATAGTTTCACATTGATGAGAAATAATTAATTCGCTTTTTACGCAGTCGGGTTTTTTGATTTTTTTAATTCAATTTTTACTTGTCCATATATTAGTACAATATTTATAAGTACCATAATGTGAGAGTGGTTTTGCAATACCGCTTAAATTTATCTAAGAATATTACTTTTTATCCTTACAAGATGAACAACTTGTATTGTACAACTTAAGAAGATTAAACCAGAGAGATATTAGCGTACATCAATGTATTACAACAACAAATCTATATGTCAATTCAAAAACATATGTTTAGTATTAGTGTGAACGACGAGGCTAATCTGGAATTATTTTGGCCCAAAACAAGATTATGTTTCTGTTGTGCCAGAAAAAGTGTCTGTTATAAGGATTATTGCAAGAAACTAAAATAGATCTGTTTATTTAATGGCATAGTATGAAAGGATATTATGATCAACTTATGTAAAAAAGTAGCTTAACTCGAGAAGAGTGTCAGTTTCAGATATTAGCTCGTAACGCCTGCGAAGTCCACTTTATCCATTAGCATGGTAAAAATAGTACTAAGATTTCGATTTTATCTCGAATCCATATTGTAATATTTATTAAAAATTTGGACAATGTATTACGACTACTTGTTGAAGAATAGGAATATTTTTAGGGCTTCATTCATCTGACGAAACCCTATTCATATCACTCCTTTGTCTGTCTGTCTGTCTGTCTGTCTCTCCGACACAGAGACCGTTCTCAGAAACTATGCATGTTGGAGACTTAAAATTTTGGGTACTTTTAGCTGAACACCTAACATCAAATGACAAATCATAAAATTTTGAAAAAGTCGGTAATTTAACGAATTACGGGCTAATTAACTTCTAAAATTAACCTATCAAATTTTTCAAAGAAGGTACAAACGGACTTTCTCCAAATTATGGGAGTTTCTCTAGGGGTTGCCAGTAAAATCAGCCGATACACAGTTACCACGGAGGAAATTAAGCGGAAAAATGAAGTGGACATTTTAAAGCGAAATCGCATATCGGAAAGTATTGGTCCGAGAAAATTATAAATGGTATAGACAGACGCGGGAAAAAAATCTACTTTCATTTGGTATAAAGTTCACATTTCTGCGTTTAAGTTAAAATATCCACTAAAAATCGATCGATAAAAGTTTAATTTATTTAATTGGAAAGACAATGGAAAAAGATTTCATTTCGGCGAGAAAGCAGATGTCAGACATGAAGACGCTGCGGTTTTCCATAGTAGGATATTTTAATACGAAATTTTAACTTTTTAAATATTAAATTTTTTGGCATCCCGATGTAAAATTTCTCGCTGATTTCATTGATACCCATTACTAAGTCATATCTTAATTACAAGCTGAAATATTAATTATTATTTAATTAATGGGTTTAGTGCTATCAAATGTGTCGATTAAAATGGAGAGACGTGCTTTTTTAACAACGAAATAATTTAAATTAGGAAATCTACCAATTTGCGTTGGGTTTTTGAACAGCGCTCTGAGATAAGTATAACTCATTCATCATCAGAAAGTTTACAAGTATCCATACCAATATCTTCGAATAGTAATTTCAGAAAATATCTTAAATTATTGGTTAAAACCGCCACTCGATCTGTTTGAAACTGTAAGATAGTTTCTAACACATAAGAAAAAGTGTAAAAAAGAATGGAGTGTGATATTTTGAGGAGGGGGGCGGGTTAAGCTAGATTTATTTTTTAAATCTTAGCGTTTGTTACCGCAGCAAATGTTTTAAATTCTTGGTTAAGTCCGCCACCATCCCGACCCATGTATCCATAGATGCCAACATCTCTTAATTATTCCGGAGTCCGGTCCAAAATTTGCATGTTCAAACCGGAAAAAAAATATAAGAAAATGTGCCGTCTTTCTATGAGGTGTATTTTTTGTTTCATTTTGAAATTTTTGGTTAAATAAAAGTTCCGGTTGAAAACATGTTCGTCTTGGATCAGACTCCGGAATAATTAAGAGATGTTGGCATCTATGTGTATCTACGGAAAGATTGCGTGAAGGAGTTTAGTTGAGATATGCTTTTGTTAAGAATAGAGTGCGCTCCCTGGTGGTGGAATGTGGAACTAACAAAACGCGCTTTTGTTAAAATTAGTCAATTAGTTAAAATCTGTTTGAAACTAAGATATTTTATAACACATAAGATAAAGTGTAAAGAAGAATGACGCGTGAAATTCCAGGGAGGGGACGGGGGGCGCCAGATTTCTATTTAAAAAGTTAGCGTTTCTGACAGTTTTAGGTGCTTTTTTGAGGTAGTCCTGAGATATATGCTACTTATTTAATATAAAATTCTCTAAAGTTTAGTTACCACTAGTTCCGAATAGTAATTTCAGCAAATATCGTAATTTCTTATTAAAACCGCCACCACCTCGAGTAACATATCTACTGATAAGTTCTTTAACGGAGTTTCCTTCCGATACAGTTTTGTTAAGTATTGAGTCCCACCCTGGTGGTGGAATGTGGGACTAACAGACCGCGATCCGCGATTACATTTAAAGTAGGAATTCCAACAAAGCGATCTGTTTGAAACTTTAAGATAATTTACAACAAATAGTAAAAGATTATAAAAAAGAATGGCTCGTCACATTCCGGCGGTTGGAGGGGGGGGGGACAAAATTAGGCAGTATAACAGGGCCTTTTGTACTGTTTTGCGTGCGTTTTTTTGTATGGCGTGATGAGAAAACTATTACTTATTCAATATAAGAAATTTAATAAGTGTTCATACCACTATTTTCGAATAGTAATTTAAGGAAATATCTTAAATTCTTGGTTAAGACCGCCATCCCCTCGACTAGCATATCTTCTGATAGGTTGTTTAACAGAGTTATGTTCAGATACTGTTTTGTTAAGAATAGAGTGCGCTCCCTCGTGGAGGAATGTGGAACTAACATACCGCGGTTTCATTTAAAATAGGAAATCTAACAAGGCGATCTGTTTGAAACTTTAAGATACTTTATAACACATAAGAAAAAGTTTATAAAAATGGCGCGTGAAATTTCGGGCAGGTGAGGAGAAGGGGAGGGGCGAAATATTTCTCTTTTTTTTACCTTTTTGTTTCATACTGTTTCAGGTGCGTTTTTTGACGGAGTCCTCAGATACATGCTACTTATTAAATATAAATATGTCAAAAGTTAAATTACCACTATTTCCGAATAGTAAATTCAATATACATCTTTAATTCTTGCTGAAGACCGCCACCCCCTCGAGTAACATGTCGACTGATAGGTTGTGTAAAAGGACTTCCGTTCAGATACGCTTTTGTTAAGAATAGAGTGCGCTCCCTGGTGATGGAATGTGGAACTATCAGACCGCGATTACATTTAAAGTAGGAATTCCAACAAAGCGATCTGTTTGAAACTTTAAGATAATTTACAACAAATAGTAAAAGATTATAAAAAAGAATGGCTCGTCACATTCCGGCGGTTGGAGGGGGGGGGGGAGGGGACGGGGCGCAAACAAAATTAGGCAGTATAGCAGGGTCTTTTGTACTGTTTTGAGTGCGTTTTTTGATGGCGTGATGAGAAAACTATTACTTATTCAATATAAGAAATTTAACAAGTGTTCATACCACTATTTTCGAATAGTAATTTAAGGAAATATCTTAAATTCTTGGTTAAGACAGCCATCCCCTCGACTAGCATATCTTCTGATAGGTTGTTTAACAGAGTTATGTTCAGATACAGTTTTGTTAAGAATAGAGTGCGCTCCCTCGTGGAGGAATGTGGAACTAACATACCGCGGTTTCATTTAAAATAGGAAATCTAACAAGGCGATCTGTTTGAAACTTTAAGATACTTTATAACACATAAGAAAAAGTTTATAAAAAATGGAGCATTAAATTTCGGGCAGGTGGGGAGAAGGGGAGGTGCGAAATATTTCTTTTTTTTACCTTTTTGTTTCATATCGTTTCAGGTGCTCTCCCTGGTGATGGAATGTGGAACTAACAGACCGCGATTTCATTTAAAGTAGGAAATCTAACAATGCGATCTGTTTTAAAAATTAAGATACTTTATAACACATGATAAAAAAGTATAAAGAAGAATGGCGTGTCGAATTTCGAGGGTGGGTGAGGGAGGGGCTAGAACAAAATTAGAAAATATAGCTGGACGATCTGTTTGAAACTTTAATATAGCTTATAAAACCTAGCAAAAATTTTAAACATCAGGCCGCGTCAAAAATCATGATGACCATTACCGCACTTCACACCCCCAAGGGGGGCAATTTTCTAAATTTGACAGGTACCCGTCGTGTAATATATCGTAGCATTTCGGGAGGGGGGGGGGCATGAACAAAATTAGGAAATATAACAAGGCGAATCTGTTTGAAGCTTTACGATAGTTTAGGAAGGGCTTGCGTTAATTTAAAAGGTGTTCCATGGCGATAAATGAACTGGACGTTTTGAAAGGAATATTAAAGGAAACCCTTTGTGCGATCTATGATCACACTTAACCACTTGTTTTCAAAATGGAATTTATGTTCTGTATGATGTGAATAGTATCATGTAAAGTGATATCCATACCGTTGCCATCTGGTTATGTAAATAAATGAATTTTATTTTAAAATATAATAAACTCGCTAATATATAAAATATATAATGTGAACATTAAAAAGGTCCACGGTCTTACTTAAAAGGTGACTAAAGTAACGAAAAAGACGTTACAAGTTTAAAATATACATTTTATTTAAAACTTCTTAGTACTTCCAACCCCTCCCAACTCATCATCAGAGAATATCTTAATAACTAAATGTTGTTTATTTATACAAATACGTTCTTTGTTTTGCAAATGAGAGAGCCAATAATTACTAGAGTTGAAAGTAGAAGTAGCAGTTAATTAATTGCAGTTCCATTTATTTTATGACATCACTTTCTATAATAATATATATTTCCTCTAATTAAATTCAATCCAAGAAACAGCTACTGCTACTTCTACTTTCAACTCTAGTAATTATTGGCTCTCTCATTTAAAAAAAAAAGAACGTATTTGTATAAATAAAAAACATTTAGTTATTAAGATTTTCTCTGATGATGAGCTTGGAAGGCTTGAAACTACTAAGAAGTTTTAAATAAAATGCATATTTTAAACTTGTAACACCATTTCATTACTTTAGTCGCCTTTTAAGTAAGATATTGTGGACCTTTTTAATGTTCACATTATATATTTTAAGTTGAAATAATGTGAAAAATTGCATTTCGTCTTTATTATATGATTTTACTCGCTAATAATTCAGTTAATCTAGTTAAAATATGTTTTGCTGTACAGAAATAATTTTGTTATGATATTTTGATATCCTACAAATTTAAATTCTGCAACTGAGTGAAGGATTGTCCAGTGCAGGAATCAAATCCTGTTCCTATGAATTAATCGCTAATTATCTTCTTATTGAGCTACCTGGAAAAACACACGGCCGACACAATTCATTCAGATACCATGTTGACAATAGCATCTAACATCCTAATATTCTTTAAAGGTTAAGAAATTATATATTAGAAACAAGATTTATACATCAATGTCATGATATATGGAGAGCTCAGGTGATAAAGGTGATATGTGACAAAAAAGAGTTAATCATATGATTGAATTTAATCAATGGTAGCCTACCATCTATTAAGTTATCTGGCAGGGGCGGATCCAGAGAATCGTTTTTTTGGGGGGAAGGGATACCGAGTGACATATAATCAACGTAGTTTCATAATTTCTGTTGCTCAAATCATTCCTTGCAGTTAATTATTAATTGAATATGAAATAATTAATGCGATTCGAATATATTACATACTCTCGATTATCCGACGTCCGATTAACCGAAACAAACGGTTATCCAACACTCTTGTTATATAATCCCGCCCTCCCCTCAAAATATGGTTTATTGTTACTTATTAGGTCGAAAAATTAAAACGATATAACAAAATTTATCTATTGAATGTCTTATTTTATTTTTATTTTTACTCTTGTACTGTGGTAATTATTTATCTTATTTTTTTGTTCTTTTAGTTATAGAGAAGTTTTAACAACGTTAATAACATAAGCCTGCGATGATTGTGTTTTTTAACTTTTGATAATTGATTTTGATGTATTTTTTAGCACTGAATCCGAAAATGAACTTCATTTTTAACCATCACGTCACGATTTTCGCAAATCGTAAATTTCGAAGTTCAAAAGTAAAATAAAAATAAATAAAAAAAAAAAAAATAAATAAATAAATAAAAAAAAAATAGCGAAAATCTCTCAAAGCAATTTGTCAAAGCCTTAACAAAAGAAGGTAAATGTTTTAAGTACATCTGCGACAAATTTCCCAGCCTTATCAACCGCCAAAATAAAACAGAATACCAAGATGAACCCCAAGATGAACCCCAAGAAGATAAAAGGAAAAGCGCGAAGCAGAGTATGAGAGGTTCAAAGAAACTGCCACGCATGGAATAAAATTATAAGGATTTTAAATACACAATATTTTACATATTTAACTGTAGAAATGCATTATAAGCAAAAAATAAAATAAAATAAAATAAATTAATATGAAAAAAAGTTACATCTATTTTATAGTAGCAGATTTCCCCAATAATTCGACATTTAAAAAATTTTTAAATTTGCGATTTGGGAAAAATCCTGACGCGATGCTATGGCAAAAAATGAAGGTGGATTTTGGATTCAGCACTAAAAAATACATAAGAACCAATTATCTAAAGCTGAAAAACATAACCATCACATCCATTTTTTAATACCAGATTTCTGAAAGAGAATAATCTCTGAAAAACGGTCCCCTTCAGAAAACAAAAAGGGCTTTAACATCCTTGAAAGTCAGAATGTGTCATCTAAGTGGTGTGTCTCTCTTCACAGGCGTGGATTCAAGGAAGGGGGAAATCGCCCCGATCGCCCCCCCTCCCTTGAATAAAAAAATATATATCCACCGATTATCGCGAATTTCGACAAATGGTCGCCGAAAAAAATCAATTTTGCCAATCTTTCGCAGGTCAAAGAATCGCAAAATATGCGAATTTCGTCAAAGGATCGCGCAAAAAAAGCCAGTTTCGTCAAAGTATCGCAGAAAAAACGAAAATTCCGTCAAAGGATCGCAGAAAAAATCGCAAATTTTGCCAAACAATTGTGGAAGAAACGTTAATTTCGCCAAAGAATCGCGCAAAAAATGTGAATTTCGTCAACAGATCTTCGAAAAATTGTGAATTTCGTCAAAGATTCGCGAAAAATTAGACGAATTTCATCAAAGAGTCGCGGAAAAAGCGCACAATTAGCACCAAGAGGAAATTCCCCTAGGCGCGCATCCACGGGGGGGATCGATCGGGACGGTCGTCCCCCCCAAGATATAAATCCGAACGCTTTTAACGGCAGTTTTCGCGAAACAGACAGACAAGCAGACGAAATCCAAACACTTTTCGGGTGTCAATGGTAAACCTCACTGACGTTTCGGCAAATAGTGAACAAAAAAGGATTATGTTCGGTCAAAAGGCATATGGCGCCATAATTTTTTACACTATGGGTTGAGGTTGGGGACGATGCCACTTCGTGTACCTTCTGTTGAATCTCTACAACAAAAATTGACAACGTTATAAGGATACTTTTAAAGTGTTGAAACTTTTTCGTTCTTTCAAAGAAGCTGCAATTCTAATTTCTGTATAACGATATCTTTGAGGAGTTTATTGATTGAGAAAAGAATGGGATTCATAGCAATTTCCAAAGAAAGAAAGAAACAAGAAAAAGAAGGATCCTTGGAAAAATTCAAGCATTTTAAGGTTTACTAAAGAAAGCCACTAATGTGTAAAAAATGTACTGTTATTGCCACCCACATTGCTAATCAAGGGGTATTTGATGAATGAACAAAAAAGGATTATGTCCTAATCCTACTCAGTTAAAAGCTAAAATGCGTATGGTGCGTTGATTTCTTAAAAACCAACTTGGTAAATTTGTTCTTCCCTTTTTTACCCCGATCGAACCCCCAACCCCCCATGGATGCGCGCCTAGGAAAATCTCCTCCCGGTACTAATTGTGCGTTTTTTTCGCGGCCCTTGGACGAAATTCGCGTTTTTTCAGCGATTCTTTGGCGAAATTCGCGTATTTATTTCGCGATTCTCTGAAGAAATTCGCATTTTTCAGAGATCTATTGACGAAATTAGTGTTTTTTGCGCGATTCTTTCACGGAATTAGCGTTTTTTCCGCAATTGTTTGGCGAAATTCGCTTTTTTTCTGCGATCCTTTAACGAAATTCGCGTTTTTTTCTGCGAACCTTTGACGAAATTTGCATTTTTTTCGTGGTCCTTTCATGAAATGCGCGATTTTTTGACAAAATTGGTGTTTTTTCCGCGCTTCTTTGACGAAATTCGCGTTTTTTGCAATCCTTTGACGAAATTCGCGTTTCTTGTGCGATCCTTTGACTTGCGAACTATTGACGAAATTGATTTTTTTCGGCGACCATTTGTCGAAATTTGCGATAATCGGTGCATTCATATCTTTTTTGTGAGGGGCGATCGCCCCGATCGCCTCCGTGGATCCGCGCCTGGTACCTGGTCCCATTATGGCTACCCTAAGATTTGATTGTTTTTTCATCCATGTTAATAAAATTTTTTCCGGAAATTATTTATGCTGTTATTAGAGGAATTAATGTGGTAAATAAAATAAAATGCTTTATACTTGTAATTAAACTATTAAAAATTATATAAGCTGAAATGTAAAAAGTATCATATGGGCCATATTGGGAACATCCCGCTTTCAATATGGCCCACTATGTACATTTTTAGGAAATTGCAAAATAAAATTAGGAAATTGCAAAAAAATTGCAAATTATTATATGTTATAGATTATATGGGGCATTCTCACAATCTTTTGACTTTTATGTCCCTGAATAATAATTTTTATTTTAGTACATTTTCTTGTGTTTTTTTTTTTTTTTTTTTTTTTTTTTTTTTCCATATACTGGGGAACATATCATTGCATGATTGCATAAGCATATTAACGAGATAAATAAGTTTTGGACGATGTTGCGGATCCAAATACCAGGAAAACTCCCATACCGTCCCGTGTCCCTGATGCTGTATATGATGTCCCTGATGCTGATTTTTAAGTTTGGAGCTGTCTGTATACAATTGTTTCAATAAAAGTAATTCGATATAATTTTTTTCCGACACTGGGACAATTGTTTTATATAAATATGTAGAAAAAAATTAACCTGCACGCATTTTTACGGTTGATATTATTTTTTGAACTCTGTCTCTGGGTTTTTTGTCCTTACCGTCACTCTTGCTAAACTTATACAGAAAATCACTTCAGATGCAACCATAGAATTTTTTTCAAGTTTTTTCTCATGCAGAATTATGCTAGAAAAAAGATTTCTAAAATTCTTTGACAGGAAATTGACTACAGAATTTAAACCAGTATTTAAATATCAATTTTAAGATCGTGGCTTTTTGGGTAGTCTTACCGCCCCCATGGTTTATTCCTGTACTTTTCGAGGTAAATATATTTTTTTAATTTAATCCAATGTAAATAACTGTTTCTAAAAATCAATGAACATTGCAACTACCACTTACAGTCTTAACATGATTTGCCTAAAATAGGTGGTAATTTTCTTTACCGTTCTAACCTTACCGTCCCTTCTTTAACACCCCTTTAAGACAATGTTATACCAAAATTTGGTACTAAAAATGCTTCATTGTTATTATTTCTTATTTGAATTTCCCGTGGGTACTATGCAAATTCATTATAAGTAAAAATTTAGAAGAAAATAAAAAGTTTTATTGGTAAAATGGTAAGGAAAGTTAAACTCGCAAGTTCAACATAAACATCAGTTAAATAAATTTCCACTGCTGCCAATTTTTCTTTATTTTGAAACATTAAGGTATTCGTCTATCAGATTAAAATGGTTTCTTAGCCAGTTTCATTTCACCAGATTTTTATTCCCGAAAGTCAAAAGATTGTGAAAATGCGCCATATGTTATGTTATTATAATTATTATATACAGGGTGTTCCGTTAAAGGGGTCCAATATTAATAGGGGTAATAGAGGAGATCACACGGAGCATAAATCAGTATATAATGCCTGGCCGGATCTCAATAATTTTCAAGTTACAGCAAATAGAATGAAAAATCGGAAATTTGTAAAAAAACCCTCATTGCTAAACTATCGATAATGCTACATAAAAACGAAGCACATATTTAGAAAGAGCAGAAAAAATCCTACGAAATGACATAAGTTGTTTTAGAATATTGAGAATTAATGGCGAGTTATAAGCTCTGAAACAGTGGAAAAATACAAAATCAAATATTTAGCAAAATAGTTAATCGTTAATTCCAAAAATGCAACTCTACCTACATCAAGGAAAATGTTATAAAATTTGGTCCATTCCGAAAGCTTTCGAAGAAGCTGACAATAAACCATATCAGTTTAATTGTATGGGAGAAATCAAGCAGTTCCCTAGTTACAACTATCTACTGTTGCACGCTCGGAAAGGGCGAAACTCCGCCCATGACGATTGTAAACACCCCGTTTTAATATCTTTCAATTATACATTTCTGATCAACCTCTATCAATACCCTTTCATTATTCAGTCTGGTCAAGTGAATGACATATTGTGCAGCTCTCGCCTTGTCTTAAAGCAAACTCCGTGACTGCTGCGTTTCCTCCATGAACTTTCAGGATGATGAAGAAGAAGTACTTTTTATGCAAATTTTCTATGTGTATAGGAAGAAAAGTGTAATAAAACAGCAGTCATCAGTGGGCGTTATGTTAAAGGGAGGCTGTTGTAAGTGGGATTGTAGTAAGTTGATGTATAATAATTATGCCGGAATACTCTAACGAAGAATATGCGGACATGCATCTGATGTACGGGCAAGCTCATGAAAATGCATGTCTAGCACAGCGCATGTACCGTGAGCAATTTCCAAGGAGACGTTGCCCAAGTTCGAAACTCTTCATAAAAATCGATAGACGATTACGGGAGACTGGATCGTTTAATACAGCAAGCATTGATGCAGGGAAACCTCGACATGTACGAACACCTGCAATGGAAGAAGATGTACTGAATATTTTTAAAGATAACCCCTCCACGAGTACACGAGCTGCTGCGTCTGAAGTCGGTGTTTCCCACCAAAGTGTGTGGCGTGTTCTGCGTGCAGAAAACATGCACCACTTTCATGTGCAGCGGGTACAACTGTTATCAGTAAGAGATTGTGCTCAGCGGACAGAATTCGTACGCTGGTTGCTTAATGTAACAGAAAATAATGCACAATTTCTGGAAAATATTTGATTTACTGATGAAGCAACATTTACGAGAGAGGGCGTGGTAAACACGCACAATATGCACACATGGTCATATACAAATCCGCACACTGTTTTCCCGTCGAACGCACAACAAAAGTTCAGTGTGAACATATGGGCAGGTATCCTCGGCGATTATCTCATAGGACCATATTTACTCCCAGATGTACTCAATGGCAGTACGTACTTGGTTTTCCTACGGGATATCTTACCGCAGTTACTGCAAAATGTGCCAGCAACATTGCGCCACAATATGTGGTTTATGCACGATGGCGCACCGGCACATTTTTTCATAGGTGTTCGCAATCACCTCAGTTCAACATATCCTGGGAAATGGATTGGACGCAGTGGACCTGTTGCTTGGCCTGCACGCTCTCCAGACCTCAATCCGTTAGACTTTTTTGTTTGGGGACACCTTAAATCGCTGGTGTATGAAACGCCTGTGGATACATCGGAGGATTTACTAGCGCGAATCGTTGTCGCTGCAAGAAACATTCCCAACTCCGTCGGAGTTTTTCGGCGTGTTCGCCAATCTTTACGACGTCGCTGTCGGCTGTGCGATTCTGTTAATGGGCGCAACTTCGAACACCTATTATAATAATGTCCGTTCGTCTGCCTTCCGACATTGAACTGTGCAGCGCAGGCCAGAAGACTATGCTTCACATATGTCATAAAGTACGTGGAATGTAATTCTTTATTTGTCATTTTTCTTTTATTTTCAACACTTTTTGGCACAGTATTTTGTAAGTCACAGACTGTGGTGTACTCAAATTGTAAATTACAAAGTTTGTATGAATTAATTTAAAATTTAGTGTCTTTTTTAAATTTATAATTAATAAAATTATTATGCTATTTGTTATTATTATTTCCTATCATAAATTATGATGCACATATACATACAATAATTGTCCATGTAAAACATGTACTGAAACTTCTTGCATAGTTACAAATCGCAATATTTTTAATTATTTCCGAATTTTCACCACCAGTTTAATTTTAAAGAATTTAACTTAAGATTTATATCAATAAAAGACCACTTTAAAATGTAGACTATTATTGTAAAGTTATTTTGGTTCATTCAACTCTTGAATAATTAACCTTCCGTCTACCAGACGGGTCCATTGGACCCGACATGTACATTCAAAATATTTATTCAAACCAGAAATTTCTTCAAAACAAACTAAATGTATAAATCAGACAATAATAAGTTAAATAAACAAATTAAATAGTTTTAAGTAAAAATTCTGGTGTAGAATGTTTTTATAAAACTTGAGTAAAATTTCCGGTAGTTCTAGGGTTTAAAATGTTGCATCTCAGAAGAAGCATGATCGAAAATGTATAGTTGAGAGTAATTAAAAAGGCGGTTTTTCCAATCGTGATGGGCGGAGTTTAACCTTTGCTAGTGTCACAGAAAGCGGAGTTGTAACTAAGAAACTGATTAATTTCTCTCACACAATTAAACCGATATGGTTCATTGTAAGCTTTTTCGAAAGTTTTCGGAATGGACCAAATTTTACTACATTTTCCTTGTTGTAGCTAGAGTTGTCTTTTTGGAATTAACGATTAACTATTTTGATGTATATTGGATTTCGTACTTTTTTCACTGTTTCAGGGCTTGTAACTCGTCAATAAATATTGCTATTTTAATACAATTGATGTCATTTTGTAGGTATTTTTCTGCTCTTTCTAAATATGTGCTTCGTTTTTATGTAGCATTATCGATAGTTTAGCAATGAGGGTTCATTTACAGTTTTCCGAATTTTCATTCTATTTGCTGTAACTTGAAAACTATTGAGATCCGACCAGGCTTTATATACTGATTTATGCTCCATGTGATCTCCTCTATTACCCCTATTAATATTGGACCCCTTTAACGGAACACCCTGTATAGTATATTTATATATACATATTATATATTAAACAAAAACATAATTTGCAGATCAAATAATAAAAATACAATTTATTCCCTACATTGTTTAAGCCCGAGAAGGGAAATATATCAAGATATTTCATTCAGTTACTTCTACATTTTTTGTTAGATTTTTGTAAAAAACGAGTTAAACCAATTGAACATTAAAAAATAAAAATATAGAATTAAAAGAATATAATACTTAAACACCCTAAAAACTTAGATTACTTTCAAACGAAATCGAAATAAATCTTAGACTTCTTCCAAATTTAAGTTGCGAATATATGTACTGCAGATCTTGTATTATGTTTACGATGGGTGCAAACAGAATGATAAGGTGAATCTAAAATAGAAATATTTACACAAGTCTAAGATTTATTTGAATTTCGTTTGAACGTAATCTAAGTTTTTAGGGTGTTTAAGTATTATATTCCTTTAATTCTATATTTATTTTTTAATGTTTAACTCATTTTTTACAAAAATTTAACAAAAAAATGTAGAACTAACTGAATGAAATATCTTAATATCTTTCCCTTCTCGGGTTAAACAATGTACGAAATAAATTAGTTTTTATTATTTGTTTAGCAAATTATGTTTTTGTTTAATATGTCAGGTTTATTTTAATAACTACTGTATTTCGACGAACTTATTTGAAAATTAACGGAATGTACCATCATCAGGGTTTGATTTATAAGGTATCGCATCACAGGTTGTGGTGTAAACGAATATTTAATCCAAAATGTTTGATCAGTGCAGTAATGCAGGTTTCGTAGTTTGGAATAAAACTTCCAATCTAAGCATAAGAGATTTATAATAAAAAAATAATAATAAATCAATTTTACTGAAATTTAGTTATCCTATTTTCCACTCGGGAAAGCTATGAATGTAAAAATAGTGTTAAATCTTGACTACTAATATTTTACAACAGTATAGATGTAATACAGTGAAACGTAAAAACATCGAGTTTTACTTATTTTTTTTATGTAAAACTCTTGGAAATTAAGTTTAACCTAGGGTATTTATTTAGCGGCAACACCAGTCGCCTCTGTGCCACATAACAAAAATAACAAAAGACCTTCAAAGATAATTTTAGATAAAATAATATCCTGGACATCACGTTAAAAGTCACTACCTTTTTAAAATTTACAAAAATAAATAAATAAATAAATAAAAATAAAAATATTGATGCTACAAAAAGAAATTGCCTATGAATAATATATATATATTATTCTGAAAAACCATGTCCGTGTGTAATGCTGACGTCATATTAATGATGCAACTTGTAAAATAAATTTTGGTTAATTGCAAACTTATTAACTTTTAGGTATTGAAAATTTTAAATTTTTATGCAGTCTTAAAACAAATGAATATTTCAGTATTTGTTTCCAGCAAATATTCTTTAACGAAGTTAAAACTTCTTCAATAAATAAATAAAAGAAAAACATAAATAAATCACAAAGTTAGCACTGTTTTAATCGAACTGCGGGCTCATCAGTAATTGCTATTCATTTTTAAAAATCAGTATTTTTGAAATATATTTCAATTCTTTCACGTGCATATTCACCTGCTTTCTGTATTTACTCATATTAATGTTTCTTGTATTAATAAAAAATGTTTGAAAATGTCATTTTTATTTCTAATATGACGCCATATTCATCTTTTTTTAATTCTTAAAAAAATTATTACAATTTCATTTTTTCACGTGAAAATCTTTTAACTGAAATTAATTGATGTAGAAAAATTATTACGGCTTTTGAATTTTTTTGCAACAATAAAGAAAAAATGTCCGTTGATTCTCAGTGAAAATACCGAAATTTGGAATTATTAAGAAGTACATTTGAATAAAGTAATTGAAATATAGCCTATGTTACTCTCTGTGTTATAATCCACCTATATGCAAAGACATTTTATCATCCGTTTTCACCCTAACGCCAGGCAAATGTTTTTACACTTTTAATTTATAATATTATTAGAATTAGCAAAGAATTAAAAATTGTGGCATCAGGGACAAAAAGGTGGGAAGAAAAATAAAAAAAGTCATGAGCTCCATAGACTTTTCTATGTTAATTTAACATTGAGAAGTGACACTGGAAATAAATATGTATTGCGCTGCCGTATTTCTTCCACCACTGATGTCACCTCTTCATTACCAAAGCTAAAAAAAAAAGCAATTTAACAAATTACGACCATTTGGAAAATTATTTTTTCGAAGACTAAACTTTAAGACATAAAAAATCGCACGGAGTTGATCACACATTACGTACGCCATGAATTAAACATTAACATTCCTGGACCCATCATGAACTAATTTTAAAAGAAATTTCAGTTTTACAATTTTCGGTACTGTAAATTTTTAAACTTCTACGGAGCTGGTCATTCATTACGTACGCCATGGATTAAACATTAATATTCCTAGACCAATTTTAAATCAAATTTCATTCTTAAACTTCTAACCATCCCACAATGTTACTTATTACACCGTCGTATAGAGAAAAAAAATGTACTTTTAAATGCAATTTGTTTGAAAGCTGTATCTCAATTTGTTTCTGAATTATTAATTTTTTTTTGTAGTTTTTATTACTTTTTTGCCATAGTGGCAACAGAAGTATCCATCTCTGTGGAAAGCAAAGGGAAAATACAGATTACTGTATAGACCTATCAGAAAACGAATAAAATGCGGATTCAACTAATAAAACGCTTCAGATATGTTTTTGATTTCCTACCCTGACAGAGGAAAATAACCATATTTCCAAATGGTTAATAATACTACAAATACTTATTCATTGGTTTTAAACAAACAAAATGACATCATAGATGACAGAAAAAAGAACTTTTCGGAAATTGATGCTTTAGGGGACTAGTAATTTAGGTTTAAAAATAGGGATCTAAAATTACAAATTCCGTTAAAATACCAATTTAATTATCACTAACCCAAATTCACACAATCACAAATAAATTTAAGGCCTTTAATCAAGTGGATGATATACAAATCCTCAAAACATTTTATTGTAAAGGATTTAAATTAAATATGAATTTTTTTCAATTTCTTGGCCACACCCTCTTGAAGGCGTTTTGCAAACTCAGATGAAAATAACATGTATTTTATGAGGAAATTAGCATAGATTTTGACATTTATTGGTTTGCTTTTAAAGCAAAAACATTCAGCTATTAAGAAATGAAATCAAAATGTAAAAAAGTCAAACAGTTTAGTTTTTATGGGGAAAAGAATAAAGGTCAACATATGTGGACCCAGGTAGCGAAGAGGGTAAAATACAAAGTGACATTTTTCTGGCTGCAAGAAGTCTTTATTTTCAAAACGCTCCATAGTGGGACGTTTTGACGATCTAGGTGGAGAAAAGTATTTCGTTCAGGTTTAATTAGTTTTTGCTGACTTTTCGAAGGTATCCCTAATAAAATGCCGAAATAGTGAGAAATAATTGGTTTATTTAATAATAATGTCACAAAATAAAAATATAACGAATTACAAAGAATGCGTTAAACATACTTATTTTACTATTAAGTAAAAAACAATTTAATTCACACCTGTAGGTTAACATTCATTTCTTATTTTATTTTTGCCTACTCAGATTTGTTCTAGAAATATGTGTAGTCATCCTGAAAAATGAAAAATTTTAAATAAAATCATATTTAAAAAGAACATTAATGTTTTGTGTTACCCTGTAAAACATATAAATGCTACCTAAATTAATTTCGGTTAAAAAATGCTGTTGTGTGAATAAATAAACTATATAAATTTTATTCAATTTGAAATAAAATTTCTGCATATAGACGGTAATGTATCCAAATTCTTATGTGTCCCTGTAAAAGAAGACGCACTTTGTTTTCAATTTTAAAAATGCTGTTGTGTATCTCAATAACCTATAGTAATTTTGTTGAAATTTAATTAAAATTTCTCTTTTTTAGCAACAATCTTTCCGCGATCTTTTCTGTGGCCCTGTAACAAATGCATAATTTCTACATTCGTCAAATTATAATTTAATAGAAATGTCATCAGAAAAACACGTGTAGACAAAGTTTCAGCTCAATCAGATAATTGAAAGTGGTTTAAAATTGTCTTGCAAGATTTGAACACTTATGTGGTCCTATAAAAAAAGCTTAACTGCTACGTTCCATAAATTATAATAATATTGCATTGTCATCAGAACTACATATTGAGAGCTAAGTTTCAGCTCAATCAGATTATTGAAATTGATTTAAAGTTAACTTGCATGTTTTAATCTAAATTTTTGTGGGGCCCTTTAGAACAGTATTCTAAACAAACTTCTACGTTCTTTAGATTATAATAATATTGTATTGTCATTCAAATTACACATGCATTCATTGTTTCGACTCAATAGGATAATTAAAAGTGATTTAAATTTGACTTAAAAGATTTGAATTATACATACATGCACTGCAAGTTAATATTATACTTGTTTATTAATAAAAACTTAATAATTTGCAAACTTTTGCAGGAGTTTTTTTAAGTTTCCAATACTTTAGGAATTGCACTTTGATTTTAAAAAATGCTTGTTGCTGAATGATGCTGAATAATATGTTAAAAGTCAAGATGAAATTTGTAAACAAAATGAATGATCATCCAGAATCGCAACCTTTGTAAAAAGCGGTTAAGCGGCTTTAATATCGCTTATTTTCAAACAAAAATGAGTTAAATCTGACCTTGACAATGCTGTGATATATGTTCAGCAAACTCGTGCTTTCAAATAAAACTGAATATTCACGACGTCCTTTCAAACTTAGAAGAAGCTAATGCAACTTTTGAAACTCCCTCAAAACCAACTGCGCAAATGTCTTCTTCACGGCAAAATTAATCCACAGTTCGGATTTTTTCGACAAAACTAGAACGGATCTCAAAAATAGACATTCAGCTACCGGTATACGCGGTTTTGTCAAATTCCCTGATGATCGGAAAACGGATTTTGTCCACCTAGATCATCAAAACGTCCCACTCTGTGCTCCCCCGACTTACATTCGTAACGCGCAGTGGACGGAACATCAGTCTAGCGTTGTATTTAAAATTTGTTTCGCCTTGTATCTTCCAGATGCAACGACAGCAATAACTGAAGTTTTCTTAGGATAGTACTAGTGTGTTAAGCAATTTACCCAATTTAGATAATCTATGCACTGATTCAAATGTACATTAGTTTGTAAATTAATACATCACTCTTCATATATTTTTATTTCATAAATTCACTATTTGTGAATATTTTACTTTATTATCAATAGTTAAATAACATAAATTGAATTTTTTTTTTCGTTATAATGTTAATTAATCACTTTGTTTGATTTCAGTTGCTATTAGAAGTAACCGTTTTGCGAAAAACTGACTTGACTTAAAATGAAAAAATTGTAGATTTTTTGGAACAATTGTGAACTAACTAGCACGGGGTTTTAGCGATTTTTTTTTTTTTTTTTTTTTTTTTTTTTTTTTGACGGAGGGGGTTGTTTCCAGGCTCGCGCCTGACGGTTATTTTTTAATATTACCCACCTTGGAAACGTGGGAAATAAAATATTTATAAATAACGACGTATTAGAAAACACAAGAAAGAATATTTTTATGCTCGAATCAAAATAAAGCAAACGCACACTTCTTTTAAAATAAACTTTTAAAACTTCTTTTAAAACATGTGAAATGCGTAAACTGCGTTATTTCACTCTTTCAAACTGCTCTGCGACATCAGGGTAAACATTTAATCTTTAAATTTCTGATTTCTCAACAACTTTTTTATCGTATCATTTCAATTTTTGAAAGTGTCCGGCTATATATCCTTCTTCAGAACACCGCAATAAAAATGTCGGCTAAACAAATCGCTATTTTCAGCGAATTATACAGACGTCAGCATGATTTAATTTAACCTTCGTGCAAAATTTGACTCTTAAAAATATATGCGCAATAATTTCCATCTCATAACTCTGAAAAAAATGGCTTCTCTGTTCCAACCCATGGGGCTATGAAAAGGGAGTAGTAGATGTCCATCTTCCGCCGTTGAAAGCTTTGACGGAAAACACAGAGTTCTTTCCGCTTCTCCTGTGTCCGCCGTAATCGACTTTCACCGATAGCCGTCCAATCAGTTGTCTTCAGTGTAATTCGCTACTAAGTATAGCGAGAAGCGGGAGGGGGATAGAAACGGTATCAAATGACGTCATTTACGACAGCTCCACCGCCGCCTAAATGCTAGACCCGAGCGCTGACACAAAAATGGCGGCTGTCGAAGGCGGATTTTTTTAAACGTATGTACGGCCCACTAAATTTAGACACCAGTGTTACATAATAGATTTCTTTGACCTTGTCTAACCACAGAAAAATAAAGCGCAAAATACTTTTAATTTTTTGGTACCAAAACTAAAGAGTCCGTACACACGCTGAAAAAATTTGTGTCAGCGCTCAGGCCTTATATTCAGGTTGTGGTGACTGCCCCATCTTTTGGTCCTCCTTGTTCCAAATCTATCCAAAATACACTTCTCTACAAGAAAGTACGCACAGAAAGGTTGCTATCTCAAATTTCATCACCAACGTAAATACACTCATGTCGGGTTACAATAAACTACAGTACCCATTATTTGGAGATTACTTTTCTCTTATATATATTACCTTTAATAATATTAACATAACTTGAATATTTGCTTACGAACAATTGGTTATGTTCCATATTTAAATTAGCTTTTAAATTAAATCATCACTCTTATGTATCTATCATTCGTTGTTTTAGCACATTGTATGCGGGCAATTTTTCGAAAATGAGCACGAAATTTACGTTCACAAATGCCACCGTAAATTTAAACCTGCTCACAATCAATAAGAAGGAAGCATTGTTTGATTACACCTTCTTTTTTCGTCCGTACAAAATTTCCGGTACCAGTAATAATTTATCTACCCAACTCACAAAAACGTACTAGTACGTGTCCCGCATACAATGTGGTAATAGAATATTTCACTTTATTGTAAACAATATAAATATCAAAGTGCATTTTTTTTATCCAACTAGCTTGAAATAACCACTTTGTGATTATTTTCAGCTCTTTTTTAAAAAGTTACCGTTTTTTAAAAATATTTTAAGACCTTTGTCTAAAAAATCAATATATTTTCTAATTAAATTAAACTTTAACAAAATGCATCCTAAATTTGGTGCACCCCTCCCTGGTAATCCTGCCCCCACCCCCCCTTCATCTATTTGCTCATATACTGTAAATAGATATTACATACTCATAATACGCTTAATATTACTGATTTTTTTTCGCTAAAAATCAATTAAATTTATACTTACATTAGTTTATTAGAATAATATACAAGAATTCGTTCTTTATACAATCTTAATTCTCCGTTTATGTAGTTTAGGGCAGGGGTGTAAAAGTCTATGTTGCAGAGGGCAATCACTAAATTTTATTAGCTTTCTTAGCTTAAATTTTATTAGCATTCTTACAAAAAATTTAGACAAAATATTAAACTAAAAATAACGAATAAAATTTAGATGGTAAGAGCCTGCCTGCTGGGGCCTAGATTTTTACACCCCTGGCTTAGGATATTTCCCTCGCATGTTAGGGCCACATGTTCAATCGTATAAAATAATTAATAAGTGCCTTTTTTAACGATAAAAACGGCATTAATGAAAATTTCTTAAATTTTTGAGTTCTGTTATTTTTCCGAAGCAGATCATTTTTATACTTCCAGGGATGAAAGCGCTGGGCCAAAAATGGCTTATTTTTCACCATTAAACTTTAATAGTATTCTTTGTCTTATTAAACCTCAGAATATCTGTCATTAAATAAGGTGAGGAAGACTGTAAAAATTTAGTGGGAGCAATCAGTCATTTGTGGCGCAGCGGTTGCTTCCCTGTACTTCATGTAGTTTTTATATTAAAATTATAATTATGAAAACAGTATAATTAATTTAATCTCACTTCTACATGAACAAAAAGAGTTCAATTTCATGAAAACGCAGTTTCATAACGAAATCAGAACTCCATCCAAAGCATTATCGTCCGAATATCAAAGATTACTATTTTAATATGATATTTAAATCATGAGGTCGTTTGGCGGTTTTATGGCCATTTCGCCGTACATTGTTAATTTTAGCGCTAAGCTTTTTACTAATTACAGTTAGAAATAATTTTTAACTGAACATTAATAAAAACAAGTATGTGGGTTAATTACATATCAGAAAAATATATCTATAAAACTTTTTCTTAATTAACATGTTGTCGAAGATATTAAAAAAAATTGGGTTAATAGCAGGTTTTAAAATTGGCTAATGAAGGCTGCAAGCAGAATTTGCTTTCCTGAATCAAACTTTCGCAAGTTCCAGTTGCCTCAATTTGATTTGCCAAATACAGCCTTCTGACGCTCTGCGCAACACTTCACTGTAAATAAAAACGAACTAAAATACGGAAATACTACTGGCAATCTAGACGCCAGTAATATTTCCGTATTTTAACGAAATTTGGTCCCGGTAAATTGCAGAAATATTTTCGTTAAATTTCAGATAAACGGAAAATTTTCTGCAATTTACCGGGAAAAAGTTCCGTTAAAATACGGAAATAGTACTGGCGTCTAGATTGCCAGTAGTATTTCCGTAATTTAGTCAGTTTTTTTACAGTGTTTCGTGCATTTTGAGTTAATGCATACCGCCCCTTTAATACTAGGCCTGAGCGCTGAGAAGAAAATGGCGTCTGTCGTTGGCGGATTTTATTCAACGTTTGTACCGTCCCTTGAATTTGAATACCAATAATTTTTAAAAGATTTTTCCGCTTTATTTCTAATGAGATTAAGTAACACAAAACTTTTGTAAAATACTGGTGTATTAATTCAGGGGTCCGTAAAACGCTTAAAAATATCCGCCTGCCAGAGCCGCAATTTTTGAGTCAGCACTCAGGCCTAGTATTCAAGGGTCGGTGTTACGCATGTGATTTTCGTGTCACCAGTGGGTGCTGTTGACACAACCCGTAGCCATGTGTAATCAATTCTACTAATTATTACTGTGTGATTATGCTTGTGTTTGTTAAAAACTCCATTGACGTAAATTTCCATGGAAAAAGGAACACTAGATGTTTGGAACTTATTCTTTTTTCTCAATCTTAGTTGAAGTATAGATATATATATATAATAGGTTTATGATTATAATCTCTATTTTTAAAGATATGATCAAATGAGAAACTACATAACGGAAATTAAATTCATAAATATAAAAGTTGTTCCTTTATATATTTCTTGACTGTTTAAAAAATGCTCTAATTCATTTGAATATTTTACGCTTAAACTTATTAAAAAGCGCGTCTATTTTTACAGTATACACCATATAGAAGTATATTTTTTATTAGGCTTTAATAATAATCACAATACAAATACACAGTTCTAATAAATCTTTGCAGCTAAATATAAAAAATGAGACGTATATGCAATAATGAATGCTTCTAAAATTGTAAATAGTTCTATAATTCTGAGCATTTATTTATTTTTATAAAATTCTACCAACAGAAAGTCACAGGATACATAACTATTGTTACTTTTTAGGGTTTCTGTCCTCGATGTCCCCACATGTTAAAGTAATCTACCAATTCTTTCCGAGAAAAACAAGATTATGATTCAGATTTTTACTTTTCTGTGCACAACAGTCACGTTTATTAAGCTGTTATTTTCCAAAATAAAATTTTTCGCATGTATGAATTCCAGATTTATATAACTTTGAGTTACGGAAAAAATGGTGGTACAATAAACGAGCAAAAATTAATTTAAAAAAAAACCCTGGCATTTATTTTAAAAGTCGTATAGAGATGTTTTATTTTAATTTTCTTCAGCAAGTTTCGTAGAAATAAAATTATTGCTCTCGATTTCTGAGAGCCTTTTTTAATTTGAAAGTAATCCCAAAGCTTAGTTAATGATTTCAATGGTGCACCACACTTCTCTCTGAATTAATGGGTTTTCCTTCTATCTTCCTTAATTTTAGCGTAAAAAGCTCCTTTCTTTTTCTTTTCCAATTAGGTATTTATTTTACTGCTTTATTACTATTTCTTGTTAACAGCTTAGTACTTTAACTTCTTTGTTATGCTATAATTACGCTATCCATCTTTTTGTTCTTCTCTTTAGGATAAAATAAATACGCATATTTCATCTGCTGTTCTATACTAGGCGTATTTCTTAAGTACGGTTTTGATATTAAAACAATACCAGGCCATTTTTTGAGCAATTTTATTTTTACATGAAAGCCTGGATCTTTATCTACTTTTCAACATAATTTCCACCTATATTGAGGCACTTATCGTATTGCACGACCTGGTTTTGTATCCCATTCTCATGGAAATCTGCCGCTTGCTGTGCTAACCACTGCATCATCGCCATTTTGACGTCGTCATCGTCGCTTATGCGTTGACTACCAAGGTGCTTCTTTAAGTGCAGGAACAAGTGGTAGCTCTAGGTGAGGGTTTAACCAGGAACTTATCGCGTCATATGGTTAGGAACAACGTTTCCTCATCCGTATCGCCCTGACCTAACGCCAAGTGTCTACCACTTATCCATGCATCACTTAAAGAAGCCCAATGGCGGTTAGCGCTACAAGAATGATGACGACGTCGTAACGGCGGAATGCAATGGTTATCACAGCAGGCGGCAGATTTCTATGAGGATAGGATGCAAAAGCTTGTCGGACAATAAGATAAGTGTGATAATATAGGCAGAAATTATGTTATATAATAGATTAATGTTCAGGCTTTCATGTAAAAATAATTTTTTTTTTAAATGGACTTGTGTTTTTTAATATCAATACATTACTTACTTAATAAACACGCCGCGTATTTTGTGCTAAAGAAGAAACGCTTTTGAAGCTTTGAAATAGGTCTAAGGTTTCTTCATTTTACAAAATAATCATTTATTAAATTATTCGTTACTGTTTATTTTACACATAGTATAACTTTTTAAAAAACCTAAAGTATAAAATTAATCTTTTACCTAATAAAATTAATTACATTTAAAACAATAATTAGCAACAATTAATTACTCAATATTTCACGTATTACTATTTTAACCTTTTAAGCGTCCTAACAGTGTTTTTCTGTCACGTAATCTTTGAATGCAAGGGCTCATTTAACACAAAATTGATATTAATGTTATTTTTTTGCAGTGCATAAGATAAATAAATATGTAAGGTATTCATAAACAAATACTTTTAGAAATAGTTTTCATAGTTATTATTTTATGAATCAATAAACATACAGGGAAAATTTTACAGGACGCTTAAAGGGTTAAACTATCTAGATTTTAAAAATAATTTTAGTGATTGAAAAGTAAGGTTATTAATAAATGGCTGGAAATGAGGTTCTTGGTGTCATTTCTTCACATACTTGAAATTTGTTTTAAATAACTAAAGTTGAAATACAATGAATATACCTGCTAAAACATGTAGTTTAGATTTTGGCCAAAAGCTAATTTTGAAACGAAGATAAACAGTGAAACCGTTTCGTTACTTCGAAGGTTGATTTTATTTTATTATATGAAAATTAAGGACATTTTAAATATAATTTTATTAAAAGTAATAATATAACTATTTTAATTATTTCATTTGGTATATTATTGAAATATTAAAATCGCCTTAACACATTAATATTATTTTAAATTCTTTTGTAATGGAATCGGTTTGGCTTAAATATATTAAATATTATGCTGAGATTTTGAGTCTAAACTGTTCTAACAAATATGTTGATTAAATTATACTAAGTTTAAATGAATGTACAAAAGTTGCTACTAAAAAAGTGTAGTTTGTATCAGTTTAAATGAAAAAAATACAATATCAGTCACAACAAATCTAAATGTTTTGCTGTATGTCAATAATTAGTGCGGTTTATTAAAATGCACCTATACGGTTAGAAAGTTTATTTTAAATTTGGGTGCAATTGTAATAAGTAAAAAAAAAGTAAGTGTGCCAGTAGCGGACACTTTAAGAACATTTTGCCAAGTTTTGTTGTACCCTTCGTATGTTAATTTTAGTGAATACGACATCTGTAAAGTGTTCGATATCTCATTTAACTATTTTTCTACATGACTTTTTTTCAAACGTTCTGCCTTAAACGTTTTTAACAGAATGTTTTTTTTTTTCGGAGAGCTCAAAATGGGCAGTAATAGCACTAGGTAAGAACTGTACAGTAGTAGTCAGCGCACCTGTCTAGGACACTACAGGCCGAGAGTTTGGCAAGGTTCACTCAATCTTTCATCCCTTAGAGGTCAATAAAATGTTTACCAAGCTAGCTTGGAAAGTAAACACTGAGGATCTCGCGTTAGGCTCACCACGTGGCAGGGAGATAATATATAGTACCTCGTGTCTCAGGTTGAAGAAGACAGGGTTTGGTAATGTAGGCCTTGAATGTTAATGGATCGTAAAGCCACATATTTAGTTTTTAATAGACACTAGTATGTTCCAGTAGTGGAAACCTTTTAATTTTTTTCGAAAACGTTAAATAAAAGACGAAACTGCTGGACATATGTATTTTATTAACAAAAAGGTTACATTAATAAATTAATACAATGAACAAAATACAAAAAGGCGTGTGAAAAACTGAAAAGGGGTCCAAAATAGTTTTAAAAATTAAACTTTGTAGAATGGCACCTTTCAGTAACGGTACTTAGATCACAGTATTTTATTGTATTACATCTTCATACGTAAATGGAAATAAAATCCTAGTACTGTGTAGTGCTTAAAAATGTTTATTCTAGTCATAGCTAGAGGTGCAAAGGCTAGAAAAAAGGTTTAAACCTGGGAATAAACCGGGTCTATTGGACATAAACCCGAGAATAAACCAGCTTTTTTTGCAACTCTAGAGCAGAGCCGTATATAAGCCTGTGTGTTTTCTCGAAAAATGACGGCTGTCGAAAGTGGATTGTCATCAGTGTTCTACCGATTCTTTGATGTCTCCATTCTAGTTTTACACATACTAGCAGGAATGACCGAGCTAAGCTAGGTCAAAATTAGCTTTGTGTTCATTTCGATATATTATTCCCACTGAATCATTCTTGCTGTTTTAGATACAAATAGCTTGACCCTGAGCCATAGTGACCCAAAGTGACCCACTAAATCGAATTTTTTTCGAACATGCGACCTATCTCAATGCTCTCCTCGAGGTTGAAAGCGATTGAATATAAAATTTAGTGAAAATCTTTAGTCATTTTCTAGATAAAATTAGGTTGACCCACGTTGATTCAAAAATGACCCACTAATCGAAATTTATCGAACATGTGACCTATTCCAATTTTCTGCACGTACTGGGAAACGGTATAATAAAAAATTGTCAAAACCGTTTTAACCATTTTGAAACACCGTTGGCTTGACCATCACCTATTATGACCCAAAATGACATACTAATAGAATTTTCAGGAACATCTGACTCAGCCCAATGGTTTTCTTGTGCCCAGAAACGGTACAATACAAAGTCTTGTCTAAATAGTTTGAGACATTGTTTAGGTACTGTTAACTTGATCCTCTATCATAAGGACACAAAATAACCCACTGATTGAATTTTCGTGAGCATGGGACCTAGCCCAGTGGACTTATGCCCAGAAACGGTATTATACAAAATTTTGTCAAAATGTTTTGAGCCTTTTTTAGATACAGTTAACTTGACCCTGACCCATTGTGACCCAATATGGCCAACAAATCGAATTTATTGAAAATGCAACCTAGCCCAATGGTCTTCTCGAGCCCGAAAACGATAGAATACAAAATTTATTCTAAATCATTGGGACAGTTTTCTAGATAAAATTAGCTTGACCCACAGTGACCCAAAAATGAACCATCGAATTTTCTCGAACATGGGACTTAGTCCAATGGCCTTCTCATAATCCAAAACTGTAGAATATAGTGTTCGGCGAAAATCGTTTGATCCGTTTTTTATTGAAAATTAGTTTGACCCACAGTGACCCAAAAATGACCCACTAATTGAAATTTCTCGAGCATGTGAAGTAGCCCAATTGTCTTCTCGTGTCCGAAAACGGTTGGATACAAAATTCAGTCAAAATCGGTTGAACTGTTTTCTAGATGAAATTAGCTTGACCCACAGTGTCCCAAAATGACCCATTAATCTAATTTTCTCGAAAATCTGAACTTGCCCAAATACCCTCTCGTAATCCAAAACTGTAGAATATAGAGTTTAGTGAAAATCGTTAGAGCCGTTTTTTAGATAAAATTAGCTTGACCCGGATTGACCCAAAAATGACCCACTAATTAAAATTTCTAGAACATGTGACCTAGCCCAATAGTCTTCTTATACCCGAAAACTGTTGGATGCAAAATTTAGTCAAAATCGATTGAGCCGTTTTTTAGATATAATTAGCTTGACTCTGACCCATTATGACCCAAAATGACCCACTAATCGAACTTTCTCGAATATGTGACCCAGCCCAATGGTCATTTCGTGCCCAAAAACGGTAGGGTGAAAAATTTTGTCAAAATCGTTAGAACCGTTTTTAAGATAAAATTTACATAAACACAATCGCACTCACACACACACAATGTTTGCTCGTATTATAGTATAAGATTAAAGTTAAAGGTCCGAAGAAATTGCTCAAACATAGACACAAAGAAAAAAATCAATCTGGCTTGCCTTATTCCAAACGACAAAAGATAACAAGATTAATTCACAGCCACGATGTTTGATGGTCTTAGTGTTGTTTAGGACGTCCAATTAACTAAACTAGGGATATAGGCCCGAAGGGGGGCCTCCTTGGGAGTCTTTCTAAGGAAACCTAACCCGTATTTACGCAAGCAAATCCCAGGTTCGAAGAAAAGCACGGAAATCTCCGAACGATTACGCCGAAGGGCACGACAAACCCAGCACCTCCCGTCTACAAGCTTTGAGAGCGAAACCTCTCGGCACTGGTGGGGCTCCGCGTTGTTTGAATGAAATTTCCTTGCTGCAGAACTTATGACTTGAAATTGCAGCAGCTAGGAGCATTTACACTAGTGAGTATTATTAGCAACCCTACCATATACTTGACCATCTGCGTGATTTTCACAATAAAGTTTGTTGTCCAAACTTAAACGTCTCCTTTACTGGTACAGTGTTAAACTCTGGTACCGTTACATTAAAAGTATGTTATTTGAAAGTTATATAGCGATAAACTTTTTATTCATTAATGTACGCTGATTACAATACGCTTTGTTTAAACAAAAAGAGCAATTAAATTAACTGCGTCAGATTTAAGCTTCGGTCAGGCTCGAGTAATACATCCTTCGTGCAGTCATGCATTAGCGCCTTGATGTTGATTCTAGGTAGAGAGACACATCTCTGGCGTTTAGCACATGAAATTGGTGTGTGTGTGTGTGGGGGGGGGGGCATCAACTCCGGTAATCAGACGACACTATATGATGCAACTGTTCCCCATTCATAACATATATCTACACATATAGTCAACGCGCATAATCCTGTTACATTTTTGTTATTTTTTTTCTAAGAAATGCGTATTTTCCTTTTATTGTTTTACCTTTATGTAATATTTAGTGCTTTCTTTATTTTTAACGCGTTTTCTCTCTGAAAATCTCTTATATTCATTTGCTACACATATAGTCGAAATAACTGTGGTGGATGGTTAAAATCCTTCAGATATTTACCGATTTCAATTTTTATTATAACAAATATATGAATACGTTTACTGGAGTGTATAAATATAGAAAACCTAACATTATTTTTGAATGTACTATGTTACATTTTGTATCAATATTAAACTTTTAAAAAGTTAAAGCGACATTATACTGTCAAATAAAAATTATTTTCGTCATTTATACAATCAGGTATCTCCGGTTTTCATATTTTCTTTACTACCCACTAAAACATACATTGCACAAAAAATATTGAAAACTAATAATTCATGACTCTATAAACCAATAAAGAAAAATGTTAAGCGAAAATATCAGTTATTATATTTTTTAAACAGCGAATATAACAAAAAACATGTAAATGGTTTTAAAAATTGAAAATTATAAAAATGAATTGCTATCAATTATTTTATGTGATGCAGTTATGTATATAAGCATTTGTACATAACGATAGACAAAGAAATAATTAGGTTTCCGTTTAGGATAATGGGATAATCAAAAGAATATTCCCGGTTCCTTTTTAAAACTTCTGTTTATAATAAGTATTTTAGAAAGTTTAAATCTTCGACAGTAAAAACGAATGCACTATCAACGAATTACAACAATTATCAACGAGTAACAATATTATAATACAGGCATAAAGCAAATCCTAAATAAGCCCTCAAAAATAAAGAGTTTTATCTCTTTAAAATTTTAAGGGTAGGTTTTATAACATCATTATACAGATGCATATGCTCTAATCGTTGAATATTCTAGAAAATAGCTTTCATAAAAATTTTCGTTTAATAAAACTAGGAAACTAAAGTATAACATTTCATATATTTTTTATTAGTTTTACCTCTCCGGAAGGAAGTAAGATATTTCGTTTCAAGTTGATGCATTATTATTTTTCCAAACAATAAATTTCAGCGTTTTCCCAATGTATTTTGTATTAAAAGGAAAATTGGGAAAAAAAGTTTACTTAATATCGGACAGAGTATAAAAGCACACATAATTGGCATGACTTTAAAATAAACAATATAAATGAAGCGTCTTTAACAACGTTCAAATTTATTTAATAGCAAGAATAAATTTTTGCGAATAAAAGAATGCGAGAGAAATATTCAAGAAAAACGCATTTTTCTCTTTTCAAATATTTTGGCAGTATTCCAAAGCATTTATTGTCTTAAAAAGATATTGAAAATTCAGCAAAAATATTTTATGATAAATAGCCAAAAAAATGTTGTTCGTGTCAACATTACACAAATACGTCGATTCAGAGAACATTTTCAGAATAATTTAAATAAAACAACAATTTTTATTCAAATGTAATGGATGTATTTTCAAATGCTTAAAATAAAATGAAACATAAATAAAGAAACATTACTTGAATTAAGATATTCTTCAAAGATAAAAAAATTAGTTCACTCAAATTCCCTCAACAAATATCGGATTTAAATTTTTACTAAATACTAAATATATGTCTATATGAAAATATTATGTAAATATTATTATATACTTAAAATAATTCAGCTAATTTAAAAGTAAAATTTATTAATTAATAAAAAAATCAGGTACAAAATTTTTAAAAGTATTTCGCAAGTCGAAACATTCACAGCTTTTAATGCTAAAGATCAGTGATTTGCAGTTTTTAATAGGAATCTCTGCTAATTTAGCATTTTTTTTTTTATAAAAATTTCTTACGCAACGCCATACTTGTATCAGTCCTTCACATTCCGGTGGTACTTTTCTGCACCATTATAATAAATAAATTATAGAGTTATTTTAACACATAAATGGCAATAGCACAATACAGAATGGTTTGCATATACTTCAATTTATAAACTTCGAAATCAATATTCGTTATACAAAATAAAAAGGTTTCAATTATTTTTTACAGTCATATCTGTTTCTTGAAGTTCAAAGACATGAAATTTAAATGTTCTACAAAACGGCTATAAATACTGATTTAGTTTATTAATTTTAATAGATAAGATGTTCCTAAAATGTATTTAATGTTTTCTCAATTATTCTAACGTATTTTTCAAAATACAGAAACATTATGTAGAAGGTGAAAGTTTCATTAATTCATAATTCGGGACGTAAATGCTTAAAAGAAAATAAATTTAACGATCATAACATTACATGCTAGAATTTTCATCGATATTTACCTTGTGTAAAACTTAATCTCTTGTCAGATATTCTCACCGGCTTTCTTTTGAACACCAAAGAAATAAAGCAAACATTAATCTTAAATTTCCTAATCTCATAACCAGATTCCCTTTCATTCTCAGAGTTAAAATTTGGACTTCTAAATAATGTGAAGATGATGATATATAATGCAAAATGTAGTCAAAAATATAACCAACACTTGTAATAGAAAATGAACTGTAAACTAACAGTAAATTTGTAAAGAACTGATAAAATATATTTAATAAAATTATGGATTTTAATGCACAGTTAGGATTACGGTGACAATTACGAAGATATAAACTTTTAAATAAAATAACTCTCATTTAATTTTTAATCTTTTTATGTGTCTCCAGGAATACAAAAATGCAATTATTTAATATGGAAAGTGTACAGTATGCAAAAAAATTAAATATAAACGTACTCTGTATCTTCGACATAATATAGTAATGAGAGTAAAAATGTACAATTTAAATCTGTATTTTTTTATATAAAATTGCTCATGAGTCTTAAGTGATATGAAGTCACATGCATATTAGATTTGCATAATGCTATTAAATATTCATAAAAAATATTTAACTTCTACAAAAGACACGTAATTGAAAGTTTCATAAATTTATGAAGTATACATTAGTGAAGTATGAACCACTTAATCTTAAATATAATTCTCGTTCTTTTAGGCATAAGAGGTATTTTTAATTTATGCATTTAATTACATTTTTATGTGATCTTTTTTAAAATCATAAACGTCGTGCTAATGCATATTTTGAAATAAACATAATTAGAAAGGCCATTCCTTCATTAGGTAAAACAGTCTAATCTTGTAAAAACGAATTCGATAGAGCATCAAAAATACTTTCGCTGTACTGAAATTTCATTATAATGGACTTTTATTTATAACAAATGTCGTTATAATAAGGATTTTTGCAAAGTTATTCGATTGTAATTTTTTTTAATTCAATGAAATATACATATGTTATCTTCAGTATACATATATTTAACGTCTAAATTTAAAAGCTATTGGACTTTCATAAAATTATGCAAAAACACACAGACTGGAATACACTTAAACATAAATTTAAAATGTGCATAAAAATATTTAAAGACTTAAAAAGAGACAGTTAAAAAACTTGTAAACGTTACATCAAGCAATCACAAAGCATCGCGAGTACAAAATACCCACTAAAAATAACAAGAGAACAAAATAAGAACAGTTAAAAGTAAAGTTACTTATCAAAAAACAGATTATATTCACTTGGGACAGGGCAAGCTTCATTCATTGTCGGTGATCAAAGGCGTGTCAACCAAACCTCAAGGAACAGTCTATTGTGATTACTGAGCTCCATATATGAATAGCTCTATTCAAAAAATGACTCTAGTCGCCAAATTGGCAAAATTGTGTTAACCACAAATTTTTGTTCTTATAGGGTCGACCCATGTTTCTGTGCAAAAGGAGCTTCAGTTTCACTGCCATAGACTGTCTAAACACAACTCAATTTTTAATATTCTATGCAGAAACAGCTTAAAACAGCAATGTTTTTTTCAGTTTTCTTAAAACTAGGTTTAGTTGGCAGAAACCGTTTTTGCATGCAGCCATTCATATAACAAGAGGTCTTAGTCCGCGACCAGCAGCTTGTAAGGCAAAAGAAGTATGCAGGGAAAAGGTAAAAAATGTCCGTAAAAAAGTAAATGCATTATCGGTGATAGATAGTAGTGTTCTCATTTACGATTATCCTAATTTATGCTTCTCTAGCTAAGTTATAGTTATCAAATTAATGATTATCTAATCATGTAAGGGAATACAACTAAAGCGTCGTTTACACGGAGCGAGTTTACTAGCTACAAGCCGGCGAATTCACTAGCTGCTAGTAAACTCGCCCCGTGTAAACACGTTGACTAGCAAACTATCTGGCAGCTCAGCGAGTGCGAAAAAAGTTGAAAGCTCGGCTACTTTTCTTGCTACTCGCTGGCGTGTTAGCTACCTGGCTAGTAAACTAGCTGTGTGTAAACGGTGTTGCTAGTGAAATCGCTGCGAGTATTCGGTCATTCGGTGGCTTCGTGGTTCTGCATATATAAACGATGTCGACTGAAGTAGTTCGTGCCGAGTGAATGAAACAAAATAGATTTTTTTCGAAAAAAAAATAACAATTAAGATACCAATAATTAAAATATTTTTGAGATTATTCACTGTTTGAAATAACTACCATAATAATCACAAGGTGAATGTTACAATTATTTTAGATAGATAGTTTAAAATACTAATGTCGGGGAATTGCAGTTATAAAATTATTGAAACTGTACAGGGTATTTAGGGGGCAATAATTGAAAAAAAAAAAGTGAAAAAAAGTTTTGTATTAGTGCATAGATTCGTATATTTTCCACTATTTTTCACATTTAATATTCCAATAAGTGCAATTTAAAAATTAAATGTGATTAAGTAGATTTTCAGTTAAAAGATTTTATGCCCTATTAAACGTCACTGAAATTGCATTTTTAATTTCTTCATCTTAACAAGAAGAAAGTATTGGATTTGTAAAAATTTTCGACTTTCGGTTTTCGACGGATTTACACGTTTTATAGGTCAGGGATTCCGAAAAACACGTTTTCACAAAATGTCTGTATCTGACACAAAATTTGTGGGCGCTCTATCTCAAGAACTAATGCACGGAATTTAATAAAAATTTATATCCAAGTAGCCCGTAATATAAGTTGGCGCTGATTAGTTTTTGGTGTAAATCGCCCAACAAGTGGCGCTGCTATGCAGCATTTTTCGTGATTTCTGCAATAGCTCTATCTGAAGAACTAATGCATGGATTTTCATTCAAACTTCAGATTCAGTTAATCCTTGTTATGAACTGGTGCTGGTACCGTCTTGGTGTAAATCGCCTTACAGATGGCGCTGCTATGCTGCATTTACACGATTTTCGTAATAGCTCTATTTCAAGAAATAATGCACGGATTTTCATCAAACTTCAGATTCAGTTAGTCCTTGACATGAATTGACGTTTGTACCTTTTGGTGTAAATGGCTCAACAGGTGGCGCTGCTATGCTGCATTTTTCAGAATTTCCCCTACAGCTCTATCTCAAGAAGTAATACACGAATTTTCATCAAACTTCAAATTCAGATATACTTTGATATGAATTGGTGCTAAATTGATGTAATTTCTTGTACTATTTAAATGATTTAATTGACGTGATTTATATAGAAGAAAGTTTTGCGATGGCCACAAGTTATCTTTTGTTATCTTTTGACCACAAGTTATCCACATACTAGTTAACAGTGATTTCATGGGGTGTCCATTACTGAAAATAGACAAATGAAACGTTACAATAATGGACACGGGTCTTAAAACTTTAAAAATTAATGAAATTTTATAAATGAACATTAGAATATAAAATTCAAATTTCATCTTTTAATTTCGTATTGCAGTAATCTGTGTGTTTTATGTTCCATAACACAGGGTACTCTTGGTACACATTTAAAAAATCAGCAATATCATTTGCGTTCCACTTCATTTTTCCACGAACACACACACACACACAAAAGAAAAAAAAAAGCAGGAAAACTCAGCACTTAATATAAAAACAAACACTGTTTACAGAAAAAAAAACATAAAAGAAAGCTTTAGAACGCAGCAAGTGATGCAATAGCGAGTGGGCTACTGGGCGAGTAAACAAGTTCGTGTGTAAACCACCACTATCTCGCTAGCTGACTCGCTCGCGTCTTTTCTCGCCGGCTTGTAGCTAGTAAACTATCTCCGTGTAAACGAGCCTTAACAGCATTTTGTTTCCATGAATGCGATTTAAAATTATCGTCACTGTATCTTTCCGCGGTGACCGCTGGAAATCCTGTTGGGAATGGAGGATATTCCAAATATGGGTTCGAGGCTTAAAGAAGTCACGTGATACCGGTAATGGAGGATATTCCAAATATGGGTTCGAGGCTGAAAAAAGTCACGTGATACCGGTAATTTACCCAAGGAACTTCTAACTGATAAGAAGGGAAGATACTAGTGCTTTGCCTCAAGAACTGTTTCATTGGCTAGCGGGGATTTACATTACACGTCTACGGAGCCTTCCCTTCTTTACTCTAGAAGTTTTAACCTTGACCACGTGATCAAAACGGAGATGGAATATCCTCCATTTACCCAAGGACTTTCTAACTGATAAGAAGGGAAGCTAATACTGCTTTGTCTCATGAACTGTTTCATTGGCTAGCGGGGATTTGCATTACACGTCTACGGAGCCTTCCCTTCTTTACGCTAGAAGTTTTTACCTTGACCACGTGATCATAACGTAGATGGAATATCCTCAATTAAGAAGACAGATCTCCTGATATCTACGGAACTCAGTTATCGTGGTAGTTGCAGGGCTCCCACTCGGTCCAATTTCTGAACGCCACTTTCATTAAAAAAAATCTTTTTTATAAATATCGTAGAAACATACCAGAAAAAACATTTTCCTTGGAATTGTTTCAGAAACCTACCACGCATTTCTTTTAAAAAAATTACTGGTTTTCAAAAATCGGACGAGTGAGAGCCCTGTAGTTGTTGCAGTTGGATTTAAAATTTGCGCATTCGCTAACAGCGGAATGTTATCAGTGTCAAGAGAATAGTGTACAATTTTCAAATTCAGTTTACCCCTTTTAAATGCACTAATATTTTCCTCAAGATGTCATTCAAGTGAACTTCGAGGCTAACGAGAAAGACAGGCTTCCGTGGTGGGCCCGATTCTGCTTTTTTTACAGACCGCTGGAGTCACGTGATGCTCTTTTCGCACACCTTCATTGGTGCATTCTAGCATCACGTGACTTCAGCGGTCTGTAAAAAAAGCAGAATCGGGCCCACCGCGGAAGCCAGTCTTTCTCGTTAGCCTCGAGTGAACTTCCAGTTTCACCAATATAGATGCTTTTACAGCCTCAACAGGGGACAGCCAATATAAAATCAATTAATTTAGACTTATCATATTTCAATTTATGATTACTGAAGAACAGTTTATTAATACGTTTTAACCCTTAAATTCCGTTAGAGTTCTCTCAAAGCGCTGTTTTGTTTTTCAATTTTCGCAGTTTAACTTGTAACTTTAAGTTCAACTGCAAACACTAATGAAAATTTCTTTCGTTTGTAACATTAGTATTATTTCCAGAGGTATTTTAATATATGAATTTTAATTACAATAGTCCTGTACAAAAACTTCAGTACAAAAACAGTATCCTATGAGTTAATCGCAACTTTTATTCCTCTTTCGTTCGAACGGTCTCACAGACCGCTCATAATAGCTATTTCTTCCACGGCAGTTAAGGTTTAAAGAAACACCATCGTTTTGAAATTTTAGAATCGCAGAAGCTTTTTCAGAAATATTAATATAATAAAAGGGTGTCTCAAAAATGACTGATGGATTTAAAAATTCAATAACTTGCAAACGGTGGCAGATGTTTAAAAAAAATATGCAGGAGGGTTATGTATGATGTCAGGAGATTTTTACTGTGATTCTTGATTTTAGTTCGCATTTTAAACAATAGATGGCCAGACCCAATTTTTGGTACTTCGAGATCTATTCAATAAATTTTAATCTCCCTTTTTCGCATGGAAGAGAGGGGCCGAAAAATAGAGCCTGGATTTAGTGGTTATTTCTGGCAGCGCTATCTATCGGGGCTATTTGTAACTAAAACTGAGAAACGCAGCATAAAAACTCCTGATATCTTACATAACACTCCTGCAAGAATTTTTTTAATATCTGTCACCGTTTGCAAGTTATTGAATTTTAAAATCCATCAGTCATTTTTGGGACACGCGGTACTTAATCCAAACAAAATAACATGGTTTGGGTTATGCGGAAAAGTGGGGGTGTGAAGTAGAATTCAGAAAGTTCAAAGTTGTTTTAAAGATTTTTTTAACAAGAATTTTAGAATAGCCATTATTTACCAAATCCTGGTAAATTTTACATTTCTCATTTTCAAAGTCATCTGTATAAACTGCAGCATTTAGTAGCTTCAAAAGCCGTTAAATGTCGTTAAAACAGATATTTTATGGATAAATGGACAAAGAAATTGAAGTTAATATATTGGCCAGTAGATGTAGTTTTTCTGTGTACAAAAGTTGTAGCAAAGGAAAATTGGCTGTATGCCTGAGGATTAAAATATCGTATAGAGATCGTAAAAGCGTCTATATTGGTGCAACTTGGGAGATCATTTGAATTACCTCTGAGGAAATGTATCAATGCATTTAAAAGGGCTAAACTGATTTAAAAAATATACAAATCATTCCCTAGACTATAGCGCCTAGAATATATAGTGTGGAAATCGGCTATCCCGGTAATACTTAAAAAAGCGCTAAAATATTGTATCCCTTAAATGTGCAATGATACTGCTGCAATATGCAGATCGCAGCGACATCTGCAGGATATTTTCTACAATTGCAAGAAATTGCTAGTCTATACAATGTAATACTAGTAATACGAAAATCCCGCAAATGTCGCTGCGATCGACACTTGAAATTTTAGCAGTATCGTCGCACATTTAAGGGTCTAGGCGCTGTACCTAGACACTAATCACATTCCGTTGCTTGCGAATGTTTCGATTTTGAAATCCAACTGTAACTATTATCACGATGGACTGTTATTTGATGTTTAGTTTATACACCTTTGATCACCGACAGTGAATGAAGCTTGCTCTGTTTCGAGTGAATATATTCTGTTTTTGGATAAGTAACTTTAATTTTATCTTCTTATTTTCAGTGGATATTTTGTACTTGAGATACCTTGTGATTGCTTGGCGAAGCCTTTACAAGTGTTTAATTGTCTCTTTTTAAGTGATATTCTTAATTTACCTCGAAGTTCAGATAATCTTCACAGTTATTTACCTCTCGAAAGCCAACAAAATTCGAAGTGAAGGAGAAGTTTTTTATGTTCACAGCCCTTTTTGTCACACAACACACCAAACAATCTTGAGTTTTTAAGCCGTGCTTTATTAAAGTTAACAATTTTCATAGTATCGTACAGAGTTTTTTTAGGCACTCAACCAAAACTTTTACTGCCAGCGCCTCTCGATGAAGGCTGAAAAGTCTCAAGTACATTGAAGGGGCCACTGAGTTAACTTTGGCAACTAAACCAGAATGAATGCCGGGTATAGAACGGGTACCATCAGTTGTCAAACCTACAATTTAGACCAACCAAGCTCATGTTCTATATCCTTTTAAGACCGGCAGTCTTTTTGGTAGAAATTAAAAGTTTGGGTTGTTTCCCCTTATCGATAGGATCGTATTTAATTGATAAAAAATACACAATGCCAGGTTATTCCAAGGGAGGACCCACACAATTGTGCGTATTCGGCCTTAATGCAGCCGTTTCTGGACTAAATTTACACAATTGTGTAGTTTGGGATTATGTGTGGAAATATCTAAAGATAAAAGTTTAAGCAAAAAAAAAAGTTGTTGCTTATTGAGATAATTTTCATCAGCCACAATGAAAATGTTTGAAACAATTTTGGTTTTTGGACAGACCACTACAATTTCATTTTCTGAGACGTGCTCAATGCCCGTACCCCTCTTAAGAGCCGTTGACAAATGGTAAGCCCTTTACTCCGTTTGGTTTGGATTGTGCATGATCCTTCAAATTTCTTTTTTTTTTAGTTTTTCCAGCAGCGGTGTTTTGTTGAAATACCGATCGAAGTACATAAAACTAGGTCTGAACCAGAGTAAGGACTACAGCAGGTCCTAAGCCTAGATCCTTGTGGACCAGGTCTGTACTTTCCCACTGGAATACTATAAAATTTAAAATTATCCCAGGTGATACTGTTACAACAGAGTGTGGTTTTTAGGGTTTCGTTCATCTGACAAAACCCTATTCGTCTCGCTCCTCTGTCTGTCTGTCCGTCACAGAGACCGTTCTCAGAAACTATATATGTTGGAGACTTCAAATTTTGCGTACTTATAGCTGAACACCTCACGTCAAACGACAAATCCTAAAATTTTGAAAAAGTCGATAATTAACCGAATTACGGACTAATTAACTTCTAAAATTAACCAATCAACCTTTTTAACGCAGGTACAATCACACTTCTCCAAATCATCGGAGTTTTATTTCCAATTCTCCTTAGGGTTACCAGAAATTAGGTTTACCAGAGCGCAAATTAAGCAATAAATCAAGTGGACATTTTAAAGCGAAATCGTATCTCACAAAGTATTGGTCCGAGAAATTTGTAAAAGTTATAGACAGACACGGAAAAAAAAATTACTTTCAATTGGTATAAAGTTCATGCTTGTGCGATGTGTATAAGTGAAGATATCCACTACAAATAGATCGATAAAAATTTAATTTCTTTATTTGGAAAGACAATGAAATGAGATTTCATTTTCCCGAGAAGCAGGTGTCAGACATGGCGACGACTGCGGTTTTTGATAGTGGGATATTTTAATACAAAATTTTAACTTTTTAAATAATAATTTTTTTTTTTTTTTTTTTTTTTTTTTTTAACATCCGGACGGGAAATCTCTCGCAGATTTCATACATACCCAGTTCAAAGCGATAGCTTTATTAGAAGCTGAGATATTAATTATTATTTAATTAATCGGTTTATTGCCATCAAATGCATCGATTAAAATGGAGACACGTGCTTTTATAACCAGGAAATAATTTAAATTAGGAAATCTAACAATTTGCGTGGAGTTTTTGAACAGCGCTATGAGATAAGTATAACTCATTCATCATCAGAAAGTTTACAAGTATTCATACCTCTATTTTTGAATAGTAATTTCAGGAAATAGCTTAAATTATTGGTTAAGAGACCGAGACTCGATCTGTTTGAAACTTTAAGATAGTTTATAACATATAAGAAAAAGTGTAAAAAAGAATGGAGTGGGATATTTTGAGGAGGGGAAGGAGCTAGATTTAATGTTTAAATCTTATCGTTTATTACCGCAGCAAATGTTTTAAATTCTTGGTTAAGACCACCACCATCCCGACCCATGTATCTACGGAAAGATTGCATGAAGGAGTTTCGTTGAAATATGCTTTTGTTAAGAATAGAGTTCGCTCCCTCGTGGTGGAATGTTGAACTAACATAATGCGATTTTGTTAAAATTGGGAAATCTAACAAGTCGATCTGTTTGAAACTTTAAGATATTTTATGACACATAAGATAAAGTGTAAAAAGAATGACGCGTGAAATTCCGGGGAGGGGGGGGCGCTAGATTTCTATTTAAAAAGTTAGCGTTTCTGACCGCTTTAAGTGCCTTTGTTGAGGGAGTCTTGAGATATATGCTACTTATTTAATATAAAATTGTCTAAAGTTTAGTTACCACTATTTCCGAATAGTAATTTCAGCAAATATCTTAATTTCTTATTACGACCACCACCACCTCGAGTAACATTTCTACTGATAGGTTGTTTAACGGAGTTTCCTCCCGATACAGTTTTGTTAAGAATAGAGTGCGCTCCCTGGTGGTAGAATGTGGAACTAGCATGACGTGATTTTGTTAAAATTAGGAAATATAACAAGGCCTCTGTTTGAAATTTTAAGATAGTTTATAACACATAAGAAAAAGTTTATATAAAAAGGGTGAGTGAAATTTCGGGTAGGAGTGGAGGGGCGCTAATTTCACTAATTGATTTATTTCCATTATATACTTATTTTAACCATCTAGTGCATGATTTTTTATTTTCAATTTAAAAAAATATATTTGCTTCCTTGACGGCCGTAAATAACAGGAAAAATACTGAAATATTTTTCACTCTTATATTTTTTTAGTATTTTGAAGTTTTTTAAATTGTTGCCGAATGGCAACACCATGCAATAACACTTTTTTTTTTTTTTTTTTTTTTTTTTTTTTTGCCAACTAGCAACATTGTGCAGTTTTATTGCAATTTTATTTTTTGTAAATTATAAGATTTTAAATGCACGTAATACTTTACATACACTTAGAAAAATAATATTATGTATATATATATATATATAAACTGCTCAAAACAATTAAAGGATATTGCAGTTTTAGGTGGATTTTGTATCTGGTAAACTGTTTAGCTGATTGATACATGGTCGACAGACATAGTAGGTTATATGAGAATAAATTACACATGTTTGGCAGAAAAAAAATGCATTTTATTGCGCATTTGTGTACTAAAGGAAAAAAACACAATTTGTGCATATGAGAAAAAAAGAATAAGAAAAGATGTTTTCTTCAAAGAAAATCATTTTCAGTAGGGGGTATGGTTTCCACGGGCGGCCAGCAACGTTGAACACCTTTGAGGCTTGGACTCAATGAGGCTATTAACCTCTTGGATTCGGCGGGTACGACGTATGTACCCTAAAAAAACTATCCCCAAACAACGGCTAGGGTACACCGTATGTACCCTAAAGTTCGCTTCCCCCATTTTGAAGGTAGGGTAATCAGTTATCTGTCATCTGAGACCTTCAGGGGAGGAAGTCTCTTTATCTCCAGAGTGAAAGGAGAAATATCTTTTGCTTTGGCGCGGTAATGCAATAACAGGTTTTTGAATTGGCGATTTCTTAGGCAGAGCTCTTTTCTGTCATTCTATGATCATAGATACGTTTGCTAAGTAATATTATTTTCTTACTCTCTTTGGTCGCCCCAAAAATTACTATATATATTGTTTTATTATTAAACAATAATTTATATTTGGAGAAAAATGGCTCCGCGTTTTAAAGGTCTGAGCCAAAAAGAAATAGAGAAACTAATGAATGATTTTGACGAAGAAAATTTTGCTGACAGTGATTCAGACTGTGAAATCGAATGTATTGATGATATATCAAATGAATCTGTTTGTGAAGGCAAACATGATGCTCCGGTTGAAACTAATGTAAAGAAAGACGAATTCACATGGAAATCACCCGAAGAAAGTGATAAAGCTTTCATTGCCCCATTTACTGGAAATATCGGATTAAATTCAAATATTCATGGTTTGAAAACTGCATATGAATATTTTAAAGCGCTGTTCACACAAGAAATTTTGGATTTAATAGTAATTGAAACGAACAGGTATGCGGAGCAAGTTTTAGAACTTAGACCAGAAGAATCCGGGAAAAGGAAACATTCTCCTGAATGGACAAAAACAACTGCACTTGATATTGAATCATTTCTCGGTACAGTATTGTTAATGGGCCATATACATAAGGATAAATTTCAAGACTATTGGTCGACTAATGATCTCATAGAAACTCCCATATTTAGAAAAATTATGCCTAGAGATCGATTTCTTTCCATCTTAAAATTTTTGCATTTCGAAAACAATAATGACAAGCCTTCGAAGGATTCACCAGATTATGACAGACTATGGAAAATTCGGAAATTATTTAATATGCAGAATGCTGTATTTAAAAAGGTTTATGATCCAAGTGAAGAACTTGCACTAGATGAAGTGATAGTGAAATTTAAGGGGCGTGTGGCGTTCAGGCAATATATCCCGAAAAAGCGTAAACAGTGGGGCATAAAAATGTACAAAATTTCGGATAAAACTGGCTATACGTATGATATGAGAGTCTATCTTGGAAATGACAAAAATAATGTGAACAAAAATTTGTCTGCATCATATAATGTTGTTGACATTATGGCAGAGTCCGTGAAAGATAAAGGCCATAAATTATATATGGACAATTATTTTTCATCTCCAGAACTTTTCCGTTACCTTATAACTGAGAAAAAAATTAATGCTTGCGGCACTGTTCGTTGCAATAGAAAGAATTTCCCGAAAGATATGTTACAAGAAAAACTAAAATCAGGAGAGATACGTGTCAAGTTTCGACACGGAATTACGGCATTGCGGTGGAAAGATAAGAGGGATGTATATATGCTAAGTAGCATGCATCATCCATCTGAGCAAACTGCTTCAGAAGAAATCAAAAAACCTAAAATAGTTGCTGATTATAACGTGAATATGGGTTACGTTGATCTATGTGACAGAATGGCGAACAGCTATTCATTTGAAAGGCGCATTGATGAAATGGTCAAAAAAGCTGTTTTTTCACTTACTTGACATAGCAGTTTTGAATTCTTTTCTGTTGTTTACAGGTGAATAAAATCATAGGGATTTTCGTTTATCCTTAATTAAAACCTTGATTAAATTTCACGAGATTCCGAATGTCCCTAATACTCCTAAATCACCAGGCAATTCCGTAGTACGTTTTGATGGATCTGGGCACTGGCCATTAAATGGAAAAAATAGAAGAAGATGCGTAGTTTGCCACAAAAATGGATTGCAGAGACGATCCACCGTCATATGCACAAAATGTAATGTTGCATTATGTATTGATAAAGATTGTTTTGGCAAATACCACACATCATCTTCATAATATAGATATAAACACTGTGTGACTGAATGTTGACGAATGCCTCTCCTGCTCTCTATCCCGTCTACCATTTTTTTATGTTTTTGATGGAAAAAAAAAAAAAAAAAAAAAAAAAAAAAAAAAAAAAAAAACCTGTTAGCTGTGTGCCCCATGTATGCTAACATTTTTTATAAGTATTTTTTCTGTCCTATCATTTTTTTTTTTCATTTCTCATCTTTCCTATAGTTATTTTGTATTTTTTTATATATTTAAAATTTATTTTTTCGTTGTGGGAAATGATGAAGGCAGGATTAGCATATTTAATATATTGCAGTTCCATAGGCTCTCTGATCCCATCTGTTTTTATTATTTTAATATCTAATACGACAAAAATTATCTGATAAAACTTTTATTATATATCTTTTAACACAAGATAGAAGTGGAAACTTTTATATCAGATATTATCGCTCTTCATTAAATTGACACTCTAAATAATGCATTTTAAATCCACAGATCTCGAGGATTTTTAAAATAAAAAATAATAATCAGTTTTTCATCAATGTTAACACAAGGTTAAAGTGAAAATTTCTATATAGGAATGTATCATTTTCATTTAATTTACACACTGCAAAAACAAAATGCTGTTTTAAATGTACAGACAATTTTCCCCAGAATTAAAAAAAAGCATAATAATTTTATTTCATCAACATAAAAGCAAGACAGAAATGAAAACTTCTGTATGCGAATATACCGTTTTTCATTTAACTGAAACACAGAAGAAAAAAGTTAATTTAAGAGCGTAAAAGGTTCTTTCAAGAATCTAAAAGTATGCAAAAGCTAGTAATCAATTTATTTCATTAACATAAACACAAGATTGAAGTGGAAACTTTTGTACGGAAATATGTCGTTTTTCATTTAATTTACACACTGCAAAAACAAAATACTATTTTAAATGTACAATCTATTTTTACCAGAATTTAAAAAAAAAAAAAAAAAGAAAACTGTAATAATTTTATTTCACCAACATGAACACAAAGTTGAAGTGAAAATTTCTGTATCCGAGTTTATATTTTTTCTCTTAACTGACACTAAATAAAATGCTCTGTTAAAAGGATAGTTAAGTTATTGTTACAAAACAGTTCATTTAAAGATTAAAAAAAAAGGATATTTTTTTTTTCGAGAGGGGAAGCAAAACAAATCGTATGGTTATGTAATAAATCTTATTATATATTCTTAAATAGAGCAGAAAAAAATTCAATTTTCTAAACTGCATTGGGCGCGGGAGGGAGTGAAGAGTTATGCTATTATTTATGACGACCAATTATCAACACGGGGGATATGGGCCCGAATGGGGGAGGCGCTCTCCACGGTGGTCTTTCTAAGGGAACCTAACCCGTATTTACGCAAGGAAATCTAAGGTTCGAAGAAAACCACGAAAACTCCGAACGATTAGGCCGACGGGCGCGATTGCGTTCGAACCCAGCACATCCAGTCTACCACATTTGAGAGCAGAACCTCTCGGTCACTGGTGGGGCAGGGAGTGAAGAGCGAAATGCAAAGTATTTGGGAGGAGGGGATAATTCAAAGAACAGATTATTTATTTATTTATTGTTACTGTAAAATATTAAATATGTCAAAAAATTTAAAGTGATATGAAGGTTAAACTATGCATATTCGGTACCAGAGAGTGGTTGGCGAAGGGCACAGCAATAATTTTGGAGGGAGTAGATGACTGATTATTTACTGTTACTATAAAATAAAGTTTTTTCAAGAAAAAATGTCCAGTAATGCGGGCGGGAAATAGCGCGATGGAGGAGAAAAACGCACGACAGAGAAGACAAAGAGCAGGTAAGAGAAGAAAAAGAGCATGAATTAGGAGAAAAAGGCATCACGAGACATGAAAGAGCATTAAAGAAAGACTAGCATATCTAATGCTAAAAAATAAGTTTTGGTAAACAAATTCATTTGAATAAAGTTGCAAGCGCTCTTACAATATTGCAGAAATTTAGTTAACTTCACCTCCTTCAAAAAAAAAAAAAGAAAAAGAAAGACCCTCGGTAAAATCTAGTTACTCGACCCGTTGCACTTTTTATTATTTTTATACATTTCATGCATAATTATAAATTAAAATTAAGATGATCACAAACGATCTTATAGTTGCCAACCTCCCGATTTTTTGAATACCAGTAAATTCTTACAAAAATTCTCGCTTTACTTAATTTCAGAAATTGCGCGATTCTTTAAAACAAGTATTTCTGCATAAAAATATTCGTATTAAAAAAATCGGGATGTCGGCAACTATGCCGACATATGAAAAAAAAAAAAAAAAAAAAAAAAAAAAAAAAAAAAAAAAGAAAGAAAGGCGACAATGGAAAGATCGACTTATCTGACTGGATGCGACCGTTTCACGAAATTTACGATTTTTTCCCATGATCATTTGGCGAAATCCACAGTTTTTAGCTCAGAGGCTATCAAAGCCTGACAGGAAATGTGCGCTCAGGTTTTGTATGTACGTACGTATGTTTGTAACGAGGTAACTCTTGTTAAAAATATCGGATTTGCTTTAATGTTTTTTTTTCTAGGCTCATTCTGATAACGCGCTTCCCTGATTAGTTTTGGGGATTCATTGGTTAAGTATAAAGGGGGGGGGGGCGGGGGGCTAATCCCCCCTTAACTTAGATAAATGAGTTTTCATCCAGAATTATCCGATTTGCTTCAAATTTGGTATACCGTTTTATACTGATAAGGCGCTTCTTTGATCAGATCTGTAGGTTCATTCATTAAGTATATAAAGGTGTTGGGGATGGGCAGATAATCCCCCCCCCCCCTGAGATTAATGGGTTATTCATGCAGAATTATCGGATTTGATTCAAATTTGGTATACCGGTTTATTCTGATAAGAAGCTTCCCTGATTGTATTTGGATGTTCATTGGTTAAGTATAAAGGGGGAAAACGGGGGCTAATCCCCCTTAATTTATTTTTCGAGCGGCATTAAGCTTTGAAATTAGAGTATAATATACAATTATTTCGAATAGTCTGCCAGTTCAATGCCTTCAGTTCAACTGGGCTATTTTATTATTATTATTTATTTATTTTTTTTTTAGATCGATTGATGAAATAGATTTTTTTCCGCGACCGATTGCAAAATTAACAATATTTTTACGTAACCAACTGACAAATTTGGCAACTGGTATCCGCGAATTTTTGACGAAATTCGCAAAATTTTCCCTTGATCGTTTATCGAAATTCGTGACTTTTCCTCAACCGATTGATAATTTTGTTTTTGTGTGTGTGTGATATCTCGGCGGAATTCGCGATTTTTTATACAGCGACCAATTAAATAAAATTACTATTTGTTTCCGAAATTCACGTTTTTTTCTCCATCATTTAAAGAAATTCAGGAATTTGATTTGCGAAGTTCGGCAAAAGAAAAGAAACCGCGGTCTTTCTTGAAATTAAACAATTTTGCGTCAGAATCACATGCTTGTGAAAGAATTAAAGGCGGAAAATGCAAAGAGGAATTTTCCTAATTTGTGCGCGATTCGCTCAGTCTCGCACGCAATTGCTGCCCTTAAATAAAGACTTTGCAACCCCCCCCCCCCCATCCTAAAAAACGTTTAAAATGGCGCCTTTTTGACTGAGGATGAGAATTCGTAATGTAAATATTTCCAGAACCGTTGCTTCGTGTTTAATATACCTTATGAAAGTTTTATGTTAAAAAAAAATAAGAGGATTTTTTCTTTATTTCCGAATTTTTGGAAGGATTATTGATTTTTTTTAATGTTTCGAACTAAATGCTTTAAATTTGCAGACATTTTGGAACAGGGATACTCCTAGCTCTTGGAAAATTTGCACGGCGCTATGAGAAAATACTCAATGAATTTTAAAAAATGGCTCAGCATACTTAAATAATCGCACGGCGGGAATAAAAAATCGCAAGGTGCAGCACCGCGCTAAATATGCAAAGTTTAAACTCTATAAAATAACAAATAAAGTAAAATGACTTTAAAAAATATTTTTTTAAAGATTTAATTTCCTTTACGGATTTTTTGTTGGAGGGTTGTGCGTGTTCAAAAAGAAGAGCATTTAAATAATTCTTTTTAATCGGAAATTTACCGAAATACGGAAGATTGTCACCTTTGTAATTACCCTTTTTACTTCTAAACTAAGCATAAACAAGATTTTTAAAAAACTAAAAAAAAGTCTCGATTATAATCAGGGTTCGACGTACGCGGGGCAGCTACCCCGGGCTCCTAATTTTAGGGTTTCCCCATAAGAGTAATCAGGATTTTCATTAAAATGGCCCAAATGACACAAAAGTGACCAAAATTCATATATTTTCAAACATTTAGGAAGGGAGTGCGGTCCAATTCCCCTCTCTATTTCAAGTATCCCCATGAATAAAACAAACTATATCATTAGTAAACGAATGATTAAAATTTTATTATAACAACTTAGTATTCTATTGTTTTCAAAAGAAATTCTTTATCAACGTTTTGCTTATAACGTGGCAAGTTAAAACCACTTATTATGACCAATTTAGGTTTTTTTTTTGTTTTTTTTTTTTCTTTGAAAATATTGTAACGTACGTTGATAAGCAAAGTAAAAGTTTGCAAACAAATACTCCTGTCAACCAACCTATCATTTTTTCTACTATTTTCATACTAATATATATATATATATCTATATATATATATATATAAGTTGTGACCATCTTTTTGTGATACCCTGTATACAGTTGTGAGCAGTACCAGTTACAAAATTTATGCATACATATAACATGCATGAAGTTTAGTGCTAGCCACTACCACATTATTCACAAAAAATTTCTATAACTAGATAAAAGGGGACCCACCAGAATGATGCTTGCCCCAGGGTTCTCTATAGGGTAAGTCAGGCACTGATTATAATCCCCCACCCAAATGCGATTTGATTGCTTTAGCTTTTGAAAAAAAAAAGGGGGGGGGGTTACAGTCAGGATTTTACGGTAACTATTTTTAAGGGACATACATATATTTTTTTAGGTAGCTTTCTTTAGAAAAAGCTACCTATTGCAGCCGTTCGGAGGAAAGCGATTTCAAAAAATTTTGGTATATTTTCATCGATCATGAACCCCAGACCCCTAAACCACCCTCCGTTCAAAATTGATATATATATATATATATATCTGAACTATGTCACACTGTAACTCTCGTATTTATGAACCGATTTGGATGTAATTCGGTGTGTACATAGTACATACCAATGTCTCGACCGAGTTCGTTGGCCAGCTTCATCCGCCATTTTGTTTCAAAATGGCGGCCATTTAAAAATTTTAAAAAATTTTAAAATTTGAAATGTGGTAACAAAAAATTGAAAATGGAAAAATATTTTTTTCTTATGTATCTGACCTTCATACAAAGACTACGTAGCAGTTTTTGTTTCGTCTATACCTTAAAAAATGGCTGAGTTATAGCATTTTGAATTTCTAGTGTGGCTGACATTTTGAAACGCCCTGATTTTTGCCACGTGATAACAGACGTATTTATGAACCGATTTGGATGTACCTTGGTGTGTACATAGTACATACAAATAACTTAACCGAGTTCGTCGGCCAGCTTCATCCGCCATCTTGTTTCAAAATGGCGGCCATTTAAAAAAATTAAAAAAAACTTAAATTTAAAATGATATACCAAAAAATTTGAAAATGAAAAAGAGTTTTTTCGTATGTGTTTGACCTTGATACAAAGATTCCGGAACAGGTTTTGTTTCGTCTATATCTAAAAAAATGGCTGAGTTATAACATTTTGAATTTCTATTGTGGCTGACATTTTAAAACGACCTGATTTTTGTCACGCGATAACGGGCGTATTTATGAACCGATTTGAATGTAACTTGGTCTGTACATAGTACATACCAATGTCTCGACCGAGTTCGTTGGCCAGCTTCATTCGCCATCTTGTTTCAAAAGGGTTGCCATTTAAAAAAAAATTTAATTTAAAATTTAAAATGAGGTATTAAAAAATTGGAAAATGAAAAAGATTTTTTTTATGTGTTTGGCCTTGATACAAAGATTGTGGAGCAGTTTTTGTTTCTGAAAATTTGTTCTTTTGTTTATATCTTAAAAAATGGTTGAATTATAGCACTTTGAATTTCTATCATGGCTAACACTTTGAAACGATCTTGTATTTGTCTCGCGATACCACACGTATTCGCCTATTTCGATGGAAGAAGGCATGTAGATAGTATACATCAATACCTCGACCAAGTTCTCTGGCCAGCTTCATCAGCCATCTTGTTTCAAAATGGCGGCCATTAAATTAAAAATATATATATATATTTAAAGTGAGGTGCAAAAAAATTAGAAATTGAAAAAGGTTTCTTTCTTAAGTATTTGACCTTGATATAAGGATTCAGGAGCATTTTTTGTTTGTCTTTATCTTAAAAAATGGCTCAGATATAGCAGTTTCAATTTCTAACGTGGGTGACATTTTGAAAAATCTGATATTTTGCCTGCGACAGCACTCGTATATATCAACCGATTCCGATGTGAGTGAGCATGTGCACAACAATTACTAAGGTCTCGACCAAGTTCACTGGTTAGCCTCATCCACCATGTTGTCTTAAAATGGCAGGCACTTTAAGAAATCGCCGAATTTGGCAGCCAAATATAAGTTACTTTAAATAAAAGCAGCTTGGATAAAGCTGACTAATTTCGCGAAATTCTCATTCATAATGATTTAGTATTGATAAAAATTAGTATTGAATCTCCTACATTCGGTTTCCACTTAATTGAGCTTCGTGTGTTTGAATAATATAAGTTGGCTTTTTTAAAATAAGGAATATGAAAGCTACCTCTTCCTCCCGGCACTGGCCGGAAGGACTTTTTTTTATTTGGAATGTATCTTTTTAATGAACAAATTCCAAAGTTCTTTGAAAATGTGTATTTAACTCCCGAGAAAAGGGAATACAGAATTCTAATTTCTTCTATTTTTATCTGTGAATATTTGCCTAATTGATATAATTAAAATTAGCAGAAAAATAATAGTTCATTATTTTTCATGTACACTTAGGAATATTTCTGCAGTAGTAAATGTAATAATTCTAAGTTTTCTTATTGTATAACTGGAATATCAATTACATGGTTTTTTTCCCCATCATTTTGCAACACGCTCAAAAAGAACAGAGAAATTATTGGGTGCGTTTTGTTTTCTTATATATAAATATGTATTTTTTTTTTACCTTGAAACGGCAAACGAAAAAAATATACATATTTTTTAAATAAACAAAAATATTCTAAAATGAAATATATAATTTACTTGCCAAAAAAAAAAAAAAAAAAAAAAAAAAAAAATTAATAAAAGCGAGATTTTGTATTAAAAATAAAAATGGAGATTGTTTCTACATGCTGAAATGTGTAAGAGATTTTCTTAATGAGTAACATGAAAACGAGTCAGATCTTCTTTAAAAAATCTATTATTTTATCGCTTAGGAATTTTCTCAATTTATTATGAATTAAAATAGATAATTTGCAGATTCATCAGCCTAAATATTTCACGTATTTTATGTTTCAAAAAAGCTAAACCAGAAAACACAAATTCAAAGAACAAAACATGATCTAAAATCCGCTTATTCCATGATTATGAATGATATTTAATATAATTTGCGACACAATGTATATTTTTTCATATTTAGTGGAAAATAAAAGCAGTTAAAATAGAGGCCGAAAGATCTGTATAGTGAGTATTTGTAAAAATCATTACACATTTATTTCTTCATAAATATATTCTCACATAAAAGAAAAAAAAAAGTTGCTCAGAAATATTCAACTGAAGCTATATTCTTTCTAAAAGCGCCAAAATACCCGATTCTGGGGGGAAATTCCTCACCTCAGTCGAAAAATGCAAGCAATCCTGCAATTTCACAGCAACCATTGTCAGTAGGCGTATATTGACGCTTTCCAGGGAGAAGGACAATGGATGATCCCCACTTGACCATGTAGTAAAAGGGGGAGGAAAGTTCTCCAGAACGCCGTATTTTGGTTTAGAAAACAGACAGATTAACCCGATTCTAAATGGTTAATGACGAGTTGGGGTATTCTGCCCCACTCTTCCAGAAGAGCTCTTCCCAGTTCTTGGAGAGTTTGTGGGGGTTGTTGGCGGCCAGAAACTCGTCTTCCTAGAGCGTCCCAAACGTGCGCGATTGGATTCATGTCTGGAGAACACGCTGGCCATTCCATTCGAACGATTCCTTCCTCGAAAAGGAAATCCTCCACCAGGTTTGCACGATGTGGCCTGCAGTTATCGTCCATTAAAATGAAGTTATCTCCGATTGCTGCAGCGTAAGGGACTACAATAGGTCTGAGGATCTCATCCCTATATCGGCGACCAGTCAGAGCTCCATCTCGAATGATGTAGAGTTCAGTGCGCCCGTCAATGGAGATGCCACCATACACCAACACTCCTCCACCGCCAAATCTGACACTTTCGTGCACGAACGCAGGATTATTCCTACTGCCACGGTCCCTCCAGATGAAAATACGCCTATTATCTGGATGCACAGAAAAACGGGACTCGTCAGAAAACAGAATATTGCTCCATTCATTTCTCCTCCAGTTGACATACTCGGTTGCCCACTCCCTGCGGTCGCGACGATGCCTTGATGTTAATCTAACACATACCATCGGTCGGCGAGTATACAGACCTACAGCATGGAGCCGGTTTCGGACAGTCTGAGTTGAAATCTTGGTGCCTGTAGCCGAGCGAAGGTGTTGTTGGAGAAGAGTAGCGTTCATGGTTCGGTGTCTCCGAGCTGTTAACGCTAAATACCGATCTTCATTGGGCGTTGTTGCCCGTCTACGACCTTGCCCTGGTCTTCGGCCTGCACATCCACTCTCCAAAAAACGGTTCCAGATCCTGGAAATGACACTTTGTGACACTCCAATGGCTTGCGCTACTTCGGCTTGAGTTTGGCCCCCTTCTAACCTACCAACAATTCTCAAAGCTTCTGAATCTGTCAAATGACTTCGCTGAGACATCGTACTCATCGAAACAAAGCAATCACTGAATGCCGATCATCATTGTCTTCATTCTCTTTTATCCAGTTGAAAGTCAAATTTCATTCGCTGCCGCTGAAGCGACGTTTTTGACGTCGAACTCAAAATTTGCATACTCCACAGTTTGAAAACCAGAAAAATTTGCCTTTGTGATTCTCTTCTTCTATTTTCGGCAAAAAAAAAATTCGTTTATATCTTTATTTTATATAAAACTTCAAATATCCTTTAATTGTTTTGAGCAGTGTATATACATATACTACGTATATATAATAATTTTAAATCAAAATTTAACTTAGAAGCCATATAACAATATTAACCAAAATTCTAAATAAAGACGACATATAATAATATTATACATTAATTGTTATCTATAAACAAAATAATAATTGTGCAAATTATAGTTCCAAGATATTAAATGAACATATGAAGTTAGATACTACAATAGAATCATTTTTAATTTATAAATGAATAAGAAGATATGCTGTACTGATACAGAACACAATAGAAGTATTGTAAAAAATATAATTAAATAAATACATGATAAAATGCAGAAATGCAGCCATATTTATCCTGTATTTTAAACCATTTTAAACTATTTAAAATTTAAAAACCAAAATGGGCTTATAAAGTGTAATATCACATGCAAAATAAAATGAAAAAATCATAGGCTAATAAAATATACTCTATAAATATACGGCTAATGAAGCAGAATACTATAGAGTTTTATATAAAAAATATTTATCAAAGTTATGAATGGTAACCAATAGAACATTTATTGTTTTTGTTTAAACGTAGAGGTATCAAACACATAATGAATTTTACTCTAGTGTAACCTATACAGCCCAGAACTTTACACCGTTGTTTTTTATGTAAGTGTTGTGGCCAGTGATCAATTTTATCCCTCCTAACATCTTTAGAAGTTTCAGAAAGCAGAAAACAATGGACTAATAAGTTGTTACTATTAAATTTTAAACATTGGCTTTTTTGAAGATGTAAGTGGTACCTTCAGGGGGGAGGGCATGGACACGAAAGCACAAGGGTAGGAGAATAGTGCCCCTTTAAATATCTGAAAAAGATGTATTTTGGCCATTTTTTATCATTTGGCCCCCGTTTAACAAAAAACTTATGTCCGCCATTAAGGGGGGGAGGGGGGGGGGTCCCTCAAATCGGGAGTCCCGGGGCAGCTGCCCGCATGCCCCTGCATTAGTCAGGCCCTAGTTTTACAGTAAACTGAGAAGATTTTGTATTTAATAAGAGTCGTTTATCGGAAAAGGGTGACATATGGTGATAAAAGTGAAAAAAAAATTAAATAACAAGCGAACTAGTTGTGAAACAAACAATGCTCAAAATGTTTCAAAAGCGGAAATTAATTCATGGTGTTGCCAAATGGCAACAAATGTATATTCTTATGCATGCACTTTTTGTTCCAATAAACATTACTGAAAATTATTTAAAATAACTTTTAAAAGTATATTTTTTTTCAGAAATATTTTTTTCAAATGAAATTTTGCATGTTAAATATTTTTATATGAGTTAGAAATCCAACTATGGCTAACACAAGCGAAGGTATCAAAAGTTTCTTTTTATTTGTAAATTATAAACAATTGTTGCCAACTATGATACTTTTTATGAACTAAACCTAAATATAGGGCAAACATGAATACGTAAAGCATAAATTTGACAAGAAACAACGGTAAATAAACAATAAGGAGGGAAAAATTAATATGTTGCCAATTGGCAACAGTATGAACTAGAGGGTTGAAAGGCAGTCACGTGATATTTCATTGCAGTATTCTTCTGAACCGTGTCCGATTTTTAAAAATACAGCATAAATGTTACTCATGCCAGATAAAAATGTCAGAAGTATTGATACCACTATTTTCGAATAGTAATTTCAGCAAATATATTAAATTCTTGGTTAAGACCGCAACCCCCCCGACCCATGTATCTACCGCTAGGTTGTGTGAATGAGTGTCATACAGGTACACTTTTGTTAAGAATAGAGTGCGCTCCCTGGTGGTGGAATGTGGGACTAACAGACCGCGATTACATTTAAAGTAGGAATTCCAACAAAGCGATCTGTTTGAAACTTTAAGATAATTTATAACAAATAATTAAAGATTATAAAAAAGAATGACGCGTCACATTCCGGCGGTTGGAGGGGGGAGGGGACGGGGCGCGAACAATATTAGACAGTATAACAGGGCGTTTTGTACTGTTTTGCGTGCGGTTTTTTGATGCCGTGATGAGAAAAGTATTACTTATTCAATATCAAAAATTTTATAAGTGTTCATACCACTATTTTCGAATAGCAAATATCTTAAATTCTTGGTTAAGTGCGCCACTTTCTCGACTAGCATATCTCTTGATAGTTTGTTCAACGGAGTTACGTTCAGATACAGTTTTGTTAAGAATAGAGTGCGCTCCCTCGTGGTGGAATGTGGAACTAACAGACCACGATTTCATTTAAAATAGCAAATCTAACAAGGCAATCTGTTTGAAATTTTAAGATAGATTATAACACTTAAGAAAAAGTTTATAAAAAAGGGCGCATGAAATTTCGGGCAGGTGGGGAGAGGGAGGGGCAAGATATTTCCTTTTTTTACCTTTTTGTTTCATACCGTTTCAGGTGTGTTTTTTTCACGGAGCCCTCAGATACATGCTACTTAGGACAAATAATTGTGACAAAAGTTAAGTTACACTATTTCCGAATAGTAATTTCAGCAAACACCTTAAATTCTTGCTGAAGACCGCCACCCCCTCGAGTAACATATCTACTGATATGTTGTGTAAAGGATTTCCGTTCCGATACGCTTTTGTTAAGAATAGAGTGCGCTCCCTGGTGATGGAATGTGGAACTAACAGACCGCGATTTCATTTAAAGTAGGAAATCTAACAATGCGATTACTTTATAACACATGATAAAAAAGTATAAAGAAGAATGGCGTGTCGCATTTCGAGGGAGGGGGGTGAGGGAGGGGCGCGAACAAAATTGGGAAATATAGCTGGACAATCTGTTTGAAACTTTAATATAGCTTATAAAACATAACAAAAATTTTAAACATCAGGCCGCGTCAAAAATCATGGTGACCATTACCCCACTTCGCACCTCCGAAGGGAGGCGCTTTTCTAAATTTAGCAGATACCCGTCATGCGATATAGCGTAGCCTTTGGGGGGGGGGGGGGGGGCACGAACAAAATTAGGAAATATAACAAGTCGAATCTGTTTGAAGCTTTACGATAGTTTCGGAAGTGTTTGCCAAAATTTAGAAGGTGTTCCATGGCGATAAATGTACTGGACGTTTTGAAAGGAACATTAAACGAAACCCTTGTTGCGATCGATGATCACACTTACCCACTTGTTTTATATACTGCTTTACTGAGGCACGTGCTAAAAAAAGGAATTGTCTGCTCATCTATGGAAAAATTTTCCTGATCTGACTGTAAAATTCAAGCAGACACTACGGAATCTGCGAATGTTTGATGAACTTTCCATAATTTATTATTTATTCCTGGTGGTTTACTCGCTGTGTTGACAAAATGGAATGAATTTATCAAACTTAAAAATCTATCTCGTGATATGCATACAACTCATATAAAACTTATAAATCATATATGACATCTATACGTACAGTTTGTTACTTGTGCATATTATATTTCTACTACTATCAATTTTAAATAGAAATCATGAATAGTACAAACCTATTAATTTAAAATTAATCAGCTTTAAAAATGTAATTCTTAAAAAGTAAATTGCTAAAAACATAAGTTTAAAAAAATCACTTAAAAAGAATTATATATTAGGAATTGTGCCCATTTTGAAAGTGGTAAATGCCAGACCCGCAATATTGTGCGGGTCGTTTGTTTTTCATCATTTGTAAAGCCTAATTAACCCGATGTCAGGTTATGCCAAGGGAGGACACGCACAATTGTGCGGGCTCGGTCTTAATGCAGCCGTTTCTGGACTAAATCTACACAATTGTGTAGTTTGGGATTATGTGTGCAAATATCTAAAGATAAATGTTTAAGCAAAAAAAAAAGTTGTTGCTTATTGAGATAATTTTCATCAGCCACAATGAAAATGTTTGAAACAATTCTTCTTTTTGGACGGATCAGTACAATTTCATTTTCTGAGACGTGTTCAATGCTCGCACCCCTCTTAAGAGCCGTTGACAAATGGTATACCCTTCACTCCGTTTGGATTGTGCCTGATCCTTCAAATTTCTTTTTTTTTTTTAGTTTTTACAGCAGCGGTGTTTTGTTGAAATGCCGATCGAAGTACATAAACCTAGGTCTAAACCAGAGTAAGGACTACAGCAGGTCCTAAGCCCAGATCCTTGTGGACCAGATCTGTACTTTCCCACTGGAATACTATAAAATTTAAAACTATCCCAGGTGATACTTTTACAACAGAGTGTGGTTTGTTTTTTATATACTGATTTTCTGAAGCACGTCCTAAAAAAAGGAATCATCTGCTCATCTATGGAAAATTTTCCCTGATCTCCTGGTAAATTCAAGCAGACACTACGGAATCTGTCGAGCATTTGCTGAATTTTCCATAATTTATTATTTATTCCTGTTGGTTTACTTGCTGTGTCAACAAAATGGAATGAATTTATCAAAATTAAAAAATCTATCTCGTGATATGCATATAACTCATATAAAATTTATAAATCATATATGCCATCTATAACTCAGAGCAGAAACATATAGTTCGTTACATGTGCATATTATATATCTAATACTATCAATTTTATATAGAAATAAAGAATAGTACAAACCTATTAATTTAAAATTATTCCTATTTAAAAATGTAATTAATAAAAAATAAATTGCTAAAAACATAAGTTAAAAAAAATCACTTAAAAATTTTATGTATTAGGAATTGTGCCCATTTTGGAAGTGGTAAAGGCCGGACACGCACAATTGTTTGGGTCATTTGTTTTTCAACATTTGTAAAGCCTAATTAAATTTATCAAAGACAAAATCAATTAAAATCATGAATAAAGTATATGAAAAGAAAAATGAAATCTAAGCAAACACTAAAAATCATAGTTAAAAGAAATTACGACAGTACATACTTTTTGTCTATTTCTGTCAGATGATATAGTCTTTTTAAAAGCAAAAAAATAATCTTGTATTGTAGTTGGTGCCTCCTAGTTTTGTCTTATCAAAACATCTGAAGCCAATTAGGTCATATAAATGTGCAGATTTTGTTTTAAATCTCACAAAAACAGGAAATAGTCATTATCTTTTACTTTATTATCACCCGCACAACTGTGCGGATCAGGGCTTAAAGGGTTAAAAATGTATCAGCAGATTTAAAAATTTCGTCCTCCGTAGTTCTTGAAGCGAAGGACTTGCAAAACATTTCTTCTTGCACAGAATTGTTGAATCCAAAACGAACACATGATGATAAATTTCCCTGGTCACAACATCTGTGCTTTCATCAGTCTGTTATGAAAATAGCGATTTTGTCTCAGAGTTGAAATAATTGCTTCCTTGACCAAATTAGACATTTCGTAGATTATACTTTTTACACTAGCATTTGATATAAGAATTCGACATTTTTTTTCATCAAAATAAGAATTATGTATTATTTTTTCCGAAGGTTAAATAAGTTCTTTGCCCATTGTGTGAATAGTTCCGTGCTTTGCTATTAACAAGGATAACTGGAAAGACGCTATTGTAGTTTGTTTTTCGTTGGCCTGACACGGACTTTTCCATTGTCGCTTTGGTCGAAAGATAATGTCGTTTGTTATTTTGAAATAATTCAATAGTTTTACTTGTGTACTCAGAATGCTTGGATGACAAATCCCTTTCAAGTTTTGATGGCTTCATGCTTGCGTTTGATAAGTTTTCACAGCAGATGACGCACTGAGGTATTGCTCCTCAGAAGTGCCCGAACCCCCCCCCCCCCCCCCCATATTTCAAATAATCCGGTTTTTTTACTTTCGCGGATACGTCTTTTCCTTTTTCGCGTTGTTTGCATTGTAATTACAAATACTTGACATTGGCTCGGTAATATTTTCACAATTACTATTAGTATCAGTGGAGGTTCAAGTTTCCTCACCATTACGATTCTCTCTTTTACGGCACGAACCAATCCTAAACCACCGTTACATAATGACACTAAATCTGCAGTCAATCAAATCAAAACTTAAACAATCACTCACGCTCTTAAGCAGAGGAAGACTGTTCCGATTCAAGAACGAATAAGAAAATGGGAGAAAGTAAGAGTGTAAAGTAGTGTCTACGCGCATACCCACACAAGAGCGGGGCTCCAAGTTTAGCCATAACTACTGCGAAACTTCTGCCATATTGAACAACGAGGTCATGACATAATACCGACTGACTTTTTAAGAAAACACTGTCTTCTCACGAACTTTTAGTTTAAGAGGAGTTGGAAGACCATATACCTACCATGTTAAATCAATGCACCTTTTATCAGAAGCGGCCAAAGATATTTCATTGAATTTTTCTATATATAATATAAATAATTCCTAACAAAGTGAAGTTCAATTTATAAAAATATGTTATTCACATATCTTTTTAATAAATCAGGAATAAAAACCACTTTTAAATAAAAATAACTTGCAGTTTTCCAAAGAAAAATTTTGTAATAAAAATTGTGTACGTATGTTAGTACTCACGTATGTTAGTACGTATGTAGTTCACTTCAGAAAAGTTATGCATAGCACTGAACCCAACTATAAGCATCATCCGTGGCCCTACGTCTTCCCGCACCAATTTGAGTATGTAAAGCATTTTCCCTCTTAAAAATAGAAAGCTCTATTCCGCGTGTGCATTTAAAGAAAGTTTTCAACAATTGCGAATGGCTGGTTGTTTCAAATTATGCTTTTTAACGTATCGGGGACTGATAGCATGTGTTGTTTAACCCATTCGCTGCCAACCACGAATATACTCGTGGCTTTAATTTACTAATTACTTTATCACCACTACTTTAGAATTTAAAAAATTGCCTTATTTATTGGCAGAAATTGCGCTGTATTAGTAAAGGGAAATTTACCTTTCTGGATTTGTGGTGGCAAACGACTTTCAACAAGAAATTTGAAAATTCTTACTTTATAGTTTTTGCAGCGAATGGGTTAAAATAAGAGCGTTTTCAAATTAATTAATAAGAAGAAAATTGATGGTAAAAAATTAACGGTAGAGTTGTGTAAAAAGATAATCGAAAAATGAAATAGTGGGTATATAATTAGGCAAATAAGCAGAGATATAATGATTCTTGAATCAACAGTGCGTTGTGTTTTCAAAACTCGTTGCAACTGGAGCTAAACAGCCAAGAAACAGTACCGGTTGCACACCAACAACAACGGTCCGCGAATATCAAATGCTGCGCCGAGTGGCAATGAACACTAGACCAGGAACGATGACAGAATCTGCATCCCCATGGCAATATAGAGTAGGATGACCAGTGACTCATAAAATGGCTGTAAAAATATTGCATAAAATGGGCTTGAAATCTTACAAAAGCAAATGTAAGTCGATGTCATTATCCTGTTCGGAAAAAGGGAAAATTTTCCTTGAGATCATAAACTTAAAATGTACAGATCATATGACGGGACTATCAATACACAACATTTTACAAAATCAGTTGTTGCGTCCCGTTGACCTTCAATCGGGTTATCTTTTTCCACAAGACTTAGTCAAACCACATACAGCTAAGACAACAAAAGCCTGGGTTCAACAAAACGGTATTCCTGTGCTAGATTGGGTTCCGAATTCACTGGACATCAATCCTATCGAGTATTTGTTGCGGTAATTTAACTCTTTCAGGGGCAAAGTACTTCTGATGCAAAAATGTTAAAATGATTGATTGACACCAGGATTTACGAGAAAAATGATATGAAAATAAGTAAAAGCGTATCTTCACGTACATTAAATAAAACAAAATTTACTTTTAAAATTCTTGTGCCAATGTGGCATTTAGGAATTAAAATGAAGTAGTATATAAAATATACCGGTGCCCTTCAAGGGGATAAGAAGGAATTCGAAAAAGAAACCATGTGACAATCAGCACTTGAAAAGAATTCTTCTTGAATAATAGCAAACAATTCCAATTTCTGAGAGTCAAACATCAAACATTAGATTCAACTATGGCGAGAAGAGTGATAGATGTTTACGCAGCAAAAGGGGAAAAACGAACTGGTAGTACTTACTCATTTCGCCTCATATGAAAATACGCAAAACATTAGGGACATAAAAAACTTGCGATGAAATGGATTCCTTTGGTCACAAAGTTTGTGTGGTTTATTCTTTTTTGTTCAACGTCACTATGTAATTGTAAAATGTATCATTTTTCTTTAAAAATAATTACATAAAATGTTTTGAATTATTTTTTACTTTTATTGCCAAAAAATCATCGATATACTAATTCGCGAAAAATTAAGGCCATAGGTAAGGTATATTTTGGCTATGATCGTTATATCCCAGTTAAAATTGGGGTATTCCGCCGGAAGAGGACCCTGTGATAGTGTTTTTTGTGTCTTTGTCCATATGGTATATTCGGAAAGTGTAGGAATTTATGCATGGAATTGAACCATACTTCGTATATATGTTTAAAGCTATAACCAACATGTTCCAGTTAAAATTAGGGATATTCCGTCGGAAGGAGGTGCTGTGATAGCGATTTTTTATCATGTGAAAGTAATTGCCGTTATGCAAAAGAATTGAACCAAACTTCATGTACATGTTTTTGACTATGGATGTCAGGCCTAATTTAAAACAGTTGTATTCCCCCAGAAGGGGGTGCTATGATAGTGATATTTGTGGGATTTTCTCGATTTTTTGCTGTTTAAGTGGCGAAATTATGAGTATTTTTCGATGGAATTTTATATTTAAAGATGTAACTTAATAGGCCGGGGTTTATATGAAAATTTGGAGGAAATCGCTGTGGTAGCGAATCTGGTTGGATTTTAGGGTGGGGCGCCGTAGCTTTGAATACAGATCTCATTAAAACAACTAATTCTCAAATATAATATTGATCTGCATATGTGTAATAAGCAAAGAATGTTCACGTTTTTTAATATTTTACCCTCTGATTATATTTGATTTGATCTGATTATTATTAATATTTTACCCTCTTCGTTAGGATTTTTTCCTCCACCACCTTTCTCCATGGCATAAAAAATTATTAAAAACACTTATATATATATATATATATATATTATTTATATAGAGACATTTTTGTTTAAAAAATGCACAGTAAAAAAAAATAATCTTTTTGAAGAATTAACATTTATGAGATAGAAGAATGTTTCGGGATCGGTATATCCGATTAATTCTTATTTATATTAAAGTGCTTCCATTAAAACACATTATTTTGAAATTTATTGTTTATGATACAGAATGCTTTTTAGTAGTATTGGAAATTGATCCTCAGTAAACAACTAGGAAACTAGTCTTTATTTTCTAATGGATTTTATCGTCGTATAAGTCTAAGATAAACCACCTGATATTACTTCTCATAATATTTGAACATATATTCAATTTAAATTTATAGAATTATAATATATTGAAAAGTACTTTCTTAAAATATATCGTTAAAAATGAAAAATGTTTTACCATACATTTATTTCATTTTTATTTTTTTTAATAAAAAGTCTTCTTGTATTTTAACAGCTTTTCTATTGTTATTGATAAACTATTATCTATCCGTATCCAATTCCACAAGATATACATTGGAATTATTGTAGAAATTCGTTTTATATAAAATCAGGTTAGTTTATTTCATAATATTTTAATGGAAAATTTATTCCTTTATTAAAGCTCAATTTTCTTGCTTTTAATTCAATAACATTCATAATCTTTCTTCCTCATTTTTATAAATGCATATTTTTTCTCTAAAACCCATTTAAGAGTTTATCTTTCCTTCTAGAAGACTTTTTGAAATAGTTTTATAGCTTTTGATAGTCGGAACGTAAAAAAATATTCTATTTGAAAAACTTTTAGCTTTATCGGAAGAAGTGGAGTAAAGGAAATGTTTTACCGAGCAGCATAGATAATTCTTTATAGATACGACCACGTAATGTTGTTTCATTTAAAACAATTTCAGATATATTCACTAAAGTTTTAAAACTTGTTATAAAAATAATTTGTAAAAATTGATTACTTTAAGACAATCAAAGGAGGTTATGTAAAACATTTAACTAAATTAATCTGAACTTGCATCTCAAGTTTGAGTAAATATAAACTGATTAGGCATAAATTTCTCAACATAATGCATTATTGAGTTTAATTCGTTTTATTTGTAATGGGATAAATGAATTTCAGAAAACAGTTAGTAAATATTTATTTCGTAATCAATCGATATATTTATATACAGGTTGGTTCAAAAGGTCATGTCCAAACGACACGTTCCAATATCCAGGTGTCTCCCGGACACGTGCCACGGCTTCCGCTGTCCGTGCCATGAGGTCCATGGCTGAGAGTCTCGTACAACAGAGACTTAAGATATCCCAAGAGTTAGAAATCTAGGGAGTTTAGGTCCGGGAATCGCGGTGGCCACGGTATAGGGCCGATTGGAACATGTTCGCGATTCCATGCGGCGCCGATGTCAAACATGCATCACGGCTAATGGGGCATATTTTGAACACATGTTATGAGTTGTAACATTTTTCATTTGTATTTTGTACTTCGATTAAGTTTTTTGTAAAATAAATGTATTTTTTCACCGTTTATTATCTTTTCTTTGCGTCACGGCCACGATGCAATTGCACCGTCAAAATCGCATTTCCGACCCCCAGTTCCTATTTAATTCTTGCTCCTTATGACCTGATACACCCACACTTGCCGTTTGGACATGACCCTTTGTACCACCCTGAATATATGTATAATATCAATTACACACACACATCTGTATATATATATATGTGTGTGTGTGTGTGTGTATATATATACACGTACAGTCGTGGAAAAAAAAAACACTCCCTACTAACTTTGAAACAAAACATTGTAGAAGAACATGACTGGTGCCAAACGATTGGAAATAAAGTCTACTTTTGAATTAAATATACAAAATTTGCTTAGGAGGTATCTACATATGAAAATGAGCCCAAAACTTTGTTTTTTCCAATAGCTATACCTAAGTTTAACACCATAAATAGATTCTACACCCTTCAATTAACCCAAATCAATTAACCTTTTCATGAAATTCCTATGATTAGTTTCCAAGAAATTAATAATTTTAAATTGAACATATTTTAGGGGCTGTGTCCAAATTGAAGTTCGGTACTCCATGGTTGAAATTATATAAAATGACTCTGTCACTTCTATTAATGCATTATTTCTTGAAAATTTGAATATCTCACTCGCTTAATATGTTTCGACTATCGCCAGCCCTCATGTTTCATTAAAATGAGTAAAAACTGTATTTTTTTTTTATTATTATTATGATTTTCTGGACATCATAGACGACCCCTTAAACTTCATGTTGATATTTTTTACTCATAATTCAAAAAGCACTTGGAAGAAAAAATTGAAATTGAAAATTTGTATTAAGAAGACATAATAAATATAAATTAAAAAAATGGTAGGTTGCAATTCATATTTTTTTCGGATATTAATTCCATAATTCATATTATAAATTTTTTAAAATTACGATTTCAATGTATTTATGTTTGGGTTATTTAATGTTATAATCAAACAAAAAATTGTCACATTAAAATTAAAATTTCAGGAGATATTAATAAAAATATGAAAATGTAATTTAATATAAGAAGCTTTAAATTTTGAACGTTTATAATTCAAAAACTTATCATCTAAATGACTTGAAATTTCGTTTCTAGGCATAGTTTGAACCGAAGATTTAAAGTATATTGTCAAAATTGGGTGTTGCTATTGAGAAAAACAAACTTTGGTCTGGTTTTGGAATACATATGGCCCCCTAAGCAAATTTTATATACATCATTTAAAAGTAGACTGTATTTCCAATCGTTTTGGAGAAAATGACTTGTTTTATGATTAGTTGTAGAGGTAGTAGGAGATGTTTATTTCTTTCCACGACTGTACATTATCAGTAGCTTATCCTGCCACCCGACCTTGGTATGCTCTTTACCAACAGTTATTACGCGCGGTTTTCGTTTCCATATTTGATCGTAAAAACAGCTATTGGAAAAGAAATGTTTCTAGAAATTACTGGTAGGAAAAAAATGTCTAGTTTGACTAGCAGGATTCGCCCTTCTGTATTACATATACCACTAAATTTAAGTTAAAATATTCTAAACGGAACGCAGAATTAGTTAATGAAATTTTGATTTACATGGAACGTGATGAAAGGAAATAGATACTTTCAAATAAATTTGTTAATAAACTCTGGTGACAACCAGTTATTAAATAATAAAACTCTGTGTGAATCATCGTAAAACCAAAGAACACACTGAACGCGTTTCTGGTTGGAAAATTAAACAACCCTTCATCAGCCAAAGTAAACACTTGTCCGTAAGGGGACAAGGTCACAATTGAAAAGTAAGGGCAGCACGGAGAGCTTACAAAAAATGCGAACGGTGGTGCTAGTTAAATGCAATATTTTTAAATGCAAATTTTCTTGAAGAGAATGAAAAATGTAAATCAATGTAATGCTATTAATGATCTTTTACATTAAATTATTAATAGCATTTTCTATTACCGAAGGATGTATTTATTTAAACATGGATAAAAGAAATGCTGGTCATAAACTGAAAGATATATAGAGTAATAAATTCTCTTCAATTATATTTTTGAACTGTTCGTGAAATTTCGATAATATCATTTGTGATCATTTTCTGACGTTAAATACTTATTTTCATTTAACAGAAAAGTTTTAAAATTTTAATACAAAATTATTTTGCGAATTCTGTTCTTTTAGTAAGGTATAGTTAAAAATTAAAAATATATTTACAATTTTTTTCTCTTAATTAGGTTATGTTGTTTTAATTATAATAATATGAATTTACACACTCCTAATTTATCTGTATTAATCTATGCATTAAAATAAAAAAATAACCATTAAAATTCTTCATTAGATAATGTTACAAGTGGTCTTTCTTAAGAAATGCAAAGAAGCAGAATAAAAATGAGTATAAATAAGACACGTAACTAAATCTTTAAATAATATTACTTAAAATGAAGGATTTTCAATGAAATTTTTTAAATTGTAAAATAGTTTATTTCAACACCTTATTTAATTTCTTTCAAGCCTTTTTTCACATATAGCATATTAATAAAATACTAAACGCAATATGCACTAAAAACCCATTCCAAATGTGAATTATACTATTTCGGAATTAACCACCAGGTTTATTAAATTTTGTAATTCAGTTGAAAGCTATAAATATTTTAAAATGTATTCGCTAATATTTTTAAATAAAATTTAATTTTAAGAGAGTGAAAAATGTAAATCTATGATCTTTTACAGTAAAATATTGAAAGCATTTTCTATTACCGAAGAATATTTTTATTTAAATGTGGATAAAAGAAATATTGGTCATAAACTAAAAGGTATATAGAGTAACAAATTCTCTTGAATTATGTTTTTGAACTGTTCGTAAAGTTGAAGGTAGAAGAAATTTGCATAATAATTTACCATTTGTGATCATTTTCTATATTTATTTTCATTTAACAGAAAACTTTTAAAATTTTAATACAAAATTATTTTGCGAATTCTGTTCTTTAAATTAAAGTTAAAAATTAAAGATAAATTTACAAAATTTTTCTCTTAATTAGGTTATTTTGTTTTAATTATAATAAGATGATTTTTACACATTCCTAATTTATCTGTATTAATCTTTGCATTAAAATAAATAAATAACCATTAAAATTCTTCATTAGATAATGTTACACGTGTCTGTCTTATGGGGACCAGGTAAGCTCTATCTCCGCCATGTTAAAATACACCAAATTTATGTACCTTTTTCTTAGAAATGGTGAGATATAGAGGTCTAGAATTTTTAGAGAAATTTGAGTAACATTCTTTACGTATTTTAACAGACCATTTTCTTTCTGAGTGAACCTGAAAATTAATTATTAATTATTTATTGAAAGGCATTTTTAAATTAGCATTTTTGGTAAGATTTCACTGCATAAAATAAATAATTCTCAACAAATCATTAAATCCATATGTTAAAGTATACAATATAACATAATAAAAGTATTTAAAAAAAATTAGTTCTTAAATTTAATAGAAATTGAAAAAAAGGAACACAAACATGAAAAATCCAAGTTTTTGAGAAAAAGTAAATTAAACATATAAATGGCCATTAAGCTGTGAAGTACGCGTAGAAAGAATGGATAGTTCCAACACTTCTTTTTTAATATATAAACATGTGTGACACATCTTTGGAAAGATAAAAGTTTAAACTATTTAATGATATAAAAAAGGAAAAATCGATTTTTTCCCAAAATTTCGCTTACCTGGTCTCTTTAAGTAATTAAATGCAAAGAAGCAGAATAAAAATGAGTATAAATAAGACATATAACTAAATCTTTAAATAATATTACTTAAAGTCAATGATTTAGAATAAAATGTTTTGAAATGTAAAGTAGTTCCCTTTAACACCTTATTTAATCTCCTTCAAATCTTTTATTTCGGAATTAACCACCAGTTTTATTAAATTTTGTAATGCAGTTCAAAGCTTATAAATATATTAAAATGTATTCGCTAACATTTTTAAATACAAATTTTTTTGAAGAGAATGAAAAATGTAAATCAATGTAATGCCAATTATGATCTTTTACAGTAAAATTTTGAAAGATTTTCACTATTACCGAGGATTATTTTTATTTAAATATGGATAAAAGAAATGCTGGTCATAAACTAGAATATATACAGAGTAATAAATTCTCTTCAATTAGGTTTTTGAACTGTTCGTAAAACAGAAGGTAGAAGAAATTGGCATAATAATTTACCATTTGTGATCATTTTCTGTCGTTAAATATTTATTTTCATTTAACAGAAAACTTTTTAAATTTTAATACAAAATTCTGTTCTTTTAGTAAGGTATAGTTAAAATTTAAAGATAAATTTACAAAAAAATTCTTTTAATTAGGTTATTTTGTTATAATTAGATGGTTTTTACACGCTCCTAATTTATCTGTATTAATTAATCTATGCATTAAAATAAATAAATAACCATTGAAATTCTTCATTATATAATGTTACACGTGTCTTTCTTAAGAAATACAAAGAAACAGAATAAAAAAGAGTATAAACAAGACACATAACTAAATGTTTAAATAATACTACTTAAAATAAAAGATTTTCAGTAAAATGTTTTGAAATGTAAAGTTCTTTCCTTCAACGCCATATTTAATCTCCTTCAAGCCTTTTTCCACGTACAAAATACCAAAAAAATACTAAACGTAAAATGTCCCCACACTCAAAACCATTCAAAATGTGATTTTAACTATTTCGGAATTAACCACCAGTTTTCTCAAATTCTGTAATCTAACTGAACGCTTATAAATATTTTAAAATGTCATTGCTAATATTTTTAAATACACATTTTCCTGAAGAGAATAAAAAATGTAAACCTATGTCACGCCAATTATGATATTTTACAATAAATATTGCAAACATTTTCATAAGGTATACATAAATAATAAAGATAAATTTGCAGATATTGTTGCTTAATTGGGTAATTTCGTTTTAATTATAATAAGATGATTTTTTCACGCCCTTAAATATTATGCATTAATATATGCATTAAAACATTAAAAAATAAACAAGTTCAAATTAAATATAAAAAGAAATCTTCATGTAATGAAACTGAGCATGTTTTTTTGCTTAAATAAGTCATCAATATAAAAAACAAAAAAATATTAAATTACTTTGATTTTATATATTTACGATTGACGTAAACAGTAAAAATAGATGCCTCTGACAGAATTAAAATCTAATTAACATTGATCTATTCCACGTTGTTTAATTTATTTTTAAAATGAAATAAACATACCAATTTTTGGAAAATATATTATTATTTTTTAAGTTAAAAAAAAAGACTAATTTATGTAAATTTGATTTTTTTTTCAGATTGTAATGTCATCTAGATTATTATCTGTTAATTAATAGACGACTGCTCTGCAAAAGACCACTAATGACTATGAAATCATCTAAATGTTTTCTTTTGTTTTTTTTAACTTTCGACTATGAACAATTAAAAGGGCTATTAAGAAATACCATGAAAATTGATGTTAGGAATAAAATAACGGTTCGACCACCCGATTAGTCAAATGTAGCAAGCTAATTTAATGAATTGAATAATTCGCAGGGAAAATCGAATAAAAGGAAATCGCATGGAAAATGTCATTGCAGTCAATTATAATGGGTATATTTTATATAACATAGAAACTTATCACGTAACTTACGATCGAGACAATAACAGCATTGAGGCATTTATTGTACTCTTAGAATTAAATTCCATTTTATACATTTCAACGTAGAACTAAATGGATGATTTTAGTTCATTTCGGTGACTTCGTTGTAGGCAATTGTTACTGTAGCCAAAACATTCATGATTAAATAATGCTCATGGAAATAATATGTACGAGATATGTCATACAATATTTTCTACTTACATTGATAATTTTATGTTTACTATTTCTCATGTTTGCCATATCATCAGAAATTGTATCTCGTCTTCTGTCAAGTCTAATAATCATAATAAATAAAAATAATGTTTCATACCATAATATAAATACTCAGGATTTCCCAATCAATTAGCGTGTGTTTTCTTTCGTTTGTTCTTGCTTATATTCACAACCATTCAATAAGAGCATCCTTTAATTAAAATACATATCATCAAATAATACAAAAATATGTCAAACTAGACATACATTTTTTTTTATTGAATATAAACTAAAAAAACTAAATCTGCGGTACTACAATTTATTAAGGATCTTGGCTTACAGTGCCTAGTTCTTTTTTCTTGACCATGGCACTGGAGGGGCTATACACTATTCAGAATATGTCGCGCCCAGTTGGTCAGCGTCACGTGGGACCCGTAGTGTTTATTCCCAAGCGACCCTGGTACTCATTTTGTCGATTCCAAAGCGAGGAAAGGTTGAGGTAACCTTGCCCAGTCCATATCCCGGGGTCGAACTGGGGACCTGAAGTGTTGTAGATAGGCGCGCTGACCACTACACTAACGGGCTTCCAGTTGAATATTAGGTTTGTTTAAATTTGACATTTTACATCTAATGTCCCTACCACAACGAATGCTAGATTTTCCGAAATTCCAATTTCATACCAGAAATTCAGAATAATAGTTTTAGCTTTAGTTAATCTCGCATTCTGTCATTAAACAAAGCAAATAGATTATTCGTTATTTTCTTGTATGTATTCGGAATACCTGAAAAATAGCCGATAAATTGACGAAACTGATGCTCTCATAAATACTCTACAATGAGCATCAGAGGGTTATTACATACACTTATTTAACTTGTTCGAATCTTCAATAATTTTAGATAATTTAGCCTCTATTTGTAGTTTATCTGTTTTTTCACCCATGCCGCAAAAACGTAAGTGTTTTAGAATAAACATGCTTAAAATTTTAAGCGCTTAATACCGGGGCTGTTGTTTTCATTACCCTAAAAGAAATATAAAAATGGTATTTCAATAATTTGGAGTCGTTAAATCTGTTTACAAGAAGCAGAAAAATTCACAACAGAAATAAAATATATGCATATATGACATTTAACTCAGAAATACATAAATCGAATGTATATCAGTTATGAAATATGTGGCTTGAAGAAGAACAATAAAGCCGGTTAAATATGGTGACGGTTAAAAAATTTCGAAATTTTTGAATGGCAACCTCCACTTTTTCCTACACCAAAATGATCAGAGTATTTAGAAACCATAAAAAGGCGTTGGAACTGTCTACGTATCTCGAAAAACGCAATGTAGGGCATATGCAAAGAACAGCATTGCAAACAATTAATGCAGCAGAGAGACGTAGAGCTCAAGGACCAGTCGTAGTATATCATGCGCAAGTCATCTTTTATGTAAAACCTTTGCAAAGCAATGTAGAGAACTTGTAACCTCAGTACAACTTGTTTTTTTTTCCTCTCGTCACTGTTACGATAGTTTATTTTTACAATGATGTTCTTTATTTTTCCTCTACGTCACTGTTTTACTTGATACATGCGCCGTTGGGTAAGATAGGGTGCTGTCCTTTGAAAACTTCAACGATAACCGTGTCTGTTGTTCTTGTTCACCAAATCTCGAGCGCATACTGTCAAAAACTATCACACATTTTATTTCGGTTGATTAACTAGGGATTCACATATCGGCAAAGTGTCTTTGTGACCGCACTGGATAATATGTTTATATATATATGTATGTGTGTGTGTGTTTTAAGAATATAGACAATAAATATATAATTAAAGAAAGGAAAATGGGAAAAAATTAATTTAATAAAGTTAAAAAAATAAATGTAAATAAAAAAGACGTTAAAATTTATTATATGTATAAATGTAAAATAAACTAATTCGTTTTATGTATTTGAACTGAACAAACTTTTCCAAGCTGCTGAGAGCATAGTAGATTTTACATCAACAATAATATCACAATTAAGATATATAGGTAAATTTTGGATAAAGTAAATTTCAGAAGTACAACTGGCAATAAAGGTACTTTTTGCATAATTAAAATTAATATTTAGGCCGAAATCTCAACAATGCTTGGAAATGGAAGATTTAGAAATTTCTTAGTTAAAGACATAACGTGAGTTTTCTTTTAAGCGGCTTTACAGATTTCTTTTATTTTGACCTTTTTAGGCAAAATCACAAACCTTATAAGAAACGTTATCGATTCCCCATTTGGGAAAATCAGGAACAGTAGAAATAGTGGAAGGTAACATAAGATTGGCAGGTTTAAAGAAAATATTAAAATTGAAACGTTTTAAAACTTTAAACTTAAAAATTTTAAACATAAAAGAGGATGAAAAGTCGGAATAATTAATTTATCCGATTTGACATTAACAGTAAAAAGAGTAGAATCACTAGCATTTTATTAACAGCTTCATTAATAATAGCAGAGATATTATATTCTTATTTATATTTATTATATTCTAATAATTTCCTTTTACTTTTATGACTCCGTCTTTTGATTAAATTTACTTTATTAGATAGATTTCATTACAAAAAGCTACCTATTGCACATGTTCGGTGGAAAACGATTCCAAAAAATTTTGGTCAATTTTCACCGATCATGTCACCCAGCTATGATCATGTCACCGATCATGACCCTACAACTAATATCTTGACCGAGATCTTTGGCCAGCTTCATCTGCCATCTTGTTTCAAAATGGCGGCCATTTAAAAAAATTCAACAATTTAAAATTTAAAATTTAAAATGAGGTACAAAAAAAATAGAAATTGAAAATGATTTTTTTCTTATGTGTTTGAACTTGACACAAAGATTCCGGAACATTTTCTGTTTCCTCTATATCTTAAAAAATGGCTGAGTTATAGCACTTTGAATTTCTAGTGTGCCTGACATTTTGAAACGATATTATTTTTGTCACGCGATAACACGCGTATTTATGAACCGATTGGATGTAACTTGGTGTGTACATAGTAGATATCAATTTCTCAAGGGAGTTTGTTGGCCAACTTCATCCGCCGTCCTGGTTTAAAGTGGCGGCAATTTAAATTAAAAAAAAAATGAAACTTAAAATAAACTACAAAAACATTAGAAATTGAAAAATATTTTTTTTCCTATGCGTTTCACCTTGATCCAAATATTTCGAAGCATTTTTTATTTCGTCTATATCTTAAAAAATGGTTGAGTTATAGCACTTTGAATTTCTAGCATGGCTGACATTTTAAAACGAACTGATTTTTCTCACGCAATAACACGCGTATTTAATAACTGATTTGGATGTGACAAGGCTTGTGCATAGTATATAGCAATGCCTCGTTCAAATTCGTTGGTCAGCTTCATTCACCATCTTATTTAAAAATGGCGAGCATTAAATTAAAAAAAAATAATTTAAAATGCGGTACAAAAATTTTTTTAATTGTAAAAGATTTCTTAAGTTTTTGACCTTCGTACAAGGATTTTTGGAACATTTATTGTTTTGTGTTTATCTTAAAAAATGGCTGAGATATAGTTTGGATTTCTAATGTGGATGACATTTTGAAAAATCTGAGTTTTTGCCTGAGACAGCACTCGTATACAGTGGCTCCCAAAAGTGTTCGCACACTTTAAAATTTTATAGTGAAAAAGCATTTTCCTGGAATGGAATTCGAATATGAAATCTAATATTTTATCAATTCAACTTTATGTTATTCTAAATAATGCTCAGCATTTCTTTTTATTTTTGACTGATTTTCTTTTTATATAAAAATTAAAACGGAAGGAGGCAGAAAAAGAATACGTCACAAAAGTCTTCGTACACTGAAACATTTTCGGATAAATTCATAATTAAAATGGTCGTCTTCAGTATTATTTTTATTTTTGTATTGTAGGGACATTTAAGAAATTGTTTGGCTTTAATTTTTGCTTGCTTTCTCCGAAATATTCTATTTCTTATTTAAATATGGCTCGTAGTCGTAGGAAACAACTACCAGAATGTAAATAAATATCTGCCGCCCGTCCTACAGGCGGAGGTAGATTTCGAAGTTAAGTATACTAATTTCACCAAAAAAAAACTAAATCATAATTAGAGATAAAAGCACTTTAACAATTTTATCTGGTCGCTTTTGACGAGTTCTTATTTCATTTTTATATAATAGCTGTTTTTTTTTTTCAGAATCATGTTAAGACGGTATAAAAAATAAATACTTTTCCATGCTCAACAACTCAAAATTTTCTGGCATATTTTCAGATTCATTTTTAATGAAAAAAATAGGAAACATGCTCACGTGATTTTTAAAGAGATTTATAAGCGACCTGTGTTTTTATTTTTCGTTCAATTAATTAAAGCATTATTTATAAACAATTATCTTCTCAGTAGGACAATAGTTTTCGTTTCTAACACAATGGGTTACTGGAAATTCTGTTCAAAATGCCCACTTTGACATCAATTTTTGAAATATATTCTGCCTCTATCAAAAAATCGATCATTACGGTACATTATGTAGTTTCTGAATAAGAGAATCTACCAATTGGATGCGTCTGAGAGCAAAAATGAAGTTAAAAATGAGTAAGAAACTAAGCAATTAGGATTTGAATTCACCTTTAATAAGATTATTTTTTTCTTGAACCGCTATGTATTTTTAATTTGTTTTTATTGTAAGAATAGGTCCTATCAAAAACATGTCTATATAAATGTTGTAAACAATAATAAAAAGATATAAAATCTCCATGAATTTATCATATATCTTGGGAATTAACGGACGTATGAATATTTTTCTTCGTCAACCCTCCTTTTTGTTTTATTTATTTATTTTTTTTTTTTTTTTTGCGGTACGATTTGGTCCTATCAAAGACGAGTAAATACAAAAGTTGTAGATAATATTAAGGAGATTTATAATAAACATAATTGGATTTCATATCTGGAGAATTGACGAAGTTATGAATTTTTTTCTCCCCAAAACGCTATTTTTTGCCTCCATTGAGCCCATTTATAATTTTATGAAAAATCTGTGGTACATAAATTTTTAGCCCTATTTTTAGAAGTAATAAAAACTTTAAACTGATTTGATATGTACAAAAATTAAGAAGTAATGGGTTTTTTTCGGTTTTCATAAAACCCCTTCCTATTTCCATCCCTTTGGTCCGATTTTGCCCATTAACGAACTTGACCGAGATTTTATGCCCCTTGATTTTATGTATCAGTTTGGAAGAGATTTGTGCAGAATTGTGGAAGTTAGATAGATAGATAGATAGATAGATAGATAGATAGATATAAAGTTTTTTACTGGGGATGGTTTTGGGTTCAAGGGGTCATGATCGGTGTAGAACTGCAAAACATTTTCAGAAATTCCAACATAGTAGAATGTTATAGGTAGTATTTCATACGAAATCTACTTAAAATGGTTTATCTTTCATCATAGTAGTGGTAAATCAGTTCGAAATATTGCTAAATTAGTTCACTTAACCCATTCTATGATGGAATATGTCATAGAACGCTTTAAAGAAGAAAATTTGATCGAAAACAAGGCAAGAGAAGATTGCCCATCAAAGTTAACCGTAAAGTGATCGGAGATTTATAATTAGAAAATATTCAAAAATCCACGTTTAAGGGCTATAAAAGTTGTTACAGAATTTAATAAAAAATGTTTTACTTCAATTTCATCTGAAACTATTCGACAGATACCGATATCAGCTGTATTAAATGGGTCTTCTGCTCGTAGAATTTTTTTTTTTTTTTTTTTTTTTTTTTTTTAACGAGAAAAATAGAAAGCTTTGGCTTTCCTTCTCAAAATCAATGCCAGAATCGTATTGAAATAATGTCTTATTTCCAGATGAAAGTAAATTTAACGGTTTTGGTTCCGATGGGCGTATAATTGTATGGAAAAGAAAAAATGAAGAACTTAGTTGGAGCAGTTAAGAATGGCGGTGTAGTTGTCCTTGTGTGTTGGTGCATGAACGCATTAGGACTAGGTTTGTTGGTTGGTTGTGTTTATGACGGCCAATTATCATCACGAGGGATATAGGCCCTATCAGGACTAGGTAATTTGGTATTTATTAATGGCATAATGAATCTGAACTTTATTTAAATGTTTGAAAATGCAATTTAAAATTATCATCCCAAAGTTTTGGTATTGGAAAAAACTTTTCTTTTTATAAAGATAACGATTTTAAGCACACGGCTCTCAATGTTCGCCTCTGGTGTCTCTATATGGTGTCCATAAATTCTGAAATCGCAAACTCAATCGCCGGATTTAAAGCGAATAGAGCATATTTGGAAAGAAATGGAGGTTAGACTTCGAAGACACGACTTTAAAACGAAAAGCGAACTAAAAACAGCTTAACCCTAATACTGGTTTGCTTATTTAACCAGCAGTGTCTTTCAGCTGGCAGTAGTGTCCCCTGATGACGGCTAATGTTTTAGTCAAAAGCGCTCGGATTTTAACATAATCTGACTCCAATCTTTTTACATCTTGATTGTTTTTAAAATGTTTTAACATTTATGTATATTAGCACCTATTTAGTAAAAATATATACAGTAGAATCTCTTTTATCCGAAACTCTTTTATCCGAACATCCGGTTAACCGAAATCAATTTTTAAAGCTGCTTTTTTTCCTTAACTATCACATTTCTTGTGTGAAAAATTAATGTTGGAAGCTTTTTATTTTTAACTATCATATTCCTTGTGTGCAAGATGTCCTTTCCAAACTACGTGTACATATAAATATTTTTGATCCCCTTTCTTGGCGTTTCTTTGAATTTAACTTGAGCGAAGGCGTTGAACGAAGAAAACGAACAAATTAGCAATTCTGAAATTTTTGAATATTTATATTTTGGCACGGCTGGAGCAGCAGAAAGACTGTGACAGTGGTGAACTAATAATATTTAAAAACTCCGTGTTGAGTTTCAATGGAAAGGCAATAAAAACTGTAACACACAAAAGATTTTTTTCAAACCCTTGTGATATATGTAAAAGGTAGTTGATTTAAAAATTTAAATTCACTTAATTTATTCTTATTTATTATATCTCATTTATTATATCTTCTATTGCTTTATTTTTATTAAGCACTGTTTACCTTAATACGAAATATTGCATATATTTCTTCTTAATCTTAAAATTGAAGCATTCTTGATTAGCCGAAAATTTCGATTATCCGAAAGAGAATCGGTCCCAATTATTTCGGATAATCGAGGTTCTGCTGTATTGTGAATTTAATATTCATATTGCTTATTTAGTGTATTAAGGTGAATTTGTAGTTTCAACTTGAAATATAGAGTTTCTATATTTATTTTATTAAACAGTTGCTATAATTTATTTTAAATTTCGTTTGTATACTTCTAAATATCTGATCATATCTTATAGCCTTAAGCAATGGTTTAAATGTTTTAGATGACGGAGTAACTTTTTCTGATATTTATGTTCAATAGGGAATGAAGTGTAGCAACCGTTTATTTAGTGTCAATTAATTACTCTTTTTAAACAACATTTCTTGATGCACTTCACGACTTAAACCATCCAAAAAGTGATTTTTTTTAGGTAGTCATTGTACATTATTTTTATGAAAGAAATTGTAAATTTTAATATCGAGAAAATCTTATATTTTTCTGTAACATCTGCCCCAGAAAATCCCCATCCTCATTTTTAAAGCTAGAGAATTTTATTTCGTATTGTCTTTTGAACAATGTATTGCCCGAATGCACAAATATCTGTGATTGTGATTGCCGTAATATTTTAGTTTTAGTAATTTTATCCGAGGTTTCCTATGGTTAGCACACGCAAATCGGAAAATTCTACTAATAACAGATAAAATAGAACGCTCTAATAAAAATTAAGGCTTTGAGTTTCACTTATTGTGACATATATATAAAAGTATGTCACACTCGTTATTTTCGAATGAACGCACATATATGAACAGCCCAAGTTTTGAAAAAAATGTTTAGTTTTGAAGGGCTTAAACTTTCTTAAATGAAACACGTATTTAAGGTTAATTTTTAATCGTATATTTTTAAAACAAAATATGTTAATCTTGTTTATTTTCCATTGAATATACTCATGATTATGCAGAGTACATTTTCTCTTAAGTATTTTTTGTAGAAATTGTATGTAGTTGCATATGCATTTATTTAAAACATTATCGTGATATTTACTTGCACCTGACCTGAAACCTTGCACCTGACTTGAAAGACCTGAAAGGAATTTTTCGACAGTTAAAATAAAGGAACCAGTCGAGAGTTAAAATACTACTTTGCATGTAGAAGCACGACATTATAAGAAGGTGTAGTGTTACTAATAAAAATAACATATTTGAGTAATATGCAAATCATTTAAAAATAAAATCAAATTACGTGTGCTAAATGCAGAGGTCGCATTCTATAGGGGAAATTTTATTGTCCCTACCACTATTTTGAAAATAATATCTTCATCGTACCTTTCTATAACATATTTTAAATAAAATGATATGAAAATTACTGATTAAGAGTTCTGGCAAGAACAATAAAAATTTCCCTATACAATGCAACCTCTGTCAATGTGTTCACCGTCGGCAGTGATGCATCACGAATTTTGTGTGTGTGCCGATGGTGGATATATTGAGCGTACTACATAATTTATTTTTTAAAATAAATTATGTATTGCTTATATGTCTTTATTCGGACATGTGCACAGGCCTTATAATGCCACACATCTTAATATAGTTAGTGATGTATTTAAGATGGCGGTTGGAATAAAAAATGAATTTTAATGTTTATAATAGAGTTATTTCTAAATGCAAGATATCATTTTATACTAATACAAGGACACTCTACAACTACGTATTTGACTTGTTCCGTATATAGCAGCGTTTTTTATTTCGTAAAGCTATTCTTGCCAGTAGGGGAGCCGCTGACCGATATTTTATCCATCAGCGCATACTTGTTTTGGTATACCTAGTCTCCACGTCCATGGTTGTAGCTAATTCGGTGCACCAATTATTTGACACAAAACGGAATTAAGGTACTGTATTACCCTGTACATATATCATACTGGCATACTTAAATTTTTTTAGCTGATTTTAGTATGGTTTATGTAGTTATGTGGTATTAAAACTTTTTATGCTGAACTGAAGTTTACTTATAAACTTTCTCAAATCTTGCATAAAAAAATCAATATATTTCTTTCCAAAATTTTAGTGGCAGTCTTCATAAATCAATCGTTCACCACAGGGTATTTTAGATATATCTGGTGATCAATCTTTTGGAGACAGGATAACGTTTAGCATATTTGTTGCTTTTAGAGTACTATTTCATCTAAAAAATCTTTTTATTTTCCTGTTAAATATGTTACATCTTTATAAAATAATCAATTCATTTAATATGATAAAAATTAGTATATGTAAAATGGCTAAAATAAAGGAATATAAGGCTGATATTTCAATAAATATCAACTAAAGTATGAAGAATTTTCTAAAAAAATATGCCGATTTTATTTTAAATATGATATATTTTTCCTTCGTTAAATGGCATTCGCTTTGTTTCATTAAGCTTAAATCACATATTAATTTAAGGGGTCTCAGGACTCTTAAAGCTTTAAAATTTTCGAAATTTTAATTTTTTTAGAGGTTAAACTCCTATCTTTTCTGAACATTTTGATATAATTGTTTCCTTGCAATTCCTATTAGAACTGAAGTTTTGGCTTTTGCATTTATACACGTGCAATAGCTGAAGCGTCGTTTCGGAAATTTTGAAGCCATTTTTCTCCAAATGGCGTTTTTGGGCATAACGCGCACGATGTCTCAAAAACTTATGAATATTTTTTCATGAAATTTTCAAAACATATGTTTCATGTTAGTCTGTATAAATTGAATCTAAAATTTCCTTTTTATTGTTCAAAACAATATTTTTTAGGCGATTATACTGTTAAAATTTTCTAAATTTTTCATTAGTTAAATACAACTTTGTATTAAAATTATAAAAAAGCTTTAAATACAAATTTATTTAGGTTCAGGGTAATTATTATAATCCGAAGTACAAGTAGGCACTAAAATTTTCATTCTAGTTGCAATACTTATTTTGTAATTGTGCGCGTAAGCTGTTATGCCGATTTTTTGCTCGTCAAATGTCTAACAGTTTGCAGGCTCCTGTAAATGCTAATTCTGCATCTTACAATTTTTCAAATACATGAAATGAAAGAACATACTTATATATTTTATTCCAATTAAAATTGTGTCTTAAAATCAAATACATTTTAAGATATTAAATGTTGATAATGGTCTTTTTTTGTTTCATTTTTTAAAATTTTAAGAGTCCTAAGACGCCTTAAACAGAGATCAAATTCTTTGGACGCACAAAAGCTGATGAGAAGAAAAGTCAAATTGCACTTATTGTGCATTACAATCCTTGTACCACGATTCGTTTCAGAAACATTAATGGCACTCTCTACAGGATCAGTGAGTTCATTTAGGTGACTAGAACTGCAAGTTCACCTTCGTGTAAGGCCTTTGTGCCAAGAATCATCCCAACAACATGAATTTTCAAAATTTTCAAATCGTGCTATAAGTATATATACCTGGGTTTATGCAGATTGGGTTTCGGATGACACTATAAGCAATATGTGGACACTGTCAGATATGCTGTAATGTCACTTGTGTTGCCATTTCAGTTCTTATTTACTTAATGCCTTGAGAAGATTATTTTTTTATATTTCATCAATAAAAATTCTTTTTTCTTTTTTCAGGCTTCAAATATGGGTACACGACATTTCGGTCCCGACACTTCGGTCCCGAGACATTTCGGTCCCTGGCCATTTCGGTCCCGAGACATCTTGGTCCCTGGCCATTTCGGTCCCGAGCCATTTCGGTCCCTGGCCATTTCGGTCCCTGGCCATTTCGGTCCCGAGCCATTTCGGTCCCTGGCCATTTCGGTCCCTGGCCATTTCGGTCCCGAGACATTTCGGTCCCGGGACGTTTCGCTCCCTGGCCATTTTGGTCCCTGGCCATTTCGGTCCCTTGCAATGTTGGTACTCACCACCTTATAACTCGGATTCTAATTGTCGTGGGTCAGCCAAACGCTGCAATTTGAACATTATTTGGGTCCTTTTAAAAAATATCCCCCCCCCCCCTCAAATTTTATAAAAAGCTGAATATAACAGTCCGATAAATTTAAACTTTTATAACTCGTGATTATGAAATCACAGCGAGCTGAAACATTGTTTGTTTGAACAACGTGATATAAACATAATGGATTTTTTAAGTTTTATTATTTATTATTACTATTAGATATTTTATATGTACTATAAACTGCCGTAAATTTTTTTGGTTGTTTTCATACATTTTTAGAACGTTTAAATTATCATTAAATAATTAAACTGTTCTTATTTTTTTCTTTTTCCAATTAGATTAATCATAAATGTCTTCAATAATTCAATTAGACACTTATAAGCTATTATACGCAAATATTTCCTCAAATCACCCCTCTACACCCTCTCCTTTAATAATTCAGAAATAAGATATATTTATTGAAGCACAAATTTAATTTTTCTTATTATTTTTATAATACAAATTTGCATCGTATAAATTTGTTTTCGTAAGTTACTTTACCATTATAAACATTGGGAAAACAATAGTGATTTGGTAACTAGGCGTGCTATGAAAAATATTTTGTTTTCAGAAAACTCCACCCACCACTTTTTTTTTTTTTTTTTTAATAATTATTACAATTTTTTAAGTCTTCTCATTCTTTGAAGACGATTTTTGTGAGCTAACTTTATTGAATATTTCTTTCTTCGTAATAAGATTATTATTTTTAATTTTATATAATAATGTAACTATTATTTTAATTAATTTTATTTGTAAATTTTAACTGAGAAAACTAAGCTTTTTTATATTTGTCTTTTATTTATTTATTTTTTATACTACCCTTTTCCTCCCGCTTTCCCAGAAAAATAATAATATATTTTTATTTTACTTTTATTAATAATTATATTAATAGTTTTACATTTCGGTAACTTTAAATATAAAAATAAACAGGTAAAGGATAAATTTCAGTTTATAACTACTATAAAATATAATGATAAATTGAATATAAAATATATTATGTATCGATTTTATTTTAAAGTAGAAATTTGTAATGTATATTAATAATGTTGTATATTTAATAAATTAAGGATACATTAAATTAAAAAATATATATTTAATAAAATATTAATTTAATTTTTATTACTGAAATTACTAACTGTTTCGAGAATTAATTGATAGCAATTATTCATCACTTAAAGTTTTCAATCAAAATTTTTGATTTATTATTTTCAAAAATATAAAATAGAAATTTTTTTTTTAAATCAGTCAAAAACATAAAGTTGAAGTAATATTTAATTTATTAAACATAATAATAATGCAATATTGTACAAATACATAAAAATAATTTTTATTCAGTTAAAAAATCCGATAATGTCCCTTCTTTTATAAATATTACGTTTCCCGTACAAAATATGAGTATTTTGCTATAATTATAGATTGAGTTATAAATGTTTTAATTTATCAGGACCTTATACTTAACCCTTTGATCTCTGGGGGTGAATTTCTACAAAATTCCTAAATTTCACATTGACACCAGTATTTTGTAATCAAAAGATTCGGCTTATAATTTTCACGAAAAAATGCGTTAATCAATTAAAAAAAAAAAAAATGGTGGAATATTCCGGTGTCAGTGTGACATTTGGAGATTAAATGTAAGTGGGAAGAAATTCACCCATCAGAACTCAAAGGGTTAAGATACGCTAAAATAAAGAAAAAGTCAACAGACCCCCCCCCCCCCCCCCCGCCCTGCTTTTTAAAACGATTACGATTATCATAGGAAATTTATGTGGGCTGCGACAATTTTGATCTGTGTTATAAGTGCTTGCGTTTTCGAGTCCTTATATTCGGGTTATACTAAAATTTAGGGAGTTCAGTTAAAAAATCCGATAATGTCCCTCCTTTTATAAAGATTACGTTTGCCATACAAAATATGAGTGTTTTGCGATAATTATAGAGAGAGATTTAAATGTTTTAATTTATCAGGACCTTATACTTATGATACACTAAAATATAGAAAAAATCAACAGAGCCCCCCCCCCCAGTTTTTTAAAACGATTACGATTATCAAATTCAATTTGTGTGGGCTGCGACAAGTTTGATCTCTGTTATAAGTTTTTGCGTTTTCGAGTCTTTATATTTGGGTTATACTAAAATTTAGGGCGTTCAGTTAAAAAATCCGATAATGTCCCTCTTTTTATAAATATTACGTTCACCATACAAAATATGAGTGTTTTGCGATAATTATAGATCGGGTTATAAATTTTTTAATTTATCAGGACCTTATACTTAAGGCACATTAAAATATAGAAAAAGTCAACACAGCCCCCCCCCCCAACCCCTGCTTTTTAAAACGATTACGATTATCATAGGAAAGTTGTGTGGGCTGCGACAATTTTGATCTGTGTTACAAGTGTTTGCGTTTTCGAGTCCTTATACTCGGGTTATACTAAAATTTAGGGCGTTCAGTTAAAAAATCCGATAATGTCCCTCCTTTTAGAAAGATTACGTTTACCATACAAAATATGAGTGTTTTGCGACAATTATAGATCGAGTTATAAATGTTTTAATTTATCAGGAGCTTATACTTATAATACATTAAAATATAGAAAATGTCACCCCCCTCCCCTACTTTTTAAAATGATTACCATACGAAATTTGTTTGAGCTGTTACTAAAATTTTAAGGCCTTTATTTAAAAAAACTCTACATTGTCCCCTATAAAATTATGTCACCCATTTCAAATGCACAAAATTTCAGCTTCCTGGAGAAGGGACCGAAATGGCTAGGGACCGAAATGGCTAGGGAACGAAATGTCTCGAGAGCGAAATGTCTCGGGACCGAAATGACTCGGGACCGAAATGTCTCGAGAGCGAAATATCTCGGGACCGAAATGTCTCGGGACCGAAATGTCTTGGGTCCGAAACGTCTCGGGACCGAAATGTCTCGGGACCGAAACGTCTCGGGACCGAAATGTCTCGGGACCAAAACGTCTCGAGACCGAAATGTCTCGGGACCGAAACGTCTCGGGACCTAAATGTCTCGGGACCGAAACGTCCTGCTTCCTCAAATAGAGGCGCAATTCAGGCGTTTGGTGCGATGTAAATTTACTTGTTTTTTTGTATCGAATTTTAAGGAATTTATAATACCTATTTAAATTCTCCATTTACCTACCTAATTAACATTTCAAAATCCACTATATAATTTTATTACTGTGTTAGGTTTGATATTCATATTTTTTATATTCGCTGTTGTGTGTATTCATAATTATTACTGTCGAATATTACTATTCGTTATCATTGTTATTCAAATTTGTTGGCTCAGTGTTCATCCAGTTATAATTTCTATATTGAACATAACAAAAATTTATATAATGCCTGGATGTGACATATTATAAAAAATACATGTAATATATAATCTACAGCATTTCTCTAATTGTTCTCTGAGAAAATGCATATTTTATCGTCACATTTTTCCTGAAAACTTTAATTAAACAGCGTTTTAAAAAACTTCATACAAAACATCAACACATATTTAGCTCACAATTTTGTAAATTTAATGATGATTCAAAATATAACTATCTCACAAACTGCAATAAGCATAAAATTTCTCTCATTTTGCATTAGGACAAATATTGATATCCCTAATACTATATATTGCACCACTTATAATACTGCAGTTAATAATACCTTTAAAACGATTAGAGGATTATCATTGAAATATCAATAACATTTCGGCAAATTTAAAATTTTATATCAATACCCTTTACATAATTTGACCAGATATTTGCCATAAAGTCTATAACTTTATATTTAATAATACAGGGTGTCCAAAAATGCATTGATTGTCCTTAAAATTTAATAGGAAGAAAAGGGGATAGCTATTGAAGTTATTCTGTGATGTAAGGAAATTCCTTTCCTATTCTTCTTTTTCTTAGTTTCAAATAGAATTGTTATATGGTGCTTCTCCACCTAAAAATGTTCGAATACTCAAACTAAGATTTAACATGTTGGAAATTGCACGCCAAACGTGCCAAATGGAATGGGTTAGTACTAGTTTTAAAAATATTTTTTGCACAACATATTGTACTGAATGTATATTTTAGTGCACTTCATATGTGTATATCAATTTCATTCTGTTCGAAAGGCTGTAACATCATTAAAATGCACTTGAAATAATATTTTCCCACCGGCCGTAATGTAACGGAAAACATTGACTGTCCCTGTAATTAAACTATACATCCGATTTTCATAAAATTTGAAATGACTCGACAAAATTTTGCTATAATTATATATTTAAAATTTCAGACCATTCGGTTGGTTAGTTTTGACTCTGTTATATGCGGACGGACAGACAGACAGACAGTCGGAAAGACAGGCGAATAGACAGAAAACGGACCGAACGAGGACTATAGATACTACGTATTTATATAATTACGAACACAGCTAAAAATGGATAAAGTACAGTCAGTTTTTAACATCACACTATTTAGTTTTTGAAAAAAAAAAAAAAAAAAACTGGTTTGAAATTTCAAACTGCAAGGTTATTTAAAGCATTACTACAGTTTGATCTAAGCTGCGCAATATAACATTAATATTTGAAAATAAAGAAAGGTAGAGCAGTGAATAAACTTCTGATTTTTTACATAACACCGCGTCAAAAATAACTTCAATAGCCTGTTCTTTACGTGTTATTAAATTCCTATACCGTCCATCCATTTTTGAACACTCTGTATGATACTTTAAATATAAGGCACAAATATAACTTTATTTTACTTATATACTTGAAAATGGCTACATAATAAAGTGGCACAATATTTCTATGATAAAATATATATTTTATTAGACTTAATATTCCGACATTATTCCATGTACTATTACTGCTTGAAGCATGTCTTAGACATCTATATATACTGCCCATGATAATTAGTAACCAGTCATTAGTTCCAACTTTATTTTGTATAATGTCATTGAATGTATTGATGCTTAGTTTATTAATTTTAATTTTGTAAAAGGGAAAAAAGTTGATGAATTGCAATTTTATAATGGTTATATATATATATATATACAGGGTGATTCATAAAAGATGGGCAGAACTTTAAGGGGTTATAGTACACTTAAAGACAAATAATATTAAATAGGAGACTAAGGGTCCCAGACGTATTCCCAAGGAGATAGGGGGCATTAAAGTTTAGGGTCCGAAATTTCAAATGATTATAAAACATGGAAAAATTGGTCGATTCGTTTGCGGTTTTTGCAAAAAATTTTCTTTATGCCAGTATTTTCTTGAAATAAAATTTTAAAGTTCAATTTCAAAAAATGCCGATAGGGGGCGCTTTAGACTTTGGAGTAACAAACAACTATTTTTTAATGTTATTTTTTGTATTTCTTTAAATGATTTCGAAAGCTTAGACTTAAACTTAAATTTTGATCTAAAAATCTGAGTCCTAACGAGTAGTTAAGTAGCGTAAACTGAAATTTGAAATTTGAAACCCTTCTCCCCCCAGAACAAAAATCAGTTATTCCCGATCTTTGTGTCGTAGATTAGGCTCTAACTACTGCCGCGTTTTGCTAAAATTATTCTTTATGTCAGTATTTTCTTGAAAATAAATTTTAAAGAAAATTTTCAAAAAATTCCGATAGAGGGCGCTTTAGACTTTGGAGTAACGAACAACTATTTTATACCGTTATTTTTTGTGTCTCATTAAATGCTTTCTAAACCTTAGACTTAAATTTTCAGCCCAAAATCTGAATCGTTAGACGTGGTTAAGTTTCTGGGGAGAGGGGTTTGAAATTTCTACTCCTGAGCACAGTTCAGTTTACCATGTCCACACATTGTGTGCTGTGATACGAGGTAAAAAGACACAAATTAGGATTATGTTACCAAAGCATATTTATTAACATGTAATTACAATAAATGTTCAAAATTGTGACCACCAGAGGTTATGCACGCAGAACAACGGCGAAGAATGGAACGGCGAACATTCGCGAAAACATCAGGCTTTTCGAGCACTTAACTTACAGCGGCGGAAAGTCTGGCGACCAGTTCCTCGGGGGATTCAATGGGTGTCTCATACATAAGAGCCTTCAATCGTCCCCAAAAAAAGAAATCGAGGGGTGAAAGATCTGGCGAGCGAGCAGGCCAAGCAACAGGACCACCTCGACCAATCCATCTGTTCGGAAATGTGATGTCCAGATAGTTGCGGACGTCTCGTACGTAATGGGCTGGCGCTCCATCGTGCTGGAACCACATGACCCGCCGGATGCGTGGAGGAACAACGTTTAACAGGTCTGGCAGCACATGTTGCAGAAATGTGAGGTATGTTTTACCGTTGAGGCGTTCAGGAAGAAGGTACGGTCCGATTAGGTGGTCTCCGAGGATTCCTGCCCAAACATTGATGGAAAAGCGTCTCTGATGAGCATGTGGATACGTAGCATGTGGATTGACATTCGCCCATACATGTGCATTGTGTGTGTTAAATGTACCTTCACGTGTGAAGGTACATTCATCCGTGAAACGCACAGTTCGTCCAAAATCTGGATTTAGCGCGTTCTGCTGCAGAAACCAGCGGGCGAATTCAATACGATTTGGATAATCCCCTGGAGACAGTTTCTGGACTCGTTGCACATGAAACGGGAGCAAATGTTCATCCTTCAGTACCCTCCAAGTCATGGACTGTGAGGTATCCACCTGCCTAGCCACTGTTCGTGTACTTGTACTTGGCTGCGCCGCTACAACATCCAGAATGGCTTCTGCAACAACTACTGATTCGTCCTTTTTTGCACGACCTGCATTCGACCGGGAAGCGAGAAATGATCCCGTCTCACACAACTGTCTGTGCAAGCGCTCGAAAGTTTTGCGGTTAGGCAACCGCCTGTTGGGAAATCGCTCTCCGTACATTCGTTGTGCCTCTGCACCATTTCCATCTGCCGCTCCGTAAATTAAATGCATCTCAGCCTTTTCCTTATTCGTGAAGGGCACCATCTTCCGATTCATTACTACAGCGACTTACACTTGACTCACCGTTCAGTGGTTTTTATGCCTGAATCGTGTCGAAATTTTGCATACGTGTTCTTCTTCTTCCCCATTTGACATTTGCATACTTTCTGTTTCCTTCTTCACCCGGTGACTAGCGTCAGGAATGGAGCTTTAACGTTTGCATGAGCGACGTTTCCAACTGTGCCAGTGCCTTTATGAGTGAATTCCGACTATGCAGTCCTTGACGAAAGTTGTATTTTTGCCTCGTATCACAGCACAGAATCGTTGGGCATGGTTAAGTAGTGCAAACTGAACTATGTTCAGAAGTTGAAATTTGAACCCCCTCCCCTCGCTACTGAACCACGCTCAGCGATTCAGATTTTGAGCTGAAAATTTAAGTTTAAGTCTAAGCTTTAGAAAGCATTTAATGAGACACAAAAAATAACGGTATAAAATAGTTGTTCGTTACTCCAAAGTCTAAAGCGCCCTCTATCGGAATTTTTTGAAAATTTTCTTTAAAATTTATTTTCAAGAAAATACTGACATAAAGAATAATTTTAGCAAAACGCGGCAGTAGTTAGAGCCTAATCTACGACACAAAGATCGGGAATAACTGATTTTTGTTCTGGGGGGAGAAGGGTTTCAAATTTCAAATTTCAGTTTACGCTACTTAACTACTCGTTAGGACTCATATTTTTAGATCAAAATTTAAGTTTAAGTCTAAGCTTTCGAAATCATTTAAAGAAATACAAAAAATAACGTTAAAAAATAGTTGTTTGTTACTCCAAAGTCTAAAGCGCCCCCTATCGGCATTTTTTGAAATTGAACTTTAAAATTTTATTTCAAGAAAATACTGGCATAAAGAAAATTTTTTGCAAAAACCGCAAACGAATCGACCAATTTTTCCATGTTTTATAATCATTTGAAATTTCGGACCCTAAACTTTAATGCCCCCTATCTCCTTGGGAATACGTCTGGGACCCTTAGTCTCCTATTTAATATTATTTGTCTTTAAGTGTACTATAACCCCTTAAAGTTCTGCCCATCTTTTATGAATCACCCTGTATATATATATATTTGGAGCTGAAACAAAGTAGTGTTGTTCAGAAATTGTTCCATCAAACATTAATATCCTGCAGTATTAAATTAATAATTGTTTACTTGTTATAGAATTTTTAAATCCAGCAGTCCATTTTAGAACACATTGTATGATAGTATATTATACCGTTTTCAAATACAGAGTACAAAAATGATATTTTTCTTATCTTCATAAAAATAGGCAGGATAAAATATCATATATCAAAAATGTATTTTTTAAATATTTATTGTGAAGATTAGAAAAATTACATTTTGATGAAAAATATAATATAAATTTTATTATACTGGTGTGCAGAAATTAAGGACAAAACAGATAAATTAGCATAAAAGCCGAACAAGGCAACAGAACGTACTAAAAGACCAACCAGGAGATAGACATGGGACCGATGAAGTAAGGCATGCGCATATATGGGATATGACGAAAGAACAGGAAATCGGAAGGGTATAAAGCACAGAGGCATGTGGACGCTCAGGAATTCGGTGAAATCTATTGTACAATGTACAGTGATTTTAACGACGGTTCGTTGCTACACGGTTCGTGATATGGCCAACAAGCCATCCAGGAGATATAATTTACATGACTTTACCAGATGTCGCATCATTGGGAGGTTGGCAGAATGTCGAAGTGTGCCAAGTGTCGTAGACGTGTTCAGGATCGCTAACAGCATCGTTTCACAAGCCTGAAGAGCATTGCAAACGATAGGAACAGCAGTGTTCAGAGCGTTCAACAGTGGTCAATCACGAGCAAGTACAACGGCGTATGACCGCTATATTGTCCTACAGGCGAAAAGAAGCAGGCGGCAGTCAGCTGGAGGAAGGCACATGGAACAGACTACTGGAAGTCGGATATCATATTTACCACGATCAAGAGGCTGCACATAGGTGGTCTACACCCACGACGACCGGTACGGTGTCCACTATTGATGACTGCTCATCGGAGAAGCCGGTTTCTGTGGTGCCAGGAATACAAAAACTGGACACAATAGGAGTAGATCGATTACTCTTTACAGATGAGAGCCTATTTAATCTAACGTGCGATTCTGGACGTATACACATCTGGAGAGAGCGGGGAACACACAATCATCTCTCTAAAATCATCAAAAGAGACCGTTTTGGAGGTTCCGACGTTCTCGTTTGGTGAGGTGTCATGATTAGTAGCCGTACGAACTTTCGCGTCCTACAAGTAGGTTCAGTCACTGGTGTCCGCTATAGTACCAAGATTATCTTGTCTCACGTGCGTGTGTTTAGAGGTGCTCGTGGTCCGGACTTCCTGTTCATAGACGTGAATGCTATACCTCATCGTACAGTGGCTGTCGCAGAGATCTTAGACAGTGAATATATTCAACGCATGGATTGGCCTACAAATTCCCCGTACATAAATGCCATAGAACATGTGCGGTACCTTCTCAGGATACGCTTGGCAGCACGTGACAGGTGGCATCAACGATTCCACAGCTGCAATTTGCGTTACAAGAGGAATGGGACTCGATGCCTCAAAGCTCCTTGACAACCTTATCCTCAGCATGGACAGACTTTGTAAATCCTGCGTCGAAATCAGGGTTAACCATATATGCCCTTATTAAAGACTGAATTGTTCCTGCAGATGCCTGTCAGATGTTTGTTTCTGTCTTCTCTGCAGTGTGCTCCAAGGCACCTTTTCAATAATGTGCATTTCGTATCCTTTTGATACATTGTTTAGATGTTTTTGATCAACTGTCCCATATTTTTACATATTGGAGATCTTATGGTATGATTTCGGTTGATCTGTAAAACTTACATTTCAAAAACCATCTCGTCCTTAATTTTTGCGTAACAGTGTACAAAAAATTAAAGATATGCTAAATGATTTGGGTAATAAAATATTACAATCTATCTATATAAAAAAAGTGCCCATCCCTATCGCTGATGTCATTTTGGCGGTGGCTGCCGCAGAGGATAAATTTCTGACTTTAATTCAATTTTGTAAACTTGTAAAAAAAAATATGGCACATTTTAAATTTTTATAGCATCTAATAGGGAAAAAATGCACTTTTAAATGCAATTTAAAAACTGTGTTGTATTTGTTTAAAAACTGTATCGATAATTCTTCAGTTTTTATTGTTTTTAAAACAATTTTCAAGCAAGATTTTTAAAAATTTGTATCGCGTGCAGACGTTTACAAATGATAAATCCGTTTGGACTTAAAAATATATACATGTAGCTAAGCATTTGTTTTTAGCTTATATTCTAAACGAAATTAAAACATTCATTAATCAGTAAAGAAAAGAATAAAATATTAATAAAACGCAAATTTAACCCTAGAACTACCGGAAATTTTACTCAAGTTTTATAAAAACATTCTACACCAGAATTTTTACTTAAAACTATTTAATTTGTTTATTTAACTTATTATTGTCTGATTTATACATTTAGTTTGTTTTGAAGAAATTTCTGGTTTAAATAAATATTTTGAATGTACATGTCGGGTCCAATGGACCCGTCTGGTAGACGGAAGGTTAAGAAAAGTAATCGGACTACGTTCTTAAACAGCTGAAATGTACAGAATCTAAAAGACTGATTGTAAATTGTGATCTTTGGCGATTTCTTCGGCTGTTAACTACATGTGCGAAACCAATACGAAAATATCGCTTTCAATAAATTTAAAAAATTTATTTCAGCGCATTATTGATATTTTTCATATACATATGATTTTTAGTATTATTGGTGGACGCAGTAAAAAATACATTAAATGTAAAACAACTATTAGAGTTGTCAATTGTAAAAGATATGGTTTTCACATTCATACTGTAACCCGAAAATCCGAGGTTTGTACCATAGCTGCCAAATTGTAGGGTTTTTTCCTACCTCTAAACTTTAATAGATATTTTTGTTTTGTTTCGTCGTTAGGCTTCGTTAGATTTCGGCGGTGGTTTTAGGTTAAAGTTTAGTGGTGAGAAAAATCCGTACAAGATGGCAGCTATGTTATGCCCTTGTATTAATAAAATAATTATGTTTGTCTCTATGTGTGTGTGTGAGTATCTTTTGGCGATGGCTAGGGAAATTCGTGCCTCTTAGAGGTCTTCAGATTTGGATAATGACAGACGAAAACGGGTTACAATATTACCTGAGGCACAGATATTTTTTTTATACAGGGTGTATCTGAAATGCTTCAACAAACTTAGGGGATGATAGTACTCATCAAGAGGAACAAAAAATGAAATGCAACATGAGGTCGCAAATGACATTTAAAGGGTGAAAATCGCAAAACTAATAAAAATATCGAAATCTCGCATGCTACTTTTCTGCAGAACTGTCTAGTAGCACGAAGATGGTTTTCCTTTCACTTTGTGCACATCCAGTCAGAAAGAGATAACAAAAACTATGAAGAACGCCAAACAAATCTGTAAGCAGGAATCTACGTATGCAAAATTGAGCGTGTCCGCCAGTCGTTCATCCGTAGATGTACTCTGTGTAATAATGTCCGTGGTCAACACTTTGAACAATTGTTGTAAAATATCTGTTTTCTCTGGACATCACGAGCTTTGTTCTACCTATTCTTTGCAATAAATAATTTTTGGAGTGTTTTTTTCTTGTCTCAGTTTGTCCATTTCCAGACGCATTTTCTCGAATTTCCTCCATTAAACGTCATTTGCGACTCCATGTGCCATTGCATTTTTTTTCATCTTCATGAGTACTATCATCCCTCTAAGTTTGTTGAAGCATTTCAGATACAGCCTGTATAGTTACCCGCTTTTTTTAAAATTTGAACGGTATTAAATGAGTTTCAATGTCACTCAGTTTAGTCGGCGTTAAGATCCCTTCCATGCATTTCCGAAGGAACATTGTTTTTCTAGCTCGCATTTCAATGGCGGTGGAAAAACATTGATTTCTGTGCATTTTAAGGGGCCAATTTATCTTTTCAAAAATTTTGTTTATTTTTAAAAATATGGTTCAAGTGGAGAACTCACTGCATTTCAATGATCAATTAAAAGAGCATTTTGAAAAAAAAATAACTACATATTTAATTAAAATTTTTAAAAAGTTAACAAAACTTGAATTTTTGAAAATCCCTACTTACTTTTTTAAATATTGATATTTTTAGCCATTTTTTTTTATTCTTAAATGTGTATTGACAAGACTGTGCAGAGTTTTTTAGATACATCTAATATTACATTTAATATAATTTTTGTACTGATATGTAAAACAATGAAATCTAATACATCTTCATATACTTTTATTTTAAAAAAAAAGTAACAAAAATCTTGAAGGCTAATCCCATGCGCAAATTTATCACATATGTAATAAAAAACATGTACAAAAAAGTTTAAAACTCTATCTCAAATACAAAAAAAAAAAAAAAAAAAGCCTTAGCATTTTTAAAACATGAAAGTGAAGAAAATACGAACATGGAGAAAAAGCCATTTTAAGTTTTAAGTTCTGTGGGTAATTGCGCTGGGTGTATTAACAAAATTTACAATATCTCGCCATATAAATGTCGCATGGGTTAAAATAACGTGTCCAAATATTCATAATTAAACAGGCTTTTATTTAATGTTTAAAAACACAAATCGATTTTTTGATGAATCTTGAGGTAAAATGTTCCCTTAAAATCCCAAGAGTCGGGTGCACGGATGGATATATAAAACAAGAGAACTACGATAAATATTGAATATGTAGTATGATGTTTTATGTTTAGTATTTTGTGCCTGTGTAATTTAGCATAAAAAAAACATGAATTCTGCTTTTTCAGAATTTAGGGTCGCCCCGGATGGAAAAAAAAGTATATATATAAATTTAGATAGTATAAAAAGTATTTCAATTTTAAGACTTAAAATGCACGCTTTTATTTTATATGCAATGACATCATTTGCATCCACAGAGGGATTTCACATTTATTATCCTGTCTTTAACGAATCTATAGAAAAGTGTGCATATGACGTCACTAATAATACATAATAACGAATAATACACAACCCCAGCAAAAAGCGATGTCGTCATTCAAGAAACTCGACAAAAAAATATACTAATTATTCATATGCTTTCATTTGTTGGTAACATTAATATGAATAAGAAAAAATAATATAGTTTATAATAGCTCCATGTTTTATGAGAAATCACTGATTTATATTTTTTCAAAATATCACGTATTTTAATTAAAATAATACTTCAGTTGTAATGAGAAAATGGCAACAAAAATATATAGTAATCTATAATTTTTCAACAATTTTTTGATTACTTTCTACAGAAATGGTGGACTTCAGTTTCCACCATTACAGAAATGGAATTAAGAACTACAAAAAAATTTATTTCTCGAAAATAAATTAAGATGCTGTTTTCAAACAAATTGCGGTCCAAATTCCTTTTTCCCCTAAGGAGTAAAAATTGGAAATGTGTGATGCTTAGAATTCTAAAAAATTACAGTAGAGATTTTCAATATTTAACCACACAGTGATACATCTGCTTCATTTTACGGCTGGCTTATGTAACGTAACGTTATTTGTTAGGGACGACACATTCATTGTTGCCTGAAGAAGTAGTATATCGGGGCCTAATAATATAACAATACCTAAGTTTAGACGGCACTTTCATGCCACTGACAATATCTTTAATAAAAAAAATACATATTTAGTATTTCAAAAAATATTTCTAGAACTCTTTTTCTAACGTTTTACGTTTTTTGTTAATTTAAAAAATGCAATAGACGAAGCATGAATGAAGTTATAAAAAACGAAACATACCACTCTGTTGTCGGCACTTTCGTGTTACTGATGATATCTTTCATTATAAGAATGTGAATATAGACTATTTTATAAAGATATTTTCTGAATATCATTGCAATATTTACCTATATTTCTCCAGTTAAACATTCAATCCCTGTAACTCGGATAGGACAAGGAAAAAAACATACGGACAGGACGTATTTTTATGCTCTAAATGCCAATTTTATACGCCACAAATATGACTATTTGTATTTCTTTTAATTTAAGTTTATTTGCATGTTTTGGGTAGATTTCGTATGAAATACTACCTATTACATTCTCCCCAATGTTGGGATTTCGGAAACATTTTTGCAGATCTACACCGATCATGACCCCTAGAACACAAAACCACCCTCAGTAAAAATCTTATATATATATATCACTTTTTTCTGGACACGATAAATTCCACAATTCTGCACAAATCTCTTCTAAATTGATACATAAAATCAAGGGGCATAAAATCTCGGTCAAGTTCGTTAATGGGCAAAATCGGACCGAGGAGATGGAAATAGGGAGGGGTTTTGTGCAAACCGAAAAAAACCCATAACTTCTTAATTTTTGTACATATCAAATCAGTTTAAAGTTTTTATTACTTCTAAAAATAGGGCTAAAAAATTATGTATGACAGATTTTTTATCAAATTAAAAATAGGCTCAAGGAGCGCAAAAATAGGGTTTTCGGGAGAAAAAAATCTATAACTTAGTCAATTCTCAAGATATTAAATCCAATTAATTTTATTATAAATCTCCTTAATATTATCTATAACTTTTACATTCACAAGTTTTTGATAGGACCAATTCGTACCGCAAAAAAAAAAAAAAAAAACGAAAACAAAAAAAGGGGGTGAAGAAGAAAAAAATCCATAAATCTGTCAATTCACAAGATATAAAATCCCCATGAATTTATCATATATCTTTTTAATGTTGTCTTCAGCATTTATATAGACAAGTTTTTGATAGGGCCAATTCTTACAGCAAAATCAAATTAAAAATACATAGCGGTTGAAGAAAAAAATCATCTTATTGAAGGTGTATTCAAATCTAAACTGCTTATTTTCTGACTCATTTTTAAATTTCTTTTTGCTCTCAAACGCATCCAATTGACAGATTATCTTATTCAGAAACTATATAATGTACTGTAATGATCGATTTTTTGATAGAGGCAGAATATATTTCAAAAACTTATGTCAAATGGGCATTTTGAACAGAATTTCCCGAAGCGGTTGTGTTACAAAGGAAAAATATTGTCCTACTGAGATAGTAATTGTTTATAAATCAAGTTTTAATTAATTGAACGTAAAATAAAAAGACAGGTCGCTTCTAAATCTCTTCAAAAATCGCGTCAGCAAGTTTAATATTTTTTCTTTTAAAAATGAATCTAAAAATGTGCCATAAAATTTCGAGTTGCTGAGCATGGAAAAGTACATTTTTAATACCGACTTAACATGATTCTGATAAAACCAGCTATTATATAAAAATGAAATAAAAACTCGTCGAAAGTGGCCAGATAAAATTGTTAAAGTGTGTTTATATCTAATTATGATTTAGTTTTTGTTGGTGAAATTAGGATACTTAACTTCGAAATCTACCTCCGCCTGGCCTGCAGAGATTTTTTAAATTGTAACCTACGTTGTCCGGATAGAAATACACAAACAAAACATCACTGCTATATGGTATTCTTCTTTAAACCCGACAACGCCGGGCGTGTGTTTGCCAGCATAAAAAAAATGAAAATTTAAAAAAATGTTTAAAGTATTTAATTATTTTCACAAAATTCAAGAGGCCAGTTATTTCAATCCGAAAATTTTTAACGCTCAACTTTTATGAAATATATTTATAAAAATGATCCATTAATATCGCGAGTAAAATTTTACATTTGGAGCTGTTAGCTCTTTAATTCAAAGCAAAGCATTTTAAAGAGTATATTTGTTTAACGGGTTTAAAATTAATAAAAAAAGTGTATTTTATATTTTTCTCTTCAATATGCAAATAGATCGAAAGAAAAAAACTTATCTTTGATCTTTTCTATTTTGCTGTTATGTTTTAAATAAATAGCTAATGTACATTATTTAAGTTTTTTTCAAAAGACATTAGCTTGTTAAAATGGTTATTATATTTGAATAACAATAAACAACAAATGTTGGCGTAATATTTGCATAATGGAATTACATAATGGTTTGAAAACAATTTTAAATAACTAAAAACTGTGACATTTCTTTCGAAAATTTTATTAAGGTAGGAAGAATTTTATTTTTAGGTAGATTTCGTATGAAATACTACCTTGTGTATTACACTTGTGTATTACATTCTCTCCTATGTTGAAATTACTGAAAAAATTTTGCGGATCTACACCGATCATGACCCCTAGAACCCAAAATCACCCCCAGTAAAAAACTTTATCTATCTATCTATCTATACATCTATCATATATATATATATATCACTTTCTTCTGGACACGATAACTTCCACAATTCTGCACGAATCTCTTCCAAACTGATACATAAAATCAAGGGGCATAAAATCTCGGTCAAGTTCGTTAATGGGAAAAATCGGACCAAGGGGATGGAAATAGGGAGGGGTTTTGGGAAAACCGAAAAGACCCCATAACTTCTTAATTTTTGTACAGATCAAATCAGTTTAGAATTTTTATTACTTCTAAAAATAGTGTCAAAAATTTATATATAAAATTTTTTTGTTAAAATTAAAAATGGGCTCAAGGGGCGCAAAAAATAGGGTTTTTGGGAGAAAAAAATTTCATAACTTCGTCAATTCTCCAGATATCAAATCCAATTAATTTTATTATAAATCTCCTTCATATTATCTACAACTTTTATATTCACAAGTTTTTGATAGGACCAATTTGTACAGAAAAAAAAAGAATTAAAAACGAAAACAAAACGGGGGGTTGAAGAATAAAAACATTCATAACTCCGTCAATTCACAAAGTATAAAAACCCCATGAATTTATCACATATCTTCTTAAATTTGTCTACAACATTTATACAGCCAAGTTTTTGATAGGACCAATTCTTACAGCAAAAAAAAAAATTAAAAAGACATAGCGGTTGAAGAAAAAAATCATGGTATTAAGGGTGCTTTCAAATCCAAACTGTTTATTTTCGGATTCATTTTTAAATTCATTTTTGCTCTCAAACGCATCCAATTGTTAGATTCTCTTATTCAGAAACTATATAATATACCGTAATGATCGATTTTTTGATAGAGGCAGAATATATTTCAAAAAATTATGTCAAATGGGCATTTTGAACAGAATTTCCCGAAGCGATTGTGTTAGAAACGAGAAAGATTGTCCTACTGAGAAAGTAATTGTTTATAAATCAAGTTTTAATTAATTGAACGAAAAATAAAAGCACTGGTCCCTTATTTTTCTAATTAAAAATGAATCTGAAAATGTGCTAGCAAATTTCGAGTTGTTGAGCATGGAAAAGTATTTTTTTGAATACCGCCTTAACGTGATTCTGATAAAACCAGCTATTATATAAAAATGAAATAAAAACTCGTCAAAAGCGATCAGATAAAATTGTTAAAGTGGGTTTATCTCTAATCATGATTTAGTTTTTATTGGTGAAATTAGTATACATAACTTCGAAATCTACCTCCGCCTGTACGCCGGGCCAGCAGGGATTTTTGTATATGTTTATATATATATATATATAATATTAATATGCAACTAAAATGCTTTATTAAAGCACAGATTCTCTAAAGCACAATTAAGAATTTTAAATACTTTCTATGCATATACACACAGGGGGATTCAAAATAACGTGGCCAAAATAAAACGGCAAAGCAGGCACACAAAAATAATCAAAAATCTTATAGGACTTGGAATCGCAAACACCCGCTGGTGCCACTAGAATGCGAGCTGAGCAAATTGAACTACTTGACGTGCATAATTTCAGCACGACGGTGCTCCCGCACATTTCAGCGAACATGTTAGAATACACATGCAGGCAACGCTTCCTAGGCATTGGATTGGTTGAGTTGGAGCTATCGCATGGCCATGGCGATCACCAGATTTTTCTCCAATAGATTTTTTCTTATGGAATTTTAAAAGGACTTATTTTCGAAACACCTGTTTCATCGCAGGAAGACTTAGTAGGAAGAATTGTTGCGGCAGTAGTATGAGTTCGAGATATACCTGATATATTTGAGAAGGTGCGCCAGTCAATGCAGCGTCTAGGTAATGCGTGTCTTCTGGTGTCTGGCAAAAACTTTGAGCATCTTCTGCAGTAGTATTGGTCGTAAATATATAACATGTGTGTAAATACCGTATAAATAAAATTATGTAGGATGATTTTTTTTTATTCTTGTATTAGATATAATTTGCAACCCACTCCAGCGCCCTCGGATGGTGTTTGCAACGCCATGTGCCTATGTCATTTTTTATTATTTTGGTATGGCTGCTTTGACCTTTCGTTTTGACCACGTTATTTTGAATCACCCTGTAAATATATATAGATATACATACATATACAGGTTGTCTCTTCTCAGTATTAATAACTAATTCCTAAACCGATTGTTTTAGGCATAGTTCAAATTGCAAAAATATTTGAAGTGTAGTTGCTCATCAAGTCGAAAGCCATTCAAAAAGTTATTTTTGTTACCTTATAATCTTTAAAACATGTTATTTTTCATTATTACTGCCATAAAAAAGTTATTTTCGTAAAAGGTACGAAATTTAAATTTTAAAATAATTTCTCTAAGTTGCATTTAGAAAATAATTCTCCATTCTTTAAATAGTAAAATAATACAAAAAAATTTAATCAATGAATGAATCAAATGTATCAAATAAAGTGCACGATAAAAACTTACCAATATATGATACTTTTAACATTATGAATTTTCGCCGTTTTTGCGCTAAAAATGGCGAAACGCAATTTATTAATAGATATCCTATTGCTAATTAAGTAGTCATTTTTTGCAACACAAAATGCGAAAAAATAACATTGCTACGCTGGCTTTACATTTTTTGACAGTGGCTTTATTTAAATCTAACGGCATAATTCCCTGATAGGTGTTACTTTTCATTGCTGTATTTCTCTGAAACTGAAAGTTTATTTATTTATCTCTATGAATGGAATTAATGTATATAATAACGGTAATAGTTCTGGTCAAATTATTCATATACGTAGGTGTTTACTATTACATAAACAAAAACCACGTTCTTTCTTCTTAAATACTGTACATATATTTTAAAATAGTAATGACCATGTGAGGATTTAAAGGAATGAACAAAACACAAGAATTTTTGTGATACTCTGCAGTTTGATAAAAACATAAACTAAGTGTTATAAAACCTTTCAAATTTGTTCTTTAACATTGTTCAGTTATTATTGTTAGATACTTCAATTATAGGTAAACGAAACGTTTGAAAAAAAATACGAAATATCCTCTTAAAATGTCTTAACCTGGACATATTAACCTTTGTAACACCGCGTTCAATATCTGCAACGTACTGAAAAGTCAATGTTACTTATACAGTGGGCTATAAAAGACGGTTTTATTTATTACTGCTATCTCCCAACAGTTAATATAAATACCATCAGTTAATATAAATATTTCATAGAATTCTCAACAGACGGAAATGATGAGTTAAATTTTCCTGTAAAGTTTTACTTATCATTCGAGCAGTTTTGCGTCGTTATTACTAAAATGAGCTACTTATATTTTGTATAATTAAAAATGCGGAAGAAGTCTTTATGAATGTAAGTTCGTACTTTACAATTTTCCATTAGAAAATTGACAATATTTATGAGAAGCATGCAATTTTCTGTTCCTTACAGAAGTGAAAAAAGTACCTGTTAGTCATATAATATGTTCTAATTTTTAGGGTTCCGTACTTAAAAAGAAAAAAAACGGAACCATTATAAAATCACTCCTCTGTCCTTCTGTCTGTCTGAGCCATTTTACTCGTACACTATGGAACTTGTAAAGTTCAAATTGGGGGAAGTAATAAAGACTATTGACCGACATATTTACAGATTATTAAAAATTCACAAATATATTTAGGAAAAATGTAGAGGGTCTAATTAAGTTAATTGAAAAAAAAATTATTTGTATATCGTGTGGGGTTATCCTGTGAAAGCTTTAGTTACTCTGAATTCAAATATACATTTCTTTTAATTTTAGGTATTATATTATCAGAGATATCGTGCAAAAATATGTTCTCCCCCATCTATTTCCGAATCTACTGAAACTAAAATTATGAAACAATTAGAGGTAGTAGACGTTAATTTAAACCTTGCAGAAAAATTATAGCCAATTACCCTAGGTCACATAGTTTTTGAGAAAAGCGCATTTTTCCGTCACACACAAATTTCGAATTGCGGGTAGTCAGAAAAGATGTTGAGGAGCGCTGTCGGTACCCATCGTAGTAGAAGTATAAAAGCATTGTTGATAATGATTTTCGAAAAAAATCATCGGTAATTAGCCGAAATATTAACCCTTAAAGACACAGGGGGTTTGGACATATATAATGATAGGGGCGTCGTACTCTATGTACCATCGGCTTTTAAAGCTTTATATAACAAGTTTTAATGATATATATGTGTAATGCAATGCCCAGTAGTAGTATACGAGCAATAAACGTCAAACTGTTAAAAAGAGACTGATTTAATTAGTATTAAACCCATAATTGCTATGGGATTCGCGAATAGTTTGCATTGAGTGGCTCTCTCAGTACGCCACCCGTGTCCTTAAAGGTTAATAAAGAATCTGTTTGGAAAAACACGGCATGGAGAAAGGCGGCGTTGCAACTTTGCGACATCCTTTCGAATCGTACTTAGCACAATGCCAAGTTTAAACTTTGAACAATGGTTTTGTTTTAGCTACACTGACAAAACAAAACTACACTGAATTTAGTTTTATGAAATACCAAATGACATTTAAATATGTACTACTTTTATTGTCCCGAATTAAGCTTATCATAAACAGATTAGCATAAGATTCGAAAAAGAGTTATACACAATAACAAAACTTGATATTATTTAGGCTTCATATCCCTTTGGACTTTTACGGTATATCCATTTATACTTTTCTAGTATATACAGCTATACCACCCCTAAGTTTTATATTTTTTTACAAAGACCTATTAGCCTTTTAGCAACGATTTTTTTAAATAATACAGTTAATAATTAATATATTTATTGTACGGAATCCTCTGAACTCGAGTAATACTCACACTTGACCGTTAATTTTAATTATTTTTTTCATGCTAACAGCTGAGTAAATGTTTTTCAATGGGAGTAGTTGATTCACAAAGGGTTAAAAATGTGCATTCAAAGTTTGAAAATATATTCCTTGAAAGAAATGAAACATTAAAAAATTAGTTTATTGCATCAGTCGGGGGCGACTGAAATCTTGAGTTTAGTTTAATCCATAACGAAGTTCAAATTTCTTTTACATATCTAGAATAAAATATATACAATAATGAAAATGTATTTAGGTTAGATGTTTCTGTTATATAATTTCACCTGCCTCGACTTCAGTTGAGCAAGTCGATTTCATTTCAATCTTACTTTACATAAAGTATAATTTTCTACAATCAGCAATGTAATCTTTTGAATTTTAAACAGGGATATTATCGTTGACCAATATTCCAGGCAATAGGGGATTTTACCTGGCAAAATTAATGGTAGATCTGGAAATCGGCTTACTTTATGTTTTTTGCGTCGCTGAATCCGAATTTGTAACTTCCCACCAAAATTTCCCCCGGACCCCCCCCCCCCCAAATTTTGGTAAAATGGCCCACAAAAAAAGTTTTTATTAAAAAAATCAATTTTTTTTATTGTTTTAGAGAAAAAGTATCTAGAAATTCAGAAAGTAGACAAAATTTCCAACAAATAAGATATATGACATTATGATGTGGGATAAATGGGGAGGGGGGATCTGCCTCGAAACATGCGCCGTGGTGCTGCGTGGACTAAGTTGCGCAATTCCACTTAACTACTCACATCGTTTACATTCGCCCTCCCGTCTCCCTTCCGAACTTTCCCTATAAGGTTTACTTTAAGTTTTTTGGGTGGCTGAACCTCAATTTTAAACTTCCCCCCAAATCCCCCCCCCCCCGGCAAACCTCTAATATAGTTGTTTTTAAATAAAATTTTTTATTGTTTTAGGGGAAAAGTATATAGAAATTCAGAAAGTAGACAAAATTTGCAACAAATAGGATATATGACATTATCACGTAGGATAAATGGGGAGCGGGGGGGCTGCCTCGGAACATTCCCCGCGCGCTGTTCTCAAAAGCCAATTTTTTTTAAAAAATCAATTTGGGGGGGGGGGGTTGCCGGGTAAAATTTGGGTGGGAAGTTACAAATTCGGATTCAGCGACCCAAAAAACATAAAAGTAGTCGAAATCCAGAACTAGCTTTAATTTTGCCAGGTAAAATCCCCTATTGCCTAGACTTGCATAACTTAGTGCACGTTGTGCCTCAGTGCATGTTCAGAGGCAGCCCTCCCCCTCCCCTAGATTGGGAAGGTTGCAGGGGGGGATTTTGGGGGAAGTTAAAAATGCGGTTTCAGCTACCCAAAATCTGAAAGTAAACCTTATAGGGAAAGTTCGGAGGGGATACGGTGGGGGGGGGGGGGGGGCGAATGTAAACGATGTGAGTGGTTAAGTGGAATTGCGCAACTTAGTCAACGCAGCACCGCGGGGAATGTTCCGAGGCAAATCCCCCCTCCCCATTCATCCTACGTCATAATGTCATGCATCTTATTTGTTGTACATTTTGTCTATTTTCTGATTTTCTAGAAACTTTTTCCCTAAAACAATAAAAAATTTATTTTTTAATAAAAACCTTTTTTTTTGGGGGGGGGGGGGGGCTCTTTACCAAAATTTGGGGGAGGGGGGTTGCCGGGGGAAATTTTGGTGGGAAGTTAAAAATTCGGATTCAGCGACCCAAAAAACATACAGTAAGTCTTCTTCCAGAATTACCATGAATTTTAATAGGTAGAGCCCCTATACGGTCTCTATTGCCTGGACTACAATGTCTATTTCCTAAGCTGCTATAGTTCTAATTGCAGAAATAGCTGAAATGTTGTTTATCATAACATGAAAATCCATTTACGTCGAAATAATTATAACTTTTTAAGCTAAAAACTTAAAAATATTTATATGGTTCATTGGTCCTATAGGTTATATTTAGAAAATGTTCCTCCTTGGAATCACAAGTTAAAGAGCAAAAATTCCCATCTTCTACAAGCAAAACTTTCAGAATTCTGATATATTGAATTATATAAGATTTCAGCTTTTGCTGACGCTAAAATTGCGCTTCTACTGTTTGTAGCACAAAAATGGTATGAATGATAGAGAAAAAAATCGATCCCGGCGCGGCCTACAGGCGGAGGTAGATTTCAAAGTTAAGTACTAATTTCACCAACAAAAACTAAATCAAGATAACCCAGTTGATTGATAAACCCAGTTTAACAATTTTATCTGGCTGCTTTTGACGAATTTTTAATTTCATTTTTCTGTAGGAGCTTGTTTTATCAAAATCATATTAAGGTAGTATTAAATAAAAATTCCCCGATCAACAACTTGAAATTTTCTGACACATTTTCAAATTAATTTTTAAATGTAAAAACATAAAAATTGCTGACGTGATTTTTTGAAGCGATTTATAAGCGATTTGTGTTTTTATTTTCCGTTCAATTAAGTAGAACATGATTTACAATTATTTTCTCGGTATGACCGTTTGTTTTCGTTTCCAGCACTATCGCTTCAGGAAATTTGGTTCAAAATGACAGCATTTTTTGAAATATATTCTGCCTTTATCAAAAGGTTGACCAATGCACCACATTATATAGTTTCTGAATAGGAGAACCTGCCAATTGGGTGCGTTTGAGAGCGAAAATTATTTCAAAAATGAGTCAGAAAAAAGCCGTTTGGATTTGAGTACACCCTTTATACGATAATGTTTTCGTCAATCCTTATTTTTGTTTAAGGATTTCTGCTGTAAGAGTTGCTCCTATCAAAAACTTGTCAGCATGAATGTTGTAGATAATATTGATAAGATGTATAATAAATTTAAGTGGAATAGATATCCTGTGAATTGACGAAGTTATGATTTTTTTTCTTTTTAACCCCCTCCCACTTTTTTGCGTTTTTATTTTTTTTTTCTTTCAGTAAGAGTTGGTCCTATCAAAAATTTGTCAATGTAAAAGTTTTAGATAATATATAGAAGATTTATAATAAGTTTTATTGAATTTGATACCTTAAGAATTGACGATGTTATGAATTTTGTTCTCCCTAAAACCCCGTTTTTGCGCCCCTTCAGCCCATTTTTAATTTTATCAAAAATCCGTGATGTATAAATTTTTAGCCCTTTTCCTAGAAGAAATAATAACTTTAAACTGATTTGATATGCATAAAAATTAAGAAGTTATGGGTTTTTTTCGGTTTTCACAAAACCCCTCCATATTCCTTGGTCCGATTTTGCCCATTAACGAACTTGACCCTGATTTTCTACCCCTTGCTTTTATGTATCAGTTTGGAAGAGATTTGTGCAGAATTACGGAAGTTATCGTTTCCATAAAAAAGTGATATATATATATATACTATAAAGATTTTTACTGAGGGTGATTTGGGGTTCTAGGGGTCATGATTGGTGTGGATCTACAATATGTTTTCAGAAATTCCAACATAGGGGAGATCACAATAGGTAGTACAGTAGAACCCAGTTAATACGCGGATTAAGGAACCGATCAAAATTCGCGTATTAAACGGGTTCACGTATTAAGATAAGGTCGCGAATTTTCGTCCAGTGGTCAATCTAATAACAACCTATACGTATAAAACACATTTCAGGGATGTGATTTCCGCGATTTTGCACACCACTATTTTGTTAGAGATAATGATATTTCATTTAATCGGAACATTTTTGCGATTTAAGAGAACAACATTTTCTCTGAGAATATACTGGTGTGCAAAAACGCGGAAATCACATCCCTGCATTTTTTTTTGACAATTTTTAGCGTTTTTAAGACATAAAATGACATTTTATTTGTTTTAATCATTATGAGGTTATTAAGGAGGGACGTTTGAAAACTGGAAATTCAAATAAGTGTTATTGTCTTAGGTAAAAATCCAAGAAGTCTTTTCAAATTTAGATTTATTATGTATGACACATAAAATGGAACAAAACGAATACAAAAATTTCTGTTAACCATGTTAACTAAAACTAATGTTAAAAAAATTTAAATTCTTGTCAGCTATACAGAACAAATAGGGGACAGTATTGATAATAATAAAAAATCCATATAAAACACAAAAGTTAATATTTAATAAGGTCAATAATGACACAAAAATTACATTTTGGCAAAATAGCTACAGGATCTGTCCAAGAAGTAATGAGACTGATTCCATAAAATTCGTTTATTTGAAGATAATTTTACAGACAATTAATAATTTTTCAAAATAGCCTCCTCCAGTGTTAATTCACCTTTGCTAATCACTCTGCCACCCAATTATGTCCTCCTGGAAGTCTTCAACTGGAATGCTGTTCAGAACATGCGTTACGTTTTCTGAAAGTTCTCCAGATTGTCAAATCGATGACCTTTTAAGCTGGATTTTTACCGAACCAATTGAAAAAAGTCAGGCGGTAATAGATCAGGGCTGTACGATGGTTGGGGTAGCGTTGCAAAGCTGTGTTTTGCCAGGAGAGTCACTTTGGAGGAACCAGATTGTCACAAATTTTCCGTCCTTCTGTGACGATTTGATGCACAATCGATTTTGTAAGTCCCTCGTCTCCGAAATCATTCGGACACTCATCGGACGATCAGAGTTCAAGAGCGCTTTAATTTTAGTCCTATCTTCTGAAGTTAGAGAACTTGATGGGCGCCAGGCGTGCTGTTTGTCATCGACGCTCTCTCTTCCTTCTTTCAAGGCTTTGTGCCACCTAAACACTTGAGCCTTGGGCAAAGAATCCTTCCCACAGGCTTCTTGTAACATGGCAAGCGTCTCAATAGCCGATTTCTTTAGCTTTACACAAAATTTTATGATGTATCGTATCGCTAACCATGCTAACGCCCCTAACCCAGCTGAATTCTGAAAACCTAACGCCACTTTCAAACACGGGTCTCCTTGCGCTGCAAAGGCTCAGACTTCTTCTGTAACCTACATTCCTCACCGCCAGTACCGCCCGCAAACTCCGTCCCTTTGGCCTTGTGCTTGGTGCGAAAAAAAAAACAGTCTCAATACTTACTGGACAGATCCTGTATCAATTTTGCCCTGTTTGATATACGGTCGCGTTGTTTTCAGCGCTATTCAGGTGATTGTAAAGCCTTCTCGTCAAGGGCTCTTCGTCCAGTGGCAATGCATACTGTCTGAGAAAACTGAACGCATCCATAACTTTGGAGAATGTAGATGGGGCCGGACGCGTAGGTTCATCATCTTCTTCCTCCTCATCCGGTTTATCAGTCGCAGTTACATCGGCAATGATGTCATTCAGACTTCAGAGTTCGGAGGTGAGTAGATCTTTGTCGATATTATTGAATATGTCTAAATCGAAAAAATCTTCCCTTACAGTTTCTTGAGTGCCCAATCAGTCTTCTACAACATGAAGGTACAAGGTTGGCTCTTTATAAATTATGTCCTCGCTACTTTCCAAACCCGCTTTGCAAAAACAATTTACAATCGTCGTTGGTGTGACACTCTCCAATGCTACGGTAAGCATGTGCAAAGCGTCGAGGATTGTAATAGGACGATACTCATTGCAAGAAATGTTGCTGCCGTGTTCCATTTGGTGAAGGTGTCGTCGTACTAGGCGAGTCTTGTAATTTACTTTGGCCCTGTTAATTATGCGTTTCCTTGGCCAATTGGCTAGGCGACACTGGTCGAATTTGGAGGTAGAAATTCTACTTGAACATTCTTCAGGCCTCCGTTATCATTTGGATGCGCAGGACAGTTGTCCACATGCAATAAGACATGGTGCGACTATTTTCCCATACGACGGACAAAATTACGAACCCTTGTTGAAAAACTTTGCCCGTCAAGTACGCTCTGCGCTGACTAAGCTGGAAGGGAAGATTCTTGACATTTTCAAAGCATCGCGGGTTGCATGATTTTCCTATGACCAGTAGCTTTAACTTGCATGATCCATCAGAGTTGGCACCGAGCAAAAGAGGAAGACAGTCTCTCGTTTACCCCATGACATGTTTCTCCTTTCATAGCCATTGTTTTCTTGAGTGTCATTTTGTCAAAAAGCCCAAATTCGTCCACGTTGTAAATATCGTGGCTTGAGTAGTTTTTTAAAAGCTACGGAAGCACCTTTGTTTTCCAAAAATCAACTTCTTCATTGTTGACAGCAGCTGACGCACCGCACAATTGCTTGAATTTTATTCCCTGGCGAGCTTTAATTCGATCCATCCATCCACCCATTTGAGGCATTGAAATCCAGCAATCCCATTTTTGCAGCGACATCAGAAGTTTTATCTTGGATTAGCAGGCCACTTATTGGGATATTCGTAGAGTGCGCGTGAACAAACCACTCGTGGATGGTATTCTCAATATCCTCAAACTTGGCGGTTTTTATTTTCTTGTTCTTTGTTCCCCCAACAACAACTTGGTTAACGATGGCATCCCTCTTCATTAACAAAGTTCTTAAAGTTGATTCCGATAAGCCTTTTTCTTTGGCGAACGCAGACTTATTCGAAACATCCTGGGCATCGTACTGAATCATAATTTGTAGCTTCTCAGTGATGGAGAGAGCCTTCGTTTAAATATATTTTGCTTCTTCCGTCATGGTATAGACTATGTAATAATTTTAAAAGGACAGATGGATATCGTAGACTAGATTCTATAGATAGCGACAAGTGGCCCTCTTCTTTTTTAAGATATTAGAGCACTAAACAGGCAGCGAATGGGAAGACTCACGTGTTTAATCTGCGATTGCAGAGCAGTCAATCGGTTCACAACCGCTCTAAGTTAAAAGCGGGCGTGACATAGTTTCTCATTCGTAGTGGGAAAAGTTCGCTGTTTTCTTCTTATTGGAAGACACCTCTTCAGGCTCTTAATGGTCAGGGGAAAAACAGAAGTTTTGCTTATTTTACAACACTCGTTAGCAGTAAAATTTTCTCTTCTCTCTTCTTGGACTATACGAAAAAACCGAGGCCGGGAAAGAATTCTCCTTTAATCGGGAGAGGTTGAAATTGATAATTTTAGTATATCTGTGAACGGTTACATTAAATTTTGACAGAAAGAAGCATTCATAGTTTAAAACATTATATAAAATGATTGGGGAAATATTCCCTCTAAAACCTCGTCTGTTTCGTACGAACTTCATTCTCGTATTAAACGTAAGTTTTTCTTGCCAAGGGCTGATAAAATTTAACGTATTAAACTGGTTCGCGTATTAACCGTTCGCGTATTAAGGGTTTTTTTTATGCATAAGATAGGCGTATTTCAAGGGACCGAAGAAAATTCGCGTATTAACCCTTTCAGGGGAAGTGTTGGCATTTACCAACACCATGTTCTAATTACCAAATGCCACATTGACACCGGAATTTTGGAATGAAGAATTTAATTTCATTCAGTGTATGAATAAAAGTTTTCACTTACTGTGGAATAAATTTGTTTATAAATTCTGGTGTCAATCATTCATTTTAGAATTTTACGAATATAATTACTTTGCCCCTGAAAGAGTTAAGCGGTTTCACGTATTAAGCAGGGCCCGTATTAACGGGGCACGACTGTATTTCTTATGAAATCTACTTAAAAACCCGATAAAATCTATCAATTTCTAAGAACGAAAATTGTAGGCATTAGAGCAATCTTTTTCTGTCGAACGGCGAGGTTTTTCTCAAATTATTCCTTTTATTCATTTATTCATAATTTTTAACTTTCACAGAGCGAATAGTGTTATTTAAAAAATAAAAATCCTTCAAAACTCTCATCTAGTACTCTTTACAGATTCTTCACTACCTCAGAAGTGGACCACCGATCAAAATTAATAAAATACTTAATTTTTAAGTTTTCTGCTTCTCTGAAACATTTTTAGAGTGTAACGTAGTGTTTCGTACTTTTCTGCAAAATTAAACATGATATAAAAGAAATAATATTTTAAATATAACTTATCTCTTATAAAATATTGAACAATTTACAAATAAAACATTTTTTAAGACACTTTAGAAAATAAACTTCTCTACGAACAGAAAAAAAATACTCCGAACAGTTTAAGGACAGTTTCTTCCAGACCATTTCTACAGACCCTTCAGTCGTTTTCTTTTTTCAGAAACGCTCCCGGGGCGTGTTTTTATACTTTTAGGATAATGTCAGAAGAACGTATATTTGCACGGTTTTTTCCTTCCTGATGTCTTCCTACACATTCGCTAGCATGTGTAGAAAGACATCAGGAAGGTACAAAAGCGTGGAAATAGACATTCGTCTGACGTTAGCCTTAAAAGTACTGGTTCACTGCTGGTACATGAAGCCTTATAAGTTCATTTACGTTACTGTTTGAAATTTCACGTCCAATTCATTTTCATTATATAGACCTCCACTGAGGGCACTCCCCGCTAGGCCTATATACCTCGTACTCAGATAGCATGAACATTAGCAGCAAGTTTGATTTTTTCTGATATTATCTTGCCGTGACAAATTTGAATTGAGAAATTCGCAGCAAATTTCCCGCAAGGTATACCATCACCCACTTGATGAGCAGTTTGTTTTGAAACTGATGGCAAGACTGTATTTAATTTACAAAAGTGACGAAAGCAAATAATCCCTCTGTTTAGAGAATGGACAATCAGCACATACGCAGAAATTTCAGAGATTTTATTTGGTTGGTACCACTTTTTCTAAACACTATCCTTATCAAATACCAAAAAAAGGCTCGCATTGAAGTACAAATATCTTACCTTGTTTATGGTTATGAAATCGATGCATACAACTTCTGACGGTATGTTCGCATCAATAGACCTGAAAAGGTCTATGGACCACTTCAAAGCGGTTAAACTTATAATATAACAGTTGTAAACAGATATTGGGGCGTGGAAAGATTACTATTTTGCAGTCAGTTTGCAGCATTTTTTATTACTTGTTTGCAGTTAATTTGCAATAAATTTGATACAGCATGAATTTAACTTGAACGACAAGTTAGCTGCAAGTTCAAAGTGTGGTGACTTCTGCGTTTGCATTATCTTGCTGCAGTCTTGTTATGAACTTTCAGTCATGCCATGCTGAGCTTGCTGACACTTTGCTGGTTTTCAAAGCAAGACTGCTGAAAATTTTCTGCAAATTAAAAATACTATGCGGGTAATCGTCCGTCACAAACAACACCAAAACCGTGTTCAATGCACATTGGTGTATTTCAAACTTGCGAAAAAAAGTCGTCCTACCACTATGAGTGCAGAAGAATGACGAAAATGAAATAGCACGGGAAGGTTAGGAGAAGGACAGGTGGAAGTTAACAGCCAATAGAGAAGTAATAAGCAAAGATCAGTCCAAAAATAATTGAGACATTGGGTACAGTGTTAATAAAAAAATATCCAAAAATTTTGATGTAATTACATCAATAAAGCTGTTGTTTTTACATGAACTTTGTGATGTTGTGAGTTTTGCCTCATTCATTTATATAATTATTTTCCGCAATACCTATAAACACAGAGTTTTACAAAAGATGTCCAAACTTCACAATTTAGTATATCATTAATTATTTTAAATAAAAAGCTTAAAAGTAATATGCATATAAAGAAATTCTTAATTTTTGTCTGCAACAACTTTTGAAACATTTTGTAGATCAGTTAATAGACGGCGCTGATTTTTTTTTAACTGGTAAGAATACAGAATATAACTTTCAAATTGTAAATTGAAAATAATTTTTTTTCACGTTTAAACAACTAAACAGAATGATGATAAAAAATTGAATGAATTCTGATGCATTTTTACACGTTAATTACTTTTCTTACTGTTTGACTCAGCAGAGTGCCGTCCATAGAAGAATATCTGAACCATTTTTAAAATTGCTATGGAAAAATTTTGTGATGATAAATCCTGATGCATATGACACGTATTTATGTTTCGTTATGGTTAACTAAATATTGAATTTTCCTTCCGGCTTTTTTATGGACACCCCTTGAATACAAAATAATTTCTAATGGTAAAACTATAAATACTTTTTTACCTATATGTTCCTCTGCATGTAATTATTCTCCTATCCTTAAATATGTGTCTTAATAATTAAAATTTATAATTAAAATCAAAATATATATATTACGTAATTTAAAATTTTAATAAAAAGAATACCGCAGTACTTATTCTGAATATGAGAATTTAAATTATATTCAGCTATTGATATTTCAGACTCTTATGCGGCTTTGTTTTCTTTTGCAAATTTTTAACATGAATAGGTGGGAATTTAGAATTCATTAAATAAAAAAAGAAATTGGATAAATTTTGTATTAGTAGAATTTATAGAACAGTATAGTTTTGAAAAATAGCAGAAACTACGTTGCGAGTTTTGAAAATTTTCTGAAGATACATTTTTAAAAATTTAAATAAAGAAAATATCATTTATTATTACTACAAACCAAAAATTTTAAAAACATTACTGACTAGGAATCGTATTTTGAAATTTATTTTTATCTTTTTTTAAAATAATATAGCTATTTTATTAGAAGTATTATTAGAAGCATTGTAGAAATAACTGTAAACTGTTAGAAAAGTACAGTATTATTTGAAAACTGCGGTAGCATAAAAATTTGTATCTCATCATTACTGTGCTGTAAAACTCAAATTTCCTCTCGTCCATTTATCTGTATCCCCAAATATCTGGATTCTTATGGGGAAAAAAATAATTAGAATTTGAACTATATTAATTATTTCGCAAAACTAAAATTTATTTGTATTTCCTAATTGAACCAACATTAAAATTTATTTTAAATAGCAATTTTCAAGTCCGTATTTGGTCAATGTATAGGCTGAATTTCTAGAAGTATTGCACTAAACTCATACGTTCTGAAAATAGTACGTGACAGTAGTTATTGAGAAAAATGTTCGGATATATTTAAATATACTCATACATTATTTTCCACTGCACCAAAACAATTAAGCTTGTTCCGTACGTTGCCGTAACACCTGTAACTGTAAAGTATTATACTTTTTTTATGTTTCCCGTAAAAATGGTCTTATTTTCAATATAGATCGATAGACATCCACGAAATTTTAAATCACTTGAATAACAGTATGTCTGGTCCGCTTTGAACTCAGAGAGCCTTAACAGCAACTTCCTCAAGCATAATTTCAAAGATGTGATGATGGCAAGCCAAATCATTTCTTTGTTCTTATTCTAGTCCAGAAGAGCATAAGCTTCTCCTGATAATCGGGTATTAACAAAGGTTATATCAAATGTCGTACATTTTACTTGCTTGTAATCCCCACAAATCCAATGTTTCGTTAACAGCAGAAGCCATTGCCTCACCTGTTCCAGTTTGAAATTTTTGGAACAGCAAGTAACTGGTCAGTAGCTTTACCTGAAATAATAATGGGTAATCAGTCTATAGTTTCAGATCCTGAAATGCAGGGCTCGCAGCGTTCCTAAAATTTTCTACATTTCCTACCACTATTTCAAATCAAAAATCTTCGTGGTAGATTCCTTTAACATCTATAATAGAAGTCTTCAATAAAGTTTATCGTTTTAAAATAGTGGTAGCATTGTGTGAAAATTTTAGGAACGCTGCGAACCCTGTGAAATGTCTACTAAAATTTTGCAATCCCAGTGAACAGTCAAAGGAACACTTGCCGAAAGCTCTTTTTTTAAGTTTTGTGCTTTGCTTTTCATACGAATATGGCCATTTAGTACATTTTACGAATATAGAAAAATCAAATTCTATAATTTATAAACATTATCTTGTAAATTCCTACCCATTTTAGCTATTTAAGATTAAAAAATAACTGAGAACTATTTTTCAAGGTGGAATGTTAGATTCTCTACCTTTCACAATGCTGCCAAGTTGAGGTAGCATTGAGAAAACCTGTATGTTCTGTATGTTCTGTAATAGAGTGTAGACATGAAATACCCCTGTCTGTGTTTGGACAATAGACTGCGTAAATATGTTGAAACGTGAAACAAATGGCAGTCTTTACAACCTAATATCATACCATGATTCAATTTGGCAATGTCTATGGATTTGTATTAATAATATATTATTAAATTACAAAATATGTCAATTTTTAATTTTTTTCTAAATATTCAAACCTTGGTAGCGACCCTTAAAAAATGTTTTAAATATTTGAAAATTTTGTGGAAGTCTTTATTTTATACATAGAACAAAATAGGAGGGTGCCCCATAGAAATTTTAAAAGTTAATTTTTTAAGGACCACCCTAATATACATATGTGCATTTTAATAAACAAAAGCCATTTAGGAGAAACTTTTGATTCACATTTTTTGTTTTAAACTAATTATTTGGATTTCCGCATATAAGGATGCGACAGGAACACATTAGTCCGGATAATTCTAATTTCACTGTTCTGTAAATTTTAATATATCTCTTAATACTTAAAGTATAATTATGTTGCTTGCATATATCATAAGTTACAGTCAAATGTTTACGGAGGAACTGTGTCAAAATAATTGTATTCATCCCAAAAATGTTTTCAAATTCGTTCCTGAATTTTTCATTTGGTAGGAAAGATGTGAACTTGCATGTAATAAAATAGTTTCCTCTTCAAAGAACCAAGTCGCTATTCCTACGTATTTTTCAATAAAACTATTTTCTATTAGTAATCTATTTCTAAATTAATTACAGAGTTTCTGTCAAAAATACAGGAAATATTTCTATTTGAAAATAGTGGTAGTCAAAAATCAGAATTGTTGACAGTCCTGAAAGCATAAATGTATCCATTGATTCCTACAGTTTAAACTACTTACACTCATCATTAATGCGAAAGTAGATAATGTAAAATACGCCAAAATTAGAACATCTGCACATTTTAATTCTTTAGTGCGCAGCTTTGCATATATACAAACAACACCGTTTTGAATTTAATAGATTTTTTTTAATTCGCATATACCTAATTCACACCAGAAAATTAAAATAGCAATATTTTCTTTAATTAAAAAGCAGACATCCCGCATTTAAATAAAGCGAAATTAACCATTGAAACTTTCTAGTGTAAAGTCAGACTCTCTGAACTACGTAATTTCTAGAACGTATTCTATTATGGGAATTAAAGGGTTAAAAGTTAAGTTTTATAAAATAAATAATTATATAAAATAAGGTGTTTGGAGACACACTTATTAAAATATTTACTAATTTGCAATAATTTAGAGTAAAACAGCCACACGACAGTAGTTTTTACTTACATTGCAGATGTGCAACAGAAGAAAAGATTGACGTATTATATGAAAAATGTATCTCTGATTTTTTTCATTATTTTTCCTGTGTAAAGCACCTTTCAAAGTATCATATATAATTTTTTGGAAATAAAATAAAAAATCACACGTTTAAGGGTTAATCATTAAATTATCCCAGAGAAAATACTAAATAGCTATATTCCACTGCAAATTGATTTCGATTTCTGTTTAAAGACTAAACTGGGAGGCTCCTCTTCATAATGGACTTTTAAAAATCTCTGAAATTTTCAATGCGTACGAATTTTGACGTCATATATGGCTTTTATGATAAATTTTATTTTAAATACTAAAAAGGAAGTCATATAAACAAGTAGTTTAGGAATTATAAAGATTTAATGTTTGGAATTCCTAATGTTAAATTTCTAATCGTAGTAACATATATTGATGTAAGTCTTTTAACCATATCTCAAACTGTAGAGGCTCTAATTTTGGATTCTCATGTTTAGAGCTTCTAATGCGATTTCTTAAGAGCTTAATGCGATTTCTGTTAAAAAATGTACAGTTTACAATTCAAACATTTTTCAAAAATTATTCTGATATGCAGTAGATTTGACTCTTAGTATGTCATTCAGGTATTGTGCTCTAATAATTTTTAATATCCTGTATGAGGTGTATCTTTCTTTGGATCTCTTAGCTTTTTATTATCTATTTTCTGTAAGGTCTGCGTTATAAGGAGCTAAACTTTGTCATTTTAGGCTTAATGCCGACAAAATTGGATGAAATAACGCATCTTCTATGAATGAACTCACAAGCTCCTCTGATGATTCTGTGAGTCATTCATAGTTTCTTATATTACATACTGGTTTCATATGTTCATTTCGAAATCATCTTTAGAACTTTATCAATTTCTTCATATATTTGTGATTTCAAATTTATTATATATATATATATATATATATATAGCTGCCAACCTCAAACTAATCTTCTGTAATACTTGCGTTAATTTGACCCTGGTTTAATACGTTTCAAACCAGAAATTTTTTTAAGAAATGAAAATAAATATCTTCCAGTAGAAACCTGGAATTAAATAAATATGCATTCTTGAAATAAATTTTCTGGTTCAAAATGTGGTTAAACTGGGTTAAATTAATCCAGACATTACGGAAAATTAGTGGAAGGTTGGCAGCTATGTATATATATAAATATATAGATATATATATATATATACAGGGTGTTCCGTTAAAGGGGTCCAATATTAATAGGGGTAATAGAGGAGATCACATGGAGCATAAATCAGTATATAAAGCCTGGTCGGATCTCAATAGTTTTCAAGTTACAGCAAATAGAATGAAAATTCGGAAAATTGTAAAAGAACCCTTATTGCTAAACTATCGATAATGCTACATAAAAACGAAGCACATATTTAGAAAGAACAGAAAAAAACCTAAAAAATGACATCAATTGTATTAAAATAGCAATATTTATTGACGAGTTACAAGCCCTGAAACAGTGAAAAAAGTACGAAATCCAATATACATCAAAATAGTTAACCCTAGATCTACCGGGAATTTTATTCAAGTTTTAATAAAACGTTCTACACCAGAATTTTTATTTAAAACTATTTAACTTATTTATTTACCTTATTTTTGTCTGGTTTATATACTTAGTTTATTTTAAAGAAATTTCTGGTTTGAATGAATATTTTGTATGTACCTGTCGGGTCCAATGGACCCGTCTGGTAGACGGAGGGTTAATCGTTAATTCCAAAAAGACAACTCTAGCTACAACAAGGAAAATGTAGTAAAATTTGGTCCATTCCGAAAACTTTCGAAAAAGCTTACAATGAACCATATCGGTTTAATTGTGTGAGAGAAATTAATCAGTTTCTTAGTTACAACTCCGCTTTCTTTGACACTAGCAAAGGTTAAACTCCGCCCATCACGATTGGAAACACCACCTTTTTAATTACTCTCAACTATACATTTTCGATCATGCTTCTTCTGAGATGCAACATTTTTAATTATTCAAGAGTTGTATGAACCAAAATAACTTTACAATAATAGTCTACATTTTAAAGTGGTCTTTTATTGATATAAAGCTTAAGTTAAATTCTTTAAAATTAAACTGGTGGTGAAAATTCGGAAATAATTAAAAATATTGCGATTTGTAACTATGCAAGAAGTTTCAGTACATGTTTTACATGGACAATTATTGTATGTATATGTGCATCATAATTTATGATAGGAAATAATAATAACAAATAGCATAATAATTTTATTAATTATAAATTTAAAAAAGACACTAAATTTTAAATTAATTCATACAAACTTTGTAATTTACAATTTGAGTACACCACAGTCTGTGACTTACAAAATACTGTGCCAAAAAGTGTTGAAAATAAAAGAAAAATGACAAATAAAGAATTACATTCCACGTACTTTATGACATATGTGAAGCATAGTCTTCTGGCCTGCGCTGCACAGTTCAGTGTCGGAAGGCAGACGAACGGACATTATTATAATAGGTGTTCGAAGTTGCGCCCATTAACAGAATCGCACAGCCGACAGCGACGTCGTCAAGATTGGCGAACACGCCGAAAAACTCCGACGGAGTTGGGAATGTCTCCTGCAGCGACAACGATTCGCGCTAGTAAATCCTCCGGTGTATCCACAGGCGTTTCATACACCAGCGATTTAAGGTGTCCCCAAACAAAAAAGTCTAACGGATTGAGGTCTGGAGAGCGTGCAGGCCAAGCAACAGGTCCACTGCGTCCAATCCATTTCCCAGGATATGTTGAATTGAGGTGATTGCGAACACCTATGGAAAAATGTGCCGGTGCGCCATCGTGCATAAACCACATATTGTGGCGCAATGTTGCTGGCACATTTTGCAGTAACTGCGGTAAGATATCCCGTAGGAAAACCAAGTACGTACTGCCATTGAGTACATCTGGGAGTAAATATGGTCCTATGAGATAATCGCCGAGGACACCTGCCCATATGTTCACACTGAACTTTTGTTGTGCGTTCGACGGGAAAACAGTGTGCGGATTTGTATATGACCATGTGTGCATATTGTGCGTGTTTACCACGCCCTCTCTCGTAAATGTTGCTTCATCAGTAAATAAAATATTTTCCAGAAATTGTGGATTATTTTCTGTTACATTAAGCAACCAGCGTACGAATTCTGTCCGCTGAGCACAATCTGTTACTGATAACAGTTGTACCCGCTGCACATGAAAGGGGTGCATGTTTTCTGCACGCAGAACACGCCACACACTTTGGTGAGAAACACCGACTTCAGACACAGCAGCTCGTGTACTCGTGGAGGGGTTATCTTTAAAAATATTCAGTACATCTTCTTCCATTGCAGGTGTTCGTACATGTCGAGGTTTCCCTGCATCAATGCTTGCTGTATTAAACGATCCAGTCTCCCGTAATCGTCTATCGATTTTTATGAAGAGTTTCGAACTTGGGCAACGTCTCCTTGGAAATTGCTCACGGTACATGCGCTGTGCTAGACATGCATTTCCATGAGCTTGCCCGTACATCAGATGCATGTCCGCATATTCTTCGTTAGAGTATTCCGGCATAATTATTATACATCAACTTACTACAATCCCACTTACAACAGCCTCCCTTTAACATAACGCCCACTGATGACTGCTGTTTTATTACACTTTTCTTCCTATACACATAGAAAATTTGCATAAAAAGTACTTCTTCTTCATCATCCTGAAAGTTCATGGAGGAAACGCAGCAGTCACGGAGTTTGCTTTAAGACAAGGCGAGAGCTGCACAATATGTCATTCACTTGACCAGACTGAATAATGAAAGGGTATTGATAGAGGTTGATCAGAAATGTATAATTGAAAGATATTAAAACGGGGTGTTTACAATAGTCATGGGCGGAGTTTCGCCCTTTCCGAGCGTGCAACAGTACAGAGTTGTAACTAGGGAACTGCTTGATTTCTCCCATACAATTAAACTGATATGGTTTATTGTCAGCTTCTTCGAAAGCTTTCGGAATGGACCAAATTTTATAACATTTTCCTTGATGTAGGTAGAGTTGCATTTTTGGAATTAACGATTAACTATTTTGCTAAATATTTAATTTTGTATTTTTTCACTGTTTCAGAGCTTCTAACTCGCCATTAATTCTCAATATTCTAAAACAACTTATGTCATTTCGTAGGATTTTTTCTGCTCTTTCTAAATATGTGCTTCGTTTTTATGTAGCATTATCGATAGTTTAGCAATGAGGGTTTTTTTACAAATTTCCGATTTTTCATTCTATTTGCTGTAACTTGAAAATTATTTAGATCCGGCCAGGCATTATATACTGATTTATGCTCCGTGTGATCTCCTCTATTACCCCTATTAATATTGGACCCCTTTAACGGAACACCCTGTATATATATAACAATGAACGTTATTCGATACTACGAGAAGTGTAGTAGGTAAATAGATGAATGCTACCGGCTTTTATCTCGATAAAAAGAAGGGAATAGATAAGTAGATGACTCTTGCCGTTTAGTATCACGATAATTGGAGAGAAGCAATAGCAAATAGACGATCGATGAAAGTGGCAGTAGTGTAAAATTATGAAGAAAGATGAAAGTAAGTAAATGATGGGCGACAACTTCACCATGCTGTTGATGTTGACTTATATTAGCAGTTCTGATACAACACACCATAATTAGGATATTTGCAGTCGTGCGGTGGTTGGTCAAAGCAATGAATAAGCCCACTAGGTAATTCTCTGATAAACATGGAACAATCCAATTCATGGTTACAGGCTTTCAGAGTTCGCAGCGTTCCTAAAATTTTCACACATTGCTACCACTATTTTAAAACGATAAACTTTATTGAAGACTTCTATTATAGATGTTAAAGGAATCTACCACGAAGATTTTTGATTTGAAATAGTGGTAGGAAATGTAGAAAATTTTAGGAACGCTTCGAGCCCTGGACTTTTATTTAAACAAACATCACGAAGCAGTTCTCAATAGAATGGGCAGTGCCATCTATAAAATCAATTAGTGGTCACCGTATACTCTTAAAATACATTGAACATCACTATCGAGCAAACTATTAAGTTCGATCAATTGGGGCAAATCATTTAGAAACTTCATAGCGTCAGACACGCAGCTAGGTGATTGTTTACAACGAGAAAATCGAGCAAATTCTGTGGAAACATCGCGCGTAGCCGCTTTTTGTTGCCTAGTTAAGTGATACAAATCATGACGCAGTGCGAGCTCTGAACCAATGCGGGAATAAGGGATACGCCTAAATTATACGTCACGATGAATGGGAGAGATAGATGCAAAGAGTCCTGATAATTTGTACTGGGTGGATTTTATAGTAAAAAGGAACCCAACGCGGGAAAAGAAAGTCTCGGAATACCAGAAAATGGCTCTTAAAGGACATTCAAAATCCCATAAATAATCGGAATCATGATAGAATCTAAGAATAACTAAAAGCTTTATGTTTAAGTAATTCGGGGCGAGATAAATATTAATTTAATGGAAATTTAACAGAATTAACGATAGATATTATTTAAGAATAAGGAATTAGTGAATATGGTAGTAATTTAGAATATAACAGAGAAAATATCACAAATGAAGATCTAATATTTTAACACAAATATATATATATATACATATAAAATAAATTTTCGAAAAAATAGTAACTGTAACCTATGAATGTTTTAACAAAAAGGAATTTCTTGAAGCTTCGAATATGCGAATAAAAATTTACATTTCCAGATGCCTAGTAGTTTTACAGCTGTGCTTATAAAACTACCTGCGCTGTAATATGTTTTGCAAAGCACATAAAGGTTTTTAACATTACCTGTTCCAAACATAACCCTTATAATTCCTAAGGTATTTGACTGGATGACTTCCATTTGGTATCCGAAGATAAAATTTACAGAAAAATGAAAATGTACGATTCTCCAGCAACGGCATAATTTGTATCCCTTGGGGTTATATGCTATATTTTAACATTTTCATAATTTTCGTTAGTTTAAAATGGATTCTATAATGTCTTTCTAGAATTTAGAAAAGAATTTTAAAGAAAATAACTGTAAAATTTACTAGAATAATATTTTAAATATTCAAATTGTCGTTCCTATTCCTTTTTCCCCACTTCATGTACTGATCTTCTGTAAGAATTTTAAGTGTAATGGTAAACAATGTTTAGAAAATTTACTATCAAAAATAAAAATTTATGTTCTAAAGTATAAAATAAAGATTTTTTATTGTAAATTAAAATAGCTTTATATTTATTTCGTGCCAGAGAAATTTTGATCCCTAGCTTTTATATGACTACTGTCTCCTTCAGAGTTGCCAGTTGTCAGGGAAAAAAACAATCAAAAAAAGATTAACTACCAGTATTTTCTTATAGAAAATACTTCGAATAATATAAAAGGATTAAAAAAGGGGAAATTCTCTTTTAAAAATACTGGTATTTAACACCTTTTTGACTGTGTTTTGTATAAAATTGCTCATATGACCTTCAGGAGGCCAGATAAAATTTGTCAGACAGCTATATGAGGGCCCCAGAAGGCAAGGTCTACAAGTGATAAAATTTGTAAATTGAACTATCATAAGTGCACAAACCACCTGGAAATATGCTTTTTTCTTTTCAAGTAAAGAAATAAAAGTGATTTTCTAATTATGTGTTGTTTTTTAGAGATCAACCACTTTTGCCGAATAATGATTAATATTGATTAATTATAAATTTAAAGAAAATTGCACTCTACTTTTTTCACATTTATTGAAATAAGAGTTCAAAGACCACTGTAAAACAAGCAGCAGTTTCGTATTTCAATTCAGTCAATTATTATTGATGTTCAACTTTAACGTCAATTATCTTTGAACTCAATTTACTCCAAATCGAAATTTTTGTCACTTGTACCCCTTCGTTTCTGATATCCTCATATGTAGCAACCTTGATTGATAAGCAGCAACCTTGATTGCTTAGAAAGTCACATTGTTTAATTATTTGTACTTCTGAAGCAGTTACACGATGCAAAATAGATAAGAATATGTTTATTACTTGTCACTACTGTCACGTATTAAATTATCATTTTTATTATTTTTATTTATCTATGATTTTATCTTTATGTAACATTGTTTTGCTTTGCTCAAAATGTCATATTGCAATCTTACTAAGATTAACTTACTATGTGCACAGATGCAATTTTCTTAATTTAGCCACGACTGTCCCTGTCACTTCAGTCCCCTTTCAATGAAATTGCATGAGCTTACTCGTAGTAAATTTGAAAATCTTAAACTTTCCACCATGTTTTAAGAATACTTCAAGTAATTGTAAAGAGTTCCATCTTCTGATTAAGAAAGTGAAACTATTAGTATAGGAATTTGGGTTGTAGTTGTGCATGATATGGAAATTGACTTCCTAGTAAATTTGTTAATTTAATCATGAAAGTTTTTTATTATTCTACATTACTTATTACAACGTTTGTTTTAAATATTTTAAATTGAAAAGTAAGTAACGTTATCCTTAACATAAATTTTATGTTAAGAAATAGAAGCAGTCCTATTGGCTAAATATAACAGATATCCAGGAAGTACCAAAGCATGAACTTTTCAGTTTTGTTGAAATTCTTCCTCGTTCAATTTCTTCCAGATGTTTCATTACAGACAATTTATATAATTAAAAATTTAAAAATGAAAAATATTCCTTGTAATTAAACACTGCTTTTTCTCACTAAAATTGCCCGAATAAATTTATTTACCTACCCGTTATCTTATAATAGGTTATTTCTACAGGATTATTCCAATTTTGCAATAGACAATATATATATATATAGATAGATAGATAGATAGAGATAGAGAGATATATAGATAATTTATAATTATTCAAATGTTCAAACTGAATATTTTAAAGAGTATGTCGCTTCTGTCCCTATAAATATCACTCCTGTCTCTTTTTTTTTAAATTTGAAATGTACTTAAATTTATTGCAGATAGGATATCCAACGATGATTTTTTTCTAATATAAAGACAATTGAAAAAAATATCTTAAAAAAATCTATTAAAATCCTGAATTATAAAGTAAGCAACTATCTTGGGGACGATTACCAAATTAGTTTATAAGTAATGTATTTAAAGAAAAATACTGTTTAAAGCTTATACCGGAATATTGTATATTACTCATTACCTTATGTCTTATCTATTTAAAAAAATATTTAAATTTTAACTTTTATTTTTTAAAAAAATCACAGAGGGAAATAGCCCACTTACTGGAGAATCGCCGGAATATAACGTCAAAATTAGATGTCCATCTTGAAAATTTTAGAGTTTTGAACAATTTTAGCGTAAAGTAACCACCTAAGTTCATTTTCTTAACATAATTTAAAAGAAAACTTTGAATTCATTCTCGTTCGAATGGCGATTTCTGTTTTTCTCTGTAACAAATTGGAGATAAAAATGTATGGGATGTGATCCTTTTTCTTTGCGGACTGCACATTATTTTCTATAAGACACTACATAATATCTTAATCTTTTATACTCTATAAAGTTTGAGTGAAAGTTCTTTATGTATTACCAACATAAATATAAATTATTAAAGCCTCTGACCTGCCAGTTACTCGAGCACCTACGTATTTCGCTGCAGATGACCGTAATAAATGTTTTGATATATGCAGAAACAATTTTTGTGATGCAAATTTCAGCAGTGTATGCGTGTTTTTAATATTCTTAATTAAATAGTTTTGGTCAGAATTTTAAACAAGGAAGTCTATAAAGCTTTTGCCCTGGAATCTGTATAGATTGTTACAGTTAGATTAAATGTACCGCGTGTTCCATATGTATTATCTAAAGCTTTAATTAATACTTTTTTCGTTATTACTTTTAAAAGTTAAACACAAAGTAACTGACATATTTAAAACAATTATTTTGTTCTCTAGACACGATTCATATGTTTATTGGACTTTGTTAAGGATGTTACCAGAATTTTTGTCAGGTAATATTTACATCATTTAAGTCAAAGAAATTCTGTCTTCTGGTATTGCCACCAGTACTTTATGAAATTTCTATTATTAAAACACCTAAAATCCCCTGGTCCGTACGAACCCTGCTAGAGATTGCGTTTTATGTCAACAAACAGTGCAGCGGTAAATTGCCAGGGTTGTCAGTTTGGCCTCCACTTTTATTTAAAAAAAATCCGATTTCCTACCAGAAATTAAAATTAGTATTTTTTGCTTTATTTAATGACAGAAATTTTGTTGATTACATGAAGAACGGCTTCTTCTTTCAAAATTTCCGGTATAATTGTGAAATTTCGAAATAAAAATGGAGGCCAAACTGGCAACCCTGTAAATTGCAATGTTTAAACTTCGTTCTGTAAGACCAATTGAAAAGGATACACGTGAGAAAGAAATATTTAAGAAAACCCAAAACAGACCACTTAGGACTTCAAAGTTTTTTTTTTTTTTTTGAATTATAAGTTCAGATCAGAATTCATTTTGAAAAAATACGATGTTACCACACATTCTGTCGAAACTTAACTTCAAGAATGAACATTCATTGTGCAATATACATCTGAACCAGCATGAAACCCATTTTTAATACAATTGCTAGTCTGTATACAAACGAATATAATATGATATTGAGATGCGAAAGAGACTGAATTCTACTCCCGAAACCTCTTTAATGAGTGCTACGTAAAATATCTCCGCACAACAAATTATGAATTTTGTAAGGAGAAATTACATAGTTATCTTTTATTAAATTAGAAGATATACTCTTATGTCTACCATTCACACCCTGAGAAACGTAAGGAAAATGTGTGACAGATTTGTTGATAAAATCCACTTAACTCTTGAACGACCATAGCATTAATTTTGAACCGCTAACAAAAAAAAAAAAAAAAAAAAAAAAAAAAAAAAAAAAAAAAAAAAAAAAAAATCCATTCGGACCATAAGTTTCTTTCTAAAATAAGTTAAATTTAAATCATGGAAAAATTAGTTAAATAAGTAAGTTAAATCGTTTTAAATAAACATTCTGGTGTAAAATATTTTTATATGACTTGAGAGTAAAATTTGCGGTCGTTCTAGTGTTAACATGAGTTGTTTTCTGCACTACATTAACAAAAATCATGTATATGGGGCATTCTCACAATCTTTTGACTTTTATGTCCCTGAATAATAATTTTTATTTTAGTACATTTTCTTGTTTTTGTTTTTTTAATTTCATATACTGGGGAACATCCCATTGCATGATTGCATAACAATACTAACGAGATAAATAAGTTTTGGACGAATTTGGAGGGTCCAAATACAAGGAAAACTCCTATACCGTCTCGTGTCCCTGATGCTGATTTTTAAGTTTGGAGTTGTCTGTATAAAATTGTTTCAATAAAAGTAATTGACGTAATTTTTTTTTCCGAAACTGGGACAATTGTTTTATATAAATATGTAGCAAAATATTAACCTGCCCACATTTTTACGGTTGATATTATTTTTTGAACTCTGTAACTGGGTTTTTTTATCCTTACCGTCCCTCTTGATAAACTTACACAGAAAATCACTTCAGATTCAGCCACAGAATTTTTTTCAAGTTTTTTCTCATACAGAAGTATGCTAGAGAAAGAATGTCAAATTCTTTGAAAGGAAATTTACTGCAGAATTTAAATCAGCATTTAAATATCAATTTTAAGATCGTGGCTTTATTGGTAGTCGTATCGTCCCTAAGGTTTATTCCTGCACTTTTCGAGGTAAATTAATTTTTTTTTCTTAATTTAATCCAATGTAAATAACTGTTTCTAAACATCAATGAACATTGTGGCTACCACTTAGTCTTAACATGATTTGCCTAAAATAGGTGGTAATTTTCCTTACCGTTCCATCCTTAGCATCCTTTTTTTTTTCCAATTTCGTCCCTTTTTTTTCCTATGCCGTCCCTTTTTTTACCTTACCATCCCTTCTTTAACACCCCTTTAAGACAACGTTAAACCAAAATTTTGTACTAAAAATACTACATTGTTATTATTTCTTATTTGAATGTGCTGTGGGTACTATGAAAATTCATTATGAGTAAAAATTTAGAAGAAAATAATGTTTTAGTGGTAAAACGTTAAGGGGAAATTAAACTCGCAAGTTTAACATAAACCTCAGTTAAATAAAAATATTTTCGAGCTCACCATTTTTTCTTTATTTTGAATCATTAAGGCATTCGTCGATCAGATTAAAATATTATTTTAGCAAGTTTAATTTCACCAGATTTTTATTCCCGTAAATCAAAAGATTGTGAGAATGCCCCATATTCAATCTCAATAAATAAAAACAGGTAGGCGAGAGTGTTTCATAACTTGCTCAACGTACTCATCAAATATTGAACTATCTGACTCATATTTCGACGCTACCCTGACAGTTTAACTAAAAAAAAAACTTGAAAACCATTTTTTGATAAATATTCTATTCACAATTATGGTACGCTGGGTAACTGGGCCATAGGCTATTTTATAAAAGCTGTTGATGTTGAAAATTTGGGTTTCTTTTTTTTAAGAACAACGTCCATTTGTTTGAACTTCCTCGGCTTTTTATTAAAATACGGTAGGTACTTTTATTAAATAATCTTTTTATTTAAAGGTTAGACACATAAAAACATTAATATTATTAGTTATCTATACATATTTACTTCGTATTTCAAATGTAAGGCCGGTTTTCCAGTTACCCCATAAATTTTTCAAGAATGGGGTAACTGGGACATGTATCAGGGGTAACTGGAAAGTTTGGAATCATCCAGTTCCTCCATCAGTTATAAATATCTTTTTGATTTTCTCTTACTATGGGAAATTAATGTCTCCATTGTTTTTTTTTTTTTTTTTTTTGGGGGGGGGGGCTTGCAATACATAAAAATACACAACACCTTATTAAAATTACATAATATTTTTTTTAAAGCATATTGTGGGTATCAAACCAAATTTCTTTATTGTGATAGCTATAGCTCGATATTTTACGATACAGATAAAGAGGCGTACACAAGGCAAAGTGATATTATTAGAAAATTATCGAAACGAAAAAAAAGAGTTCTGTTCGATATAAAAATATGGTTACATTCACCACAGGTTTATTGGACATATCGAACTTTCATTGTGGTAAATAAAAAAGAGAATGAGATACTTAAGTACTTACGTAGACGTTTGTTCACAGATTTATCTTTTTTTTTTTTTTTTCCTTAAAATACCCATGCAACTTTTATACTTATTACCTATACTAAAGTACATAAGTACTTACTTAATTTTTATGTTTTTTGTATAAATAAATCTAATTTTTTTTACTTTTAGTGCTTTTTTTAGACACATTGACAGTAAAGGTTTCCGTTACAACCCTTTAGTTGATATATAATGTACATGATCTGCCTGGTTTAAACTTTTTTAGTAGTTTACACTTTTTCAAACAGGACATGATACCCAATATTAAAAAATACTAACGCGTGTGGAACATAAAACCCCCCTGGTCCACTTGCCCCATTTTTATGGGGCAACTGGTCCCATGAGGAAAGAAATATGAAATATATATATATATTTTATTTTTTAGATATTACAATATAATATGCATATTATTATATCTTTAAATATTAATATGTAATTTTAAGCATTTCTGTCAGATAGAGGGTACCTAACTGAACACATTTACAAAAGTTCAGGCTTTAATTCAAATGAATATTATGTTTTTGAAGCTGAATTGCCAGACTCTAGAGTCACATTGTAAAATCATGGCCCAGTTGCCCCATGTAAACTTACATCGTTAAATTTTAATTTCTGTTCGTGATTAACTTTTGATACAGCTCAAAATTTATTTTAAATATGTAGGAAATGTCAGTGGATAGTTTGAAATTTAAAGATAAGTCTTGAAGTTTCTTTCGATTTTCATAAATCTCAAGAAAACGCACTGTTAAATTTCCCAAAGAATCACTATTACAACATTTTTAGAAAAAATTTAATTGATTTTTTTTTCAGAAATATATATGCAGTATATGAGGCATTCTCACATAATTTTGACTTATAAGTCCTTGAATAATAATTTTTATTTTAGTACATACTCTTGTTCTTTTTTTTTCTTATACTGGAAAACATCCCATTGCATGACGGTATAAGAATATTTACGAGATAAATAGTTTTGGACGATATTGGATGCCCAAATATACCACGGAATTCCTTAACGACCCGTGTCCATGATGCTCATTTTTAAGTTTGGAACTGTCTGTATAAAATTGTTTCAATAAATGTAATTCGATGTATTATTTTTTTTTTCGAAAATTGGACTATTGTTTTATATAAATATGTAGCAAAAAATTAACCTGCACACATTTTTATGATTTTTATTATTTTTTTAACTCTGTCCCTGGATTTTAGATTCCTTACTGTCCCTCTTGCTAAAATTGTACAGAAAAGCCCTTAAGATGCACCCACAGAATTTTTTCAGCTTTTTCCACATGCTGAAGTATGCTAGACAAAGAATGTCTAATACTCTTTGACAGGAAATTTCCTGCAGAATTTAAAACAGCATCTAAATATCAATTTCAAGCACCGTGGCTTTATTGGTAGTCTTAACGTCTCCAAGGTTTATTCCTGCACTTTTCGAGGTAAATTATTATTATTATTATTATTATTATTATTATTTTTTGTAATTTAATTCAATGTAAATAAATGGTGCTAAAAATCAATGAAAATTATGGCTGTCACTTAGTCTTAACATGATTTGCCTAAAAATAGGTGCTAAATTTCTTCACCGTCCCATCCTTATCGTCCCTTTTTTTTTCCTTACCGTCCATTTTTTTCTCTTACCGCCCCTTTTTTTCCCCTTTTCCTTAACATCCCATTAAGGCAATGTTATACCAAAATTTTGTACTAAAAATACTACATTGTTATTATTTCTTATTTGAATATTCTGTGGGCACTATTCAAATTCATTATAAGTAAAAAATTAGAAGAAAATAGAAAGTTAGAGAGGTAAATTATAAAATAAAATCGCAAGTTTAACTTAAACCTCAGTTAAATAAAAACAATCGTCGCTGCTGAACATTTTTCTTTATTTTAAATCATTAATGCTTTCGTCTATAACTTTAAAATGTTATTTTATTAAGATTACCAGATTTTCATTCCTGAAATTTAACATTTTGTGAGAATGCCTCATATATTGAATTAAAAAAAAAAATATGTGTTACAGTATATGTGAAGTCAGCAAATGTTTGCTGTGCAAAAAAATTTATTGTGCATCATCGCAATAAATTTACTCGTTCAAAAGTATAAGGTTTTCCATTATAAGCAAAATAGCGGGTTCGGTTAATCTCTAAGATATTTTGAAAACATTTCCGACGAATTCATCTTGCATTGTGATAAATGTGATAACATCATAAGAAGCGCTGGGAATCGCTATCATTTGCGTCTAAACAACACTAAGGTCGGTGTTATATATTTCGGAATGTGGGTGCCAGTACGTATCCCGTTCCTCTCCTGTCTGACACGTAATAAATTCATTCAACATTTATGATGACATCATCGCATTACATGTCAAGCAATGCATGGAAAATTTGTGGAAAGATCTTCAATATTTTTCAGTGTATTATTAGGTTGAGCAAAAAGTTCTGGGAAATTTTTAATCTAATAGTGACCATAATTTGTATCATATCTAGGAGCAGTAGTGGTATATCTATAGTAGTTCAAGAATTTCGGCTCCAAAATGCCTATTGAACAGTATGATTTGCGTTTGTGTTCCGGCATTAATGGAGAAAAGGTCTAACGATTCTGAAAGCCGTGGATGAGATTAATGAGGATGAAGATGCTGGTACAGTGACAAACTTCGTATTTCCAGCAAATCCGGAATCTGGCAGAACGATGGCATGGAGAGTCGTGGACTATGATGGTCTCTACTTTCAAGAATAGTCCTTGTTGTTTTTGTTGTTAATTTTAACACAATAACGCAACTTTCACAAACTTCCCAGAATTTTTTGCTCAACCTAGTACCATATAGATAACAAACCTTCTTTCTTTTTGTACCAGTATTTCCTAATAGTAATCTTTGTCCTAATTAATCGCAGATTTCTGTCATTAAATAAAGCAACTAATTTTTCTATTAAAAATTAGTGGAGATTTGTAACAGATGTGTTTTCGTAAAGACATATATGACTTGGAGTATGATATCTTATACTTTAACCCTCCGTCTACCAGACGGGTCCAATGGACCCGATGGGTACATTCGAAATATTTATTCTAACCAGAAATTTCTTTAAAATAAACTAAATGTGTAAACCAGACAATAATGAGTTAAGTAAATAAGTTCCATAGTTTTAAATAAGAATTCTGATGTGCAATATTTTTATAAAACTTGAGTAAAATTTTCGGTAGTTCTAGGGTTAATTATGACTAGTGCCCTTTGGTAGAAAATCGATAGAATTAGATCGTATCTTTTAGAAATATCTGTCAATTTTAACAAAGTATAAAATATTCTTGCTTTAATAATGTAAGCCAGGGGTGGTGAACACGCGTGCCAATTTTCATCCTTTCGTACAGTATTTTTCGCCTTATTTAATTTCAGAATTCCTATCATTAAATAAGTTGAAGATTTTTATTCAAAAATAGTGGCGATAACTGTTCCGCTGACACGTGCATTCACGAAAACCTGATGAAAGTTTTCCAATAATTCCTTACAAACTATGAATGTTTCATATAATCCTTTCATAGAATTTTATTGCTATGTAAAATGATTCGCGTGCTTAACACACTATAAAATGTAATAATTTTAAAGAGCTAAGAAGTAAATAGTGGAAAAAAAACGTGTACTACAAATAAATTTTAAAATCAACAAAAATTAAATACTTTCGAAAAATAAAAAAACGAACATGTTTTGCGATAGCTAGCTTTAAAAGCTTTCGCGACGAGCGGCACATATACGAGACGTGTTAGTGTGAAAATCTTTGAAGTTGAATATTGCTATTTTCGAACAATAACTTCTGTGTTTTGAAGACGCAAACTTTCCACTAATAAATAGGAAAAAAATTACTATTCTGAAATAGTGGTATCCAAATATTAAATTATGTATATGGATTATTCGTTTCAAAGAGTTTAATGCTTTTATATATGGTGTAAATTGAAGCAAAATTCAGAATTAAGAGAAAAATATTTATATACATGTATTTGAATATATAAAACAATTTAATGTACGTAAATCGTATATATTTAAACTAAAATTTCATGAATATTCAAGGGACAGATCAAAATCTTAAAATATATCAAAACGAAATAGAATAACTGAATAAATAATACTTTCTATGTGATGAATTCCATATTAATCAGGAAACACACTAAGTAATTCCTTTAAATATTTCGCTCTTTCAATTTAATTTTTATTTGATAAATGAGAAGCAACAAAGCCTAATAAGCTTATAATACAAATGAAATATTTATAAACTACAGTGATAATGTAATGAAGTGACATCTCAAACGTTATCTAACCAATGATGGTTTAAAAGATTGGTGATAAAAAACTGAATTGTGCTGTGATGAAGAATTTAAGAAGTTATATTGCTTCTCTTCGATATTCTGCTTTAGATATATTGAATTTAGATAAAAGAAATTGAAAAATTGGAACCTCTTAAAAAAATTAGCATGGTGTTTGTAGTACATTTCAACGTATAAGTCTGTTGCTATCTATTTCAAAGCTAATTATATAAACAAGTCCGTATGAGCTTGAAAGTAAATAACATTACTATGGAAATAAGTTAATATTTAATGCACTGCCGTGAGGTATTTTAATTGTAACTGGAATTAATCCAAGTTATTTTCTTTTTAGCCCTTTGAGGGGCAAGAAATAATGTCTCTAATATTGAATTCTCACCGGAATAATCGAAAAAGTTTATTTTAAAATAAGTAAAAGCAATTTCAAGACTTCGCCTTCAAAGTTAGAATATTAAATTTAATTAAAAGTTTCTGGTGCAAATCTTGTTTAAATTAGGTGGGATATAATATATCCCACCGCCCCTCAAGGGATTAAATATGAACTAGCAATATCTATAGGAAAATTATAAACCCTTATTGAGTTTTGACACGATTTCTTAATTGTAATTATAACATAAAATTCTCGATTATTACATATATCTTTTTAAAGCAATCCTAACACAAATCAAAACACAACAGTTAAAGCTTTAAGAACTATATTTGAAAGACAGAGAAAATGAAGTAAATACTTGAAAGATCTTAGTTGAATTTCTGGGGAAAATTATGTTGTGAAATAAATCTTGGTATTTAAAAAATATTACTCTTGTATTCTCTTTGGTAAGTTAATTTTTATTTTTGGTAACTGACTAATGGAACATCCATACTTTGTTTGTACTATTTAACTCTTCAAATCATGTGCAGTGTTAACCCTTTGCACTTGAGGGCTCCGCAGCGGAGACATAATCTTTCATTGCAAAATTTGTTTTCGGCACCAGTAATAAAGAAAATAAAATGTACTTTATTTAATCAGAGCATTTTTGAAATTGTGTACTTGAACGAAACTTCTTTTAAAAAAGTGATGCCGATCGAATAAAATTTGTGTAAGAGACGCCGAGCGCAAAGTGTTAAATATTCTGCCCACTGTCTAATCTCACTGTGAGATAACACATTACATTGTATGCATAAAAGAATGTCCCAGTTATAAATTTTAATATTGTCAACTGTCAGCGTTGTAGAGTGTTGGTTCAAAGTCTCAAACAGTTTTAGATAAGTGCATGACCGAGTACTCCTTTGTTATTTACTTGCTTGCAGTACCACATATGCAAAATGGCGACTCTTGAGCGTAAAGCGTTATTGTTGTGCTGGAGATTTAAAAGCCGTTAGAACCATGCGACCTTTTCCGTTGGGGTCTACGTATAAAAGATTGTGTCTACGTTCCATCGCTACCTAACGATTTGCCAGCGTTGTGACACAGAATTGAAGAGGCTATTGTCTCCATTACTCTGGACTTGTAACCGAAGTGTGGGAAGAATTGGACTGTAGGATAGGTGTGTGCCATATAACTAAATGTGCACATATTGAACATTTGTAACAAAAACTAGGTTAGTTTACCTTCAATTTGATGTATGATTTGTTGTAAATAGTCTAAATTAAACTGTTATAATATACCATTGAAATTGGGACATTCTTTTATGAACATCCTGTAATATAAATTAATAATTTATGCTATTTTTATGTAAAAATAGTTTTGAAATGTATAATATACAAATCAACACTCACTTCCATGTAGACAAATTTGCCGAAAAATGTTATCGTCAAAATATTTAGCTAAACGTTATTCAGCTTTTTATGGTTCACGTTCTAACAGTTTACATTTTGAATTCTATAGCCCCTAAATTGTGGAATAATCTGAGAATTTCACTGGGGTTTAGGCCTCGAGCTACATAAATATGTCGATGCCAGTTTTAATGCAGGTTTACCCTTGTTCTAAATTTCCATTTTAAATTTTGTTAGCGATAAGTTATTCAGTATATTGTTTAAATAATTCCATATTCATGAGAATAAAGTTCTTGATCCATGGATGTAATAATAAACCGTTCTTTAAAATTGATTTCACATTGGTCATAATATGAATCAAGAAAAATATGATAATTTGTTATAAATAAGTAGATCATTAACTGAATTTTTATGCTTTTCTAATGTAAGGAAAAAATGTGAAATTAAATCATACAAAAACGGCAACTTTATTATCTAAAATTAATGCACTAATATAAGGTGCTTCACTTCAAGATATTATCCCATATATGGATTGCCCACCTCGGTCACACGTTATTAACATTAGAAAGAAATTAATGGTAAGTTGCGTGAACGTTTTTTTAAGTACATGGCAAGCATTTTAGACCTTGAAGAAGCTATTTAACACCCATGGGAAGCTATATCCGCACCGTAGTTATAAAATTTTGTTCGCAGTTGTCAAATTATACAGCTGAGTTATTCTAAAATAGATGTGGTTATATTTCTTATTAAAATTGTATAGATTCGAAATTGTAATCAGTGAACTTATTTTTATGACCATTAATAGGATAATTGCATGGTAACTTCTCACATTGCATTTAGAACAATTTACTTCGGTAATTTTAGTAATATCCTTATCAATAATTTTAGTAATAATAATACTCCAAACAAATATTAAAAAAGTAAATTTGATGGGATTTGTTAATTAAACATAGTCAAAGCTCAATTTGGATGAAATTTAGATAAATTTTGTGCTATTTCTTGAATTCTGGCTATTATTTTTACTATGCAACTTACATTACTGAAAATGGAACGTAAGTTACCATGACAAGTATAACTATCAGAATTCAAGAAATAGCACACCAAATTTAGGTAATTTTCACCAAAATTGGCCTTCAGAATAAGTTTAATTAACAAATTATATTAACTTTACACTTTGAATAGTTTTGATGTTATATTAATAAAATTACTGCAGTTAAGTGTTCTAAATATAACCTAAGTTACCACAGAATGTCCCAATATTGCAATATTTCATTTTTCTAAAATATTATTTAATAAATGTTCACAAGGCTCTCTCTATAAATTATAATGCATTTATATAATATGTATTTTATTATAGCTTATTAATACATAGAATGGTATAAAGTTTGACTGTTTACATTTTTTAGTGTCCTTTATAATTTTGGTCATGGTGTATTTATTTAGTTTGATCATGGTGTATTTAGGTTCTTCAAAAGCTTCAAATACCAAAAGTCCCATTACCAAACCTTATTCCGCAAAATTAGATTCATTTTTGGATCAAGAAATTAGATAACAAAAACTTTTAAGCAATTAAAAAATTATGTCAACGTTAAATTAATCTTTTGGTTTTATACTACTAAAATCACTACAGTCAATGGATTTAAATTTAACGTAAGTTACCATGGAATGAATCAATATTCTAAAATTTCAATTTTTTATATTATTTAACACCTTTACGCCGGCGCGGTGGATTACACTCTACTGTCTGAGAGCTGACAATTCTCCGGCTTTGTGGCTACCAGTATTTTAATACAGAAAATCTTTTATTTAATTAAAACAATTGGACGATTTAAAGGAACAAAATTTTCTCTAAAATAACAGTGGTGAGTAAAAAGCCGGAGACTTGACAACTCTGACACAGTCGAGTGTGACCCACCGCGTCGGCGTGAACGGGTTAATAAATATTAACAAGCCAGTTCTCTATGGATTATAACTGTGTATTATATAATATGTATTTTATTATAGTTTATTAATACTTAGAATTGTATAAAGTTTGATAGTTTTTATTTTTAGTGTCTTTATAATTTTGGTCATGGTGTATTTCTTACGTAAGGTTCTTCAAAAGTTTTAAGGGGACAGTTCCCCTTCAACCGGTCAAAAATGATAGAAAACTGATTCAATGTCCATATCTTTTCACAAACTAACTAATAAAGAAAATTCAATTATTTTTTTTTTAATTGTTAAGTATGGTATTACTTAAGAAAAAGAAGAAACAACGTATAAAGGCACAAATAAAATGTGTTTAAAAGCATACAGCTGTTTCAAAACCTCTAAGGTTTCCTCATCAGTGCTTAAAATAAAAGTTAAAACTAAGACATTGTGTAAACAGAGGGGGGGGGGGGGGGGAGAGGTGGACAGAGAGTCAGAAAAGCGTACCTTTCAGCTCTACTGCCAACGGTGAAATGCGACCTACGGCTGACAAACAGTTACGGAGTTGATCTCACGCGCATATTCAGGGAGACCAATCAAAATATCCAATTGCTCTGGAAGAGTCCAAACCCAGAAGGAGAAAAAGGGGGAGGGAGTGGAGAGAATTATAGAAAATTAAACCATACCTTTGAAAAATTGGGCGTACTAGATAAATCATTAACTAAATTGTTTGAATTTTTCCATATGTGGTAAGCCTCCCAGAAGTCCAGGTCATAGATTGAAGTACATTTCTGTATTATGGAGGCTTCGGAAAATTTAAAATTATGGTTGTTGGACCAGCAGTGGTTGGCAATAGCGGAACGTTTGATATCACAATTTTTAACGTAAGTTTTATGCTCCCCCAAACGGATCTTAAAGGCACGCTTCGTTTGACCAATGTACATTTTGTTGCATTCGCAAGATATCCTATAAATACCCCAATTCGAAAAACTGTCAATTGGATGTTTCAGATTTGTGAATTGAATTTTATTAAAAGGAGTATAAACTACTTTAAAGTCAAATTTTGACAAGATTTTAGAAATTTGATGGCTTATTTTCGGAAAATATGGGAGTATAATTAAATTTTCATTACCGACAGTATTAGCCCTGGATTTTGTACGTTTACTTAGTTTGTTATGAATGGAATCGACGATTTCAGCTGTAAAACCTCGATCAATGGCAATAGATTTAATGTAGTCTAATTCTGTTTTTAGTAAACTGTCGGAAGAACAAATATTTAAAGCCCTGTAAACATAACTGTTAAAGGCAGCCAACTTTTGATTAGGTGGATGGGATGAAAGGCGATGTGGGGGTAAGGATACTGCGAATGGTTTACGGTAAACAGTAGTGTGAAAGAAATTATTTTCGCGGAAAACCATAACATCAAGAAAGGGCAAACGACTGTTATTTTCGAGTTCGAAAGTGAACTGAATATGTTCATCTATAGAATTCATAATATCGAGAATATTAGTAAGATTAAGATCATCAGAGTTTAATAATGCAAAGCAGTCATCGACATAGCGGATGTAAAATGGAAAGGATAATATCTTGAAAAGGTTTGATTCGTAATAGTGCATGTAAATATCACTGAGGATGGGGCTGAGGGGGGAGCCCATGGACAAACCATCAGTCATGCAATAAAAATTACCATTAAAAATGAATGTGTTTTGCGATAAACAAATGCTAGTAAGATGTATAAGCTCATCGTCTATGACCTGGACTTCTGGGAGGCTTACCACATATGGAAAAATTCAAACAGTTTAGTTAATGATTTATCTAGTACGCCCAATTTTTCAAAGGTATGGTTTAATTTTCTATAATTCCCTCCACTCCCTCCCCCTTTTTCTCCTTCTGGGTTTGGACTCTTCCAGAGCAATTGGATATTTTGATTGGTCTCCCTGAATATGCGCGTGAGATCAACTCCGTAACTGTTTGTCAGCCGTAGGTCGCATTTCACCGTTGGCAGTAGAGCTGAAAGGTACGCTTTTCTGACTCTCTGTCCACCTCTCCCCCCCCCCTCTGTTTACACAATGTCTTAGTTTTAACTTTTATTTTAAGCACTGATGAGGAAACCTTAGAGGTTTTGAAACAGCTGTATGCTTTTAAACACATTTTATTCGTGCCTTTATACGTTGTTTCTTCTTTTTCTTAATACATTGGCACAAAGTACAATCCTTCCGCACTTTTTATGGTATTACTTGTTGTAATAAACAAAACAGATTCATGAAAATTATTTAAATTAATTGGGAAAACTTAATTAAGTGACCTACTGTTGTTTTGTCTTCGTAATTACTATAATTCACTATGCGCATGATATCTCGAGCTTATTTTAATTTATTAACTTTAAATAGATTTTAATTTAAAGATAACACTTAGCTTAATATAATGAACTAAAACCTTTTCACTATCTTAATTTTTATTACTTATAATTAATAATAAAAATTTAAAAAAAATCTAAAAATTTTCCCGCATATTTTTTTAATATTTTATTTATTATTTAATATAATTCTAAGATTTTAGTTCATTTTATGCAGAAGTGTAATATTAGTGAACTCAGAAAATTTTAACCCATTTTCTTTAATAGTTTTTGAGAAATCGTGCGCACAGTGATATATAATAATTACGGGGGGAAAAAGCAGGTTACTTATTTACGTTTTAATATTTAATTTAAATAATTTTCATCAATCTGTTTTGTTTATTATAAGAAGTAATTCTACACTTACCAATTCAAAAAATTTCATTGAATTTGTTTTATTAGTTAGTTTGTGAAAAGGTATGGAAATTGAATCAGTTTTTTAGCAATTTTGACCGGTTGAAGGGAACTGTCCCCTTAAACCCCTTCCTCGATACCATGCCTAAATCTGTTTTAATCAAATTAGTGTCATTTTTGGATCAAGAAATTAAATTAGAAAAGCTTAAGTGATTTCGAAAATTCAAGACATTCTTTTAAGAAAGTGGTAAACGTTTGAGTATATACTACATAACAAAAAATCATCGGACACTTTTAATTTTAGACGTTTTATCAAATATTTAAAGAGATATTTGAGACACTTTTATAGAGCTTTGCGAATATAAAAAACTTGTTTGAGCTCATATTTTTCCATGAAGATTTGATCGTGCGAGAATTCAAGGAACCAACAAGAAATTGAAGAGGGAAAAAAAATTGGGATCACCCTGTAAAATAAAATGCCAGAAATGTTCTGTCGCTGAAACTCATGACTAGATCTATGATGTGCAATATTTGTGTTCATTTGTGTAAGAATACCACGTGCACTTATGAAGATATTAACAGATAAAATTTAGAATTTTCACAGACTGCCATTTTCAGTACGTCTTAAACTACTCGGTAGAACAAAGAAATGAAGATAAAATTCATAAAACATATAGGAATAAATAATACACCTTGCACCATATAATGTGCTTGCAACCTGTGTTAAATATGCTCAATAAACATGGCATTTTACTACGATGTTTACTACGATGTATCCTATTGATATGTCTGATAATGCTTAATCATGCTCTTTCAAAATCTTGTAAAAATTGTTTTCTGTGAATTCCCATAGTAGCAAACATATAAAAATTGTATTTAAATGCATTCTTATAAAGTTTAAATAAGTAAAATTCAAACCGATAGTTAAAAAAGTAGAAAAGGTCAGAAGGCAAGAAGTTAACGGTCCATATTCTTTTCCTTTTCCTTCTTGTGCAAAAGGATCTATGAATGTAGATAAAATCTGGGAAACAATTGCCGTTCCCAAAATCAATACTAGAGAAAAGAGGAATGGGGAAACAATTCTCCAATTCGTATTCATAGTTCTGATGTATTGGAGAATATAAAGTTCGTAATATTTGCACATGTTTCTGAAGTACTCTTCAAAAATTGTTTCCGAGTTATAAATGTATAGGCCATATAGGACTTAAATTCAATAAAATGTTTTGGTTTTTTTAATATAGAAATATATTTCATAGTTTTAAGTATTATTGGATTGAAATATAGTTGTATACTGCTAGTGTTTTATTTATAGATTTTCGACGTTTTTCAAAATATACCATACTGGTAGTTTAAATCTATGTGTCATTCCATGTTAACTTTCGTTACATTTAGAACAAGTTACTTCAGTATTACACCAAAGTATTACACCAAAAAGTATTCAAAATGTAAATTTTATATAATTTGGTATTTAAACGCTATTCAAAGCTCAATTTAGATGAAAACTACCTAATTTTATCGTTATTTCTTGAACTCTTGCAGTTATATTTATTAGTGTAACTGACATTTCTAAAAAAGGAACGCAAGTTACCATGAAAAATATATGATTTTGATTTTTTAAGTAATTTTTATCCAAATCGACTTTTGGATAGGTTTTGTTAACAAATCACACCAGCTTTACATTTGAATATTTTTTGGAGTTAATTAAGAAAATTATTGCTGTAAACTGTTCTAATTGTAACGTAGGTTACATGGAATGACCCCTGTATTTCAGTGTCTTAACCCTTTCAGGGGCACAGTACTTGTGTTAATTAAATGCTGAAATCATTGATTCATTGATGGATTTAAGAACAAAATTATTTGAAATTAAGTAAAAGATTTTCTTCACGTATAATTATAAAAGCAAACTTCATTCCAAAATTCCGATGCCATTGTGGCATTTCGGAATTAAAATTAGGTGGAACATATTATATTCCACCGCCCTTCAAGGGGTTAAATGATTTCTATCACAAGCTTACATGCATCATAAGCAGATTTTTATTTAATGAACACTCACATTCATTAATGGGACGGTGGACCTTTTAAAAAGCGCTAAAATGCGAAGTTTTGTTTTGTGTTGAAATTCATTAATAAAATTTTAAAAAATCTGTACATTACCATATAATTTGCAGAAGGTATGTTTTTATACTACGAATGAAAATAATATATTATAGTCTATTTTAAGTGTATCGCTCAAACAAAACAAAAGTTTCCCCCCTGTCTATCGGAGGAGTCCGGGACAATTGTACAACTTCATTTTAAAATCAATGTATTTTCATTTATATTCAACGTAAATAAATAGAATTAATATATGAAGAAATTATAGTTGCTTCACTACAAAATATAAAATGCATGTTTTTCTGAATTAATAAATAAAAGTGTTACTCCCGTTTTTTGAAATGTTTGAAAAGGGCTAAATTCAACCGTATGTGAGGGCTGATTTTAAGACCGTTCTGAAAGATGCGGCCATCCCAAAAACGGCAGCAAAAACTGTAACAAATATAAAATATCAAATGTTGTAATTGAATATCTACAAGTTTGTATTTAAAAAAACGACGTAGCAAAATTTTATCCACATAGCTCTCCCTAAGCAGACGTTCTCCATGACGTCTCTTTTCAAATATATTCTAATAAACTGAAAATTTCTTTCTTTCTAGAAATATATTTTTTCAGACTTGAAAACATATTTAAACTTCGCAGTACTAAGATGGGGTCAATTTGACACCACCTGGACATTTTAACACGACTGAAAAGAAGAGTTGTGTGCAAAGCGTTATAAGTAAGCGAACAAACTTAATGCTGGAATCAGGCGTAAATTAACATAGTTGCGCCACCTTGTGGACGGAGTGATAATTTAGTGTGGCGCGTATTTTCTAAAACTTTAGTCGATCATGGAAATGAATTTTGTTTGCCACATTTATTGCAAAATAATTGCGTAGCGAGAGGGGCATCCAGATGCACTTGACGTCACGAAGCCTTATCACAATCACTCCAGTTATTAATCAAGCTGAAAAAAACTTTAAAATTTTAGAGGTGTGAGTAAGAAAACAGTTAGGTATCTACCTGTAGTTCACACTCCATCCGCTACGTGGCGCATGACCTTGATTGATGTGACCTCGCTTTTAATCTTGCGGTTACTTCTCCCATTTAAGATAGGACGCTTACTTATATCGCTTTGGTTATGTGTTTCACGCGTATCTGTGTATGTGGATTTTTTATACCCTCGAAAAATTCAAACGGCTGGAAGGATTTTAATGAATGAGGTCTCTATCAATTCGTCTCCCGATGGTTATAGGCTATGTTTTGTTTTTATAAATTCAAAATGGTGCCCGTAAAATACAAAATGGCAGTAGAGACGAAAATAATACGCACCCTATTGAGTGGCATGTCATTGGATAGGGCTTTCAAAATTAAGACGATGTTTCATTGACTATTTTACAGTCAGAAGCTCTGTTAAAATATTATAAAATCTTGAAGTTGTGTATGTATTGTGCATCTCTAGCTTTACTGTAACTCTAACCATCATATACATCTATAGACCTCATCAAAACAGTGTTTATAGATAGGAACTAACAATTAAACACAACTTAAAAGTCATCAATACAAGTAAATAAAAAACTAGGTAAGTAATATAAACAAATAATAAAAAAATATTTTAAGTCAATTCCTACTTAGGTTAATAAGAGAATTTTTTTTCCCATTCTTCTTTCGTCTTAAGTGGCGCTTAAAATGCCTTGATCACGAAGAGGGCTCTCTCGGTCTTAAAATACCTTGATCAAGAAGAGGGCTCTCTCGATTATTGAAAATTTATTAATTTAATTTAATTAATGAATTAATATTTCAAAAAAAAAAAAACTGGATTAACATCAAGTGTCATCCATTAAAAATTTAAGAAAATTATTTGAGCTTGATTGCATGAATAATAAGTATTTTATTAACGATTGAAAATTTGAACAAGATATATATATAGCGAAAGTGTGAGTTAATAGTAGGAAATGGAAAAAAAAATAGTTTCACATTGATGAGAAATAATTAGTTCGCTTTTTACGCAGTCGGGTTTTTTGATTTTTTATTGTTTATGCAGTTTTTTTCTTCATTTAGAATACGCATGCTAAAATTATTTTCTAGGAATTCTCATATAAACGTTTCTTTCACAATTTTGTCTACTTAGTAAGTTTCGCACAGTTAAATTTTTTTGTCCATTTGTACAAATTGCGAATTGGGTAACATAGACACCATCTTAGGCACTCGGGGAATAAATGAAAGATTTGTATCATTTATCACGTTTCAAGAGGGAAAAAAAAAAAAAAAAATTGGCAGCCTGCCAAGTGTAGTTCACTAATTGGCGCTGTGGCTACGGCGTTTCCATGTAAGCGAATGTAGACTCCTCCATCATTTTGTTATTTCTTGTTCGTGTATTCTGTTGTAAGTAAACTTCCCTATTCAACAAAAGGAATCGTCGCGGTTTGTCTATAGAGGAGACACACGCTTTGTCATTTGATCAATTCAAAATTCTGGTCAAAGTACCCTACCTTTGACATTTACATGATAGTTTGAGCTTAGTACTGTGAGGGTTAAAATTGATGTTGATTGTGGAGAGGCAATTGCGTCCAGATCAGCAAGTTTCTATCGAAGTAATTTTAAACTCCAATAATTTAGCTAAAAAAAAACATAGCACCCTCATAATGACCCTGTTTTTCAGAAGAAAGACATTTGAGCCAGCACCACTTTGACTTTCGTAGTATCTGGACGTCGCGAACTGCGGACGCAAAGTAAAACCACGATTTTAGACTTTACAGATATGACGGCTGTCCATAATTATATTTGTACTTGATTATATCTCAGAGATAATCTCGGAGACTAATTATCCGATCCAAGTGAACAAATTGCTGTTTTTAAAGTAAGTGTATGTGTTATAACTCATCTGATCTACAAGTCTACCTCAAAAACTCAAACAGGTAAGAGGCTTTGAATTTGAAAAAACGATTTTCTTAACCCTTTAGTGCGCAGCTTTGCATATTTGCAAACAACAGTGTTTTGAATTTCATAGATTTTTTTATTCGTATATACCCAATTCACACCAGAAAATTAAAATAGCAATATTTGTTTTAATTAATAACAGACATTCCGTTTTAAAATAAAGCGAAATTAAACATTGAAACTGTCTGGTGTAAAGTCATATTCTCTGAACTATGTTATTTGTAGAACGTATTTTATCATGGGAATTAAAGGGTTAACTGTTCAGTTTTATAAAATAAATAATTATATAAAATAGGGTATTTTGAAACATACTTATTAAAATATTTACTAATTTGCCTTTTTTTAGCGTAAAATAGCCACACGACAGTAGTTTTTACTTATATTGCAGATGTGCAACAGAAGAAAAGATTGAGGTATTATATGAAAAATGTATCTCTGACTTTTTTCATTATTTTTCCTGTGCAATAAACCTTTCAGAGAATTATATATAATTTTTTAGATACAAAATAAAAAATCGCGCATTTTAGGGTTAAGATGTCGCAATATATTTGAGAAAAATACTACAATAAGAACAAAAATCAGGCATGAACGCGGATAGAATTAAATTACATATAGAATGATCCTGAAAACGCAGATCCCGAATTCCACACAATCTCAAAGTGTAGCGCAATATAGTCTGCCATGCACGGTAGCACGCTCTATGAACTCAGGCGGCATTTGAAGAGCCTGGGTTATGCATGGATGCTAATTGCGTCGCTGATGAGATGGAGGGTGCAACTCAGACCTATCGTATACATTTGACATACCCAATATGGTGGCGGCAGCCCAAGATTAAACTTGTACAGTGGTTGACAACTACTTAAAAAAATCATATGTAGTAATGTGATGCGTGAAACGTTAATTTGTTGAAATACTTAAACAATTACGGAACGCTGAAATAACACGAGCTTGGATAGAATCTTTTGAAAATATTTAATTGTAGATTGGGCTATAACTAGCTTTGTACACCAGAATTAAGTAACTTAAAAACTGTAGTTTATATAATATTTGTAGAACATTCCAATTATACCTAATAAACCCGAATGCTTTATTGACCACTTCCAGCCAATGCTTCATGAGTGATGAAAAATAAGAGGTTTCCCTTTTTCTAATTTTTAAAGTCCAAAGTCATTGAGCTCATGTACCGTGAATTTTGCTTTGAAATATCATTCGTTCAAATTATAGACATTAATAAATACCATAGACTTATTTGATTTGTTGATGAAGTATGTCATATGTGAAATGAACGAGGCTATGTAAAAATTCAAATTCTACATATATATCAAATCAATGGTAAAATTTTAAAATCGGCCCGAAGTGGACATAACTGCGCATGCGTAAAATTATATCTAGAACCTGATCAGTTTTAGAGTAAAGAAGAATTGAGTAGGTCAGACTGACAGCACCATCTATCTCCTCAAATGTATAGAAATCACTTTTTGAATATTATATAATTCATAAAGTTTTTAACACTTAATTAAAAAGCAACTAATTAAAAATTCAAACATTTATCTAATGAAAGTTTCAAGTTGTTTACCGTCATTTTGAAGAGTACTATCTGGTTAATTTCATTGCATTTTACTATTCACTATTAACGTTTTCATGAATACGTTTGCTAGGTTTTTTGAAGCATTTTTCTTTATTTTACATCAGAAAGGCTTTATTTGAAATTAAATGGAATTAATTTTAAATTCTAAAAGTTGTCAAGCTTAGTTGAACCATTCTTTAAATCCTGTACTACACCTAAATATCGAAACGACAAAGAGTTCCAAAATATGGAATTCCATAATAATATTCCTTACACATGCCTCATAATTTAAATAATGATCAAGCAAGAAAATTTACTTTCAGCACTTTAAAACAGATTTCACTGAATTAAATGAAATGCATCCGCGGAATACAGATGTAGCACCTGAATGAGTTTTCGAATCTGTAATGGACTTCTGAATTAATCACCGTCCAAGATGTAAAAAAAAAAAAAAAAAAAAAAAAAAAAAAAAAAAAAAAAAAAAAAAAAAAAAAACGTGCAAAGATATTTCTTGTAGTTCAGGTATTTTTTCCCGATAAAGTATTCCAGATGCCACTTACACATCTTTAGATAGTTTTCTTCCATTTAAATGTTTGTTCAGAATACTCAATATGGTTAAGAGGATCACAAATTAAAATTCCGTAATTCGCGACTAATCTGTCAGATGCCAAACCTACTTTTTTTTTGTTTTATTCTTTTCCCCGTAACATCCAAACTCCCTCCAACTCACTGATTGCATATCCGAACTCGCATTAACAAGTGTTTTCGCCTGGAAATTTAGTACTTGCCTAATGCAGATGTTCAAAGTACACATCATCGATAACTTTGAATACCTTAATAAATCAATAACACCAAAACGGATGCACAAATCCGTACAACAAATCAAGATTCTCCATTCGCGATATAAGATTTTTTTTAAAAATCACGTCCAACATTTTATCGCTGCGTTAGTGCCGCATGTACATCTCTGCGATACAATTCGCCATTTTTCTCTTGTAAGTTTTAACGAAGTAGATTCCGAACCTGTGGCTTTCTCTACATTCCTCTCACCTGTACAAATTTTTCACCTGAGTCAGTTTCTCTGGATTCGACTAATGTATTCTAAACTTACAAATGGAAAATTGCGTCTTGTATGTTAGATGTACTTGCGACTGGCACTGTGCTAAAAATTTAAAGGCTGAACAATTTTTGTTTGAGACAAATGCTTACTCAACCCTTTGCGCTCGGCATCTCTTATACAAATTTTATTCGATCGGCACCACTTTTTAAAAAGAAGTTTCGTTGAAGCACACAATTTCAAAAATGCTTTGATTAAATGAGGTACATTTTATTTTCCTTTATTACTGGTGCCAAAAACAAATTTTGCAAAGAAACATTATGTCTCCGCAGCGGAGCCCTCGAGTGCAAAGGGTTAAATTATTCATGTGGTTTTGCCCTTACGTCTTATTGTAAGACGTATAAAATTGCACTTTCTCTAAAGTATATGGCTAATTGCATATATTTTTAATATTAGCAATGTATTTTTCACACACAAACACAATTTTTCACACAAAAACAAAAATTTTCATTTCTTTCGCAATTCTACACTTTTATGAAAAAACACCGGTTCCTTAATATTCTTATCAAAAATAATAAACACTTGGATCACGTCGAACGCACTTAATTGATATGATTTTTACAGTTAATTTCTTAGCATAAATTTTGTATTTCTTTATCCTTCCTAACTCTGTTGAGTAGTATTGACACTTGTGTATTGGCTGAAATGTATCTGATAGTCGATTTTTTTTTATTGCTATTATGTAATTTTTTTCAAACACCTTTTGGGCGTTTTTTTTAAATTTATTTCCTGTACTAGTGAGAAGCGTCCTTCTAAAGCTTGCTTTAATAAGCCAAATGCAAAAATGTCCATGATGAAAGCGTCAAGGGAATGTACAATTGTTCCTTCGAATTTCCAAAATTTATTCCCGTTTGCGATCAGTTTGCGTTATATATGCGGCAGTTGATTTGAAAGTATAACTGGAGATTTTGTTCAAATAAATTTCGATTTTACTGATGTATTCCCCATATAAAAATGAAACAACTTCGAAATTGGGTTCTCAAATATTTTGCTGACGATAGTTAATTTAATTTAGTGTTACTTAAAACATGTTTTGAGCTACAAATTGCCTTCATAACAAAATCCATCCGACTCGGGCATTTCTTCGGAAATTTTTCTTTACATTTATAAATTCATTTCGTTGTGTTTTATCTTCCATTGATTGATTTAAAAAATGCACAGATTTTGTTACAACTTTTTTAATTGTTTCATCCAGTGGTACGAAAGATTTCCATTCAGCACCAGGTAGGTGATTGTTAATCAAGTGTTACAGAGACAACTCCCGTAAATATTTAACCCGGGAGAACTCGCTGCATGAGATTTTCTCTCACAGTCGTACTTTTTTAAGACTTTTATTTAACCCTAGAACTACCGGAAATTTTACTCAAGTTTTATAAAAACATTCTACACCAGAATTTTTACTTAAAACTATTTAATTTGTTTATTTAACTTATTATTGTCTGATTTATACATTTAGTTTGTTTTGAAGAAATTTCTGGTTTGAATAAATATTTTGAATGTACATGTCGGGTCCATTGGACCCTTCTGGTAGACAGAGGGTTAAATCATTTTTCATTTTAATTAAAATTTCAAAATGTTTTACAGTTATTTTACCTATTTTGTGAATAAAAGTACTACGCCAACCCAAAAAAGTTGATATTATATTAATGTAAAATAAAAGAAAAGCAATTGGGCATTCTCACTAGCGAGTTCTCCCGGGTTAAAAGACTTTGGAAAATCGCTCGGGAGTTGTCGAAGAAAATTTACAAGCCTGTACTAAGAAAAATTCAACTATCACGGAAATTTTGAGCCAGTACTCCAGCAAAGTGTCAAGGCTATCATACAGAGTCAAAAGATTGGAAGAAATGCTGAATTTATTAAAAAATGACTGAAAAAATATTTTTAAATCCCCAAAATACGGTAAATTGAAGCACAGTTTTAGAAAAAAAAAATTGTATTTGAAAGTACTATTTTTCTGTTCGATGGTGTAAAAATTGAAATTGTGGGATGTTCAATAGTTAGCGGCATTACGACGGCCGCGTTTTCAATATACCTAGAACGGCCGTGAACGGTCATTTTGACCGCTCTTTCGAAAAAACTAAAAAAAATGTAATATTGACTAAAATATTAAAAACTCCTTTCCAGGAAATAGTTTAATGACAAACTACAAAAAAGGCTTACATTCTAAAAATATTTTTCATGAAAATAAAACATTTTACATTCTTTTACTCTTCCTAGGCAATCTTAATGATTTAGAATCCTGAAATTAGATGTAAGTGTCATATTTTTTTATAATTTTTTCAAATTTGTTTTCAAAGTCAGCAATTTTATTAATAGATTAGAAAAAATATTATACTGAAAAATGTAACATACCTCGGTGTATTTCACAAGCAAAGCAGACGGATACTAACCTTTCTTCTAACATGCATGGCCCGCAAACGTGTTTCTGGCATCTTGAACACTGTTTGGAAGTTTTATTTCCTTTACAGTTCTTGAGTTTTTGACACTTCTTTAGTTTTCTGTTTTGAATTCCGGGAAGCATTTTGATTTGATCAATATTGTTTATACGGAGTTCATCAGATATTTTCATAATATATTCCCGACGACTGATGTTTGAGTCAAATGTTTCTTTGTATATCACCCATGAATTTATTGCAGCTAAATCAAGTATGTTAAAAAAACATGCACTGGCCATCGTCTGGAAGAAGATTTCGTAGAGTATTTTTGGGACATTTGATCCAATACATCAACACCATATTTAGTAGAATTGGATAACCTCCGGAGTCTTCTTTTCGTTGTCTCATACATTCAAATTTTTATGCAATGAACTTAGCAAAAGCACATTTTTTTTTTCTTTGCACTGGTATGATGTTAAAGTAATATCTTTATACGAAATTATTTTGCTAGAACAGCATTATCAAATTTGCATTATCAAAGCTAATTTTTCTTTTAGCGTAAGATGAGGGACCAGTGTTTTCACACAAAAAAATATGCATTCGCTGTCTTTCGGAAGTATTTTGCAATATTTTCTTCCATATGGTTCCATCTGCGGCTATTACTTCTGCAGAATTATTTTCATCGCCATTAATTTGTTGATTTTTTCTTCTTCCATGACTATTTTTCCGTCCACGACTACGTCCTTGAATAACTTCATGTGTTTCATTATCAGAACTAGAGGATGAAATATTACGCGGATTTTCTATTTGATGTAATTTGAAATTTAAACTCGAACCAGGCTCGATATCACTTTCGATATCGTTTTCATCCTCATTTTCAGAAGCAGAATTTTCGGATGATAAATCTTGCATTGGCTGCACAATTGCTTCCGCAGTCAGAAAGTTCTTCCCGACAGTTCTACGAGACATTATTAGCATAATAATTATTATTATTTAGCTGAAAATATCTGTTCATATCATTTTCAAACGGAAGTAACAAATCAAGTATTGTTTCACTAATAAAGCGATCACTTATTCAAATATTTTTCTGGATATATCTGCAGTCGGAGCATGCGCGGAAGCAATAGATGCACGTGTCTTTCGAAGAAACTGGAATAAACCAGCTGTTTAGCCCCCTTTTCCCCCACATCTATACGTTGTTTGTATAAAAACCTCTTTTACAAGATGAAAATAATAATTTTATCTGACAAGTGTTGAATTCAGGGGATGAAAATAATGATTGCTCCGGGGCGATATTTCTCCCCGGAGATGTGAAATGTCGTTCCCACGGAAGATTTGAGATTTTGTGCTTCCAATGGTCAAAAAATACCATTTACCCTCTCGGAACTCTATAATGTCCCCCATGGAGCCACATGAAGACCTCCCGGGAAAAAAAAAATGTTTGAATTCAACACTGTATCAGGCACCGGTCATTTTGACCGTTTTTGGCCGTACTAGGTATAATTTTTTTTTTCAAAAACTAACAATAATATTTGAATGAAATTTTTTGTTGTTTGTTTCCAATGAATATTTAGGAAAAGTCAAAAATTACCGCAGCAATAGGTGAAAGCAAAACAGAGATATGCGAGATTAAAATGCGTTTACGGTCAAAATGACCGCCTTGGCCGTTCCAGTGTTAACTAAATATGCAATAAAAGCGAAATATATTACCCAAGTCGTTGCCACCGTCAATATCACGTCAGTTTTACTTACGAACATGTTTTTGCTTTATAATATAGTTATAAGAAGGGATGTAGTGGAGGGTATATGTATATGGGGGTATACGCCGTATACCTACTGCATTTTTTAAGGAACACCGTATACCCTCTGTTTCTCAAGAAAGCTATAGTATATACGCACTACGGTATACGCTCTGCCTTGAGAGTATGCCCTCTGCTTAGATAGTATACCCTGTGTTTTTTTTTTTACGACTACGACTCTGTTTAAAAGTTTACTTATAATTGAAATAATTATTGGCCCTTTCGTAAAAACTTTACAATTAAAATAATATATTGTTTTGATATCACAGAATGATTGCAAGTTTATCTGTTAATAAGATAGCTTTGTTGTGCGAAACTTTTTACATTGAACATTTTTGAATAGCTATGGTATGTAAATGGTTGAGAAAATATTGTATTTATAAAAGAAAATTGTTTCAAAAAAAAATTTGCGTTTTCGTGAAATATAATATATAATGTTATTAATAGTCGGATAAAACGATTTTATATTATTAAATTTCTTTTTTACGGTACTTCAAATTACGGGTAGATTTATAAACAAAAATAAACTCATCATTTTGAGCCATTTATGAAGCATGAGGGGAAAAAATACTAACTTTACCAGTTTGTACTCCTCCTCGTGCTTCCTTTTTACATAATTTATATTCTAAAACAAAATTCAAAAAAAAAAAAAAATCACACAGACAACCCGTTTTGTTCACATAAAGTAACATTAAACAGAATATTTGAAGTAAGTATCTAAATCATGTTTTTTCTAGTTTTAAAATGTACTATTTAAATGCCATTAAATTTATACGAAAGAGTGACGAACTGGGTTAATCGATTTTCATTATTATTTTTCTTTCTTCTGTTGCTTACATATGCAAATTAAGAAGAGAAATTCTCCCGGATTTCGTTTCTTTATTACAAAAATGAAGAGCATGTCTTTAACCACAGATGTTATTTCGAAATAATGTATTCACAACTAACGAAACTAAAACAATTTACTTTCTACCTAATGGTTTTGAACTGTGAAGATCTCGTTAATGGCACCCATGAATGAAAATATCGAGGAAATTCCACTTTTAGAGTTTGAAATAGTCGTGTGCATTTTCTTGTAACTGTACTTCATTACAAGATTTTTTAACATAACCTATTTTAAAAGCTCTATTTCATTTTATAATAATCATATCAAAGAATATCGAATTTCGGCGTGTATACCTTATATTTACACATAACAAAAGCAATCTATGAACAAGCATGTATAAGGGGAATTTACACTAGAACTACCGGAAATTTGAGTGAAGTTTTATAAAAATATTTCACACCAGAATTTTGATTTAAAACAGTTTACCTTTATTATTTTAAGTTTTTCTTCTTTGTACACTGAAGAAAATTAAGTACTCAAAAATGAGTAAAACGATGTACTCATATCAAATTTAGTATGTTTGGATCAAAAATGAACGTATATTTTCTCAATTTTGAAACATCACATGTTTTTAAATCCCCCCCCCCCAAAAAAAAACGCTAATTGTGTACCCTATAATGGTTTATTTCATTTATGGCGGCATAAACGATGCTTATTAATGTAAATATTAAATTATGCACAGTATTTTAAAATAATTTAAAAGTGCTTGCAAATAATATTCGTATCAGAAAAATTATTGGATTTGAGTATCTTACTAATAATTTTGCTATTTTTCTTAATAAATAATCAGTCAAACATTTCTTGTTAACAATTTCGAACGGGAAATAAATGTCAGTACATTTTTGCTTTAATTTGTAAGTTCAGGGGGTAGTACATAACGATTCATACTTGAACACAACCATGGACTCAAAAATGAGTTCATGTGTTTCTCAATTTTGAGCATATTTGGATCGGAACTATTTTCAGTATGTGACGTGTTTAAAATTGAGTACTTTTTACTCAATTTTGAGTACCCATTTTTTTCACAGTATCTTTTAAACTTATTTCATAATCAAATTTCTGGTTTGAACCAAAACATATTTATATGGTAGCCGTCAAAATGACCGCTCACGGTAGTTCTAGTGATAAACCTGAAAACCTAAAACATCCATTCAATGTAAAATGAAATTTCAATCACGAAAAATCGTTATATTATTTCACAAAAAGTTTCTAAATTATGAACCCGTTATTATGCAACTAAAAGTGTGAACATTACATTTTAAACAAATATGCGCTAACCTTGCAAAATGAAGAATCAAGAAGTTTTAGAATTTTACTTTGTTTCACGTGTATAAAGCCTATTAGCAGTGAAAACATATATTTCATTCAAAAACATTTTATTCAAACTTACGCCTTGGCACAATTATTGTTGTATCCAGTCTTTGTCAACTGATAAATGTTCCATAATAGGTGTATTTACGTGTGTCCAGTGTATGCTTATAATTTATTTTATATAATTAAAGATGAATTTAATTGCTATCAGTTTTTGTTTTAATTTAGTAATATATTATAGCAACAAAGGAAATTACTTGATGTAACATTTATAACACGGTACTGACGGAAAAGTTGTTTTTGGCTATGAGAGATGGGGTTTTTTCTATGTGAAATAAATTAGTTGTTTTGTATAATTTTACTGAATAATTTATATGTATAAAAATTATGCAAATAATTATTGAGTTAAACCGTAATGTAGAAAATGTGAGTTTATGAGACTAATATGAAATATCTACGTTAGGCTAATTCCATGGGTTTTTGTAGTGTAAGTCACATAGCTGATAATTGCAATGCTTGTTGCGCACCGTTATTTTGGAAAAGTTTGCTTGGCCTTATTCAATTAATGACATCTCTTCCGTAAAATAAGTCACATTTTTCCATTCTAAAATACTGGTAACCTAAAATCTTAGCATGTGTCTTACACTACAAGTGCTCATGGAAATAGCCCGTCAAAGTTCCAAACAGAATATTGAGAGAACATAATTTTCATCCCGATATGCATCTTATAAGATGATTCTTAAAATAAATTATGAATAATTCTCAATTATTTCAAACCTTGATTAAACAAGAGTCGTTCATAAGTAACTTTGAATTACATCTCTAAAAAATACTCTTGCAGATGAATGTATGTGTGTAAAAATATTCTGTATCTTCACACACAGTTGTAGTATAAATAATGCAGCACCAAAGTTTTAGAAGCTACATACAATAATGAAGCCCAACAACTACTACAACTGTATCTGTAATAAAAGCACATTATTTATTTATATTGAGAAAGTGGAAGGTAATGACTCCTATTATGCTATTTCTTTTCTTAATGTGTGAGAGAAACGAAGTCTCTGGGAAGAAGGATATTTATATTAAAGTAAATGACTCACTTAAAAATTAATTTTGTTAAATACTTAATCTTTGCTTATTTATTTTTAATCTTATTAAAATATTGCATATGCATATCTAATGAAGAAGAACATTTTTCTTTATTTTTGAAGGATTTGTGAAAAAAAAAACAACCCTCTAAGGTTAGAAAGTGCATACTAGTAAAAATATTGTTATTTTTTAATAGTATTAAAAGGGAAATTGAATGGAATTCTTGAGGAGATTTGGAAAACCATTTTTTGCGGGGTTAATATTGAATTTTAATAGCAAAATCAATACATCAACATTATTTTTTTGCGATAAGATAAGTGATAATTAAAAATATGTTTTATACATTTTTCTTATTAAAATATTTTATTTTTAGGATTCAGCAGGTTGACATGCAAATAAAAATATTATGTTCATCTGGAAATTGTTACTGCCGCATCGACTAGCTGAGATAAATTTTAAACTAATTAAAAATTAATGAATAAATTACATAATTTTGAATCGCATATAAATTGTCCAGAATATTCACTTAATGAGGATTATGCCACACGAAGATTACAAATTTTGTATCGCTATGCAAACAGAAAGTAGTATGCATACACATATGAACTTAGATTTTCCTATTTGCTGCAAGCATCAAAATCAATGTGTAAACGTCTATTGTGTGCAGAAGGATAAAAAAAAATGATTGCTCGATTATTTGTGTTCATTTTATCTCTCCATTTAGGCGCGATCATTTAAGGTAGGTGTTGTGAAGATAGTCGATTCAATCATTTATATCGTTTTCTTCACAACATAATGATTTCATCTCCATTCATACTGCACACTTAACTCCATGTTTCATTTTATTTAGGTCTATTTTTTTTTTTCAATAATCATTTTACTTACTTTCACTTTATTTTGAAACTCATGCTTTATCAGTATCGATATTTCTACATATTTATTTTAATTGTTATTATTCATAATCATTTAACTCCATGCATTACCCTTTTTAATATTTTGCACATATTTGTTGCATTATTTCAATCGTTGATGTCAAGAAAAAGCACTTCTACTTCAAGGCGAAATAAATTTATTCCCCGCCTTGTTCCTCATTAGTCAGTTGTAGTTGTTCGAGTTGTTTCTAGCATGTTCTACCCAATGACATTAGTATGTTTACAGATTTGCCAATTTTGGCATTCTTTATTTATTTTATTGCTCCAATTTGTTTAAATAGCGTAACGCAATTTTTTCCTGGTTTGGCGTGACTTCACCACGCACTTGGCGAAGTGGGTATTTTAAAGTAACCTTGTATTGGCTTATTTATACCCTTTCGTATTTTTATAACCACACTCTGAGCAGCGACAGCAAGAAGTGAGGGCGAAAGGCTCTTCATGAATTGACGGTAAAAGAAGCATGGTGTGTAGCCATTTTTTTGTGTAGAACCGGTATTTAAAAAAAAGTAAAAATTTGGACCTCTTCGAAGAACTACACTGTATGTCCTATAGATGCATCCAAGCTGTGAAAGACGACAGATAAGTAATTTTTAAAATTACCTTTTTTTTTTTTTTTTGCTAAATTTGTCAAAAGATTTATGGAATGTCAAGTCAGGACTTGCTTTGTTATTGGTCAAATCAAGAAAAATTTGAGATGTCGAAGTATAAGCTATCTACTCAAAAAACATAATTTATTTGGAACTATTTCATTTGCATTTCATATTTTCAACCGTTTATCGTTTTCTTTTTGACATTTCAGAAGCGAAGTAAAATAACATATATACATGAGAACTTTATCCTCGAACCATATTAAACCTTTTCAGTCTAATACAAAAAAAAATGAACTCTCCCATTGTTTATTAATTTCAGTATAATTGCTCAGTTTTCTTAATATTACTTAACATTACTTAACAATTTTTCCAACATAATAATATAATAACATGATAATAAAAAACCTCAACAGTAGGCACGTTGGCATGTTCACTAGAATGCAGATAATTCATACAGATGAAAATAAATTAAAGTGAGCCGAGTTTTAATTAAATGAGCCCAGCTTTAGCTTGATAAACTATAGCAAATATTAATACGAATTGAATATTTTCAACTGAAGGAAAAAATGCCCTAGCCGGGATCGAACCCAGATCCTTGGCTTATAGGGCCAATGCTCTACTGTTTAAGCTACCTGGGCTGACAACCGGCGAGCATATTTCGCTCGGTTAATAAGCTCGCCGGTTGTCAGCCCAGGTAGATTAAACGACAGAGCATTGGCCCTGTAAGCCTGGGATCTTTGTTCCATTCCCGGTTTGAAATTTTTTCGCTCAGTTGGAAATATTCAATTCGTACAACTTTACCAATCAGTTTGATTGCGTTAAAATAATAGTTCATCGACGTACCCATCGATTACACGAAGTTCCTTTACCTGCGGTTTATTCTGTTGATCTGTCTACATAAGAGACCGGATGTTATTACGAATAAGGTTGTTTGAGTGAAATATGCACGCCAGTTGTCAGACCAGGCAGCTTAAACGGTAGATCATTGGCACTGTAAGCCAAGGAACTGGGTTCGATTCCCGGCTTATGCACTTTTTCGCTCAGTTGGAAATATTCAACATCTTTTACCAATCAGTTTATTGTGTTAAAATAATAGTTTCTAGCAAATATTGCTTTATTTGAAGAGAGCGAAACACGTAATTAGTGTATAGGCGGATATTTTGAAACAGACAGGAAAACAAAAATAAAGCTATATACATAAGTTTTGAAACGCGATCTTTCAACTATTCAAATTAGTATGAACGTTGCTACAAGTTCGCAGATTAATAAAATGCTGTCAGTTTTTAAGCATCATAATATGCACAAAAATCCCCATACTTTAGAAGTTTGAATTTAAAATCAACTCGCTCATGAAACAAAAAATAAAAATGGAAGAATTGCAATTGAAATGTTAAAGTTTAATTTAAATTCAATGTTCAAAAGCACTTGAAAATGCCATGTGTTGGCGAGATTTTAACTCTCAGGCAACTAGTGAATACATTTCGTAGAATTTACGTTTCAACAATGTAAATAATTCATAATTAAAGTCTTTCATGATTCGAGAGCCTTTGTGGTATTTAAAGAGCAAAATGTTATTTTGTGTTACATTCAAAAGGAATTATATGAACACCACCACTCAAAATATTTGATTACCTAGTGAAGCAAGAAATAGTTAAGTATGAACTCTTTTGAAATTTTGCAGGAATGTTTGAAATGTAATAATTGGGATAAAAGATAGTAATATATCAACAAATATATGAGTTATAATGTTTAAATGCACAATATTGTTGCGAATTTTAAGGAATTTTTAACTAATTGCCACAAACAGGATATTTAAAGAATAAATAAATTTGATATCTTTTAGATTTATTAGGTTTTGTAAGTCAGTGTACACACTGCTGAACATCCCCCCAAAATTATCAAGAATATTATGCATTCTTCACTGGAGAACACACATTTTGTTGACTTAGAGTTGGCACTTGTTTTTGGCTAATTATTGGCATTTAAATCCAAAAATGACCCCAGTTTTTTTTTTCTATCACGTCAAATTTTTAAGCTACAGGATACGCCAAAAGTCACACTTAATGTGTATGCAAAGGAAAATAAGGAAAAGATTACCAAATACTTACTATAAGCTACACTGTGTTCATACAAGTGTAAAATCCTTTTAGAAAACGAAAGAGTACATATTAATGTAAAAACTTTCGCTTTTAGTTTTTCCTGAAGTGTTCAATTTGTGGACAATCTTGCTTGATGTTCCAACAATAGTCAGCCATCATATCGCTCACCCGCAAGAAAAGTGACACATCTCGACAAAAGTTAGTTTCACAGGAGAGAAAAAAGAAATGTTGCATGATTTTAATGTAACATGAAATTATAGCACTTAGTTCTGCATGCAGGAATGAAAACATGCATAAAAGCATAAAGCCCTTTAAAACGAAGACGTAGGATGAGGTTTGGAGGGTTGGGTCATTTTACCTCCACACACAATCCACCCCTCTTCTATGGTCACAAATGGACATATAACGTAGTAAAGTGATTTTACGCATAGCTACACTTATGAAACTGTTTGCGTAGTAAGACGCATGTGTGACAGACCTATTAATGGAATAAAACGCAAAATGAATTTTTGCGAGATGTGTCACTTTTCTTGCGGGCGAGCGATATATCCACCCTATCTACATTGATACCGTTCTTAAATGAGCTTCAAATCTTGGTGGAATTGCTCATCACTGATTGCACCAAGAATTTACGTTAAGCCATCAAGATGGCTATGCAGAAAATGAATTTTTATGCTCATGTTGCAACCAAGCATTTTGAAGCTCTCTAAAAGTTGCTGGATATTTTTAGTGTAATTTTGTACTCGCGTATTTGTAAGTTAGTTTTTGACAAGATTTTTGAACGCTAACCAAGCATTTTTTTGTACTTCTGTCATTGTTCCGATGAAATGTTCATCTCTAACGAGCAGCTGAATCTGTGGACCGTCAAATATAACTGCCTTTATCTTTTCAAAAGATAGATTTGGAAATTACGAAATGATGTACTTGAAACAGTCTCCTTCAGTAGACAAAGTTTTCACGAACAGCTTCATTAGACCCAATTTTAGATGCAGAGATGGAAATATGATGTTCTTTCTGTCGACAAGTGGCTGATGCAAAATCTTTCCATTACCAGGTTTGAAGTTAGAACTTGGAGGACAGTTCGACTTGAACTAATGCTTTTCATGAGCTCTGCTGTTCCACATACAAAAAAAAACAGGGATACTTGGTACATCCACGTTGCTGACAAAGAAGGAAGCATACCATTTTAAGGTCAACACAGATGATCAATTCGTGCATGTGATATTGCAATAAATCTATGGCTCTCTTTATGTCCGAATATTCTTCGCGGAAATAAACTTAATGGCCTATTGGGACTACTCCAAATAAATTTCCGTTGTTAGAGGAGCACGCACTTAAAGCACTTCTTTGAGCTATCGATGAACATTCGCCATTTAGTTGCGGTATAGGATGGAATTCCCAACTCCTACATTAAACCATGTACGTTATGGCAATAAACAAATCCACCGTCACTTCAAAAGTGCTGAAGAAATTGCCTTTATGTTGATCGAAAGTAGGATCCTTAGCTCCCTTTTCAAGCAAATTTTTCTCATGCAGTCATAATGCTAAGAGTTCTGCTTTTTTCTTCCTATGACTCACGACCGATTCAGCGCAGAGCACTCACATTAATATAAGCTGTGGCGAAAAAACTTGACGTCATAGATGAAAATTAGTTGCAGTTTTGAAATTAACACGTTTTTTGACTTAAAAACATCCGAAAAATCAAAGACAACAAAAATTGTGTTGAGAAATTTTCCCCAGTGATTCATAAGCTTGTTAATGTAGAACCAATTGCGTAGTACTCGCAAATAACATTATTTAAAACATCCGCGGGAAGTTTAAAAATGTTTTGTATAGAATATTTCTTTATACTACGATGAGGGCACAGACATTTAACAGATCGTGTATGCAAACATACATTTCACCCATAAAATAAAAAATATTAATGTTCCATTATAAATCCATTTAAAAAAAATCGTAAAATATACAGCGAAAAATCATCGCTTTCTACAGGGTATCCACTCTCCACTGTGTCCAATGGTTAATTCCTAAACCATTAGGCACAGACAAATATTTGCAATTGGAAAAATGAATTAAATGAAGTAAAAAATTATTTTAAAAGCAATTTGGTTCAATTAAAAATTTCTAAAAAAATACGAAATTAAAATTTGTATACTGTTCCCCGGTCCCACAAGTTATATTTAGTAAAAATACCCTATTACGCCAGAAATAAGACAAAAAAAGTCCTACTCTTCTACGATTAAAACTCACCGAGTTATAACTGTTTAAATTGAAGCATCATTTTTGCTGTGAAATAAACTTTATTCACAAATTTACTAAAAAATAATAATAGTTGAGAGTAAAGTTACAATACATTAAAATATAAATTAAAACATTACAATATAAATTTGAAATCTTTTTTCAATCTGATATAATAAAGAAAAATATACGTCTTGTAATAAAAATATAAGTTAAAAATAACAGAATTTTTATTAAATGAAATGATGAAAAGCAACAGTCACAATTATTTACAAAATGATACATATTTTAAAATGCTATTATATTATCTAATCTAAAATTTAATTGATATAAATTAAAGTTATCTTAAAACTTGCTCTATGTGACTCTCTTTGCCTGCAATGCACACACAAATGTACACACAAAATAAATCCTTCTAATACTTTAAGCCATTTGCCTACGATCCCTCGAAACATGGCCCAACGCATATGTGTTCAGATACAGAAAATTGGTTTAAGTCATGCAATTCAATGTTTCATAACTCGGTCAAATTTAGTGTTATATGAATGGGGTTAGCGTAATGGATTTTTTTTTTTTTTTACTAAATATCACTTATAGGACCAGGGGACTGTATGCAAAATTTAACTTTCGTGACCTTTTAGGAATTTTTTTATTAATCAAAACGACTTTTAAAATGTGTTTTTTTTTACCTCATTTAAAACATTTTTGTAATTGGAACTATATGTCTACGACTAATCGTTTAGAAATTATCGTTGGATGCCATTGAGAGACACCCTGTACAGAAGAGAAATTAGGAAATTATTTTAATCCACAGTTATATTTTCAATTGATATTAGAGTTAGAATTTTTAGAACGAGATATACATCAATTATATCCCAAATTTTAAGAACTGCAATCATAGAAATTTTTCATATGCACATGCCTCGGGGCGGTATTTTTTTTATAGAGACTAAATCAAAACTTTTACCATCACTATTAACTTAAGAAATTTTTTGTTTCCAGATTTATCTTCGAAATATCGCAGGAACTCGCTTCGTGGTGAGCTTTTTATTGCAATTCTTGTAGTAATGTGCCATAATTTTTTTTTTTTTTAATTAGTGGCGGCTAGAAAAGCGAACTCTCCGAGACCTGTATACATAAAATATAATTTTTAAAAGTATATGCCACTTTTATTTCTTATTTTTTTAACAAATAGACATCGGTGTAAAACTAAATCATTTAACCACTTCGGGACCATGGGTGCATCAACATGCATCTCCAAAAGGTGCATCAATCACTTCTTTTTAATACCCGTAAAAAGAAATGTAATATTTGCCTTTTAGGTAGATTTCGTAAGAGATATTACCTATTACATTCATCCCTATGCTGGAATTTCTGAAACATTTTGCAAATCTACGCCTATCATGACCCCTAGAACCCAAAACCACCCCCCGTTCAAAACGTTATCCATCTATCTATATATACACCGAAGAGACAAACCATTATGACCTTCTTCAGATTTTGCAATGGCCTGGATAACATGGGGAGCACGTAATCTGGTGGGAATTGTATTCAACTGCTACTAGGGAGCCTAAGGAATAATTATTGCGCTTACTTTTGGTTGTGATGGGAAAGGCTGCTGATTTAAGCCACTTTGATAGAGGGCATAATTCAATGGCTCGAAGACTCAGAACGAGTATCTCCGAAACTGCATGACTCGTGGGTTGTTTGCTCCATATTTTTGTTTATACTTAAAGATATACGTGGATAGTGAAACCATCAGTCGACTCCATGGTGTTGGACGTCCGTGCGTTATCAAGAAAAAAGGGCGTCGGAGACTCGCTTGGTAAAGCAAAATCGGCGCATTGGATCAGCTGATAGCCCAATAAAATACAGATTAAAGTAGAATTGTATTGGAGCACACAATTCAGCTGACAATGTTAGATATGAGACTGCGCAGCAAACGCCCCACTCATGTGCCTCTATTGACCAAGCATCCTCGCCAACTACTACTGCACTGGGCCCGAGAATATCGTGACTGGACCATGGATCATTGGGAGAGAATTGCCTAATCGGATGAATCACGATTCATCCTTCAACATGCTGATGGCCGTGTCAGAGTACGCCGTCTTTCAGGTGAACTGTTGCTTCTCCTTATACATGAGGTCATACAAAGGCAGGTGGTAGCTATATTAAGCTTTGGGGAACGTTCTCATGGGCGTCTCTGGGACCTGTGGTTGTGGTAGAACGGACCACGAAGGCTTCGGACTAGCTGAACACCATTGCGGATCAGTTGCATCCTTACATGGTATTTGTTTTTCCAACTGAAAGTGGAGCCTTCGAGCAAGACAACGCTCCATGTCACAGGGCTCGAAATAAGCTGGTGGGGTTTCAGGAATATAGTACTGAATTCCAGTTAAGGTCCTACCCGCCTAACTCAACGAATTTTAATCTGATAGAGCTCATTTGGGGTGTAATGGAACAGAATCTGAATGCGCAAAAACAATCATGTTGGAATTTCCCGTATTTGCGTGACCGCTGCTGCGAGCATCTGGTACAATCTATATCCGGCCATCAACAAACGACTTGTGACATACATGCTAAGCAGGGTTGCATCTGTTTTACGGCCCAAAGATGGGTCAACGCTTTATTTCATAGGTGGTCGTAATGTTTTGGCTCTTCAGTATATACATCACTTTTTTATGGACACGATAACTTCCATAATTCTGCACAAATCTCTTCTAAACTGATACATAAAATCAAGGGAAAGATAATCTCGGACAAGTTCGTTAATGGACAAAATTGGACTAAAGGGGGAATTTTACCGAAAAAAAAATCGAAAAATAGGGTGGGGGAGAAGGAAAAAATTCAATAAAAATTAGGAAGGGTTTTTGTGAAACTCGAAAAAAAAAAAAAAAAAAAAAAAAAAAACGGAATTTAATTATAATCCATATCAAATCAGTTTAAAGTTATTATTGCTTCTTAGAAAAGGGTCAAAAATTTATGTATGAGAGATTTTTGATAAAATTAAAAATGGGCTCAAGGGGTGAAAAAAATAGGGTTTTAAGGAGAAATAAAATCACAACTTCGTCAATTCTCAAGTTATTAAATCCATTTAAATTTATTATAAATCTTCTTAATATTATCTACAACTGTTATATTGAGAAGTTTCTGATAGGACCTACTTTTACCGAAAAAAAATAGATAAAAACGAAAAAAAGGGGGGGGGGGTGAAGACTAAAAAAATAAATAAAATACGGGTTGAAGTAAAAGTTATTGTATTAACATGATTATGATAAAACAAGCTCCTACAGAAAAAATGAAATTGAAAACTCGTCTAAAGCTGTCAGATAAAATTGTTAAACTGGGTTTATCTCTAATCTTGATTTAGTTTCTGTTAGTGAAATTAGTATTTAAGTTCGAAATATACCTGCGCCTGTGGCCGAACCGTCAGGGATTTTTTCCAAGTAAAGCATTTGCGTGATTAATAAAGTCAAGATAACTTTTTAAAAAAGTGGTGGCAACTGAATAAAATTCGTGAAGAGATGCTGTTTCCGAACAGTTTAAATCAAATCTACTAAAAAACAACTTTTCAAAAGTAAAAAAAAAAAGCCAAGCAAAAAAAAAAAGAAAAGAAAAAAGGGGAAAGTTGTGGCTAAAAAATAGTGTGATATCAAATTTCCAAGCTAATATTATGGTACTTATTTAACATTTTTTATTAAAAATTTACCATATGTAAGTTGAGTACCTAAGTATGCGTTGATAGAAAGCCTTTTCTCCTTTACTAAATACATCATAACGTGTTTCTGAAAATTAATTTTTTTTAATTATGCATGATGGGCTTGGCGATGATCTTTCCATATTTTACACAATTTTCTAAGCACACAAGTACATTGTTAAGATCGGAAATTCGAAATTGTTGCTAAAGCAAACATTTTATGCTTTTAATTTATGGAAATGAGTGCCTAGAAATTTGTGTCTTAAAATAAAGTTGAAGTAACTTCAGGTTTTATCTTATGATTCTCTTTTTTCGGAGGGGGTTAATTAATTAGTTAAAGCAGTAAAAATCAATTTTTTTTTCTTCAAAATAAAAGACTTTCTTAATTTATCTGTCTGTAGCCAAAACTAGAAGTTCAAAATTCTTAATAATGCAAACATATTACGAGCTTGTCTGCTTAGAAATTTGTGTAAAATATGGAAAGATGGCCGCCAAGCCCATCATGCATAATTAAAAAAAATTAATTTTCAGAAACACGTTATGATGTATTTAGTAAAGGAGAAAAGGCTTTCTATCAACGCATACTTAGGTACTCGACTTACATATGGTAAATTTTTAATAAAAAATGTTAAATAAGTACCATAATATTAGCTTGGAAATTTGATATCACACTATTTTTTAGCCACAACTTTCCCCTTTTTTCTTTTCTTTTTTTTTTGCTTGGCTTTTTTTTTTACTTTTGAAAAGTTGTTTTTTAGTAGATATCAGTTCTTTTTTTTAAACAGATTATATATAATTGAAATAATTCTACTCGCTAAAATTAGTCCTTGTATAGCCTTTATAAGTAGGGAACAAACACAATAGTATACACTTTGTTTACCTATCATTAATTTTTTAGGGTAATTAATAATTTAAAAGTAAGGAAAGTCAATTTCTTCTTTCAAAGTATCAGTCTTTCTCAATTTATATCGCCTTAAAATTTTCTATGAAGGATGAAAATTTAGTAAAAATCAAATAGAGTCAAAATAAAATATATATTTACAGTTAGTCTGTCAGTTAATTGTTTGTTCTAACTTTTTTTGCTGACGGTTTTGCAAAATAAATTTATCTTTACAAATACCTACGGAAAATCCGAAAATGAAGCCCCGCAGGCATCTAAAGAATCGAAGATCTGTCTAAAGAAGTAAATCTAGCAATTCTAGACATGATGATGAAACATTTTTGATAAAAAAAATCTAAAAATTTAAAGATATAAACTGTACATATAACTTCATCTTCATTTAGATCGTGTTATAGAGAAGAAAGAATAAATATGTAATTTTACTCAAGTCTGTTTATCCATACCTATTTGCATAAATGTGAGAATATAATTTCGTATAAAAATTCCCGTAAATTGATTATATTTAATAGTCTATTATTAAAGCCGCATAATCATTAGAATAAAATTTTTTTGCAGTTAAAAATTGCCTGAAATCTATAGTCTTATCGTTCGTCAAATTTGTTACATGTTTTTTTTAATACCCAGACACCTTTTCTAAACTCTGACCAAAGATCACAGAAATACTGAAATTATCCAAATACTTATACCTTTCTATCGTATTTCTTTTTTTGAGTGGGTGGAGGGGTGAGGAAGGGCGCTTAAGAACTTCGTTTTGTTCTTAGAATTCTGAATTAATCATTGAAAAGATCTGCCTACGTAAGTCTTGTTGCAGAATTTTCATTAGGTAAGAGTTGCATCAACTTATACATCATGTGAATATATTAAATTACTTTTGTAAAATACTAAATGGGAGCCATTGATATTTTCAGAGCATTTGCCTACATTTTAAACTTAAATTATTTACAACTATCCATTAATTTTCTATACGAATTAAAGAAGTCGTTGTTTCCATGGCAACCGTACCTTTCACTATTGCTTGTTTGTTTGTTTGTTTTATTGAACACATATATATCAGATCACGTGAGGATCACGGCGGGATTTGAACCCGCCCCCACCTACGTTCTCAAGCGATTAGCGGCGTGGTGTCTTATCCACTCAGCCACGGTGGGCCACTATTGCTTTATCTAATACCCAGATACTCAAATTTAACCAGCTGCGCTTAGAATCATGCTCATAACAGAGTACATTTATATGTAAGAGTGGTGACACATATGCACAAGTCGTGTACTCATATTCAAGTTTTTGTCCAAAGTACAGTAACTCCGTTTTCATTAATAGACGTGGAAGATTTCGATTAAACTAACCAAAAAAGTTTAAAAACATTGGCTTTCTGATTTGATTTTATTCAAAATCGTCTTAACCAACCAAAGTTAATGTCCGGGATCCAGAGTGTTTACTGCAAACATAAAAAAAGTTTTCAAAAATGCAGGCTTCTGATTGATCAATCTCATCGCGCTAATAGCGTGAAATCTATCTTGATCCCGGTCTATTCAACGTCCTTTAAATATTCGAGAAAGCCTTGACAAGTCAGGAAAATATCACACAAAGCAGGCAAAACAAAGAAGAAAAATCATTCATTGGCTCGTTCATATCCACGAGCCAATGAATGATTTTGTTCCTTTGCTTTGCCTGCTTTGTGTGATGTTTTTGTGACGCGTGTCAAGACTTTCTCAAATATTTAAGGGGCGTTTGTTTATTTCACCACCATGAAGCTATGAAAGGAGAGGAGCAGACATGTCAATCTTCCCGTGTGAAAAACTACATAAAGAAAACGAGTTCTTTCCCCCCTCTTCTGCCCTTTTCTCTCTTGATTTTGACCGATAGCAGCCCATTTAGCAGTCTCCATAGCAAGATGCAGCTATATATGGCGGACGCAAAGGGGAGGGTGTTAGCGTGATCAATGACATAATAGGCCAGTTTATGACGTTTAAAAGTCACACGGAGTTGGATCATCTTTACACGATGATTAGTACAAAGCGGTGCGCCGATTTTTTTTTGTGTCCATTGCCGTGTACAGATAATCAACTCCACACTTAGGAACAGCTTCAAATGACGTCATCTACTTCGAGGCAAACGAAAAAGGACAGGCTACCGCGGCGCTACAGCGTCTAGAATATATAGTGTGGAAATCCAATCAGTCGATCACAGCGATATCTGCAGGATATTTCCCAAAACTCCAAGACAATTTGGTCTAGACGCTGTAACATTTTTTTTAAACGTTTTATTAACTTACATTTCACCTGTGTGCTTGGCGTCAAACCCGATGTAATAATACGATGTTTACTTTGAAATTTGAAAATATATAGCAGATGTCGCTGCGATAATCTCCCTGGATTTCAGCGTCAGTGCACATTTAAGGGATACACCTTTTTAGCGGTTCTTGGATAGCAAATTTCCACATTATGTATTCTAGACGCTGTAGCGGTGCATTACACATGTCTCTTTCTTCTTTAAAAAATATCCTGCAGATGTCGATGCAAATGACTGTTTGGAATTCGACATCGTTGTACATTTAAGGGATTCAATACTTTCGCGCTTTTTTAAGTATTGCTGGGATAGTCGATTTCTACAACATATAATCTAGACGCTATAACGGAGCTATAGTTTCTAGAAGATATAGTTTAAAAATCGGTTTATTAAAAAAGTGCTAAAAATTGTATCCCATAAACGTTGAACGAGGCTGAACGACGAATGTCGATTACAGCGACATATGGTAATTCCAACATAACTATTTCAAAAGAAAATGTTTCGCTCAGAGAAGATCTAGAAAATGTTGCTCCTATCGACATTTGTCATTCAGTATTTGTCAATATTTATGGGATTCAATTTTTAGCACTTTTTAACGAATTACTGGAATAGCCGGTTTCCACACAGTGACCGTGATCTAGGTAGATTTTTCTGTGTTATCGTAACGAGATTGACCAATCAGAAGCCAAAATTTTTGCTAACTTTTCACTGTTTGCAAAATTGTACCTGAATACCGGCCTATATTTCTAGACGCTACAACTGAGCTCAGGAATAGTACAGAAAGCAAACTCTGTATTTTGATACATTAAGGCCGGGATCTAATTAGGAACAAGTGTGTCTCTATAACGAAGTAGCGACATACGGCCAATAAATGTTTATTGGTAAAAGTGATAAAAACAAATCGTTAAAGTTCTTTACGAGCATGCCATTATCGCCAGGTTAATGCATGCTGAATTATTTCCCTAGTCTAATAGAGATCGTCCATGCGCGTATCTTCTAATGGAGGATATTCCAAATATGGGTTCGAGGCTGAAAAAGTCACGTGGTACCGGTAATTTACCCAAAGAATTTATAACTGATAGAAGGGAAACAGGAAACTACACTGTTAAAAATATCGTGAAAAATTACCTCGGTTCTTACAGGTTCTCTATTTTCTGACCAATGAGAACGCTACATAAACGCCTATGAAGCGTTCTCATTGGTCAGAATACAGATAGCCTTTAAAAACAGAGGTAATTTTTCACGATATTTTTAACAGGGTACTACTGCTTTCTCCCATGAACTGTTTCCTTGGCTAGCGGGGATTTACATTACGTAGACGGAGCCTTCCCTTCTTTACGCTAGACGTTCTTGCCTTGACCATGTGATCATAACGTAGCTTGAATATCCTCTATTCAAGAAAGCGGAATGCCGTACTTTCGACAAAAGCTTGAAATGAGCATGCCTCCTGTGCATATATCACCACTCTTATGTATAAAGGCTCTCTGTTATGGTGTTGTTTCTGATACAGCGCCTAGAATACCTATTGTGGAAATATGCTATCCAAACAGTTCTAAAAATTTGTATCCCTTAAATGTGCGACGATACTGCTAAAATTTCAAGTGTCGATCGCAGCGACATCTGTGGGATTTTCGTATTACTATTATTACATTGTATAGACTAGCAATTTCTTGCAGTTGTAGAAAATATCCTGCAGATGCCGCTGCGATCTGCATATTACAGCAGTATCATTGCACATTTAAGGGATACAATATTTTAGCGCTTTTTTAAGTATTACAGGGTTAGCCTATTTCAACACTATACATTCTAGGCGCTATAGTTTCTGAGCGCTGTTGGTTAAATTTCGATATTCGTGTTTTAGAGTGAGCAATAGAGAAAAGTACTAAAACTATTGAAACAACAACTTCTTTAATATTGAAATGTATAGCAAAGGAGTTCAGAATCAATGCCTTAAATAGTTTCGAATACGCACTGTTGTTATGACATCAATACCCTTCCTGGATGTGGAAATGCAAAATTGTGTTCAACATAATTGGCCGCAATCTAGATAGATTTTTCGCTGTTAGCGAAACGAGATTCATTAATCAGAAGCTTGCACTTTTGCGAACTTTTCGCTGTTTGCAGCAATGCAGGCTATTGATTGGTGAATCTCGTTTCGCTAACAGCGAAAAATCCATCTGGATCCCAGCCTAAATTTCTGTAAACATTGCACTTCATCCATGGCACTAAGAAAATGACTCAAAACTTTTATGACATAGGCCGGGATCCAGAAGCAGCAAAAATTCTCAAACATTCTGGCTTCTGATTGGTCAAACTCATTTCGCTAACAGCGAAAAATCTATCTGGATCTCGGCCATAGTTTTCTTCGATGAAATCAATGCAAAAGGATAATATAAAAAATTTTAAAAGACTTCTAAAATGATTTGGCGGGTTTATCGCTGTTTGGCATAATTTATAAACTTTAAAATTAATTAACAGTTTTTCGCTAATTAAGAATAGAAAATTTGTGTTTTTAAAGCTGAATTTTACAAAAGCACGTAGATTGAGTAAATATCTGTCCAAAAATGCAATCCTTACTTTTTTATGTCCATTATTTAAGTCTCTACCTTGATTGAACCATAAATTGTGACGAAGAAAATAAATCGATCATTTTCAGTATCTCGACGTTATTTTAAAAAATCTATATCTCTGTTTATAATTAATTTATGAGGATGCATTTGGTCTCAAATTGAAGATATTTTCCATTAGGTCCTTCTGGTTTTGGTTTTATTTTTCTGCGATGATTGGTTCTTTTGATATGGGAAATTTTACGCTGGCATGTTTGGTTGATTTTACATGGAGAAGTTGTCATCAGTATAATAAGCAGTTACGGTGTCTTGCGTTTTATTCTTGGCGTTTGTTTGTTTGGCGAGGTTAGCATTTTTTTTTTCAGCTTGGCTTGGCAGAACGACCGTCCTGCTTGATTAAGGAGATTCATAATAAAAACAATTGGATTTTATATCTTGATAATTGACAAAGTTATAAATTTGTTTCTCCCAAAAACCATATTTTTGCGCTCCTTGAGCCTATTTTTAATTTGATCAAAAATCTGTGATACATAAATTTTTGGCCCTATTTTTAGAAGTAATAAAAACTTTAAACTGATTTGATATGTACAAAAATTAAGAAGTTATGGGGTTTTTTTGGTTTTCACAACCCCCCCCCCCTATTTCCATCCCCTTGGTCCGATTTGGCCATTAACGAACTTGACCGAGATTTTATGCCCCTTGATTTTATGTATCAGTTTGGAAGAGATTTGTGAAGAATTGTGGAAGTTATCGTGTCCAGAATGTGATATATATATAAAGTTTTTTACTGAGGGTGGTTTTGGGTTCTAGGGGTCATGATCGGTGTAGATCTATAAAAAGTTCTTAGAAATTCCAAAATAGGGAGAGTGTAATAGGTAGTATTTCATACGAAATCTACTTAATAATGGTTTCATTTTATAAATCTATTTTGTGCTACCAAGAAATATTCTATTTATTTAAACACTATGGTCGACTTTTTATCATCGACGAATTTCATCGACTAAATAAGACTAAATTTACTTTTAAATTTTATTGTTAAAAAAACATAAAAAGTGGCAGTTATTTTTAGCAACCGAATACTAAAAAAATCACAGCACGAATATCGGTTTGGGACCATTTCGAGTTAGTAAAGACGCTTTGTATTCTTTTTGCATGAACTATAATAAAAATTTTGCGCAGTAGATGACACTGAGAAGCCATTTGTTTTTTGGTCGATTTCTTTTCTCTCAATAAAAGTTTTCAGAATATTCATTGAAAAAAGATAATTTGAGGACTAAGAACGGAAAATGCTGAAAATCCATAAGAGGAAATTTTTCAAGGGAGAGAAAAAAAGAAGGCGAAAACACATCATTTACCATGTTTTATGCAATGTTTCCGACTTGTTTGAACTATTACTACTAGGGTTAGTACTTCGAGCGTTCTCCTGTCTGTTAAGCTTGGCACTTAAGACATTTTATTTGTAAAAAAAAAAAAAATTCGATTGTTTGGTACTTTCAGCGTTTTCCATCCTTAGTTCTCATTTACATAATCATTACGTGTTCCTAGGAAGTGCGCGCCCCACCAGTGGTCGAGAGGTTCTGCTCTCAAAGCTGGTAGACGGGAGTTGATGAGTTCGAACCCAATCGCACCCGTCGGTCGAAACTTTCAGAGTTTTCGTGGCCTTCTTTGAACCTTGGATTTCCAATCGCAAATACGGGTTAGGTTCCCTTAGAAAGACCCCCCACGAAGGGCACTCATCCCCCTCAGAGCCTGTATCCCTCGTGTTGATAATTGGCCGTCATAAACACAACCAGCCAACCAACCTAGGAAGTGCACACAATTTTAAGATCGTCAGGAAAAGAGATTGAAAGGATCTCTAATTAAATTGCATGATAAATATACGTAAATGGAATTTTTAATTTCTAAGTATGAATTTTATTTAACAATACCACAAAATGAACTGAATTAAAATGTTCCAAATAAATTTCGGACTTTATAGGAGTATAAGGTAAATGTAGTTTTTAAAGCATTATTAACACACAAACAGAGTACAAAATGCCAGCGCACGTAATTGGTATCCACTTAAATTCAAAATAATGTAATACAGCCTATATAGGGCAATTCATCGTAACGGACGTAACATTTTACCATCGAATTTTGTTTTCAAATCTATGTAGAAAATTTATTAATAAAGCTAGAACAAATTTTTACAATTTAAAATATTTCTTACTTAGGTCATAATACCCAAATACCTGTAGATTATTTCAATCTCTCTTTGAGTCCCAAAAATTTCAATTCAAAATTCTGTAACTGACGTAACATAAAATATACAAACATTTTTTCTGCCTTCAGTGAAGTGTAAAAATTTTCAAAATTATCCAGTTAAAAAAAGTGATTTAATGAACTCAACAACACTAAGTAATGACAAATACAGTAACTTGTTTAATTAATTTCTGAATAATAAAAAAGAAAAAAATGGCATTTGTACGTGTAACTGACATAACTTTTATTGTGTAACTGACGTAACATTATGACATTAGAAAGATAATAATGGTGCTTAACTTAGTTTGTAAACAGTAATTTACAATGCCTTTTTATTAGGCTTTTTCTATAGAATATAAAAATATCAAGTTTTCCAATCATATCCTTAAATTAAACATATTATAAATTTTATTCCCCCTCCACCCCAAAAAATTGATTTTCTGTGGAATATCCCTATAATTGAGGGCATTTGTGAATGAGATCATTAATTTATAGAGTACCTACACAGAAGGGAGTGCGACACAAGCAGTAAAATTAGGTGGACGCAATAACCAAATGTGTAAATCAATAGAAACGACCATGCAAAAATAGTAACGATAAGTTTTAAACGGGTGAAAAAAATATCTTCTTACTTAAATTTTACATTATGCTAATATCTGTTCTTGAGCCATAAAAACAAAACAGTGGTTCATTATAAGAGTATTTTGGTACTACTTTTATTTTATTTTTACTGCCAATTAAAAAATAATTTGAAAAAATCCCGTATTTCATGGAAACTAAGCTATGGTTATAAATCGGAAACTCTACTAATAAATAAATAAACAAATAAATAAAATGTTGTCTTTCAAGGTATAATTTGATTGTGTTTACTTAACAATTTAAAGAAAATTTGTAAAACTATGCTGAACTTCTCAGATAGCTCAATTAGCACACTGTGTACTATCTTAATTGAACATTATTTCTGATCATTTAACAATGTAATTAGTTCTGGTAAGCATATAGACACATGTGACACATGACAAACATGATAGAGTTTCCAATGGTTTATGGTATTTTAACTCGGGAACTTTCGGGATTTTTTTTTCCTTTAGAGAAGCCAAAGAATCTTCTCCTTTTCCACCTGCACAATTCACAGAGTTAGGGTTTTCATATTTTTTATTTTACGTGCAAGTATATGGCCTCCACATGGAAGCCAACAGCAGGCAGTATTCCAAAGTGCTCGTTGTCTCAAGTAGTAGTCACAGTTCGTGCTGCTACTAATGGGTGTTCGAATGGGAATAGGTATTTTAACATATGGTGGGCTAGATATCTGCACGGGCCGGGCCTAACTTATTTTTTCTGTGCAGAGCCGGGTCTGGTTTCATTCCTAGTCTTCAAGGCCCAAAATTTTAAGTCCTAGTTTTGAACCAGCTCGTAAGAAAATCACTGCCTCAGCGTGATCTGGTCCATTCAAAGGTCAGTAAAATTAGGCCTGCACTGTAGAAAAAATTCCGCAACGTTCCTGGGAAAAAATGGGCAGCTGAGTTGCCCATTATTTCCAAGAAACATTTCTTGAAAATGACTGGAACTTTACTGTATATGTTAAAAACTTTCTACAGAAATGCCAGTAAGTTTCCTGCGAAATACCAGGAATATTTTTTTTCAAATGAAAATCAAATTTCGAAGTAATTGCTTAAAAGGCGCAAAGGCCAACATAGTGAAAAAGATTCCAAGTCGGGACTCGAACCCGGGCCATCAGTATAGCGCACTGACGTTCTACCGACTATACCACTTGAAACGATACACAGCTCGGAAAATTTCTCACTATTGTATGTTGGCAAGGCTACAAACGCAGCACAAGATGTAATATTTATTTATTATAATTTCCATGTATAATTTCCATTATTATATATTATAATTTCCATGTATTAATATAGGAATATTTCTGTTGACAGCAAAACATTACTGACATTTCACAGCATGCGGGATCCGCAGACGATTTTTACATTTCCAGTTGACAATTTTCGCTTTATTATCATTATTTGTTAGAATGAAAAAATATTTTGAAACTGACATCAAAATTATTATTTATAATTTATACGAAAAAATAAATTTTCAGTTAAAATTCAATAAAGTAAATATATATATGATATATTGTTTCTGAACTTTGCTTAAAATATAAAAATATATAAATGTAAATAATAATTAGAAAAAAAATCTAGACATAAAATATTTTGGATTTTCGTTAGTAATTATGTTAGTTTACAAGTTAGATAAAATACATATAAATTTTCATGAAAAAAAAAATCCTAAACGTAATTGTATATTTTTTCCGAAAATAAAACAAAAATTCAAATTTGCAGCAATTCAAAGTGTCAAATATATATCAAATTTAAATCAAATTGTAATAAAGTGTTAAAATATAAAATTAATTAAAAAAGAAAAAAATCCAGAGGTAGCATCGAACTCGGGCTGTACGGGTGGCGTGCGAGCTTTCTGCGTCCACACCACGAAAGACACGTTGAGAGCTGCAAACTAATGGGTATTTGAAACGTATGCTAAACCTCGGCATCTAATTTCTGAAAATCTAAGTCCCATTTGAAGAAATCCTTTCACAAGAATAATTAGAGATAAGAACTCTAAAACATACTTTAAATTAATCAAAATCGGTGAGAATCATGTTTGATGGTCCCCTGGTTAATGGAGATCCAAATAATAGGTGTATTTTTTTTACACGGTCTGCTCTTTAAACATTTCACAGACAAGTACGAGAGATAATCTCTTAGCGATGTCACGGAGGTATTGTATTTTCATCTGAATTGTCTTGACAATAGGGACGTAAAGGATTATGTCGTCTATTGATTTATTTGCATTCCATATTGATTTTTTTTTTTTTACATTCATTTAAGGAATTCTTTTTCGACACTCGCGCGCGAGCAACGGATTATAGCAAAAAAATAATAAATGGCGGCCGCAGCGTTTTGCTGTTTCCAACTTTTGTTCAGGAACGTTTCAGATAAGAAAACCAGAATTTCACAGGAAAGAGCTAAATTATTCTGAAAACCTGAGAAAAGTCGAAACGTTCCTGGATTTTACATGGAAAGTTACCATTCTTTTTTACAGTGTGGTTCAAATTTTTTTACAAAAAATTCATGCATTTTTAAATCGCCATTATTTTACACTTAAACACTAAAATTTATTATTTTTAAAGAAGAGTAGATTTCTACGCTTAGAAAAATATAGCTAAATTAAAATCTAGTAAATCGTGTAAAAAAGAACCTGCCTATGACGGAATCCTGTTTTAAACTGAAAAATATGTTGATCGATGCAAATTTAATATACTAATACATAAAAAAAGAATATATAATACATTTTCACTTGCTAGGAAGGGAACTTGTCTGTAACTTTTCTACGCAATTCCGCCTTAGAAGATTTTAATGTATAACATTTTTCATATTTTTAATACTTCAATACATAGAATATGGATTAACAATATTAATGATAACTGTAACGTTTACATGCAAGAAATAGAGATTCATTTAAAAATTCGATATCGCAGCCTGCAGCACGTCTATAAAAGTGAAGATTATAAACATGAAAAAAAAGTTAAGATAAATATTTTTGGTCAGAACTCCTCGTACGAGACAAATTTTTAACAAAATTGACGTAAAAATCAATATTATGTAGAAATTCACTCAGGCCGGGCCGTATTCATTTTTCTATAAGTCCTGCCCGGGTCTGGAAATTTCGGCTCGTGCAGACATCTATGGTGGGCGATGTTTTCAATATATGTGACAGAATATGTAATTCAAACGATCATTACCTTAGTTTAACCCTCTGTCTACCAGAAGGGTCCAATGGACCCGACATGTATATTCAAAATATCTATTCAAACCAGAAATTTCTTCAAAACAAACTAAATGTATAAATCAGACAATAATAAGTTAAATAAGCAAATTAAATAGTTTTAAGTAAAAATTCTGGTGTAGAATGTTTTTATAAAACTTGAGTAAAATTTCCGGTAGTTCTAGGGTTAAGGATATTGCGTGCCATGCTGAAAGTTAACGCATATCCATGCCATTATTATGAACATATTTAAAAAAATAAATTAACTGATAGTGGTACTCATTACACTAGTGTGTAAAATTTAAGCTACAATCACAATATGCTGATTTCTGAACATGTGAGTACTCAAAAGAAAATTCTATAAACAGTAAGTGTAGAATATCGGTACGACCCTCTAAGCACGGACAGTCGTTGTGAACTGTCCTTCATGTCACAAATGGTCACAAGTGTTGCAGTCACTACAATGAACTGAAATGTGATATATTGCATTCTTGTCGTTATTACTCTAATTTTGTCACTCTACTGAGATTGATATGACTGCTGCTGTTGTGACGAGTCACTAGGTGACATTACAATGAAATTACTTTGTGACTCTCATGTGAGCGTCATTTGGAGACTCCACGGTAAAGTCATCATGTTTGTTTTTTTACGAGTTACCAAGTGACAGAAAATGAAATCATCTGGTGACTTTCCACAAAGGGACGCAATGGTGATTTTATAGTAGTGTCTCGGTCACTTGAAAGTCACCATGTGGCTTCATTGTGACATTACTTTACGACTCATCATAATACAAGGCTCACGATGACTTTATAATGAAATTCCAAATGACAGTCACGTGAGAATCAAAAGGTAACTTCATTGTAATGTCACCTGGTGACTCATCACAAAGCAACTGTCATAGTGACATCCCAGTGGATTCCCCACATCACGATAATTTGAGACTAGTAATGAAACGAATGAACGATAACATATTTTATTTCACCATAGTGACTATGACACTTACGACCACGTGTGACGTGAAGGAAATGTCACATCGACTAGTTATGCTGTAAGGATAATACTTATTTGAATTATATTATTTTCTTTTGTGTACTCGCGTGCGCAAAAATTAGCATTTTATGAATGTTGCTTAAGTTTTGCACACTAGTGTAATTATGCTTGTTTTACTGTTTACTTCGAAATGTTAAAAGCATCTTTTGCGAGAAATATCTGTGCTGATTTTTATGTTTGCTTTTCATATTGCTACATATAGATCATCAGATGCACACACAAGTTAGACCAGGGCTTTCCAACAACTCAACAGCGGGCTAAATACATACCACATTTTTCTTACATATTTATTCGCTTTATTTAATATCTGAAGTTAATTTAAAATTTTACGTTTAAAAAAGAATATTACCGTCGGACTCTGTGGTTTAGTTGTTAGAGAGAGTCCTATGTTAGACCATGTAATGTCCAAACCAGTAGTCAGAAATAGCACCCTAGAATTATAAAAAAATGATTGTAGTCGTTACTTTTCTTAGCGGTTTTCAGTGTAACTTACTACATTTTGTAACGCGTATCGTATAGAGTAAGCAGGATACAAAATGTCATTAGTTTGTAGAGAGAACTGGCACTAATGTTAATGTTACTCAAGGAAACAAAATTTGCACCATTCTTTAAATCACGTGATTGCTACTTGCATTTCTTTATGTAAAATACGTTCTAGGTAACAGTTTAGGAATGTCAGCGACAAACCTCAGTTGCAAAGTTGGCAACTAGTCGTATGACATCATAGATTTTTTTAAATGTCAGTTGCTCTTATAATCAAACGCTAGCCCAACAAATTAATGTATTTTCTTTTGGCAATATTTATCTACTTACTAACTATTATATATTCATATTTTAATGCCCGTTTCCTTCTTTGGAATTGCATTATTTACAGATTTTCTATGTTTTACCATTGTGAAAATAGAAATTAATATTGAAATGCCCTGTTCGACATATAGTGAGATAACATATTGGAGACAAAACATTTCATTGTACGATATTTATATTTTAACCCTCTCGCTGCGTAATTGTTTTATCAAAATAGCTTCAAAAATTGCGTATTTAACCCCTTCGCGACGAGCGTCTTTAAGAATTTTTATTCTTTTGTCACCAGTTTTTCAAAACGAAATTTTTTGTCTAGTTTAATCGGGAAAATGTTCCGATTAAATAAGGCAAAATTTACAAAAAAAAAAAAAAATAACTGGTGGGAATAATCAAGGAGCGTTAATTAGACGAAAAAAATGCATCCCCAAGAGAATCTTGAGTTGCGTAAATTTTCCTACTTTTGCGTTGCCCGAGGAAATCTCGGGTTGCGCAGCGAGAGGGTTAATGTCCTCTATTACATCGCAATTTACTGTATGTTTGCAGACGCGATATAACGAGGTGTCACTTTATTACTTAATCGACGTACTGAATTTCGAGTGTAAATTCAATTCGTTAACGAAATATAAATGTAGCGGTGTAGCCAGTGTTGCCAGATTGGCGATTATTTTAATTCAGATTATTTGACTGTCATCACTTTTTAAAAATAGTATAATTCCCTTATTTTCAGAATTTTTAATCTATTTTTAAATAAGTCGAATATTTCTATTTCAAAAAAGCGGTGACAATCAACAATCTGGGGACAAAAAAGTCCCCAATCTGGCAACACTGGGTGTAGCTACTACTTTTGAAATGTAGTTTGTAGTTGCTACTTTTTAAAACAAGCATTTTTAGTTAACTGGATATTTTATAAAGCAGTGTATTTTCAGTTCGCTAAAATAAAGAATATTTTCCAATCAATAGTCAAAACTCCTGTTTCATAGCTGCTGATTCTTACGCATTTTTGTACGGCAAAAATTTAATAGTAAATTTTACATTTTTTAATCGCCGTAATTTGCCGATTAAATAACATAGCAATTTCAATTAAGTTTTTGTGGCACAAAAAAGCGTAAGTTTTGGCAGCATTGCTGTTTACTAAATTTTAGATCAAGCAATGCCTTTCATTGCTCCGAAACGTATCACATAATAAAAATCCGTATAACACCAAAACCTACTGAGTGTACACAACAACAAAGTTTAACAATAACTTTAAAAATATACATTAATGTGGGGTCTTAACTGGACAAAATGGTACCATATATATTTAAGAAACATTTCGTTTAATATAATTTTAATAGGGATTAAATTTCTTGGATTAAATATTATGCATTTCTAAAACTTATAGCTTTAGAAATCACAGAATAAATTACGTGTTGAATCTATTCATGTTAACATAGATAAACGAACAGAAATAACTCAAATCTCTTTGACAATCAAAGGACATATTTCAGATAGCCCATGCATAATGTAAAGCATATTTATTAATGGCTTTAAAGATGGAATTAAATTTCTCTCTAAAGACGAATTCTGTTTCCCTAGAATGTAATCAAGTGCATCTAAAATAAGATATTTTACATATTTTTAGATGTAATGTACGTAGAAAAGTATCTAGAATACGTAAGATTCTAAAATAGTTCCAATATTTTAACAGTTTAAAGCTATGAATTAGAAACATTTCAAACGTTATTTTAATGCTGATAAAACAATGAAATTACTAAAAATTTTTATATATCATAGGTCATTTAAAAACGATTAAGTAGTAATCAACTTATTTAATATTTTAAAATAATTTAAAGAAGATACAAAAACATTTGTTTTGACGTTTTGCTTTTAGAAGCGCTCTAGAAAATATTTCTGCCTATATAAAAAATAAAAAAACTTTCTTATTAGATTGAGCAAAAAGTTCTGGGAAATTTCTAATTTAATAGTTACCAGAATTTGTATCATATATAGGAGTACTAGTGGTATGTATATCTATAAGAGTTCAGGAATTTCGGCTCCAAACAAAACGCCTACTAATCAGTAGGATTTGCGTGCGTTGATTCGGCATTATTGGAGAAAAGGTCTAACGATTCTGAAAGTCGTCGATGACATTAATGAGGCGGAAGGTGCGACGACAAACGTACTTCCAGCAATTCCGGAATTTAGCAGAACGACGGCAGGAAATTCTTAGGCTCTGATGGTCTCTATTTTGAAGACTAGTCCTTGTTGCTTTTGTTGTTAATTTGCGCATAACAAAGCAACTTCCACAAATATCCCAGAACTTTTTGCTCAACCTAGTGACACAAACTTTCTGACTTCCTTTCAAACCATTTATCAGAATACTTTTAATTTAATTTTTCTGTATATTTATAAATATGGCTGTGGGTTGATAGTAATCTTTATTACTGTAATAAATGTATAATATTGGTATATGCATAAAGCATCAATGAATGTAATATATCATGCACAAATCTATATAAGTAATTAGTTTACTATAATTTATTATGCTAACTTATTCAAAATGCTGTCTTCTAAGAACATAATATTTTACCTTTGTTATAGTTTACCATTTTCAAGTATTTATTATGTTTAAATCATTCACTGATTTTTTATTTTTTTCGAAAATTGCATAAAATGAAAATATATATATATATATATTCATCTGCCTGAGAGAAAAATTTTTCTTGGAACATTTCTATTCTTACTTATTTTGGCAAACAAAATAATATTTATCTGAACATGCAAGTACTTCAGGTTTTGAAATTACTCATCTTTAAGAAATTATTTTAATGCAAAGTTCAAAGCTACGAACTTCTTTAAGCTAAGGAAAGTCAAACGAATTTCTGTAAGATAAATAAGTTCTTATGTCTCGAACATACTTGACAGTGAGCTTCTTCTACCTTTAAGAGAGATAATTCCAAATATATATGGATTCTTTGCGTCTAAGAAACGGGTTTTATTGATTTTTCAGAGAGAAACTTAGAGCGGATAAAGAACAACATTATTTTGTCTCGGAACTGACAAGAACACGTAACTAGCCTATTAGTGAACAAAATTTAAGACCTTTGATTGAGTGTTCTCCAGTAATGTTTTCATGTATCAACCCAAATGTTTTTCTCGTGAAGAAGTGTTTCCTAGAGGAAAATGCTTCTGAAAATAAACATCAAACTTTAAAGTACTTGGCTCTAATTCATTTAAGTTGTTAGTAATTAATGACGTACATTGCTTTGTATAAGTGGAAGTGGCAAAATTTCAAGACTAGCGTTATTAAATTTCTCCAATTACTTGAAAATACTGTTACTTCAATCAATTTTATTTTCACGAGAGAAGTTATCGTGTTTGTGTTAAAAGTATTTTGAAATTATAATAAAATGAGACTGCCAAATAAATTACAAAATGAAATTTATATAGGATTGTAAGGTAAACGCTCAAATCAAATTATAATTAAAAAATGTTTTAAAGAGAAGCTTTTATTATAATGTACTAAAGTGAAAAAAATATGTTGAAGGACAATTGATTGAAATAAATACCTATTTTAAAAGAAATAAATTAAATTGTAAGTCATTTTTAACATTTTTTTAAACAAAAGGGATATACAATTTTAAATCTAGCTTTATGGCAAGAAACAAATCGATCTTCGCGCAACATAAAGATGCCGCATTCACCAGCCATACAACGCACAGTGTAAGATTTTGTGAACCTAGCGGGTCAAAATTCAATTTATGAAAATTATCGATATTAAAGTAATAAAATTGGTCTTATTAGAGATAAAATGGTTATGTATTATGAAAAAATACAGTGGCACCTCCCTGTGCGACCACCTCCATTAAGCGACCCTTAACGACCATTTTTCATGGAATGAAATTTATTCCCATACGCCCAATACTAATTTTACCTCCATTCAGAGACAATCCTAGTTGGACTCCCTCCATGAGCGACCATTTCTTTGAACAAATTCCGTTTTTTCCTTGTCGCTTGAAGAAGGTTTTATTACAAAAATAATTCCGGAAAGCGCATTATTCACCAAACTTTTAAACTAAGTTTAGAATTTTTTTTCTGGTAACTTTTATGTATTTAAACCCCTTTGTGCCTTTTCAGCCAATGAATTTAACTTTAATGACAAATTAATAATGTCGGTCAATAAACTCCTCTGTCGTATTCTGTCAGGAACCTCTCAAATAAACAGATATATTAATGAAATCGTCATTATTTGTTCCCGTCCAAAAAAAATTGCTTTTATTTACTGAACTTCGAAAAGACTTGGAAATAAAAGTTATAAAAGATAAAACCGTAAAATCAAAGCAAACGTCAATGTATTCATTTTTTAATGTCTGCAGTAATTAACTTATGTAATTAATTTTTGTTTTGATACTTAAATTTTCACATTTTTTTTTTAAATGTGAAAAATAAATTTTAGTAACATTAATTGTTACGGTTTTCCAATAATTAAAATCTAGATTTAAACACGACCTCCATTAAGAGACTACCTCTCAAGGCGACCAATTTTTATTGGAACGGAACATGGTCGCTTTAGGGAGGTTTTACTGTATATCTTTGCGCATTACATTGTGCAATTTACGTCATAGTTATTCCGTCATCATAATCATAATAAAAAGATGTTTTGTCATTTTCATATGTTGACTTTTGCCTAGTGTTATGGTATTCAGTGCAGATTTTTAAAAATGTAGTACATATTTATTTTCAACAAGAAGAGTTTTCTTGTATTAAAAAAATAGTAATTAATAAATTACACACTGCTATAGCTACCAGTGTTATAAAGTGAATCACTGTCATTTTCCGTTGTTTGCTATTCTTTTATTATTTGAATATTCGGTGACCGTATAAATGTTGAAACTTCAGGGTGCTTCATCCGCTCCATAGTTTTATTGAGATGTTAATGTCATGATTTGTAATACATAAAGGCAGATATATTTATCTTGTATCCACATGTCATGTAAAATTATATCAAATCGCCAAAGAAGAGCTTATCAACACCTGTTATGCTAGCAGCCACTGCAAAGTAGAGTAGTGCAAGCCAAGTTAAGACATATTTTCCATATTTTTGAGAAATTGATATTTATAAATTAAAACTTTAAAGTGCCCTCTTGTGGTAAACAGGGAAATAAGAGGAGGTAGAGTAGGTGAAATGAAGTGGGATGGCAAAAAGGTTTGCAACAATATGTCACATGACAAAAATATTTTTGCCACCCCCTTAGTGTGAACGTCTCCTAATTCTCTGAAGTGAAAATAGATGGCAACAAAAGGTCCCCGCAACGAGATAACCTTTAATCAAGCTTTCCAATGGTGTCTTTCCTTGCTGTGCGTTAATTAGGAGCGGAGATAATTAACTTTGAGTGATTACAAAAAAATGAGCACGGAGAGGTATTAAAAGTTTAATAATTAAGGAAGTATGAATTTAGTGTAATGTCTGTGATGTATCACATGACGGATTTAGAGAAAAAGTCTTTGGTCTCCGTTCGGGGACTCCTACCGCGCATAAATAGCGGGAGAAGCCTGCTATTCGCTATCATAATATATTTTTAATAATTTTGTATAGCCTTTAATAAAATGTGGACTTAATGATATTTAGTGGAGAAACGCCACTATTTAAATAATGTGCCGTAGGAAAGCATTTGTATTTCTTCCAAAGAATCGATTTTTTGAATAAAATAAAAAGTTCTTAATCGACTTTAAGAAAATTACATATACGGAATCAGTTAAAATATACGCGCATATGCATAAATTTAAAATCTATAAATGCACTATTTATAAAAATGCTAAATCCCGCAAAACATTCCCACTATAAAAAAGATTTATGGTTTTTATTTTCGACCCTCGTGTCTTGCTTTTAAATTGATGTTTTCAAGGGAATTATGTTTATGCAATCCAATTAATGAAATAATAATTAATTACAACCCTTGTATTTGACCGATTTTAAACGAAAATTGAATATTCGGAAGCAGCGGAAAAAATACGCATAGATACATAAATTTGAAATCTATAAATTCGATGCTTGTAAAAATTTTATAGACCGCGAAAAACGTTCCCCTCTCTCCGGCGATAGCTCTCTCGCAGATAATATCACTTGAACAGCTGCGGTCTACTTTATGTCTTTTAAAGGAGATAAATTAAATTTATTAAAACCGATCTTTAAGGGATAGTTCAACTTTTAAAAGGAATTTTAAAAGAAATTATAGAAATTCTGAAAGAGAACATTTTTTTCGTGAGGGTACCAAATTCGCGCTTTTAGGTGAGATAGTTCCTGAGATACGGGTGTCTTTGACAACCTGCAGTCCTTTATCGACTTCGTAGACGGGCAAATTATTGCACAACCACCACCCTCTCTCTTTTCAAGTTCTGAAAGTTTGCTGTTTTGAATAAATCAAATACTTCTGATGAATTAGGAATATTTTCCATTCTTTTAATTGGGGTTTTTAATAATTAACGTGAGTTAATTAAGACTTTTTTTCAAAATTTTATGATTTTTCGTGGGATCGGAGGCATTCAGCTCTAAGTAAGCTAAATTCAAAGTGTTTAACTTATACAATTTCTGAGAACGAGCTGTGTGACGGACAGACGGAAGAGTGAAACGAATAGGGTTTCCTCAGATTAACGTAACCCTAAAAAGGAGGAAAATCGCCGGGCTGTGACTTTCTCCTAAAATAGATAGCGCATCGTAGTCACTTCATAAAAATCCTTGAAAATAGTAACCTTGAAAATGCGGTATTTGAAAAATGTTTTTTTTATTTTATTTATTTATTTATTTATTTATATTTCGATAAAAGTACTTAACCAATTTTGATGAAATTTATATAGGACGAAATCGAGTCAAATTCTCTTTCAATTAAAAGACAAAATCACAGGAATCGGTCGCGTAGTTTCGGTGTAATCGGTCAACATACATAAAAATATAAATAAAGGCGTCTTTTTGTATTTCTGTTGTACATCGGCTGCTCGTGCAGCAACGGAAACTTCGCATCCAACTAACCTAGCGATTCGCAAGAAGCTAGCCTACAACAAAATGAGGAAAAATATTGGTGTTATTGTTTTTTTGTCGAATTTTTTTAAAAAACTGAACCAATTTTGTTGAAATTTAAATGCGACCATTTCAAGATAATCCTCCTTCAATTAAAAAAAAAAAAAAAAATACGATTTGCTCGAGTAGTTTCGGAGTAAGCGGTGAACACACGTAAAATAAAAATACATACATAAAAATCGTCAAATTGATAACATCCTTTTCTTCAGTTCACTTAATGAAAGAAGATTAAAACCAAATAAATTTTTAAATTTAAATCTATATTATAAAGAAAAAACATGCCCGCGAGAAACGCTGGCGCAATATTGATGGTTGTAACGACCCGGCCAATAAATTTCGCTTTCACTACAATTTATTTTTTAGTCTAAACATCGCACACTTTCGATTTTTTGCACTGTCAAATAGGGAAAGTAATGCACTTTCAAATACAATTTATTTAACATCCACTGTCTATGTTAAAAAAAAAAAAATAAATCATGAATATTTTAAATCTTTTTGTACCCAATTTAAGAAGATTAACATGTTTTTTTCCTGAAATAATACAAATAATTAAGCATTTGTGTGCTTTTGTTTGATAGTCCGTAACTAAATAGCAAAACGAACTTGAAACTTCACAAATAAATTAGTAAAAGATGAATTTAACAGATATTTAATCGAATTATGAGCTTAAATACTGAAATAATTCGAATAGCAAAGATTGCTAAGAAATATTGAAATGTTTCGTGATTGACCGCTGCCATGCGGTTAATACGGAAGTACCATAAATACTTTTTGTATAGTTGATGGGTAATCTTAAATATATATATATATATATATATGGTAAATGTAAAAATTCTATTAGTGCTCTCAATTAAAAGCTTTTTTTCATCTACGTTCTGTTGTTGGATTGGGTTCTTTATAAAAGAACCGTATTACTAAAACAACTGCAGTACTTGATGATTTTCGTCGACATTTTTGTTTGAATTGTACACATTTTCTATTTTGATTTTACTGTAAATTTTATTTCATACTGGAACAAAATGTTAGTTAGTAGTTCGGTATTGTAATAGTAATATGCAAAAATATTAGAAATTAAAATAGGGATTTATACACTTTTTCACTATTACATATGAAATATAGCATGTTTTTAATACATCTTAGCTGATATTTTTATAAACCAGCATTCGACAAAAAAGAGGTTTTACAAATAGTATGTATTTTTATTTATTTATTTTATTTATTTTTTTTTTGGTATAGCATGAAAAAAATTTCAACGAATGTTCCAAACACTGTTTTATGTGAAAAGGGTTCGTCCCGTTTGTGGTCTTATTTAAGTTACATTAAGATCCAAATACGGTATGTGTATCTTTCGGTCTGATTTTTGTTTTTACAATAACTGTCGCAAACATAACGCAATGAAGTTTGAATATAGAATAAAGATACAATCGGTCTAAAAGACCCATACTCAATCCTATATCATTTACCTTCAAACGAAAGCAGATATTTAATTGGGAATTATATCTTGTTTCAATGTATGTTAAAAGAAAAAGTTAGGAGATTGTTTTCACATATAGAAATTGTACCGAATTTTGAAATTGCCAATACAAACACCAATGTTTTCCATTATATTAGGTCTTTCCTGATAAATGCATTGTAGGATACCAAACACGAAGTTATTCGATCATAAAGTTGCAAAGCATGAATTTTGCGAGTTTAAACTCCTAGTGTTATATACAGGGTGTCCACTCTCAACGGTGTCCAATGGCTAATTCCTAAATCGTTAGTTAGAGACATGTAGTTCCAATTACAAAAATGTTTTAAATGAGGTAAAGAAATATTTAAAAAGCAATTTGGGTCAATAAAAACATTTCTTAAAAAATTACGAAATTTAAATTTTTACACGGTCCCGGTCCTATAAGTTATATTTAGTAAAATTTTCCTGTTACACTGAGAAGTAAGACAAAAAAGTCCTATTGTTCTACGATTAAACTTGACCGAGTAATAATTGTTTAAAGTTGGAGCATATTTTTTGCTGCAAATTAGGGGTCATTACAAATTTAGGAGAAATATAATTTCGTCAGATATATTAAACAAATTGTTGAGAGTAAAATTAGCATTGCAATTTAAATTTCAAATCTTTAACCATCCTGACATATTAATGCAAAATATACAATTTGTAATAAACATATAAGAAGGGGAAAAAATTTTGTTAACTAAAATGATGAAAATTAACAGTTTTAGCTTTTGATAATTGATTTTTGTGTATTCTCTACCGCTGAATCCGAAACTGACTTTCATTTTTTACCATAACATAAAGTTTTTTTTTTGCAAATTGTAAATTTTAAAGTTAAAAAAAAAAGAAAAAAACAGAGAAAATTTGATACTATAAAATAGATGTCACTGTTGTGTTTTTAAATTTTGATAATTTATTTGTATGTATTTTATACCGCTAAATGCGTAAATGACCTTCATTTTTAAACATCAGGTCAGGATTTTTCGCAAATTGTAAATTTCAAAGTTAAAAAATTCAAAGTTAAAATTGAACCTCCACCACCACCTCATTAGACCATTCAGCTGTTTAGCTGTAAGAATCCCAATACAAGCCAAAAAATTGAATAAATTATTGCATTAAATAAAATAAAATTTAATGAAAAAAGTTTTATCTCTTTTATAGTATCATATTTTGACTATATTTTAACTTGGACATTTACGATTTGCAAAAAATGTCTAACGTGATGGTTAAAAATGAAGGTCATTTTCAGATTCAGTGCTAACAAGTGCATAAAAAATCAATTTTTAAAAGTTAAAAAGTACAATCATCTCCTCTATTTTATAGTATCCGATATTTGCTATTTTTTAACTTTGACAATTTATGATTTGCGAAAAATCTTGACAAGATGGTTAGAAATTAAGGAAATTTTTGGATTCAGTGCTAAAAAACACATAAAAGTTAGAAAACGCAACCATCGCAGTCTTGTATTTTCTAATCTAAATCTCTTTCTTAAACTTCTTGGCGGTAATCTATCCGAATTCCCTTGTATTATCCTGTAAAAAAAGTATAAATGGTAACCACCGAAAATCATAATAATAGATTGTCATCGGATTTATGCCAGTATGGGATATTTGAAAGTGGTTAAAGTTCGAGTACAAATTTCGAATTGGAAAAACATGCATACAATCGTTGAAGTTAAATAAAAATTTATCAAAATAACATAATTTTTGTTAAAAGAAATCATGAAAACAAAGTCTCATATCCTTACTAAATAAAACATTTGTTAAAATACAATAATTTTAGTCAATCTGAAACATTATAAGAATTAACTCAATCGTAATGTTTGTACAATTTTTTTCAAAGCGCAGATACACCTGAAATACGTTCTTCTATTCCTTTATGACTTGGTATATGACCCCTTAAAGCATGGCGGAACTCATTTGTGTTAGATGAAGAAAAGTGGTTTAAGCCATTCATTTTTAAAGTTTCATAACTCGGTCAATTTTAGTGTTATATGAACGGGACGTTCTTTGTTTTGCTTGTCATCGTAATAGAAAAAGTTTACTAAATATAACTTATAGGACCGGGGGACCGTATAAAAATTTAAATTTCTTAATTTTTTAAGAATTGCTTTTATTAACCCAAATCTCTTTTAACATATTTTTTTTACATCATTTAAAACATTGTAATTGGAACTATATGTCTATGACTATCAGTTTAGGAATTAGCTATTGGACACCGTTGAGAGTGGACTCCCGGTATATTTTTTATTAATGTCTGCAAAATAATCTAATCTGTAATGCGGGTAGTATTTTAAGCATAACTCAAAAACTGATTGGCAGAATCAGCTGTAATTCTGGAAAAGCATATTTAAGGCTTCTAAAAATGAATCTCTGTTTAAATATTTATAGGTTTAATTTTTTTTTTTTTTTATGTCGAAAAAATATATATTTTCTCTAAATTCTTTTGCGCAAAAAATATAAATTGTAACCTATGAATATTTAAAAAGAAATTGAATTGGTTCGTATTGAAATTTCAATGTTTATTGAAATTCAGAAAATATTTTTCTTCTAACGGTAAATATTGTTATTATTTTTCAACAAAGATGTTAATACAGCATGTGATACCATAATCAAGTGTGTTTTGTGTGTTTTTTGTATTTCAACCTGGAAAGCACACGCGGATTTTTAAAGAAGCTGAAAAAACAAAAAAAAAAAATACAAAATCGACGCTCGAAACATTAATATATTTTTGAAGGCATCTTTAGAACCAGAAACGCACAGTAAATAAGCGAATATTTTTGTTTTTTGTATTTCGATCAATAAAGCAGATGTAGGCTTGTAAATATGCGGAAAAAAGAAAAACAGGAATTTGACATTCAGAAAATAACTTTTTTAAAACGATAAAGATTCATATATGTTATACAAATAACCCCGTTAGGAAAGGAAAAGTATCCAGAATGAGTGGGTATATTTTGATTTTTCGTATTTCATACTAAAAAGGGAATTCAGTATTTCAAAAAGAGAAAGAAGAATAGAACGTTTTTCTGAGCAGAAGGAAGCGATGGACAGTTGCTTCCTTTTGCGTGAAGTACCTCGGAATTACGGTTTTGTGCCAGACAACCGCGACAATGCTCCATTTTGCGATGTTCATAATGGTTTTTAAAAAAATATTTATGATAATTATAGAAAACAAAGTCAGTCTCATGTGCATTGGAACATGCCTTCCTATACCATTATCCAATTTTTGAGACATCGTCATGTGGCAAATCGTGTCGGAAATCTTCGTTTGCCGACAGAGTAACGCACACACCGACAAACATCTTTAGTTTATCAATTTAGATAAATTTAAGGTCGGCATAATTCCCAAACGAATGGCTACTTTCGTTTTTCTATCAGTCTATTTGGTGTTAAAATAAAATGAAGGGGGAGATCAAATTTAAAAATTTATTTTTTATTTTTTAAATTTGAGTAACTGACAACGATAGTACTTTATTTATTTTTTTTAAATACTATATCGCAATATGTATTTTCTTTACAGAGATATTTCCAAAAAAATTATAATATGATCTTTACTCTGCGTGAAAATCAGCGATAATGACTGCAATGCCATTTGAAATTAATGTCGTAAACAATAATGAATTGCTACAGTAACATTCTTTTGTGTCAAATAAGTCTTAGTAAAATATGGAAACTGGCAATTACTTGCAATATGATAAAATATTATCGTCGTTTTTTATTATTTTTTAAGTTACTTGTTCAATTGTTCTTTTCGGTTCAACGAATTATAAATAGAACTTAAATATATTTGTTTTCTGTTGAATAGATATTTTTTTTTATTTCATTACATTCTTCTAATCTGGATAGTGAATTCAACTAATCCGAACTCTAGTTGTGGCACCTGTGTCAGAGACTTAAGTATTTGCAATGGAAAGTAACACCTTTCTTCGACAATGAAACTTAATGACCGAGATCAGAATGAAGCCTTTTACTTTCACAGGCATATGAAAATTGAACTTTAAATAATAGCAAAGTGGGGGGAATATATTGTCTGGAATATGAGAAATGTAATAAACTGTAATCAATATGATGGTTCAATATTGTTTTAAAAAATTTGTTTTATTAAATTAAAACTCTTTTTAACCTTTTAAGGAGCAAGTAAATGTGTTGCTGTAATGTTTAAAACACACAAGAACTACCGACAATTTTGGTTCAGCAAAGCTTGAATAGAACTTAATAGAATTGATTTTTTTTGTTGAACAGTTATTTTTTCTTACTTCATGATGTTACCCCGATTTTGGTTTGTGAATTCAACGAATCCGGAGTACACTAGTGACACATGTATCCAAGTCTTAAATATTTGGCATGGAAAGTAACCACAATTTTGGTTCAGTAAAGTATGAATAGAACTTAGTGGAATTGTTTTTCTGCTGAACAGTTATTTTTTTTATTTCATGATGTTACCCTGATTCTGGATTGTGAATTCAACGAATCCGGAGTACACTAGTGGCACATGTGTCCAAGACTTAAATATTTGCCATGGAAAGCAAGTCCTTTCTTCGACAATGAAATGTAATGACCGATATCTAAGTGAATCCTTTATTTTCACAGATATTTGAAAATTGAACTGTAATAACAAATACGAGTAAATGGTGGGTGGGGGAATATAGCATCTCGAACATATGATAAAAGTCATAATCTATAAATAAATTGATGATTAAATATGTTTTTAAAGAATTTGTTTTCTTTAAAGAAAACTCTTTTTAACCTTTTCAGGGGCAAGTAAATGTGCTGCTGTAATTTTTAAAACTCACAAGAACTTCCAACAATTTTGGTCCAGCAAAGCTTGAGTAGAACTTAAATAGAATTTCTTTTCTGTTGAACAGTTATTTTTTTTATTTCATGACGTTACCCCGATTCTGGACAGTGAATTCAACGAATCCGGAGTCCACTAGTGGTACATGTGTCCGAGACTTAAATATTTTCCATGGAAAGCAACGCCTTTCTTTAACAATGAAAAGTAATGACCGAGATCTAAATGAATCCCTTTATTTTCAAAGCTATTTGAAAATTTAACTGTAAAAACAAATAAGAGTAAATTGGGGGAAATATAGTGTCCCAAACATATGATAAAAGTCATAAAATATAAATAAATTGATGAGTAAATATGTTTTTAAAATATTTGTTTTATTTAAAGAAATCTCATTTTAACCTTTTCAAGAGTAAGTAAATGTGTTGCTGAAATGTTTAAAACTCACCATAACTTCGAAAAATTTCACTCGAAAATAAATAAATGCAAATTTAAATGATATTTATAAATATTAAAAACCAAAACTTTATTCAAAAATTCATGTATAAATTTGGATTAAAATTTAGCGATATAAATGATAAACCATCAAAATGTTAACCTGCTTCAAAATTGTTGTTAAATCATTAAACGTTTGCAATCTTTTGCCGAGTGAGACACGACAAAGTTTGTTGCAGACATTATTTTAGAAGTAAACTTTTGCTATCATTACTTCAGAAGCAAATCTTTATACTATAGCTCTAGAACATTTGCAATAGCAAAATCTGTAGCAAAATATTTTGTTTAGAAGGAGTATTTCAAAAACAAGACCGCTATTAAAAAAATAATCTAAAAGCGCAAGTTATTAAAGAAAAATAACCTTTCAATTCAAGTACTTAATTTTTTCTGTAAAATAAAATATAACTAATGATCGGACAAAGAATGAAATGTAAAAATTATTCTTGAAATTAAAACAGTCTAGAAACAAAGTTTGACTTATTTTAAATGTAATTTTTCTTGTTTCAAATTCGAGATTTTTTAAACCCGTTATACCTAGCAATTTAAGGGCAAATAAAATACAGGAAATATTCTAGAAATTGGTCATAACTATTCCCAAAACGTCTCTTTACAATGTTCTATTTTACAGATTTTATAACCTTTTGTACTCAGTCTGGATGAAAAGTATTCCGAAAAAGAAACTATTTCAATCGTCGAAAAACTATTTACTTATGAAAACGGAAGCAGAAAAATTTTATTTAAATGTATAAAAAAATTTTGTAAAACCAAAACGGCTTACATATTACTTTTTATTATTTCTAATAGCAGAAAAATAGCAGCTATATATATTTCGAGCGTTCTGCAATATTTCATTTATTGTATAACAAAATCTGCCATCTTTTACGGGTTTTTTCTTACAATTAAAATTAAATGTTAAATTTGGCCTCACTTATTCACCGAAATGACGATTAAATGTGAAAAAATTTCCATCAAAGTTTAGTGGTAGCAAAAAACACGTAGGTGTTGGCAGCTACGTAATTCGAGTTACAAACACAAATATTAAAACCCGGAATGTCAATCAATTTTATTAGCCCTTCAATTCCCCTCTCCATCCATACAAATGAATCGTTATATTTATTTTGCAGTTGGGTAAAGGGAAAGGTGCTAGAAATCGCCAGATGTATGCGTTAGGACTTTAAAAATTGTTGAGCATGTTGCATACATGGCTATCAGGATTTTTAAAATATTATAATACAGAATTTATAAGAAACGAAAAATAATATGTATCAAAATAAAAGGGAACTTGAAGAGAATCCTTAAGATTTGAAAACTAATTCAATCTTTTAATTAAATAGTTTATTTTTTTTAAATGTAGTACTGTTTCAGCAACAATTTTTCTGAATGTTATAACTTTCTGCCCTGCGTATGAGCACTTTACGCCTATGAAAACAAAAAGAAAAACATCTGTGTATTCAGCTAATTCGCTCTATTCGTATATCTGAAAATTTCAAGTTTTTTATAGATGCTTTCAGAATGACGTTGCACGCACACAAAAATAAATCAGGGTATTTATCAAGGGACTTGTTATAACGAATTTTGTAAAAATATGAATTTCATTAAAACCGCGATCACTGTAACGCATGTTTAAAAAATTTAAATTATATAAATTTTTAATATTATTTAAAAAAAATAAACTTAAATATACAGTAAAAAAGAAGAAAAATTCAAACATTTCCCTGTTTGGATCCGAAACCGAGTCCAAAGGGCTCGAAACAAATTACATACAACAGAGACACCACAAACTCACACAAACAGAGTTTCTAAAAAATGTTTATAAATTTTTTTTTTAAATATTTTTGTTAAATAAAAAAAAAAGTATTTTCATTAAATAAAAAAATAAAGTTGACGCATTCTTCCATTCACCCCTAGCAAAAAAAAAAAAAAAAAAAAAAAAAAAAAAAAAAAAAATGCTAGCGCATAGATTATGAAACGCTTTCCAACACATTCAAAATAGTGTAACAAAACGCAGTGGTGGAAAATTGGCGCAGAGGAGGAGCCTATTGACATCACTAAATTTTAGTAGTATTTTTCGGCTTATCTAATGACAGAATTTCAGAGTTTTTATTAAAGGGAATAATACTATAAAATATTAGTGGTGTCAATAGGCTCCTCCTCTGCGCCAATTTTCCACCACTGAAAACGTGACAGTTTACTAAGGTGAAAGATGATATCGAAATGAAAAATTTGGAAAACGCATAACCATCAGGTATTTGAAAACCAAATTTCTGCTATTACCATGAATAGTGGGGAAAATGCACATTGTTTTTGCGCAGCCCTCTATATTATCTATTTATATGTTCGTATACTACATAATATGCTAAAAGGTACACAGTAAAAAATTAAACCTATTTTAGAATGTCACCCAAAATGAAACAACACCCATATTAGCTTTCGAAACTCCAATATGGGCTGTAATATACCTATTTAAGGGTATGAGACCCGTAACAGGTCTTAGATCTCTCCAAATTGGGTGAAAACGGTTACATATTCATAGACACAGCTTTGCGATACCCAGTATGGGGACAGTGAACACCCAAATTGGATTACAGCTCTGCTGGTATGAGCAGCGGGCGCTGATTTGGGTAACGACTACTACCCATTTATCTTGATTCGGATAAATAGCATCGTCACTGCGCGCCATTTTTGATTTCTTCATTTCGTCTGTGTTGTGTTTGTGTGGCGTCGTGTTTACGAGTTCGAATTATTTGGATATTTACAGAACCCTCGCTGTACCATTACTGGATTTATTCGGGTATTTATTGAATTGTTTGTTACTTTATGTTATTGTAATGTTATTTGTATAAATGTTGACCTAACAAATTTGTTTTGTTACATTCCCATTTACACGCGTTCCACTATAAATGAAAGTGGATTTTATGAGTTCACTGCAACATTATTGATTGTCAGCAGGGCCGAAACTAAGGGGGAGGGGGCAGATGGGATACATTATATAACATTTCCAATATAAAACAAAATTAAAAAGTCTAATATAATCTCAAAAAAGTATTTTTATTTTTTATTAACTGTGTACTCTTATTTTTGCTTTAAGTGACATAGCACAGAGGAATAACAAAACTCAAAGACTTCTTTCTTTGTGATTGGTCATGAAAAATTTTTGGTTAACTAAATTGTATATTTTCTTATAATTTACTGGCTACAGATTTTTCTTTCTTTTTTATGAAGTTTTTAATTTAGACAGGTGAAAAAAAATTGCCTGCTCCATAAAATATTAAAAATGAATGTTTTAATGCTGTTCTATATATAATTTTTCATAATTTGTAACATATTTTGTGGGGTTTTTTTTCTTTCTTTTTTTATAGAGCAAAAAAGGACCCAAATGATATATTTGACATTGTTTTGAATGTATTTTTGTTTCATATTTTTTAAGAATAATAATTAAATCATTAAAATCTGTTTTTTAGACAAAGATTTGAAGATTAAATGCAAATGTCATAAAAGATTAAAACATATAATTATATGAAAATAAGACTAGAATAAACTATAGAACTCCACAGTTTTTTAAGGTATGATTAACTGTAACTCGGTTCCATTTTAACCCTTTAGTACGCAGCTTTACATATATGCAAACAACAGTGTTTTGAATTTAATAGATTTTTTTATTCGTATACACCTAATTCACACCAGAAAATTAAAGTAGCAAAATTTACTTTAATTAATAACAAACATTCAGTATTTAAATAAAGGGAAATTAACCACTGAAACTTTCTGGTGTAAAGTCAGATTCTCTGAACTACGTAATTTCTAGAACGTATTATATCATGGGAATTAAAGGGTTAAAGGTTAAGTTTTATAAAATGTATAATTATATAAAATAACGTATTTGGAGATATACTTATTAAAATATTTACTAATTTGCAATATTTTAGCGTAAAACAGCCACACGACAGTAATTTTATCAGAAGTGCAACAGAAGAAAAGATTGTAGTATTATATGAAAAATATATCTCTGATTTTTTTCATTATTTTTCCCGTGTTATAAACATTTCAGAGAATCATACATAATTTTTTCGAAACAAAATAAAAAATCGCGCATTTAAGGGTTAAGCATGGATAATGACAGAATACTTAAATATTATAATTCACATATAAAATGCCACAAAACCATGCAAGAGATAAAGAACAATTATGCTTTCGGCATTCGATATAGCGGTCAAAATCACCCCAATTGGTCTTTCTAATGTTAAAAGTAAATTTATTGCTTGTGGTGAGAATTATATTCTATCAAAGAAATTTTTTAACTTTTAAAATGACAAAAAAAAAGAGAAAAAAAATACAAATTAGTGTTTCAATTTTCTTTTAATGTGACAAGTTAAAGAAATTATAAAAGCTGGTGGCATAACACATTTAATTTGATAAGTTATCTCATAAGAAAGTCGTAATTTTGTTTCAAATCAAGATCTTCAGCAGAAAGATTCTAAATATGATAGAAAAAAATTCCAAAATTGCCGAGAAAATTATTTAATTATTTATTATTGGAATCTCATCAAAAATCGAAATTGAGCTAATTGTTTTATATTTTAAATATCAATATTTTTTTATTTTTTTTTTGGGGGGGGGGTATTATTTTAACTTTGAAATTTTAATCTTATCCCTTAATAAAAGCTCTAAAGTCTATGGAGTTGTATGTTAATTAACATTTAAAATAAATTCATATACATTGTATCAATCATTTGGGGTGTGTTCAAAATAATAGGTACTAAATATGCCAAGAAAAATATTTCAATTTATCCAAATTGGATGTTGAATTTATCCTAAAACAGGTATTTGAAGGCACCCAAATTGAGTATTAATGTGTCCTAAAATATATATTTAGGATTGTGCAAAATAGATGTTAGCATGACCAAATAGGGTGTTAAGTATTCTCCAAAATGGGTGCTTAGTAATATTCAGACTGGGTGTTAAGATATCCAAATTGGATATTAAACACTGCCTAAAATGGATTCTGATTGGTGTCCAAAATGTGGCTTAAGATACCCAAAATGGGTATTTAACGGTGTCTAAAATGGATACATAGTGATAACCAAAACAGGCATGGATCATGACCCAATTTGGTATAAACCCAAAGTGGGTAACCTCAACCTAAGAGTCAACGCAAATTGGGTTTTTTTTTACCTATTTTAGGTCTTATTTTTTTCTGTGTAGTTCATTTAAACGAATAGCACAATTGAAATTTTCCATTTAGCAATATCCGCCAATAAACGGATGTTTTTAAAAACTTTTGTACAGCCCTGTATATGATCAACAGAATTTATTCCCACCAAGTAACATTTAAAAAATAATTAAATTCACAAATGCATATCAGAACTGAAAACGCATTTCTAGTAATTATTGTTCGTAGGCTTCAATAGTTCAATTATTGTTCATTTTCTTCTGCAGCCAATCTCTTTTGAGTGTCCCTATAAATAAACCATAAATTATATCCTCACCATGCTCTATAGTAAGAACTCTGTAGTACACCTTAGTGATAAATATCAATTTAGATATGTTTAAAATAGCGAAATATCCATAAAATACACCGCAAAATATTTTTCCACATGTACCGTAATGAGCGGAATTCTTGCGAGTGTCCCTGTAAATAAACCGTAATTGATATACACTTCATTTTCAATGCCGAACATGCCATAGTGATATCCAATGTCACATATCCGTTTCATGGCAATCGGACAATATTTACGTGCGTCAGAGTACCGACAAACAGACGGACAGACAAACCGAATACTTTTCAACTGTGTTGGAAAGTGTTAAAAATTTAATGACCTAAATAAAATCATAAGACGAAAACGCAATATTTCACCTTGATTCAAACATAAAATATGCAATAGGAACTTTAAAAAACTCACAGTTTTATTAAAAGGCGACTGAAATGATAAAAGAAATGTTACAAGTTGAAAATATACATTTTATTTAAAACTTCTTAGCACTTTCGGGTTGTATTTCCCAAGCCCCTTCCAAAGGGCACTTTCCGGATTTTCAGGCTTCGTAAATAGAGTCCGAAAGTACTAAGACGTTTTAAATAAAATGTACAATTTTAACTTGTAACATCTCTTTTATCATTTTAGTCGCCTTTTAAGTAAATCAGTGAGCTTTTTAAAGTTCATATCGTATATTTTATGTTTGAATGATCTATTTGGTAGGTAGAGAGGGGAATTGAAGTGCTGACGTCAGTTATAAGTTTCATTTATCGAAAAACTCATTTTATTTTATTCAGATTGTCTAAAACTTTAAAAAAAAGACAAAATTAAAATGAATGATGTTAAGGTGATACATTGTTCTTTTTTGATCTCGCACTCCTAAAGAAACATAAATGCATCCGGATTAAAAACGGAAAATATTTCCCTTTTGGGGAAATATGCGCAGTTAAAAAAAAATAATAATAAAAAAATGAATAAATAAATAAAATAAAATAATGAGCATATATAATGATGCATATTTACGTGAAATACGCTTGTGTATCGTATATTATCACACAGAATTCTTATCGGTTTTCCTTCCTCCGGATTCGAACCTGGGTTCCTTCTAATGGGATATAAGGGATCTATCTGCTACATTACCTACCGATATGTAATGACTTGGTTACAGACCTGAACATCATTTAAGGAAATTTATCTAGAAGTTTTCAGTCTTCTCCTAAACGGAAAGAAGAATTTCCTTTTGTTTATTAAAAAAAAAAAAAAAAAAAAAAAAAAAAAAATGTTTTTCACATTTAACGTGTGTGAGTGGGAGAGGGGGGCAGAGGATAAAAATATAATTTCCAATTTATTCTTGGAACATATTTTCATAATTTTTTCATAAAATTTACGTTCAGACAGAAATTTCACATAGATATATAATATATAATATATATCGTATATAAACATTTGTTAGGGTTCCGTACTTAAAAAGTAAAACGGAACCATTATAAGATCACTCCTGTGTCTGTCCGTCTGTCTGTCTGTCACAGCTATTTTACTCGTAAACTATGGAACGTGGAAAGTTCAAATTCGGGGAAGTAATAAAGACCATTAAGCCACAAATTTTCAGATTAATAAATATTCATAAATATATTTAGTAAGAAAGTAGAGGGGCTATTTATGCTACTTGAAAAAATAAATATTTTCTTTGCATATCATGTGGGGCATCCTGTGAAAGCTTTTGTAACGCTGAACTCAAAAATACACTCCTTTTAATTTTAGGTATTATATTTAGAAAGATACTGTTGAAAATGTAGCACAAAAATATGTTTCCCCCCATCTAATTCCGAATCTACTGAAACTAAAATTATGAAAAAATTAGAGGTAGTAGACGTTAATATAAACCTTGCCGGAAAATTATAGCGATTACCCTAGGTCACATAGTTTGTGAGTAATTAGCATTTTTCTATTATACACAAATTTCGATTTACGGGCACTCAGAAAAATTGTTGAGCATCGCTGAATATACCTATCGTTGCAGAAAAATAAAAGCATTGTTGATAATGATTTTCGAAAAAAATCATCGGTAATTAGCCGAGATATTAACCCTTAAAGGTACAGTCAGTTTGGACATACACAAGGACAGGGGTGGCGTACTCTATGTCTAGTTAACAACTTTTAATGATATATATGTGTAATGTAACGTCCAGTAACAGTATAAAAGCAATAAACGTAAATTGTTAAAAACATACTAATTTAACGGGTCTCGGGAGTCAAAAAAGTTGAAAACATGAAAAAAAGAGCATTTTCAACATTTAATGTCTTAAAATGTATATGATTTTAAAACCATTTTAATTGGGATCAAAGATATAGTATGTTCTTTCGTTTCATGTATTTAAAAAATTGCAAGATACAGAATTAGTATTTATAGGGGGCTCGAAACTGTTAGACATTTGTCGAACAAAAAATTGGCATAACAGTTTACGGGCAGGATTACAAAATAAATATTGCAACTAGAATGAAAATTTTGGTCCTTTCTTATACTTCAGATTGTAATAATTTCCCCGAACTTAAATAAATTTGTATTTAAAGCATTTTTATACTTTTAATGCAATGTTGCATTTAGCTAATACAAAATTTTGAAAATTTCAACAGTAAAATCTCCTAAAAAATATTTTTTTGAACAATAAAAAGGAAATTTTAGGTTCAGTTTATGCAGATTAACATGAAATATATGTTTTGAAAATTTCATGAAAAAATATTCAGAAGTTTTTGAGGTATCCTGCGCGTTATGCCCAAAATACGCCATTTAGAAAATAATGACTTTAAAGTTTTGGAAACGCCGCTTCAGCTATTGAGCGGGTGTATATCTAAAAGCCAAAACTTCTGTTCTAATGGGAATTTCAAGGAAACAATTATATCAAAATATTCAGAAAAGATAGGAGTTTAACATCTAAAAAAATTAAAATTTCTTAAATTTTGAAGCTTTAAGAGTCCTGCGACCACTTAATCATTTCCGGCACGGAGTAGTTCTATTTATAAACTTATGAAAGAATGAACTGACACCAGAATTTATAAACGAATTTATTAAAAAAAGCGAACTTGCTTATTTTCACGTACATGATAACAGGAAAATTTTAATTAAATATTCTTGGTACAGCTTGTCTGTTTTGGAATTAAAATTAGGTGTACGTTTTTTAAGGGCTTTGCCCTCGAAAGATTTAATTAGAATAAATCGCATAAATACTGTAGGATTCGCGATAGTTTGCATTGATTGTATCTCTCAATAAGCCTCGAGGGACTTTGAAAGTTAATTAAACACCTATCTTTACAAACGCGGCACTGACCAAGGCGGCGTTGCAACTTTGAGACCTGAATTCGAAGCGCTCTTAGCACAATGCCAAATTTAAACTTTGAACAGAGGTTTTGTTTTAGCTACACTGTAGAAATAAAGGTTATTATTATGCTGAATTTAGTTTCATGAAATGCCAAATGAAGTTTAACTATGCACTGCTTTTATTGTCAGTACCAAATTAAGTTCATCATAAACAGATTAGGATAATATTAAAAAAGAGTTATACGAATAGCTATATTTGATATTATTTAGGTTCCATATCTCTTTGAACTTTCATAGTATACCCATTTACACTTTTCTAATATATACAGTTATACCCAACCCTACGTTGTATAGTTTTTCACAAAGTCGTAGTATTCTTTTAGCAACTTTTTTATATATATATATATATAATACAATTACCAATTCATATATTTATTCTACGGAACCCTATGTGCGCGAGTAATGCTCGCACTTGACCGTTTGTTTTTTGGTTAATAGCACAGACCTCATAATTTGGCGAAATATAAAATTTATCGATGTATGCAAATCCTACTGATAAAAATCAACTATAAACTGATGTAGTCGTGTTTTTGACAATGTTCATCTTTTATGTAAAAATTAATGTAGGTCATAATTAAAAGAATATTAAAATGAATTTATTAATAAATTACATCCTTAAACATGAGTTTCAGCATGAAAAAATGAGTAGATTGCGTTTGGGTCCATTTAATACTTTTGAATCAAATAATTTTTGAAGAAAATATAATGTATAATTTGTCACGTGAATTTTACATTAGCATCTTGAAATTTTCAAATCTTTAAATTCTGTGACAATGTAAGTTATAAATCATAAAATATACATACGTTTTCCGGTTAATTTAATCGAAATAACTGAAATAATATATCAAAACTGGGTGCTATGATTTGAAAAACGAACTTGTGATTTCTCAATAAGGGAATCGCTTGTAAAAAAGTTCATTCATATTTAGAAAGAAAAGTGATACCTCCCGCATCTCTCGGCGACAATTTGGTGATAAAAAGTACTCTTTGTTTTGACCGACTGTACATAAATACACATATACCAATATATTTCCATATATTTACACAATAATATTCCAGTTAAAATATAAATATTTCGAATTTTTTAATTGCTGAATTTTTGAAAAAGTGTCCAACCATATATTCAAAACAGGGTCATTGAGATTACACGCCAATGCTCTAGCATTAATCAACCTGGACGATATCCAGCTCAGCACGTCTCACTCTCATCTGTTAGCAAGGCTGCAACCGAAGCACACGCTGAAATATTTTTTATGAGCCTTCATCCCTGGAGCAAACACGAAACGGTTGGGAACCAGCCTCGATGGAACTGATTGTACATATATAATTTGCAGACATTTTCGCATGTCTATTTTTAGTAATTTGAATTTCTTTAACTGCTGAATTTTTATTCAACTTGGCCAAGAGTCGTACAACCAATAGTGTGAAAAAGTTTGAAGGCTGGATTCGGACCAGGATCATTGACATTATGCGCCAATGCTTTACCACTGAGCAGTGTTCACTCTGTTGGTTTTACGCCTCTTAGTCAAGCTTAATAAAAATTCCACAATTTAAAATTACTAAACATAGGCGTGTGAAATGTTCTGCAAATTTCCGCAAATTATATATGTATAAATTTCATCGAGTTTGGATTCTCTTTCGTATCGTGTTTTCCCTAAGATTTGTGGCTCGTGAAAAATATTACATAATGTGTTGCGGGGCAGCCTTACCAATAGATAAGAGTGAGAAGTGCGAAACTGGATATTTTTCAGGTATCTCAATGGCAGAGCACTGTCGGATAATGTCAATAAACCTGGTTCGAATCCAGACTTGGACACTTTTTTACTCTGTTGGTTTTACGCCTCTTGACCAATTTGAATATTAATTCAGGGTACATTTCGGTTAGCCGGGAACCAGTGTTATATATACATATATATACACACACATATATGTAAATATACACATGTATACATATATATATATTGTATATGTACACACACACACACACACACACACACATATATATATATATATATATATATATATATATATATATATGTAAATGTATTTGTATATATACATCAATTTTATGGATGTTAAAATTAATATTCTCCCTAATAACACCCTAACATTCAACGTTTATGATAAACGCAATGAATTTTCATTTAATGTAATTAATTTTACGAACTTTAATTCCTGCTTGCATATTTCAGTATATAGAAATATTCTGCTTAATCATAGTCTCCATGTCAAACGTTTATGTTCCTCCCAATTATTACAGCCTAACATTTTTAAATTAAAGCAGTTAGCATTGTCTTATAATTATCCCATCTCTTTTATATCTGCATGGCTAAAATTTTAATATTCATTTTTTTTCTACTTCTTACTAGTATAGGCTATTAATATGTTTATAAAAAAACTAAAAAATCGAAAAAACTGTTATGGAGGGTGGGATGTACATTGCTTAAAAAATTATAAAAATCATACACACAAAAAATTATATGTATGTATATATATATATATATAAATTATATATATGTATATATATATATTCTTAAAAAAAAAGAGTTTGCTGCATGTGTATGTTTTTCCATACATTATACAATAAAAACATAAAAAATAAAAAAATAAAAATACCATTACGGTGGGTTGAGGTCGGGAATGCTAAAAATTTTAAAACCTTATATGTTTTTATGTGTGTGAGCGACATGTGTGTGAGAACATAATTGTTATTAATCCAGTTCCAATTTATATTTTTTCTTTCTCACACCAGATGGCAGCACAGTTATGGGTTTCACTCAGATGCTCAACTGTAGATCACATATTAGAATAGTCTTAACTTTGTTTTCCATGCTGATATGCAGTAGTTTTGACTCTTAGTATGCCACTCAGGTATTGTGCTCTATTAGTTTTTAATATCCTGTATGATGTGTATCTTTCTTTGGATCTATTAGCTTTTTATTATCTACTTTCTGTAATGTTTCGTTATATGGAGCTAAATTTTGTCATTTTGGGCTTGGTGCCGAAAAAAATTGGATGAAATAACGCATCTTCTATGAATGAACTCACAAGCTCCTCTGACGATTCTGTGAGTCATTCATAGTTCCTTATTTTGCATACTGATTTCCTATGTTCATTTCTAAATCATCTTTAGAACTTTATCAATTTTTTCATATATTTGTGATTTCAAATTTATTACATTTATATATACATATATATGTATATATAACACTGGCGCCCGGCTAACAGAAAAGTACCTAATTCAGTAATTATTATTATTTTTTAATTATTAAAAATAACTGTGCAACGTGTTCTACGAATTTCCGCAAATTGTATTTGTGTGCAAATATTTCTTTAACCCTTTATGTACGGAATTGTGAATTGATGAAAATTTTATCTTCTAAAGCATTTTTCGTGAATTGTTTAACTACATTAGAAAATTTACATAATCATTTAATAAATTTTAGAATAATTCTAGAAGGATTTGAGGATTTAGAAGGATTAATTGAATTTGAATTTATAAAGATTTTGTGCAATATTTCTAACCCCACTCAAATCTCTTATTTTAAATATTTTTCTTAGTATTTTTTAGAATTTGGAAATGTACAAATATAATGTTCTTACAATAGAAATATAGAAATATTTCTGAATTGAAAAATCCCCCCCCCCCCTTTCCAACGCAAAGAAAGCTGAAAAGATGCAAAGGCAAAATAAATCATACTCTTAAAAATATTTTTGTTTTGTGTAACTAATAATACATTTGGAACAAGGTAAAGTGATGTATCTATAACTCATTTTGAACTGTATTACAACGAATCGATGTATTAAAGGAATTTTATAACAAGTTATTTTAACGGTACTTATAAGTACCGTCAGTAGATAAAGGGTTAATTCGTGAACTAAGTTTGAACAATTTAAATTTTATTTATTGTTTTATTTATTTTATTTTCCGACTAGAATGTTGGCTCAGAACGAAAAACTCGACAAAATGTTAAGGAAAAAATACACAAAATTGTTAGTCATAATCTGCAAAATCTCATAATTCATGGAGTCTTTAATCAAAATCTGTTTGGTATTATGGGTGTCGCACGTGGCTACAAAAATCCCATAACATTTTATTTTCCTTCCTTTTCAATTTTTATTTGACTCTATTTTATCAAATAATAAATGTTTTTTAGTGCTTTTTGCGCTGAATGCCTTCTATAACATTTTCATTTTTTTCTTTATTTCCTTGTGAAACTGGATCCAAAGTTATTAAAAAAATCCCCGTATACTTCGTTTTTTTTCTAATATCGAATTACCCTGATAAGGAAATTTTTACTTTAAATTTCTAAAATAAGTGGCTATAAAAAATAGTTTCATATTTTATTTGCTACAGAATCTTCTTATCCTTCCAGCAATAAAGATATATCTTTCTTTATGGTTTAAGCTTATTTTTCAAATAAATGTTTATAATAAAAACACGCTTTATCCATTTTTTGTTCACCGTATGAAGAAATTGAATGCAAAATTTCATATGCTTGCATAGTATATAGAGAAAGCTTACTCGTACTTACTTTCTGGACATACAAATATGTTAGACATTATTTTGTGTGCTTGCATTTGGGCGAGTGAGTACTATTCTTTAAATTAAAAAAAAATTATTAAACAACACGCGTCAAAAATAAGTTTTTCAAGTTATCAACTCTAATCGTAAAATATAATTTTTTAATTATACAGGGTGTCCGGTCTTAACGGTGTCCAATGGCTAATTCCTAAACCGTTAGTCATAGACATATAGTTCCAATTGCAAAAATGTTTTAAATGAGGTAAAGAAGTATTTTTAAATCGATTTCGGTCAAGAAAAACATTTATTAAAAAATTACGAAATTTAAATTTTTATACGGTCCCCAGGTCCTATAAGTGATATTTAGTAAAAGTATGCTATTGCACTGACAAGTAAGACAAAAAAAGTCCCATTCCTCTGCGATTAAAACTGACCGAGTAATAGATGTTTAAAGTTGGAGTATTTTTTTTTTTTTTTTTTTGCTGCAAAATAGGGGTCAGTCACAAATTTACTAGAAATAAAAATAATCCTCAGATATGAATTTAACATTAAACATTGAGAGTAAATTAACATTACAAATATATTTTGAGATTTTTGTTCATTCTGACATTTTAAAACAAAATATACAACTTGTACTAAAAATATAAGTAAAAAAAAAAAAAAAAAAACAGATATTTTGTTAAATGATTATAAAAGCAACAGTCACAACTCTTTAGAAAATGATACATAGTTAGATTACCTAATCTAAAACTTAATTAATAAAAATTGAGGTTATCTTAAAACGTGCTCGAAGTGACGTCCCTTCGGCTACAACGCAGAAATGTACATGTGAAATAAATTCTTCTTCTACTTTTTTCAACATTATAGATGTTACAGATCTGCACGCCATAGCAATACGATTCCACAAATCTGCTCGACTAGTGGATTCTCTTTCATTACCTTATTTTTCAGAAAACCCCAAAGAAAAAATCTAAAAGATTCAAATCTGGCAACCTGGGAGGCCACTTAATACGACCTCCATGTCCGATAATATTATTTTCAAAAGTACTGGTTTCATTTTGGTCTCTAAAATATTTTTTTCAAACAAGTTTCTATAAAGAACTAAAAAGTTGAATTTGAAAAAAGCATAATATCATCAAAATGTATAATAAACAATCCCTGCTCATACATCGACTATCTGACTTCTTTTGTGCGGTTCTGTATAAAAAATATAAACGCAACGCACTTTCATTTGGAAAAATTACATTGTGAATCTCTATGCCTTACATAAATGTTACTGATTTTGATTTTAAAATTTTTGTTTGCAGGCAATAATGTATACAAAGTTTTTGGAGTGGTCCTGTAAAATAAATATAAATGGCACGTACCTAAAATCATATTAATTTTATATTGTCATTGGATTTACATAATTATGCAAAATTTAATCTTGATCGGATATTTGGAAGTGAGTTAAAATTGGAATACAAATTTCGAATTAGGAAAACATACATACGAACGTCGTAAGTTGAAAGCTTATAAAAGTAATACAACTTTTTAAAATAAAATCATCCAAAGAAACACTCATTTCCTTACCAAAAAAAAAAAATGTCAAATTTCAATTGAGGACATCAGTTTCGAAACTCGCCTTATCCGAAATTTAAAAAATCGTGATTCTCTATCGATCTATTCTATTGGTATAACTGTACCAATCAAACACTACAATCTCCAAATTTTCAATGAATGCCAATGGGCGCATTTAAAGGTTTTATGCGATTCCCCAAAATTTGATTTTCTCGATAAGGCGAGTTTTGAAACTCACTTCTTCAATTATTTTAACCAATCTGAAAATTAATTATTAAAAATTAACACTACCGTAATATTTAAAAGGGGGTGTCAGCACCTTCAGTTAAATCGCTTTAAAAATACTTCTTTACATTATTTAAAACCTTTTTGTAATTGGAACTATATGTCTTTGACAAACGGTTTAGGAATTAGCCATTGAACACTCGTTTGGAGTGGACGCCCTTTATAATACTTTAAGCACTTCGTGTACGACCCCTGAAAGCTTGGTCCAACTCATCTGTTTTCGGTTACAGAAAAATGGTTTAAGTCATAAAAGTGAAAATGTCATAACTTGGTCAATTTTAGTGTTAGATGAATGGAACTTTTTTTGCCGTACTTGTTAGAGGAATAGGAAAAGTTTACTAAATATCACTTATAGGACCGGGGGACCGTATAAAAATTGAAATTTCGTAATTTTTAAATAAATGTTTTTCTTGACCTAAATCGCTTTAAAAATACTTCTTTACCTCATTTAAAACATTTTTCTAATTGGAACTATATGTCTATGATTAACGGTTTAGGAATTAGCTATTGGACACCGTTGAGACCGGACACCCTGTATATTTCGAAGTAGAGCTTTAATTACTGTTTATATGTATGTTTGAAAATTAGTTTTCCCTTGCAAATAGACTCGCTTTTCGTTTTCGTGAAACATGTGGAAAATAGCCTTTTGGATTATACTTATTATATAATGTTACATAGTTAGATATGTAATATCAGGGATTTTTTTAATATTTAACATATCATTCTACATTATTTAGTTATAGAGCTATGAGGGAATGTTTTCAGTGGTGTGGTTGTAAAAAAAAACAGAGGATGAACGCTATAGACAGAGTTTATATACTAGAAACTAGAGACAGGGCTCGCAGCGTTCCTAAAATTTTCGCACTTTGCTACCACTAAATTAAAACGATAATCTTAGTTGTATAATTCTATTATGGATGTTAAAGACAGCACAAAGAATTCTTATTTAAAATACTGGTAGCAAAGTGTGAAAATTTTAGGAACGGTGCGAGGCCTGTAGATAGTATACACTGTAAAAAAAAAAAAAAATAAAAAAAAATAAAAAAAATAAAAAAAAAAAAAAATACTGCCAGTTTTTCGGTAGGAATCAGAAAAATATTTGCCCTTAAAGCAGGGAACCCACATGCGGAAAAATAGACGGAAATCTGCAGCGGCAAATTTTCCGCTACGCCAAATTTCCGACTTGGAAATGAGAATCGCACTTGCGTTTTTCGGAAAAAGAAAAAAATCAGCTGCACGTGAGAACAAGTGACGAAATAGTGAGAAGCGTTCTTATTGGTTGATTTCTACAGATGCCGTCGCGGAAAACGGAAAAAGTTAAAACATGTTTAACTACAATTCCGCTGCGTTTTCGCATTTGTACGCGGCAAATATGGGGTCAATTTGCCTTTCCGCTGTCCAATTCCGTCGTATTTTTCCGCATGTGGGTTCCCGGCTTATCGTACCAGAATAATTTCCGACCCAGCTCGGAATAAAATCCGTAAAAATAAGAAAAGAGTCAGTAAAATGGTATTTACGCTTTTATTCCGATTTTACGGATTTTATTCCGGTGCGATAAGGGCAACTATTTTCCCGATTCCTACAGGAAAACTGGCATTATTTTTTACAGTGTATATATTATAGCTATGGAGGGTGTCTGGAGTTTCTTAATAAATCCATCTGCGTATAATGTCCTCCGCTACATCACTTAAAGTTTTATAATCAGGTTAACGCGATTATGAAACATATCTTTAACTATCTACTATATACATAAAATGAAAAGATGGCGCAACGACGGGAAAGGAGGTGAGATTTATAATCATTGTTTGTTTGTAATAGGTCAAAACCTGTCGAGTTATGACACGCTGGAAATCTGCCAAATGTTCTCAGCACTGATTAAGTTTTCACATCCTCCAGTAAATTTTATCAACGATGTGAGGAAGGTGTCCGTAGATACTATAAAACATAATAATATGAATAATTTAACCGTTTTATTAACAAGGCTAGCACAATCTCTTAAATAATTCAGTCACTAAACGGAATACTACTAAAGATAATTATCCACTAATACCACTCTGACTTATTTCAAAGAGAGAAAAGTTTTGAAAATTTAAAAGAAAAAATACATTTCGTGCTTCAGATAATTACTGATTTTTTTTTATTTAGTTTTGCTACATTATATAAAAAATGCAATTCACTAAAATTCATGAATACCTATCATCTCAGTTATTGAGAGATCCAACGGAACGTTGCTATAATCCCTAATAGCATACTTACCAAGTCTCCCGATTGTATCTGAAGGCTCCAGTTCAAAAAAATATATTTGAACCAGAAATTTTATTCAATTAATGAAATCAAGCAAATTTCAAATGACCACCAAATAGACGTAAGGCACACTTATTAAATTAAATTTTCTATTTCAAGATGTTTTTTTTTTCATTAAAAACCCGGAAGTTTGATAAATATGCTCAAATTACTTTTTAAAATTTCTAACCAAATGTATTCTGGGAATAGCATCCTTATTTGCTAATAGCTGAAATCACACAGAGTATGGGCTAAAAATATATTCTTTGCAATAATCTTTATAACAATTCTCCCCAAAAATTCATGTGGATATTCTGAATCAAAACCTTGAAATCTCTCAATTTCTGCATTGTATTGTTTCTTGTCAGGATAAAATTCATTTTTCTTGTAAAACACAAGAAATATATCTCAATTTTTTTTTTTAATTGTGTATTCATTTAATCACCGACGTTTTCAAGCATGCCTGAACAATCATATAATGGAATCACATAAATATATATATTTTTATTATTATAAATTTTATTTTAAAAATTATAATATCAGCTATGTAATTCATGACAATTCTTGCTTGCCTAATTAACAGTATCATATTTTGTAATTAATATGTTATTAATCTTTCGACTGGTTTGATTTATGTAAAGAATCAAAATTCTAGATTTGCTTACGTAATCCACGCTACAAACGAAGAATCTTACTCTAATAAATGTAATTTTGCACGCAAAAATCTAGCTTATTTTTATGCACTTTTCAAATAATATATCATCTTGTTTGTCTTATCATTTAAATTGCAATTTATTTTCAAAGCAAATATTAAATGCTGCAACTCAGTACTTCATGAAATTAACATTTTGTTCTACCTTTAGATCTCAGTTGAATCTAACAAACAAAACAGATTTTTGAGTTTATATTCAGGGCTGCATTCACTTAATTACATATTGATATTTCATTCTGAATAACATTAACCGTTAAGTGGTTATACGCATTTTTTTCTTTGAAACTTAAGTTATTTGAAGGAACGCGAAAGCCGGAAAATATATTAGCATTTTCTAAAATTAGAATTAGCAGTGAAGTTGTAAATTCAGGTTCGTATAATAAATATCTTTCAAATTGATATTTGCCGCAAAGGTTTTAGGAAAATGAAAACAAACCTATTTCCAAGGGAAAACTAATTTTGCTGGTGAGATATAAAGGATAATTAAAGCTCTATCCCAAAAATATTATTGTGTGTATATGATTAGAAGCATTTGAGAAAACTTAATTTAGAAGCACGTTACTTAAAATTTTTTAAATAAAGAGTTTATATTCATTCCACGAAACACAAAGAAAATGTCAGGGGTATTAGTTCAGCAAAAATCTTGAAAGTAAATAAGATTTAATTATCCATGTACTTTACAAATGTATTAAAGTTTATATTTTATTTCTTTACACGGTGAAAATGAAAATGATAAACTGTGTTTTTATAATGTTCATTTATTTGAAAAATTCGCTTAAAACATTAATTTTGCTTATTCATATAGATAAGTTTAATATTTACAATAATTTATGAAAACTAAAACCAATATTACTTCAAATGGAAAAATATTTTTACTACTGAGGTGTAAAGAGTAAACTGTGTTTTCATTATATATATATATATAATAATAATTAGCATAAAACATTAATTTTGCTTATTAATATAGATATGTTTTATATTTAGTGGAAATAATTTATGAAAAAAAAAACATATATTATTTCAAAGTAAAAAATAATTTTGCTAATTAGATATAATGAGTAAATTGTATTTTTATTGTATCCATTCATTTGAAGAAATAAGCTTAAAACATTTTAATAAAAATATGTTTTTTATTTGATGGCAATGATTTATGAAAGCGAAAACAAAATTTATTTTAAAGGGAAAATAATTTTACTACGTAGACATAATAATAATTCAAACTGTATTTCAAAATATATAATTAAATATATATGATTTAGAACTGAACTTGGCTACAGGAAAAAAAGTAAATTTAAATTTTTTAATATAACAAAATTAATTATAGTTGAGGAGTTGAGAACCCATGAAACTATTAATAAAGAGGAACTGACATATCCTTAAAATAGTGAAGCGTCAACTATAATCGCTATCGCAGGGGTTGTTTACCGCCGACGGAAACTTCCAACGGTGAATTTATATGGAAATTTTCTCTTTATTTAAACGCCTTGTTATTGCAAGATTCAGTCATAAATAATCGTAGAAACAGATTTTTATTTTACTGGTAGAAGTTTACTTTGGCTGTAGTCACGTCTTGCGTTTCCGCGATATTGTGACAACCAGGGAAACAAACTGGCAGTTTTACCAGATAAACTGACACCAGTAAGAACAAATAGAAATTTTGGCCACATTTTTGAAAAAAACTCCATGAATAAGGCGCATAAATAAGACGAAATTTTCTATTCAATTTTACTGGTGGGATGTTTGCCCCAGCGGTAATCAGAAATTGAAGATACGATTTAAAATAAAGCAGCCGCCATATTGTGACAACCTCCTCAGTTACTTCACTCGCAACTGGTAGACATTAGACCATATGTCTCCTCCTCTTTATTCATAAATCCATTTGAGAGCCAGACTGGACTATCCCAAATTTTCGTGAAAAATGAGTTTGAAGTGTGAAAACAAATATGTCATGCCATATTTTAGCGGAATAATACATTTTATTCATTTTGAAACTATTCAGGTGATATAATCTGTTTAACAGATGGTCCAAGGTAACTTGAATATCAAGTTGCAAATGCAAAAGTGGATCAAGTGCCTTCCTCACTGTGGCACTGCTAACCTAATCACTATATGCATGCTAAAGGAGCTTATTCCTCTTTCGCCAGTTTCAAAACTGGCCGAAAAGAGTTTATAAAAATTACTCCAAATTTTATAAAGCATCTTTCTCGAAATCCCAGATGGCGTGGTTGGTTCACTGTGATTCTCAACGCCTCATTTATTCTGAAAAAATTAAACTTCAACTATATGTCGTGAAAGAAGGTAAGCTTTCTCTATCAAAGTGCTATACAAACATGAAATTTTGCATTCAGTTTTCTTTATACCGGAACAAAATATTGGTAAACTATGAGTTTATTATATATACACTTATTTAAAATAAAAAAGTTAAACCATAAAGACGTATGTATCTTTAATGCTTATATGACAATTATCATCCAAATTGCGGTTTGCCGCAAGTGATTTTTGAAAGAGGATACAGAGAGTTTCCGGGAGAAAATAATTTTGCTTCTTAGATGTAAGCAAAAATTAATTCTATATGTCGAATATATCATTAAATAAGTATAATTTATAAATAAACTTGTGGGACACTTCACCTAACTCAATTTTGAATGCAGCAAGAAGTTTCGTTCCGTTGCCATTTCGACCCCATTAAACTGATTCTCCCGACAAACGTCGTATAATTCAAAATCATGAAGGGTCATAATCTTTTTTTTTTCAAACCCTATAAATAATAAGAAGCTGAATACAAAGGCCCGAAAAATTCATACTCTTCTCTCGTGATGAAATTATCCTAGCTCACTCAAATTTTGTTCGCATGAACATGTTATCAGAACTTTTTTTTTTAAGGTGAAGCCCTTTAAATTTTAGTGCAGAGCGAATATAAGGCCTCAATAAGCACAAACCCCTCGATCCAAATTGTCGCATACCACACACAATTTTTAAGTGAAAGTAATCGTTTTAACCCTTTCCGGCACACTGTGCCCGGGTCGGGATATCTAATTTTAATTCCAAACTTACGAACGGCACCAAGAATATTTTAGTAAAATGTTGCTTTTATAATGAACATTAAAAGTAACGTGTTTTTAATCTCTAAAAAAGTCGTTTTAAAATTCCGGTGTCAGACAATCATTTCATCATTTTATAACAAAAATTGCCTGTGCCGGAAAGGGTTAAGGAGGTGGGCTCGTGGATTTTTTATCGAAGCCCCCGATATATTTTTATATCATAAGATGATGACAGCTAAATATACTAACTCGGGCTGTCAATGGCGAAGACCACTTACATTTTTTATATAAAAGATAATCTTTATAAAGAGGGTTCTCATGTAGGCAATGTCTTTTCGATCCCCTCTTTTACTCGGACTCTAATTGCCGTAGGTCTTGAAAAACTTTGCATGGTTCAGTATCATAAGGAGCCATTATCGAAGGGGGCTCTGCCTTTTTTTTATATCAAACTCCAAAAATAGTATTAAAAGAAGAACATAAGGGCCCGACAAATTAAGCACTTATAACCGAAGATAACTGTCGCAAATTCCTCAAATTTTGCGTGCGTAAACAAAAAACATAATATCACAGATGGCGTTCGAAAAAACTCTCAGTGAAGATTTCCCCCTTCTTCCATGGAGGTGGTCAAACATTTTGAAACTGTTATATCTCGCATTCTAATCGCGAGCAAATTTTCTATGATTGCATCATGAGATAATATTACATGCGGTCACCTCTGATGATGGTAAAACATTTTATACTGCCTATTACTATCGTTCTAATTGTCAAATAGAGCCGCCAATTTATACGGTATGACATAAGAAGACAAAGTTATGAATGGTCCTAAAAGACTCCGATTATCATAACCTCAAAATATATAAATGCTTCTAATGTAATTTCTAATTATTGCAACGTCCTAAGATTTTGTAGCATAAAACATCATGAGACAAAATTACGTGTAGAGATGCCTTCTATCGTAAGGCTATCAAATTTACAAATGACAAGGTAGGGGGCAAAGTTAAGGGGTGTAATAGAAAATATAAGTCAAAATTTTGAGATTTGGACCATGAAAATACAAAATAAGAAACTCACGGCAAAAATAAAATTGTTTTTTCAAAGATGATTTTATATAAAATTTGGGATACAAGGTTATTGGATCTCAAAAAGGAATATTTTTGCACGTTCAACAACACGAAAATTTCTGACACTTTTACTGGCTAAATTAAAAACGCAAATGCATGACGTTTGCAGACCTTTACTATTAAAATGATTTGGAATCGAACCCAGTGTTGCCAGATGGGCTACTTTTTTAAAAATCAGATTCTTGATTGGCACCACTTTTTTGAAATAGTAAAATGTGCCTTATTTAATGACATATTAATTAAGGAAAAAAACAAAGTGAATTTTGACGTTTCAAAAAAGTGGTGCCAATCAAGAAATCTGAATTTTAAAAAAAGTAGCCCACTGGCAACACTGATCGAACTGGTCTTATTTTCTTTTATAGACAAATGATTTACATAATTGATTATTTACTCACGATTACATTTATCAGTCTGTCCCGTTCAGAAATACATTCAAAATGCAAGCGTTTTCTTGGACACTATTTTCTGAAACACCTTCATCGAAAAATGGAAAAAAATGCTCGATTTTATAGTTTCTGAATGAGAGCACCTTCCATTTTTTGTGTTTATGAACAAAAATATATTCAGGAATGGGTGAGAAAATAATCACTTTGGATTTGAGAATATCCTTGATGGGAAAATATGCTCGATCTTAAGCTTTCAAAAAATAGGGGGGCCGAATTTCAATGAGCTCATTTTTTATTATACTTTCAAAAATTTTTGAAAGATTAATCGATTTCTGTATGGACATTTAAAGCATTTGTCCAGATCCAACATCATTTGGAAGTCCCAAACTTAGAAGTAGTTGCCGTTTTAGTAGTATATATTTTCTATTCTGCTTTTTTCGGTAAAAAAAAAAAAAAAAAAAAAAAAAAAAAAAAATCTATATCTTAAAAATAATTCATGTCTCCGTTACTAAAATAGACTTAAATACACTCATACAGAAAAAGCTTTATTTAATGCATTTTACAGTTTCCTTAACCAGATGAAACAGTTTACAGGTATTTGTAAAAACTTACATGAAATTTTGTTGCAATTCACATAGGTTACTTTAAGGCGACAGTTCAAAATCGATATTGTTATTAAATTACGAAACTTTCTACTCAGTGAGTGCAGTTCCTTGCGGGTAAGCTAAATTGTTTTTTAGTTTCTTATGAGGACAAACCAACTTTTTCAGACATAACTCATTTTTATATGAAGATGCATAAAATTTCCATATATTATTTAGCTGCCAGAGATCTGTACGATGTTTTTGATTTTTTCATAAACATGATATTTCTTGAATTATAATCCATTGCTACATGGTGAGAACGTTTCTTGAACGTTGTAGGCCAGAAATCTTCTTTGATACTACTTTGATATTTTGATATTATTAAAAGATCTTATGCTGTTATAGGAAAAAAGAGAAACTCTGTTCGATTTCTTGGTATTTGAATAATAATGCAAATAATACAATATATAAATTTAACTAATTGGTATTTTTAAAGATAGTTGAATTACGTTTGTGTTTTTCCATTTATTAAGTATTTA